>CM076583.1:91486772-92097397 GCA_034641835.2 Pinus albicaulis
CCACTGCCTGCGAAACTCGCGGTCCCGGCGGAGTCACTGCCTAGGAGTCACGGACGTGTCCGCGTCATACTGGCCGCACCTGACGGAAATGCGGACGCTTTCTACACAGGAAGCCTTTCTCAATCCTTTACCCTTTATTGGTGTGCTACTGCATTTATTTTAAATGTGCTCAGGGAACTGATTTAGATGTGCTTAGGGAACTTATTTGATAGAGGCAATTTTTCCTGGGCGGATGAGGGATCCCGACTTATTTTACTTGCAAGAGAGGTTTCTCCTGGTCTGTGTGAGGACTTTAGGTTTTCCTGGATATCCTCGCGTCACCCGAGGTTAGCCCTATTCCCTTTCAGTCTAGTTGCTGCTTTCACCAACTTTCTTTTCACAGACACCCTCTCAAGCTTGCTAGGTTAGCTATTTGCGCTTAGTAGCCCAGACTAAGTCATGTTCTACCTTTGGGTGTTGTTAGTATGAATCTTTCATCGTAAAATATCACTTTAGCTACACATAAAAAATAGCCCTAACATCGATTATGGCTGCCAAATATCTTTACATTTGCTGCACAAATCCAGATCTAAGCATAAAAGACATTAAGTAGATAAAGTAAAATGTGGCTCCATGCATCCAATAGACAAGACAAGAACGATGATTTTGAAAGAATTTTTTATATTATATTGAAAGGGGGCACCTGAGAGGAAAACAAGAAAGGTGTTTTCCAATTCTCCTCAATGGGATGGGTTCTTGACAGTCCTCAGCACTTCAGATCTAGAATCTCTCTCTCTTGTTGGTGTAGAAAACCCAGACAACCATATAACTCAATGGGAGCTCACAAGACAAAAATGGAGAACATGTGACCAAGTGTATAGATCTAGAGTGATCTAATAGGCAACAAAAGGTGACTAATGAATGGGGAAAACCCTTCTCTTTATAACAAAATATTAGGGTGATCTAGAACTTGGTGCATGAATAAAATATTATTAATCAAATTCTAGAACCACCCTTTAGGAATATTTTATTATATTTCTTGGAGGGAAAAGGATTTTTGACTTGGGTCAATTCCTTTATTTATAAATAATAAATAAATAAATGATTTATTTATTATTTTAAGGAAATGGTGGGAATATAATTAAATAAATAATGATTTATTTAATTATTTATAAATTATTTAGTCAATTTTAACTAGGAATATTATTTAAATAGGATTTAAATAACTTATTCCTTGGAAATAATCAAATAAATAAGGATTTATTTAATTGATTTCCTTGTTTTGGGTTAAATATGACCGGGAAATATAAACAAGTATAGATTTTTTTATTATTTCCTGTTTAGACCATAAACAACTTAATAAAGGTGTTTTACTAAGTTATTTCACATAGTGAAAGAAATTTTACTTAGGGTAAAATTGGTCTTACATGGTGTACTTGAGTTCATCTAATGATAATAGGTTAGATGACCAAAAAATGGTGTAACAGGTGTCAATCACAGACAAGCTCTTGCCACCTTTTGTGATTTTCAGGGAAGAATTTTCATCAGTACAGATCCTGGTATAGCATGCCAATTTCATGACTTCTATAATGCATTCCGCATTTTGAAGTTCTTAGACGGACACTTTTACTAAGGTGCTGATTGAATAAGCGCTTTATTGTGGGAAATGAAAAACTGAAAACTAAAAAGAAAACAACAAAATATGGTACAGGGGTGGTGACGGCCCTCCTAGGGCCGTTAAGTGAAGTAGTGCTTGAGGTCATGCCCGTTTACCGGGAGGACCTCAATCCTTCCCTCTAGAGTTTGCAATTTGAAAGTGTGGGAACATAACTTCTCTTTAATTTGGTATGGACCTGTCCAAAGGGCTTGGAATTTGGAATTTTTCCCTTTCTCTTGGTGAGCTTTATCCCATTTAAGAACAAGGTCTCCTACTTCGAGAATTTTATTCCTGGCGGAATTTTTATCAAACCATCTCTTAATCCGACTTTGGTGGATGGCAAATTTTTCCTAGGTTTTTTTCCTTTCCTCCTCCAGTTTCAATAATGTGTCAATTCGGGCTTGAAAGGTGGGGCATGGGGTGCCATGGGTCTATTGGGACAACTGAAGGGCTGGGAGAGATAGGTGGGGAGGAAGGATGGCCTCTTTCCCATATACAAGAAAAAATGGGGAGGTGTCGATTGACGATTTGGGTGTGACCCGATCAGCCCAAAGGGCGTTATGCCAGTTATGTTGGTGGGACAACAAGGTCTTCTTGAAGACACGGATAAGGTTCTTATTATTTGACTTGGCTAACCCATTCCCTTTGGGGGTAATAGTTTGCAGAGTGTTTAAGTACAATACCATTTTCGAAAGCAAAATCATACAACTTGAAAGACGCAAAATAAGTTGCATTGTCAAAAAAATGGGAGGTTGGAACACCGAACCTGGCCATGATGCAATGAGTAACAAACTATATTACCTCTTGATCGTTGATTTGGTGTAGTGGTATCGCAACAACCCACTTGGTGAAATAGTCGGTAGCGGTGAGGATATACCAGTGTTGCATGGAGGAGTGCGGTAAGATTTCTCCAATCACGTCTAAACCCCATTGTTGAAAAGGTTCCTCTACTGCCACCGACTGTAATGGAGTAGCTTGATGTGCTTCTTGGTTGGCGAACTTTTGACATTGTCCACACTTCCGGACATAAGCGTGAGCATCCTTGAAGAGTGTTGGCCAATAGTATCCAGCGCGGATGATTTTGTGGGCAGTGGTATCACCTGCATAATGCCCTCCGATCGGTCCATCGTGTAGTTCGGTCAGGACGCTTTGTGCTTCATCATGTTCCAGGCAGCGTATTAGGACTCCATTGTAATGTTTCTTAAAAATTTCTCCTTGTACTAACTGGTAGGATGCAAATTTCAGTCTTATCGCCCGTTTCTGCCAAGCGGTTAAAACAGGATTCATAACACCGTGGGCTAAATATTTCAAAATGTCGGAGTACCAAGAAAGGTTTCCCTGCTGAGGTACGTTTTCAACTTGATACATGTCGATTTCTTGCTCCCAACATTCTTCTTCGCACCTGAGTGGATTTGCAACCTCTGTGGCCATTTGGCAGAGTCCTTGACCTTTGACAGTATGTGCTAGTTTGAACTCCAGGTCATACTCTTGGAGACATGTCATCCAGTTTCCTCGTCTTTCTTCCAGCTCTTGCTGCTGAAAAGTGAGTGAAAAACTGGGTGGGGAACGAACACTGTGACATGGTTCTTCAAGATGTATGGCCGGAAATGCTTGACTTATTTTTATACTGCGTAAGCCTGCTTATCAATCTCGAGGTAATTTAGTTTATCACCTTGCAAATCGGTACTCATGAATGATATGGGTCGTTCATCATTGTTATCATCTTTCTGTGTGAGGACAGCCGCGAGTGATGATTCCGAGGAAAATTTATATAAGATGAAGCCTTTGCTAAAGTCTGGGCTTTGGAGGGTGTTATCACCCTAGTAATTCTCAGGTTGTGGGATGGGGATTTTTGTAGTTAAGAACACCAGGGGTAACTAAGAACCACTTTGGAAATTCAGGATCTAGCCTTCCTGAGCTCTGGAGAGGGATCTAGTGTAGTAGACTTTCTTGGGAGCCAAAATTTTTATTGGGTAAAATACCCACAACCTTTAAACTTAATCTTAAAGTAGAAAACATATAATTAAAAATATTCCTTCAGGATTAAACTTAAAACTGGAGAGTGTTTAGTTCCCCAGTGGAGTCGCCAGTATGTTATCACCCTAGTAATTCTCAGGTTGTGGGATGGGGATTTTTGTAGTTAAGAACACCAGGGGTAACTAAGAGCTGCTTTGGAAATTCAGGATCTAGCCTTCCTGAGCTCTGGAGAGGGATCTCTCCTAAAGATTTAGATTTGTTTTGGTAAAGGGTTTTAGGCTAGCTATGAGTGAGCAATAGGACTTATTTTAGAAGTGTGGTAGGAATAGAAAGTGTTTCAAGGTAAACCGGAGGGATCTACTAGAACATTGGGCAATGGAGTCAAATCTCTAGGCAAGCAGAGCTAGGAAATAAGACTTAAAGATGAAAATGTACTAAGGGTAGGATAGATGACCTTCTAAGGCTTTGAATAGGCTTTGTTGATGGAATGGGTGAAATCTGAACAAAAGGGAACTTAAGAACCCTTAAGTTACAGAAAAGAGGATGGAAGGAGGGGATCAAACTAGGACCTAGAGCAATTAAGAATTCTATGGTCTGGTTATCAAGTAGAAAACATAAAAATTCCAACTAGTTTAAAACAGAGAGCTTATTATCACTAATTTTGTTTAATTTCTCTTTAGGGTATCATTACAGAATGGAAACACATCAAATGAAATGTCTGTAAAATTTAAAGAATAACACTGAAAACAGGAAAAAATACAAGACTTATCTTGTCACCACGAGAATCCTTAGTTATGATGTCTCTAATCTTGTTTTTAGACTGCTGCTTCGCTAATTGACTCACACCAACTTCAATATGTCCAGCAAAGTGACTATAGTAGTCTTGAGAAATTTTATTCCACCCCGAATAGTTCGAATTATGAAGTATTTATACACAAAAATTGTTTACAAAATATCTCATATTTTGAGATAATGTTTTAAGGAAAAATAGGAAAAAGAACAAAAGAAGAGGGACAACAGCAAAACAGTTTGCAAGCTGTCCTCTTTTACAAAACAAAATAGAACTGTTTTATCTTATCTAAACTGATTTTTGATGTGCTGTGAGCATTGCTGGCATTAGGTACATCTTCTTGTGGATGGTGACTTGTAGAATACTCTTTCTTTTCATATTCTGCTCTGATACTCTTTATCTATGCTTTTCACTGTTTCATTGCTGTAATTGAAAAATGATCAGCAGTAACAATTTGATTTTACTGATACACTTTGACCCTGATACACTTTGACACTGATTTTTTCACCATAAGGTAAAAGTAAAATATGATTTTTCAAGTGATTTTCTTGTCCTTTACCTGTGAAATTCACATCAGATCTGTGAATTCTTGCCACTGTTCAGTACTGGGGATCTTCATATTCTTCAATTTCCTGTAACTTTCATCAACCTATGTATATTTGGCAAAGTTTGGCTTTACTGTGAACATATGCTTGATTTCATTTTCCAAAAAGAACAGATTTTCAAAATATTGGAGTAATAATTTGCCACTTGGAGATCCTTGTTGCAATGGCTGTTTAGCTTGCTCTTTAGCATGAGCTCTGATTTTCTAATCATAATATTTTTGTGGCATTAATTTGTCATTTAATGCATGAATGTCTAGTAAACCTGTTTATGATAATATTTTGTATTTGGCCCAAAATCTTGAGATGGCCAAGTTCATATCTTTACACCTGTCTTCCAAATTATTCATCATATTTCTCTTATTCAGAACTTTTTTAATTTGAAGAATGGCCTCTTTTTTGTCAGCAATTTTCAACTCTTCTAACTCTTCCCTGTTTTTGCTGTTCAAAAATGCTATGAGTTGAACTGCTTGTGGTGGATTATTTTCAATTTATTTCTTGGTTTTATCAATTTCTGCATTTGCAGCCTGTAGTAACTCTTTCTGCTCATAAATTATCTGAATAGAAGGCCATTGTGAGTGAATGACTTCAATCATTTTTGTCCATAAATGATTTTTTATGTATGTAACCTGATCTGTAAGATTCACTTATAGTTGAAGAATTTTTACTTGTTCTTGTAATCTATCAGCCCTCTGTTCATGCCCTTTAGAAGTAATCAAGGCATCTCTTTTGGAAGTTTCTAGATTTTTAATAGTGCCTTTAAAACTAAGTATTTCTTTATCTTTAATTGACATATCTTCCATGGCTCTGATTATGGCAGCTTTGTCTTCTAATGTGTTTACTTGTGAGGTTGATGAAGAAGAGGCAGAGATGTCATGAGAAGTGATTGGCACTACAGTTTCCAGTACTCCTTGTGGTGCCAAGTGTTCTGCCAATGTAGATGGAACAATTGTGCTTATAGTTGGGATCACTGTAGGAATGACAACCTGTTGAGCTTTCTTCAGTTTTTCATTCTCTTGCATGAAAGCTTCTATTTGGATTTCCATTTCTTTTATCTGGTCTGTCATTTTAAGAACAAGTTGTTTTAATTCATCATTCTTTGTTTTCTGCTGAAGGATTTCTTTTGCCTGAGGATTTTCACTTTGAGGCAATTTTAGCTGTTTTCTGAGGGCAACTATATCTTCATTTTTTTGTTTGATTAAAGCCTTTGCAACTTCAATGTTAGTTGGATCAGCTCCTGCTTCAATCACCAATTCTTCTTGATCTGAAATTGTGAGAACAAAGTATTTCTTATACAGAGATTGACAGTAGGGGGATTTTACTGGTTATTTCACCTTTACTAGAAAGGATGAAACTAGAAACTCCTGGCCCACAAACTGCCTCTGCCTAAAGAAATAAAATGTAAACACTGAAATCGATCCGATCAATGAAAGTATTTTTTTATGTGCAAAGTATTCATTAATCAAATTTTTATGTGAGAATAAGCAAGTTCAAGTATTCTGCAATGAAGTAATGTGGTTTGAAGATGAACTAATGAGTTTTGTTCACTGTATAAATTTGCTTGGGAAAAGTGTACTTATGAAAAGTTACTGTTTAATGTAGCAGAATCTGAAATATAATAGCAAAAATGCATAGCATAATAGTAAGCATTTGTTTAAGCAGTTCACCCCTCTCTTGGGCTACCTCTGCTGGGTCCAAAAGCCTCTAATTAGGCTTTTCCCTTTTTCATTAATGCTCAAAATACGAATTACACTGTGTAGAAAGCCTCAAAAAGAAAAATAAGCTGAAAATTCAGAAACAGAAGGCTGAAATCAGTATAAATCGACTATTCATTCACCTCCAATGGATGAGTATAGTCCAAAACAGTTGATCTTTCATTAGGGCCTGGTGGCTCCACAACCAAAATCGCTGGTAAAGTCACTAATAGAGCACCTTGATGGCTCTGAAAACTCTCCCAACAGCTCCAGAATGCTTCAATACCCCAAAATCAAAAAAACATTCGTCCCAAAAGGACTTCCCTAGCCAAAGTTATGGCTCCTTTACTCAAGCTGCCAGTTTTTCCTAGATTCACTCCAGCTAAGTCTAGCTAACTGCCAGATAGCGCCGACAAATTTGGGCGGTTTCTAAATTTAGGCGGATCGCCAAAAAGGCCGCCGAAATGAGAGGGCTGGCGGATAAGCCCCATGTGACCAAAACCGTCGAGATGCATTGATTGAACCTTGAGTTAAACACCACGTTTGTTAAGTTTTAAAACCATATATTAATTCTCCTCCGCCCTGGGCTCGGGTCCACAGGACCACGACCCAAATGGTTAAATGTGTCGCCCAACACATTTAAGTTTAAATGAATTTTCGCGCCAATTTTTTAACAAACCAACTACGTGGTCCAACGATCAAGCTGCTCCATTGCCATCCCGCCGACCCAGGATCGATTCCTGCCGCGTCACAAATTTTTTTTAAGACGCCATTTCAATTAGACCTTGGGGCCACGTGGTGGCCTCCGGGCTGGCCACGTGGCGCCCGTTGATTGGCCACATGCAGAATATTCTTTAGAATATTCTATGAAATATTCTGTGGAATATTCCCAAAATATTCTGTGGAATATTCTTTTTTTAATAAATTTTTTTTTTATAAGGTCAATTTTGGTCATTTTTTTAATTGAAATTGGCAAAATTTAAAGCTGAATATATTCTTCATACGACGTCAGTTTTCAGTGCCATTCACATCTACAACATCATTTTTCTGAGCTCTTTATAGTCGATCTGGTTTGGACCAATTCTGAGCAACTTCATTTTTGAGCATTTTTCTACAAGGGACTTGATCTTCTGATCACACCTCCCAAATGGGAAGCTTTTGGACCCTCAAAAGCTTTCAATTACTTGTTAAGAAGGTGAGGATACAGCCTCCTCACCTGTTCCAACTCCATCCACTTTCCTTTGCTTGGTTTACTGCCTTTTAAACCAACCCTTAGATAATCAACATCTCCCCTCCTTGAAGTGTGTGTCCTTCTGTCAAGGATTACATCTTCTTTCAACTCATCCAAAAATTCTAGCGAGAAATCTTCTATAGATGGTAGCTGAACATGATTTTCAGAATCATCAATAAGAGGAGGTTCATACAAACATAAATTTTCCACATTAACAACGGAATACATTTGCATGTATGAAGGAAAATCTAGTTGAAAAGCATTATTTCCAACTTGTTTAAGGATTTTGAATGGACCATAATGAATAGGCTTCAGCTTTTTACCTTCTCCTTGCATTCTATCCTTACTTATATGCAACCATACCTCATCTCCTTCTTGAAACTTGTGATCAATTCTATGTTTGTCATGTCTTTCTTTGTACTTGCCTTGACTCTTTTCAAGCTGTTCTTGAACTTGCTGATGAATGAGCTGAATTCTTTCAATGAACATGCGAGCTTTTTCAATGTCACTATGCCCATCAATGGCAATATCCTTCTCAAGAATGAAGTCTAATGGTGACTTAGGCAAATATCCAAAACAAGCTTCAAATGGCGAAGTATTTGTAGAAGAGTGTTTGGCCCGGTTGTAAGCATGCTGAATGTAATGCAAATGCTCATCCCAAAGCTTGGGATGCTTGCTACAATACCCTCTCAAAAGATGCACAATGGTTCTGTTCACTACCTCTGTTTGGCCATCCGTTTGCGGATGGAAAGCAGTACTCTTCTTCAACTTGGTGTCCATCATCTTCCATAGATTAGACCAAAAATTCCCAAAAAATTTGGAATCCCTGTCACTAACAATAGAAGTAGGCAAGCCATAATGAACCCATACATGTTGAAAATATAAATCAGCAGTTTGTTCAACAGTTATAGTTTTCTTACATGGCATAAGAATATACATCTTGTTGAAACGATCAACTACTACGAAAAGGTAATCATGCTTCTTTCTATATAATGGTAACCCCCCAACAAAATCCATAGAAACACTTTCCCATGGTCTAGAAGGTACCGGAAATGGCATATACAATACAAGCTTCCTATTGCTAGGCTTTCTTGTAGCACATAATGAACAACCTCTAATGAAATGTGTAACACTATCTACCATGCGAGGCCAATAACAATACCTCTACAGATGTGCCATTGTTTTGCTTACACCGAAATGACCAGCAATAAGAGAAGAATGAGCTTCTCTCATCATGCTTAATCTCTCTCCCTGTGGTATACATAACTTTCCCAAATGAAACAGAAAATTATTATGCAAATGATATTCATTCTCCTCAACATGATTCCCTTTACTCAAGTTAGCATACACCTCTTTAAAATCTTCATCTGATGCATACTGTTCTATGTAGCTTTCATGCACAATAGAATCATTCTTAAGCAAAATACTAGCACTAATAATAGGCCTTGAAAGCATATCAGAAAATTTATTGTGAATACCTTTCTTGTACCTTATTACCAAGTGAAATTGTTGTAGGAAACCCATCCATCTGAAATGTCGTGACTGCTGCAATTTACTTTGCGACTGCAAATACTGTAAAGACTGATGGTCGGTATGCACAATTGTTTCTTTGCCCATCAAATAGTGCTTCCAATTTTTGACACTTTGTACCAACGCATACAACTCCTTATCATATGTAGGATAATTCACAACAGCACCATTAAATGTCTCAGAATGAAAAGCGATAGGCTTACCATGCTGTAAGAGAACTGCACCCATGGCATAATCACTAGCATATGTCTGAATCTCGAATGGCTGTCTCAAATCTGGTAATGCTAGAACCGGAGCTGAACTGATCTTTTCTTTCAAAGATTCGAAATATTTTTGTTGCTTACTTCCCCATTAGAAAGCACGCTTCACACTTGTCAATGCATGCATAGGAGCTACTATGGCAGAAAAGTTAGCAATAAACTTTCTCCAATACTGAGCTGCCAAAAAAATTCTTACCTCTATAATGGACTTGGGAGTAGGCCAATTCACAATAGCTTCTACTTTGGAAGGATCAATTCTCAAAGCGCCTCCACCTACTATGTGTCCCAAATAAACCAAAGAAGTCTTTCCAAATTCACACTTTGACATCTTAAGAAATAACTGATTTTTCTTCAAAACATCAAGTACTTTACTGACATGCATGCCATGATCTTCTCTTGTCTTGCTGAAAATCAAGATGTCATCTAAGTAGAAAATAACAAAATCATCAAGAAAATGACGTAAGACATCATCCATTACCCTCATGAAAGTTGCAGGTGCATTGCATAAACCAAACGACATCACAAGCCACTCAAAGAGTCCTTGTTTGGTTTTAAAATATGTCTTCCAAATGTCGCTTTCTTCAATTCTTACTTGATGATAACCACTTCTTAAGTCTAACTTAGTGAAATATCTTGCATCTTTCAGCTTATCTAACAAATCATCTATTCTTGGAAGTGGGTAACGATTCTTTACCGTTATCTTGTTCAAAGCTCTGAAGTCAACACACATACGCCAAGTTCCATCTTTCTTCGGAATCAACACTATCGGTGACCCACATGGAGAAGTGCTTGGCCTTATGAAACCCTTGTCCAACAACTATTTAATCTTCTTCTTTATTTCAACATTCTCCATAATAGACATGCGATACATGCCTATGTTAGGAAGAGGAAAATCTGGATGTAAATGGATTTCATGCTGAATCTCCCTTTTAGGAGGCAAACCTGTTGGTTCCTGAAACATCTCATGATGTGCATAAACTACATCATATAAATCAGATTTAAGCTTTGCATCACAATTTTCAAATGACTCATGATTCACATCAACCTTTGGCTTTACCATAAGAAGTACAAAACTCTTGCTTAAATTGACTAGCCTTTTTACCTGTCCTACATTTACCATTGCAACATTTGTCTTCTTGCGATGAGCTCTGACAATAAACTCCTTGCCATCTTTGAAAAGATGATATTTGTTTTCATGGCGATAGAAGATCGCTTTCCTGTCAAACAATTAAGGACTTCCCAAAACAATACCAGATATATCAAGCGGCACCACATCAAGTTCAACTGTGTCAATAAAGTGTGCAGTTATTGCAAAGCGCAATATGCACTTCCTTGAGACTTGCAAGTTGGCATCCTTGCATATCCACCCAAGTGGATAAGGCTTCGGATGTGGAATGGTCTCAATTTTAAGTTGCTTGACCAAGTCTTCAGATATAAGGTTAGCTTGTGACCCACTGTCAAATAGTGTGTCAATTTTGGTATGTTTTGAAACTACCCTCACATGAAACAATTCAATTCTTTCTTCCTCATTAGGAGCTTGTGTATGACAGTTTGAAGAACTAGCACTTGCTTGAGTTTCAATTTCCTTCCCTTTCAAAATTTTCAAACCCATGGCTCCAATTTTTGTTTCGTCACCTGAATCATCACCTAAATCTTGTGGTGTAGTTGTAGTAGCTGCATTTTTCTTCTTTCCCTTGTTTTTGTTAAACTGGTTTCTTTTTTCAGGATGAAGTTTCCAATAGTTTTTCTCTTCATGGCCACTCTTTGAAAAATGTTTACAAATGACCTTTTCACCCTCTTGTTTGATAGATGAATTTTTCTTGCCTTTTCCTTTGTTTTTCTCTTTGTTCTTTCCTTTGAAAGTCTTGTTTCTACCCTCATCAAAAGTATTCTTTCCTCTAACTTCTAAATGTGTAGCCTGCACACATACTTCATCTAAGTTGGTAGGATTGAACATTAGGATAGTATGTTTAAGGTAACTGTGCAACCTCCTATGTATTTCAACAAGGTGTCTTGACTTTTTAAGTCTACTCCAAGTAGAAGTGCTCTCCTTCTAAACTCTTGGGTATAATCTTGCACATTTCGACCCTTAAGTTGCCTAAAATTTTGCCAATTCATAATTGCTTTTTGAATATGATCAAGAGGATAAAACTGTTTCTTAATAGCTGTAATAAACTCATTCCAAGTTAGATTTATCTTACCATGCTTTTTAATTTCCTCCTTGGTCTTGGCTTCCCACCAAACCAAAGCTGCTCCATCCATTCTCAAAGAGGCTAATTGGATTTTTGTTTCATCATCATGCAAATTCTAAATCCTTAGATAGACTTCCAGCTGTCTAATCTAGTTATCCAGTTTTTCTGCATTCACATCACCATTAAACATCGGCAACTCAAACTTTACATCAAGCTTTAACAAAGGATTTTTAAGAGATGTATTTGTTTTGTGTGACTGATTTTCAGAAGTTGAAGAGGATGATGTGGAGGATGAGGATGACAATGGAGATGCTGGATCACCATTTCCTCCATTCCCTTTCTTAGACTCATCTTTGTATTTCTTCCCTCCCGAAGAATCTCCTTCTTCTTTTTGGTTTCTAGACCCTTCTCCAGCAATCCTATCATTTCTCTCCTGGTATAGGATCCTAACCATCTCAGTCATGTCCAAGAAAGCTTTTCTAAAGACTCTTTCTTCTTCCTTGGGATCCATTTCCTCATGTACTTCTCCTTCTCTAGAAGACATGTTTGTGGCTGATTCTAAGGCTAATGAGGATGAAATGGAAGGTGGATATAATGGCACTCTAGCCCTCATTGGTTGAGGATTAATTTTTTCTCTAACCAATTGACCTTCCCCTCTTTTCAATTTCAACCGAGTAAGCATCAAATTTTGCATAATAACACAATATTCTTGCACAAATTTCACAAACTCTTAAGCAAAACCTAGAGCTTTGATACCAATCTGATCTCAAATTGTGAGAACAAAGTATTTCTTATACAGATATTGATAGTAGGGGGATTTTACTAGTTATTTCACCTTTACTAGAAAGGATGAAACCAGAAGCTCCTGGCCCACAAACTGGCTCTGCCTAAAGAAATAAAATGTAAACACTGAAATCGATCCATCAATGAAAGTATTTGTTTATCTGCAAAGTATTCATTAATCAAATTTTTATGTGAGAATAAGCAAGTTCAAGTATTCTGCAATGAAGTAATGTGGTTTGAAGATGAACTAATGAGTTTTGTTCACTGTATAAATATGCTTGGGAAAAGTGTACTTATGAAAAGTTACTGTTTAATGTAGCAGAATCTGAAATATAACAGCAAAAGTGCACAACATAATAGTAAGCATTTGTTTAAGCAGTTCACCCCTCTCTTGGGCTACCTCTGATGGGTCCAAAAGCCTCTAATTAGGCTTTTCCCTTTTTCATTAATGCTCAAAATATGAATTACACTATGTAGAAAGCCTCAAAAGGCAAAATAAGCTGCAAATTCAGAAACAGAAGGCTAAAATAAGTATAAATCGACTATTCATTCACCTCCAATGGATGAGTATAGTCCAAAACAGCTGATCTTTCATTAGGTCCCAGTGGCTCCACAACCAAAATCGCTGGTAAAATCACTGATAGAGCACCCTGATGGCTCTTAAAACTCTCCCAACAGCTTCAGAATGCTTCAATACCCCAAAATCAAAAAACAATTCATCCCAAAAGGACTTCCCTAGCCAAAGTTATGGCTCATTTACTCAAACTGCCAGTTTTGCCTAGATTCACTCCAGCTAAGTCTGGCTAACTGCCAGATAGCGTCGACAAATTTGGGTGGTTGCTAAATTTAGGTGGATCGCCAAAAAGGCTTCCGAAATGAGAGGGCTGGCGGATAAGCCCCATGTGACCAAAATTGTCGGGATGCATTGATTGAACCTTGAGTTAAACACGACGTTTATTAAGTTTTAAAACCATATATTAATTCTCCTCCGTCCGGGCTCGGGTCCACAGGACCACGACCCAAACAGTTAAAAGCGCCACCCAACACAATCAAGTTTAAATGAATTTTCATACCAATGGTTTAACAAACCAACTAAGTGGTCCAACGGTCAAGCCGCTCCATTGCCATCCCGTCGACCCGGGATCGATTCCTGCCGCATCACAAAAAATTTTTAAGACGCCGTTTCAATTGGATCTTGGGGCCACGTGGCAGCCTCCGGGCTGGCCACATGGCACCCGTTGATTGGCCACCTGTGGAATATTCTGCAGAATATTCTTTTTTTAATAAATTTTTTTTTTATAAAGTCAATTTTGGCCATTTTTTTACTTGAAATTGGAAAACTTTAAAGCTGAATATCTTCTTCATACGACGTTAGTTTTTAGTGTCGTTCGCGTCTACAGGATCTTTTTTCCGAGCTCTTTGCAGTCGATCTAGTTCAGACCAATTCTGAGCAACTTAATTTTTGAGCATTTTTCTACAAGGGACTTGATCTCCTGATCACTTCTAATGCTTTGATCTTCAAATTATTGGCATATAATGAGGCTTTATACAATTTCATTTGAGTTTGGAGGTTTATCAATGTTTCCTCAAGCCTAATAGAATTCATAGTCTTATTGACTATCTTAGAATATAGCATCTCTGTGTTGCTCCTATGAAATTCTATTTGGTCCAATTCATGGACAACATCTGCATCAACTTCAAGATCTATTTTTGAATAATCTGCAATAGATTTTGGATCAGCCACTGTAGGCTTGAGAAATTACATCACCAATTTATTAGAAGAATAATTAAAAGCTGAAAGGAGTCTATCCTTATTCCCAGGCTTTTCTTTAAGGAATTTGGAATATGCTTCACTTTTGATTTCTTCATTCTTTTCTTTGATTTGTCTAAACACAATTTGAATATCTAACTCTGTATTGTCAGGTTCTTTAGAAGAATATGGCATATCAACTTTTGTTTGTTTATCCACCATGACTGTATCTTTTTGTTGGGCTCCAAGTTGGACATTTTGAAGCTCTTTGAGAGTTTCAGTTACTATCCTTATTGCTTCATCATCAGTTTCATGATCATTGTTATCTTCAACATTGATAGCTTTATCCATTTCTTCATTAGTCAATTTACTTTTCTTATTGTAGGGAATTGTGAATCTTTTATCTTGAATAGTTTCAGCAGTGAAACTATCTTCCTTTCTGCTTCTTTTATGAAGAATGTCAGATTATTTGTTCACTGTAACCACCCGTGTTTGATCAACCTGCTTATCTTTTCCACTGTTTCCCTGCATGTTTTGTGAGTCATCATCAAATAAAGTGTTTGGCTCCCATTCAATTTTATTGGCATATTTTTCAATTTGGGGCTTGGGATCATGCAAGAAGACAGACAACTTGAATTTCACTCTCATCGTGCTTAAAATACCTTGAGGATCTTAATTCCACTTAAAACTATATGGGAATTTATACTCTTTCAACTTGACATTAATTTCATTTGCTACTTCTCTGTTATTCAAAATAAATGGCCCAACTTGATTTTTCAGTTTGAACTGAGTCTTTTTTCTAGAAGCTATGAAATTAAATTCATCTGCATTCAACAGCTGCTGCAAATATTCTAAAGTAAATATCCTTGTTTTAACAAATCTTGGCAATTTATATGGGGCCAAGAGTGCACCATATACTCTGATCTCTGTGTAACTTTTGTATAAGTACCAATCCCCTGTTTTACAGCTCTCAGATAGCTGTAGGATTCTCTTTGTCTCTTCATTAATTCTAGGGGTCTGTTCTTTATTTAGTAAATTCATAGCAGGTACTAGAAACAAGTCATTAAAGTCTGCAAAGTTGTATTCCATGTTCCATTTTCTTAGAATTGATGACCAAAACACAACTGAAAGTATATTTCCTTCTGGATCTATCTTATGAAATTCAATAGGAAACTTGTCTGCTTGATAATATAAAAAGAGATGAAGTAGATATGAGGTATATCTAAAGACTCCTTCTTCTGACAATTTGGACAATTGATAGTGCATGTTTTCTGCAATGAACTTGGAAAAATTGTACACAATGGATGGAGACTGGCCAAGACTCAGAGTAGACAAAAAACCTAGTATAGCAACCTCAATGAATTCATCACTGTTATATCCCAGTATGAATGATAGCATGGAGACAATTTGTCTGGTTTCATTTGGAAAATCAAAAGTATCAAATAGAGGATTAAGCTTAGGGATATCAACTTGTTTGGGGCAAAAAGTCTGGAATACTTTGAATTTAGAAGAAAAATCAACGTCTAAGTAAAGCTGAGTTAGATCCTCTATTGACAATGAAGCAGCATTAGGATCAGGGTTTAGTTGTAGCATAGAGTTTATGTGATCTGCATTGATGTAAAATAAGACCTCTCTTTCTTTATTGACAATTCACCTTTGATCTGGAAGATAATAGGACTGACATAATCTGACAAAATCAGGGGCTGAATGAGTTTGAGGAACAATGTACTTTGGCAGATTGGAATCCAAAACGGGTATATCTTTGTCATATTTCTCTATTGATTTACCAAAACACCAGTTATAGAAATCAAGCAAATTGAATTCTACTGAAGGGTCCAATATTCTGTAATCAAGGTCAACCAGAGGACTATTTTCTTGTAAAATAAATGGAGGTTGGATAGGCATGACAAATTCTGTGGAATCAACAGTGAGTGTAGGGGCGGGTTTATCAATTTTAGAAGATTCAGGCTGAAGGATTTAGCAAAGGCTTTCTTTTGAGGCTTTGGACCTCCTGATTTGGGGGTTACTTGTTTCTTTGTCATTTTTTAATTGAACAGAGCAAGCTTAGACTGTTTGTTGAGTTATTATATTGGAAATAAGGGATTTTTAGAGAATATCTCTGGTAAAATAGGATTTTGAGCAGGGTTTTGGATTGAAAGAGGGTTTTAATGCTCAGAAGGTAGGTTATGATCAATTCCAGCAGTGAAAATGATCAGGGTATGGATAAAATTTGCAAAAAACGGAAATGAGGGATTCTAGGGAAAATTTGATGGAGTTTCCCCTGTACTATGGATGTTTTCTGTAATTTCCGTATGGGTAATTCAGAAAATTACAAGCAATAATTGAAGAATTGATGATTTTTATTTTGGAATTGAAGTTTTCTGGTTAAGTTTAATGAAAAATACATTTAAAAAGGTATAATTGTGGTAGACTAAGTTGCAGGTTGCACGCAGTCTTCAATTCCGCTGAACTGGTCTATCAGAGGGTACTGTGGCTCTTCGTAGTTGAATTGTAGGGAGATCGGCTTGAAAATGGAGTTGGTAGGTTTGAAAATGGTGGAAACGTCTCTGCACAGGCTCTCAAGGTATAATGGCGCACAAATGGTGAAAATTTGACGAAAATAGGCTCTGCGGAGGTTTCACAGGTTTAAAGTGCGAATAAGTGAAATTTTATTGAAAATTATGAGTTTTTATGAATTAACCATAGTTTAAACCATAGTCAAATTATAATTAAACCATAGGTTGGGCGGAAGTGGTTTCGAAATACCACTGGGTGGTATTCGTGCAGCTCTAAGGTGGTAAGCGGTAAATCTCTTTTTTAATGCGTTCCAATCATTTGAGGACACGTCGACACAGGGTGGTTTCGGAAAACAACCTATATCGTGCGGCTTTTTCAAAACTTCAGTCGATTACTTTATGAGCACAAAAATGAACTGGCGTTGTCGGATCTAGCTTCAACTGACGAACGGTCATGATCAAAAGGAGAGGTGCAGGGAAAGGTAAGTCATTGGGTTGAATACGAATCGTCTGATCTAAATCCGATGGAAAATCTGACGGTGGTGATGCTACGCGATAGGGGAAGGGATGGGAATATAATAAATTATCACGTAGATCTTTAACCGTTGGATTAAATGAATGGAGGGGATCGGAGGGCTGATATTAAGTCCGAAAGAATAAAGGGATATGGTTAAGTTTTATATACAAACAAACTTTGTATATAGGAAATATGATCGGGAAGGGTATAAAGGCTTTAATCCAGGTTAAAAATCGGGGTATGAAATATATATAGGGGAGAAAAGGGTTAGGCTAGGGTTTAACCTTGGGTTAGATGAGTCAGGTAGGGGGAAAATGAACAGATGGATTGGTTTCTTGCTTTGAAGTTTAGTTTAAATTAAACTTCGATATTTTTTGCTTAAAACATATATAAAACATGTTTTAAAAGTTTTTTGAATATTTTTATTATATGGTTAATTAAACCAGGTTGATTTAACTACCATAGGGGCGGGATTATATATAAAGGTATATTTTAGCCAAAGGGGGTTATATTGTGGGTTTTATTAAACATGTGGGAATTATAAACTTCGGCTAAAATTATAATAAGTGGGTTTTTGGGTTTATTATAAAAAGGAGTTATATATAATAGGAAAAGGTCATTTCTATAATGATTTAATATATAAATTAGAGTTAATATGAAAATAGGAGATGGTATACTCAAAACACATAAACATAACAAGTAAAGTGAATTTCAAAAGATAATTTGCATTGATCTTATCACTTAACTTATGATATAATGTTATTTTGAGGGCTTAATGTTTTCAAATGATGTAGGGAGTTAATCAAATGGGAATTATAATGCCTTTAAGTAAAAATTGGAGTTTTACTTAGGATTATTCAGGGGGGTGAATGTATGAATGGTAAATGATGTGATTTAAGGGATTAATATAGAAATTTACACTTTTAACTGATCAGTCATAGAGCCTTGGGTCTGGTCCCAACAAAAGTCAAGGAAATGCCTTGAGCCTTTCTGACTGATAGTTTAGAATGTTTCATGACTATGGGAAGGGGAAGTTAGTTATTTTGCAGCCCATGATGAACGATATTTACATTGAGATTTTTCACCTTCTTCTACCTACCCAGCTTACCATGCTAACATTTTTTCTTCCTTTGTAGTAAGGTGCATTTAAGCTAGCAACCTTCACAGCATTTATTCTTTCTGAAAGCAAGTAAAAATATCTAATTCTACACCTATTTCATCCCTGAATCCAGATTAAATTGTTGGATTCACTTTATTTCTCTACCTAACTACTGAATTGTCATGATTAAGTAGTATGACAACTAATTATTCTCTATCTACAACAAGTGAAATTGAAACAATGACAAGTTAATATTAAACTATTTAACTCGTCATGGGCTATGGCATTTATTGACACTCTGCCATAGTCAAAAAGTAAAAAGTAGTGGCATTTATGCTTGCACACTTTCATGTTTTATTCATTTTTCTTTTGGGGTCTTTTATTTTTTCTAAGTCCTTTGATTATTCTTTTAGGACTTTTTACCCTCTTTTTGATTTTTCTATTTTTTTGATTTTTTTACAAAATATGTGAATACAACTTGCAGAAGGCAAAGTATGTATAGATTTACAAGATTATCAACTGTCAAGTCAAAATTATGACCCCTATATTATAGGTTGCTAACAGAGGGATGATGCCTCTGTAATGGCCTGCTTGATATTATCGAATGCTTCCTTCTCGGGTGGATGCCATTTGAAACTTGCATTCTTTTTAATCATCCCTTGCAAAGGCCTGACTATTTGGGCAAAATCTGATATGAATTTTCGTACAAAGTTGATTTTCCCAAGAAAGGATTGCATGGCCTTTTTTCTACTGGGAGGTGGAATCTGGGCGATGACCTTCGCTCGCTCGGGATCTACAACTATACCGTTCCTTGTTATGATATGACTCAGCAATTTCCCCTCGGTCACAACGAAGACACTTTTCTTTGGGTTGAGTGAGATCCCATACTTTCTGCATCTTTCGAAGGTTTTCCTGAGGTGATGTAGGTGATCGCCTCTCTGCTTTGAGAACACGGTGATGTCGTCCAAGTATACTACCACTCTTTGTCCTATTATACCTCGGAAATATATGTCCATAGCCCATTGAAATGTCGCCCCAACATTAATCAATCCGAAGTGCATGCGTCTAAAAGCGAAAGTTCCCCATTTGGTTCAGAATGTCGTTTTCAATCTGCCGGGTTCAACTACCAATAATTGGTTATACCCGGAAAAACCATCCAGCAATGAGAACATCTTCGATCCGGATATGGCTTGCAGTATCTGTTCCATAGGGGGAACCGGGTAGTTGTCTTTATCTGAGGCTCTGTTTAGATTTCGGAAATCCACGCACAAACGGATCTCACCGCATTTGTTTCGTACCAGAACCAGATTGGATACCCAAGTGGAGTGTCGGACTTTGAAGATTATGCGTGCATCCAAAAGCTTCTTAAGTTCTTTCTGAATCATTGGTTCCAGCATAGGGTGCACTTTTCTTAGCTTTTTTCTGAAAGGCTTCACTCCTTCCTTCATAGGGATCACATGCTAAATAATCTGAGTGTCATAAGTACACAGTTCGTCATACGTCTAGGCGAACACATCTAGGTACTTCCGGAACAGTTTAGTGAAAGCTTGCCTCTTCTGATCGGAACAATATTTCCTGAGGTTGATGAACTTCGGGTGCTTATCTGCCCTTAATTTTACCTGTTGATATGCTAGAGTGGATTTCTGTACTTTAGTGTTGGGGGGTCCGCGAAAACGGTTCTGCAGATCAAACAATTTTTCAAGCGACACTATTCCCTTGGGCATGGGATTTTCCCTGTGTTTCTCTCGTTCTTCTTGCAAGGCTTGATCATGATCCACTTCTTCTATCACTACGTATTTTAACACCTTGGTGTTGATCATGAACTCAGGTACCTGTTGGTCATCATCAAAGACGCGTAAATTAGTAATGTTATCTGGCATAGAGGGTTTATAGACTATTTCGATAGAAAAACCATCCCTTAGAGGGGTGAACCTAGCAGCAGCGTTAGCTAGAGTATCAGCTTCCGCATTATGCATCCTAAGCACATATTTAATACCAAACGCATCAAAAGTAGAAATTAGATGCCATACCTCGTGTTGGTAAGCTTTCAAGTGAAGAGATAAGCAATGGATGGTGTTGCGTACCTGGCGAGTGATGATTTCGGAGTCTCCGATAACCTTTAAGCATTTCACCTTTAGGTCCAACGCCTTTTTGAGTTCGAGGACTAAGGCCTCATATTCGGCGGTATTGTTGGTGCATTGAAATTCTAGCCGGCATGATATCAAAAACTTGTTCTTTTGGGGGTCTAACAGGATGAAGCCCACACCTGCTCCGTCATGCATCTTGGAGCCATCATAATACAAGGTCCATACATCGGCTTCTGGTATTTCCGAAACCATGGCATGGGGAGAGATTTCAATTTGGTTTATGATGGGTACAACTTGGTCTTCAGTGGTGAGCATTATCTCTGATTGGATGTCTGGGTTTACTGGGGACTGAGGGGGACAGTAACATCTGAAGATGGCTTCTAAGAAACACATGCCAAGCTCTTCTTGGACAAAGCTGATAGGTTCGTTGGTAGCATCCAAATCGGTCACAGTATGTTTCATATAAGGTTCAATTTCAACTCTGATTTGGTTGTTTCGACCCTTATAGGGAAGCCATAGGTGAGACCAATCGGTAGTGAAATATCCTTGTAGCTTACTGGACCAGTCTCTGCTCAACAAGAGACCGTAGGCTTCCGGGATGTCTACGACTACAATGTCTATGCACTGGTGGACTCTAGAGTTGGAAGATAGGTGGATGATGACATTATTTAGTTCACCTATATCGGGCACTTGCGACCTATCGAGCTGAATAATCCTAGCATCAGTTTTCTCTGGGCGAATGTCTAACTTCTTGCAGACAGACAGGGGCATGAAATTTGTGGATGCGCCGGAGTCGACTAGGTAGTTTTGAACGTTAAAGTTGAAGATCTCAAAAGACCGAAGGAAGGGGGGAGTATATCCCCTTGATTTTTTGTTCACAATAGATTGGAGGGTTGTACTAGCTTGGGCAGATGTGTTTCTCACGGGTTTGGTCATCGAGGCATTGGAGAAGGCTTTGAGAATAAGCTCCCTTTGGTTGGTGATGCGGGTGAGCTCATAAAGAGAGATGTTGGCTCTAGTTTTCTTCATGTCCTCAATAATGTTTTAACTAGAATCAGAGTGTGGAATAGTCTCGGTGCAGGTTTTGGGTGACCCTACCGGAAATTTGCTCGTTTGGTTTGTTTGGGTGTTGCTAGGAGCTGACTTCTCGGGAATAGCAGCGTGGTGCTCATTCCCTGGGGGTAATATGTTCCTTAAGAAGGCCCTCCTCATCTCTTCCAAGGACTGTTCAGGGATTGGTCCTTTGCTTCTTAGGCCATAGTTCCACACAGGTTTAGCTTTACAATCAACAACCACATTAATGTCGGTGATGGTATGGGTGCCTTCCCCGCAGATCACATCAAATGCAAGGAAAGTAGAACTTGGTTCTTCATCTGGGGACAGGCCTTCTTCATTGTCAGAGACATCACCTTCGCTTGCGTCCCTTGGGGTTTGATCGTCTAAGAGCTGATTTACTACCATAGTCATGCTGCTAATCCATTGGGGGCATGTCTTCTCAGAGTGGGTGGTCTAGTGGAAAGAACAAAAATTATCTTTTCCAATTTCTTCCATGTTAAGAACAACATTTGTGTTTGATGGAGGCCGACTGATTGTGGGGGTATTCTTTCTGAAAAAAGGCTTTTGTGCCTTGGTGGTGGTAGCGGGTTCAATGCATTTTCTCTTTAGATTAGAGACTTCATTGGTTAATAACTTAAGGGACTTTGCTATACCCTCGAAGTCAAAAGTGTCTCTGTCCTTATCCCCAATTTTGAATGTGGAAGAATGGTTCTTCTTCAAGGTGGGTTTGTGATTGTCTCGACCTTCATGGTCGATGACCCCTATGGAAAGCATGTCCTTTTCTATGGCAAGGGAAATGGCATAATTTGCTGCAAGGGTAGCCCTAGCCTCACGCTTCACGAATACGGAGATGTCTCTAGGAAGAGCCTTTGTGTAGTAGTCTATGGTGATGGAATCGTATAATGCCAAGTTAGGGGGGAATTTGTTCAATATGGTGGCAAAACATTGATTAAAATCTCTGACCTTCTCTTTCTTTTGGCACTTGAGTGTACTCAATTCCGTGAGGAGCATGGGGGGGTCTTGTCCTTTGAAAAATTCTGAAGGAAAGTGTGATGGAATTGATCCCACGAAGTTATGGAAGCACTTGGGAGAGACCGATACCAGGTGGCTGCTTTTGTTATCAAGGGTACGGAGAAAAAGACGGTAAGCGACATCATCTGTTTGGACTCTCATTATTTGCAGTGAAAGGTAGAAGTTGCTTATGTGGTCTTTGGCCAACGTGCCTTTCTCAGGGTTAAACTTGGGCAGGTGTTTTTCAGGGTGTCTAGGCATGTCATGAAGGGGGCCCAGGAGGACTAATGGAGATTGGGCCATCCAAGCAAGCGGTTGTACCTGCCTGGCATGCTCATGGTGCCTTATTTCTGATTCGGATTCGCTTCCCACACCCGACGCGGATGCTTCCCCTTCATAGTGGGAGTGCTCATCTTGACGTCCCTCATGGTTTGCCATATTTCTAAGGTTTCTCCAATTGTAGATGGTGGCTCTATTTTGGTTTTTATGGCGGTGGGTGGTATGGTGACCTTGGCCACGACCTCTGTTTCCCTGACCTATATTCCCTTGGCCTCTATTTCCCTCACCCCCCCTGGTGGAGGGTGGACTTGGTTATTGTTATCTAGGGTCCGGTCAGGCTGATGGTCAGCATGGGGTCCATTCATGTCAGAACCTTCCTCTTCCACTCCTTGGGGCCCAGTAATAGGTTCATTATTCTTAACTGTCATTGCTAGGTCTTCAACCATCATATTTATCAACTGGGGCAGGGTATTTACAAGGGAACCATTGCAAGTGAGGTTAGCTGCAAGGGTCTTGGTATGGGTTAGAAATCACATGACTGGAGTGACTTGAAAGTCTCTGATGAGATTGCGGGCAATCGGGCGCAAAACTCTTAACTAATCCCTGGTAACTAAGGGGGAGGACCAGTGTTGTCGTGTATGACCTCCCCTTGGGGAGTTTGTAACAGAATATTGCTCGTGTGCTGGGAGGCTGCCATCAGGCCCTCCTTTTAGCGCTAATTATGTTGACAGGAAAAACTATCTGGGCAACAGCAGGGGATCTTCCTGGTAAAACATCCCAACTAGACTCTAAACCATTTGGAATAGGGATCCCGTCCGGGGTGTGGGTCCGGCTACCGCTTAATCCTCCTTTCCTTGGGTCTCAGTAGGAATCTGGAAACCTGCGGACACACGCTTATTCAGATGATACAAGACACATGATTGATAATTTAAATGAACATACAACACTATGCGTAGCAAGCTAAATGATAAAGCATGGGGCCAAAGGAAATGTTGTCAACAACATGTCATTAGGGTCATGCTTGTATGTTGTTCTAACCATAGAAGAAACAATTCTTTATGGCAGAACACCCTTCACTTCCTTAAATGGTTTTGATGATAATATAAATATCAATAAACAAAGTTATTAACATTTATTAAGAAAGCGAAATAAACTTAGTATCATTAACACATGTTTAGAAAGCTGTAATGCACAAATGATGTAATTGGAGACACAGTTTCATTAATCAAAAGATGTTAGAAACTGAAAAAAAAAAACAGAATACTCATAATGTTCATACATTCACCAACATCAAGTCCAAAAATGGAGTTTAAAAAATGCTTGTATTCATACTCAAAAATCTGTAGTCCTTCTATACAATGCTCTATATCTCTTTGAGTCCCAAACAAAAGGTCCCTTTACAATTTCTCGAAGGAGGTATTTATAACACAAAAATTTCCCTTTGGGCTCCTAACTTTCCAGCTTCCAGACCGTTGGGCTACCTTGCGACCGGGTGGATTCTGCGACCTACGACCTGGTGGATCCTACGACTTGCGACCTGGTGGATTCTTCGACCTGCGACCTTGTCGATCCTGCGACCTGTGACCTTGTTGATCCTGCGACCTGCGAACTTCTTTGTTCTGCGACCTGTGCAATGCCTTGATCATTTTACGAGTTGAGTGATTTCTAGGTCGGGAATGATCACTTGTAGCTGGTCTCGAAGGTAGGTCTGCCACGCTTGATAATCTGTAGCAATTGGGGTGATCAGAGGTGTGTCTTCCTTTAATAGGTGTATATGTTTTCGAGTGCGTTTGGAATCAGGGTATCTATTTTGATATTAATTTTATTTGACAAGGATTCCAACTTAGTATAGATTCGCACCGGTGTCACAATAAACTGGACTAGAGTTTCCCTTGATCCTTGTAAATCGCGGAAAGATGCTGCTTGCTCGATGTGTTGCATGAGGGTCTTGATATCTTGATCGATTTTTTGCCAAGTCCTATCTTCACTCAGAGGGTCGAGGGGGGGAATGTGATGTACTTTGGCCATTGATTCTATTCCACTAATCAAGTGATTAAATGTGGTCATCACCTTCTCTAGATCTTTGACCATGTTTTCCTTAGATTGTATCCTGATTTTGATTTTAGCCTTATCATTCTAGGTGCTGATCCAGTCTCTCTTCGGCAAGGTAGCTGGGGCTTATGGGTATGAATTGGACCATTCTAGGATGTGATCTAATGCGGTGCAGTCCTCTTTAATTTGAGCGTTCTTTTTCTTTGTTTCAGCCTGAGCCTTCAACAATGGTGCAACAGTTTGATTTATGGAAAAAATTTCTCTGTACACCTGCCTTATAATGACTTCTAATGTGACTGCTTCTCCCTAGATGGTCAGTGCTGGTTCATTTGAGGAAGTGCTGCGAGCCTGCAGCTACTGTACCTCTTCTTTCAATGATTTATTTTCTAGCTCTGCCTTGGCTGTTTTCTTCTCCGAAGCTTGCAGCATGTTCTGTAAGGCCAAAATTTCTTTGCTCATCCTGCTAACATTATCCTCTGTGGCCACTGAAAATGCTGTGCCGGCTGAGGTGATTATTATTGGATTCATCCGTGTCTAGTACGATATCCTTTTCGGTGGTAGCTGTGAGAGGTCCAGTGCGGTCTCGCACTAGGCATATCCTCTTTTCTTGCCGAATCTTGTGTGAGTATTGGTCAAAGGAGATCTTGGTAAGATCAAATACTTCTTCATCTTGTCCCATATCACTGCCCAATTCCGAGAGGGAAAACTGAGGTGTACTCACAGGGCTCGTTCGAAGCATCTCGATGTCAGTATCAGGAGGAGGTGTCTTGCTGCCTTCTGCCTCTTCGTTTTCCTTGTATTTTTCCCTCCTATATTCTTCCTCCTTCCTCGCTTGTTCAGCCGCCAGTCTGTCCTGTTCTTCCTTTAAGAGTTGTTCGGCTTCTGATTTATCCTGGCTTTCTTTTAACCGGTGTTCGCTTTCAGCACTGTCTTGCTCCTTTTTCCTTTTCCGCTCTTCTTCTTTCTTCCTTTGCTATTCCTCATTCCTTTTGCGGGTTTCTTCTTTTTTTGACCCTTTTGGGTCATCTTTTACTTGCTTCCCCTTCCTTTCCTATTCTGTTTTAGCCTTCTCTTCAGCCTCCTTCTGAACTTTAGCCTCTCTTTCTCGTTGCTGGGCCACGAGATTGGGTGCTATTCCCGTAGTTGTTCCCTTGGATGATGAAGCTCCCCCCGTGATCTGTGTTCTTTCTTCTAAGTTCTGGTCATCTTGGTCTTCCTGACCTTCTTAATCGACGGATTCATCTGGGGCATACTTCCTATATTTATTATACTAGTTTCGGATTCTGTCTTCAGTGGAGCAGTGAGTGTGTTGATAGCTCCATCTGAATTTGGCCCGTTTGTAATGTGCGGGGACGATCCTATTAGGGTCTTACGTCCGATGTGCCAAAGTGGGAAAACAGAATCCTCTCATTTGCTCGGTTTCTGCCTCTACCTCTCTGAAATCTTTGACTGTATAGGCACCGATGGTGAGTGGTAGAGTTGGCCATGGATTTTTTTTGCCTTTGGTCAGTACTTTGGTGAACCCCCCAGACATCTGATAGCATATTTCCTAGAGCAGGAGTTTGTCTGTTGCAAACTTGGGCAGTGCGTGAGGGGCTTTGAGGGACCCGAACACTCCGATATTAGTAAATTCTGCATCCGAGAACCAATGGGCTACCTGCGTTATTGTTTCCATTGTGCGCCAGGACATGCAAGGAGCATCTGTCCCGAATAATTTGCGATAGAGGGCTGGGATAAAAATATCAGATATTGACTCCGTATCCTACTTGTACCGGGAGTCCCAAAACACCCTGAGATGCTTATGAATCGGGCCGCTTTACTTTCCTACCCAGTTGTGTGCTCATTCGTCGAAGCTACACCTTGCAGAGACTGCATCTAAAAGATACGAGGCCATGTAAAAATTAGATGGGAAACCATCATTAGGGGGAAAGTGCTACATTGATGTTAGATTTGAGGGCTGCCATAATTACATTGGCCCAATTAAAGCGGGTGTCGTGTACTGTGATGGCATACATGAGACAGACCCATGTACCATTGAAAAAGGTCACATCCGGGCGGCCATACATTCTGCACAGCATTACAGCCACAAGTTTTTATGCCGTTCTGAGGCCTTGCATTGGATATTCTTGGTCCTTTTTAGCTCGTAAATTCTCCAGTTCTTCCCACCATCCTTTCAAAATCTTGGGTATGGGCACGACATGAGTTTTACACCATTATTCGTTGAGTGTCTGCTCCCTGGCAGGAATTTTGTAATACACCTCAGTGTCTTGTCCTTTCAGAGAATCCATAACATCTCCAACATGATCCCATATAACCCAGTTCTCGGGATCGACTCTCTGCAAGATCCAGTCTACAATCTCTGCACAAAGGAATACTAGCGGGTGAGCTCCTGCATAATGCACTTTGACTGTTTTACCTGTATATATACTTGCCTATCTGGAAGGTCCTCTGGGAAATCGGTTTTGGTGAATTCTTGGTATATTTGGTACCAGGTCATGTTGTCTCCCCGGCCAAAGGTGCATACTGAGTCCCCATACATGGGGGCAGGGGAAGACTATGACTCTTCTTCTTCCACCACTTCCACCTTAGGGCTTTTGTTCCTCTTTTGGACCGCTGGGGGACCCATGTCACTGGAGGCTGACGAGATAGATACATGGCTTAGCTCTGCTTCAATATTACCTGGTATTGCTAGAAAACAATCCCACGATAAGACATACTTCATATCAACAATACAGGGCTATATCTAACAAAGTATGGCCAAAGGAATGGGAAAACCTGCGATCTAGAGACCTTGCGACCAAGTCACTGGGTCGCCGGGTCGCATAGGGATGTGTTCAATAGGAAATGCGGCTTAGCAACCTAGAAACCGGGTCGCTGGGTCGTTGAATTATCAATTTCCAGGAAACGCGACTTAGCGACCAGGCGACCGGGTCGCGAGGTCGCTGGGTCGCTAAATGATGAATTTGAAAGGAAATGCGACTTAGCGACTTAGCGACCAGCGACTAGGTCGCTGGGTCGCTTGGTCGCTTGGTTGCTCAACTTAAAAGATGTGGCTTAGAAACTTCGCGACCTGCAACTGGGTCGCATGGTCGCAAGGTCGTAGAGTCGCACTGGGCCTTGGATGGGGAACATGGATGGTTTGAGAGCAGAAAGGATGGATCGAGAATGTCAGGGCTAATGGGAGGAAATCCTATGGTACGCATGAATAGTTAAAGAGTATCTGCGAGGCAAGGGGGGGAAACAGGCAACCATATTAAGGAAAAACAAACAGGAGGAAATGACAACTTACCCGGAAAAAACGCGTTCCAGTCGGACTGTCAGAGGCATTTTCCTTCTTCTTTGATCGAGATAAATGTGACCTAGCGACCTCTCTATATATAAAGAGGTCGCACGTGTGTGCAATAAATGTGGGTTGCTAGGTCACAAAAGTCACAAATTACGGGTGGTGCGACCTCGCGACCTAGGGGTCACGAGGTCGCCAAGTCGAAAAGTCGCGAACTGCGGATTTTTCTTGGTCTACGACTTAGTGACCCGAAGACTCAGCGACCTGATTCGCTGGGTTGCAAGGTCGCGTAATCATAAAAGAAGAAGCTTGCGACTTGGAGACTTGGAAAATATTTAGGCTTGACCTCACCTTGCTGACTTAGGGGCTCAAAATTTTGAAAGGGGGGAAAAATTTGGAGGGTGTTGTAGCAGCAACAACAAGTTTATATGGTTGGAATCACTGCCAGTAAGGATAATATCACAAACATAAAGAAAAAGGATGATTAAGGACTTCCCCACTTTCTTGGTGTAGACAGTGTTGTCAGAATGACATCTAGAAAAACCATTATCTAAGAGAAAATTGTCCATTATAGCATACCAATCTTGAGGAGCTTGTTTGAGACCATAAATAGACTTCCTAAGGCAAAAAACAAGGCTAGAGTCGTTTTGTATAAAGCCAAGGGGTTTTTCCATGTAGATTTCTTCATGCAAATCCCCATTTAAGAAAGCGGATTTAACATCCATCTGATGGACTTCCCATTTAAAGGAGGCAACAAGGGAAAGAATAAGGTGGATAGAATTCATTTTGGAAACATGGGAGAAGGTTTTAGTATAGTCAATGCCTTTAAATTGTAAAAATCCTTTAGCAACAATACGAGCTTTATGTTTTTCCACTTTTCCATCTGGTCCAAACTTTGTTCTGTAAACCCATTTGCATCTAACAAGTTTTATTCCCTTTGGAAGAGGAACAATATCCCAAGTATCGTTTGCCAATAAGGAACAATATTATTTATTCACATATTCATCCCAATCTAGATGACCTGAAGCTTCTTCAAAGGTGTATGGATCAGAATTTTCTGGAACTTGAACCAATAAGGAAGAGGCTATTTTGAACTCAGAACGTGTATGATGTTGATCTGTAGGGTCACCTGCAAGAGAACCCACTGCATCTTGAGTAGAGTGGACCCATCTTGGAAGTTGTGGAGATGAAGGAAGATATTGAGGAGGTGGAGTAGGATTGTCATCCTTGTTGTCATCATCCGAACTAGAAGGAATGTTATCAAAAATAGAAGAGATAGAGAGAGGTGGCACATATGCTGAATCAGGCTCACGGGGAAAAAGTGGCACACCCACTGAACTAGGCTCGTAGGCTGATATATTTTCATCAAATTTTACATCTCTTCTAATGATTACATTTTTGGATTTTGGTTGAAGAAGTTTATATCCTTTTACATCTTCATAATATCAAACAAAAATTCATTTTTCACTCTTAGGCTCTAAGGCTTTATGTTTTTCATCTGGAATATGGGCTCAATCTTCACTTCCAAAAACATGAAAGTGACTTACATCTGGTTTGATTGAGCTCCAGGCTTCTTCTGGAGTTATATTCCTTAAAACCTTAGTACGAGTGCAATTTACTATGTAGTTTGCACAATTAATTACTTCTGTCCAAAAATTAATACTAAGTCATTTAGATTGAAGCATACAATTAGCCATTTCCTTTAGAGTGTGATTCTTCCTTTTAGCTACACCATTTTTTTTGGAGTATACAAAACAATATGTTTCAATTGAATGCCATGCAAAGTGGATAAAAGTGGATAAATGTGATGTCCAGATTCTTTCTCAACGAAGGCCTTAAAGGCCAAGAACATGTTAACAAATTCACTCTTGAGTTTTAAGAAGTATACTGAAGTGCATTTAGAAAAACCATCAATGAAAGTTAAGAAGTACTTGTAGCCAGAGAAAGAAACAACTGGAAGTGGACCAAATAAATCATTGTGCACAAGATGCAAAGGGGTTGAAGCGTGCCAAGAGGCACGTTTGTCAAAATTATTCCAATGATGTTTTCCGAGTACACATCTAGAAAAAATACCATCTCGGCAAGATAGAATAGGAAGACCTGTCACCATATTTTCTTTACATAGAGTTTGAAGGGAGCGATAGTTTAAGTGACCAAATTTCTCATGCCAAAGTTTTCTCACTTCATCATTATAAGCAGCAAAAACGGAGGGAAGACATGATGACCCAAAGTTGTCAAAATTATACAACCTTGTGGAATCATCAGAAATTCCAGTAGCTAAAATATGTATTAGATATCTTAGGTCCTTAATTACAACATCATGAGGTGATAATTCTATTGTTTTCCCTTCACGTGAATGAGTTATCTGATAAATAGATAGAAGGTTGCAGGACAAGGTAGGAACATGTAATACATCATTAAACTGACCATTATCTAGATGAATGGTTCCAGACCCTAAAACACTAGAGATCTATCATCACCAACATAAATTTTTTTGGTGTCACAATAATTTACAGAAGAAAACATGGCTTTATTTTTGGCCATGTGGTAAGAGGCTCCAGAATCAATGAGTCACTCATGAGAATGAGAAGAAGAAGATACATTCAATGCATAACTAGATCTTGATGCTTGACAACCACAAGGAGAAAGTGCCATTCTTCAAGATGATGTTGAAGAGTTCTCCAAATTGATGTTGTGTTTCTTCATTGCTGCTTCTAAGGCTTCCATCTTCTTAAAACATTTTGACTCTATGTGGCCATCATGATTACAAAATTTCCAATGTATATCTGTCTTTTTCCCTTTGTTTTTATTTGCCTTATTAGTTTGTTGAGTTTCTTTTTCAGTTTGCGGTTGAAATTACTTAAGACCCTTGTTTGGTTTAGGACCATTCTTTTTAGGATGTTTCTTCTTAGGATTATTTTGATATGGTTTTTTCTGGGCTGCTAAGGCTTTCTTAGAAGAGTTTCCAGTATTAATAAGACCAAGGTGTAAGAGATTGTCTTGTTCTCTTATCAAAGAATCGTAAAAGGCATCAAAAGAGGGGGACTTGTAGGTTGTTCCTTGAGAAATGAAGGCTTCTATAGTGAATCGAAGGTGGAAACAAGTACAGAGTATGCAGGGCCAAGCTTAGCAAGAATGGAATAGATAAGGCTACCATATTCCTTTTTGACCTTACAACCTTCTAAAATAAGTCTAAGGGTCTTGAATTTGGATAAAAAAACTTCAATAGAGGATAAATTATTGGGGTCCAACGTAAGCAACTCATTTTCAAGATGGTGGGATCTGATTTCATTTTTAATGCCAAAGATAGTATTTAGTTTTTTCATAGCTTCAATAGGGGAGTCAATTTCTTGGATATGAAATCTAAGATCTTGAGAAATGGACATTCCTATCAACCATCGTGTTTGATCTTGTTTATTTTCCCATTTAGCAGCTTTATCTGTATCGGTAGGTTTAGATTCTTGTCCTGTGTCTATTCTGTAAAGCCCTTTACTTCTAAGTAAGTCTACCATGTAGGATAACCATTGGAAATAATTGGTGTTGTTAAGAATAACCAGGCATGCACTTTCCATTTTTTTTTTAAATTGAAGTTGAAAATGTTGAAACTAACTGCTTCAATGGAAAGATCTCAAAAACTTAGGTTGTTCAAAAAAAAAAAAAGATCTGAAAACAGTTTTCGGATGAAGTTATGCATTTTTGAAAAAAAATTGTAGTGGATGCCAAGTAGATATGTGATAGGTTGAAAGTTGATGATGAAGTTGTCCTTAAAAAAAATTCCCCCCCTTTTCCAAAATTAATACAATAAGCTCACTTAAAAAAAAAAAACTACTTTATGTGATCCACTTTTATAAATAAGTGAGAGTCACTTTTACAATGCTAATTTTACATGTGCTTTTTAAATAAAACCCCATTTTGTAAAACCAGAAACTTGCCAAAAAGATTTTTAAGAAAAAGTAACTTATCAAAAATATTTTTTAGAAAAAGAAACTTGAAAAAGAGACTTGAACCCAATACCTCTATTCTCATAAAGTAACTTTACACCAAGTGAGCTAGTAAAATGATTCTATAATTGTTTGAAAGGAGGAAGGTTTTTTTTTTTCTCTTCGATGCGCGTGATTTTTCCTTAATAAAAAAAAAATATCTATGCAAACAAAAAATAAACAAGCCTTATGACAAAACGTTATATCTTCGGTTATTCTTACTGACAACTATCTATTTTTCTCACTATTTCTGATTTCTCGAGATCACACAAAGTCATGTGGAAAGAGCACACGTAGCAGAAAAATTCCGTCTTCTTATTTTTGATTTGCCGAGATCACACACATCGCAGAGAAAATAACTTACCCAAAGAATAGGGTATATATTCGACACGTCAAAAAAACTATAAACCGAAATAAATAGAAATATTAATAAATATAATCTGCAAAAAAAATGCTTTATACTTCCAGATGTAAAATGACATAAATTTGGCAACCAAAAACCTTTTCGCATGAAACGAAAGGGGTTCCTCACTGTAAACGAGGCTCCAGACACAACAAAGCAGTTCTCCTGGCTCGAAAATGGTCAGAAATAGTAGATCTAGAAAACAACAATTGCATGCAGTCAAACCAGCTTCAAATTTGGATCAACAATGGATGCATCCCTCAAAACAACTCTAATAACATATAGGATTTTATAGGGTAAGTTTCTTAGATCAAAAACCAAAGGTCATCGCTCACAAATAGATCACATACTAGTACACCAATATTTGATGTGGTTAAAACCCTCAAAGAGGGAAACAGTCCATGCCCTAAGCCAAAGCGCCCTCTTCAGGCAATTTATTAATATAAAGAAATCAATTTTACATAAGCTTCTCTCATAAACGGTTGCGGGACAAATGACCCTCCATGATATTTAAATAGAGATCATGGACCAATAAGGTGTTAAGCCACAGATCAAGTGTCAGTAATACCTAGGAGAGAGGAAAACTTCGGATCACTATATATCGTGACCGTCAGATTATAAGTTACAAATGTACATAGTAAAGAAACACACTTTACCTAACTCTATGCTAGACCAAGTTATACTTAACTATTTCGTATGTAAGTATGAGGGGTTTCCACAATGCATTATATTAGATATCATTTTTTGGATTCAACTGCATTAAGTAAGTCATTCATCTATGACCATTTCCATGACAGGTAGTCGCAATTGACTAATTTATCATGATTTTGAATAGTCCACTTAACACTCATTGCATCAGGTGATGCTCACATGGGCAAAGAAGTGGGATTGAAACTAGTGAAATGAATCACATAGCATCAATCATCATGGGAAGTCCTAGTTACCGGGTGCTAGCCTTGAAAGTGATGATTGACGCTATGTGATTCATTTTACTTGTTTCAATCCCACTTCTTCACCCCTGCGAGCATCACCTGGTGCAATGAGTGTTAAGTGGACTATTCAAAATCATGAGAAATTAGTCAGTTATGACTACCTCTCATGGAAATGGTCATAAATGAATGAATTACTTAATGCAGTTGAATCCAATAAATGATATTTAATATTTCCTATGTGTCGAAATATCCTAACAAATTGTAGGACACTTTGTTGTAGGGAAGACAATGGAAAAATTGCAGATTTATTTGTAGTGGCCCAAGATTCATGAATAGGTAGCTAAGTTCATAAGAGGATGCACTCTTTTTTGTACTAAAAAGCCTATTAACAAGAAAAAAGGTTTATATCATCCCTTTAATGTACCGATTCTTCTTTGGGAAAGCATTTCAATGGAATTTGTGGGAGGTTTAGCAATAACTAGGAAGGGGCATGACTACATGTTCGTGATAGTTGATAGGTTCAACAAAATGTGTTTTGTGATTCCCTGTTAAAATAACAGCAGTGGGAAAGAAGTAGTGAACATGTTCTTTGGAAAGGTATGGGTGCACTTTAGGGTACCAAGGAACATCGTTCCAGGTAAAGACACAATATTTCTAAGTGCATTTTGGACTACATTGCGGGAGAATATGGACACGAAGTTGAAGAGGTATACAACATTCCATCCACAAACATATGGGAAAACAAAAATAGTTAATAGGACTTTGGTGCAGATTTTGAGGGGTTATAATCAGAAGCATCCCAAGTCTTAGGATGAAAATATGGTATATATACGACACTCTTATAACAGAGAATTCCACATTTCTATTCGTAAGTCTCCATTTGAAACTTTTTTTGGATATCTACCTACCTTCACCTTTGGATATTGCATATGGGAAACAAGAAGGAGTGAGGGAGGATCTTATAGGGGATGCTTTAAGGGAGGAAAAATTTATTGAGAAGATAAAGCAAATCCTAGGTATAGGATACATTGTAGAATTCATAATAAAAATAAAAGGCCATTCATGATCAACACGGAATTAATAAGTCCTTTAATGTGGGAGACAGAGAGTATGGTTACAATTGAATAAGGAGAGATTATAGGTTCCCGGTAAGAAAGATAAGGCTCTGTAATATGGCCCATTTGAGATACTAGAAAGGGTGGGAGACGAAACCTATAGAGTTATACTACCCCCCTACATGTGCATTTACTCAAGGGTGAATGTAGAGAATAAAAAAATCTATGACCCTTCCATGCTATATTAGGAAGAGGAACATGTCCTACCTTTTGTAGAGGATTTCGAACAAGATGATCAGATAAAGAAGTTTGGAAAATTGGGTTGAAAGGACAACGTCCAGGCAAAGCTAAATGGCACACCCAAGAGAAGTTGGAGGAAAAATTTCCCCACCTCATTCAGTAAAAGATTTTGGGGACCAAAATCCTCCCAAAATGGGGAGGTGTGACCCAAATAGGATCATTATATTGTTTTTCATCCATCTTGATGCTTTCAGAGTGCAAAAAGTGGAGGAATTAGCTCAAAAAACCATTTTTATAGGAGGGTCCTAGCTTGGAAAAATAGGGTCTCAAACCTTTAAGAAGAAATTTGAGGCATTAAACTATTGAATTCCAACAAGAAATTGCAACACACACACTACTGTGGGACCAATAGGTCCTAGCGATAAATTAGTGTGAAGGCCAATTTAATTAATTAAATTGGTGCAATGTCTAATTTAATTTTCCCTTAATTAAATTGGACAATAAAATGTAATCTTATCTCATGATCACTTGTAATAGTTAACTGAGTGTGATAAACTCAGTTAGCTCATGTATTTTGAGTTGAGGGTGGTTGGTGAGGCATACAGAGTAATTCTATTAGTTATGGAGTTTGAATTGCAGTTGGTGCATTAGTTTAATGCATGAGTAATCAGTTAACTCAGTTAGGTGAGTTAGAGTGAGTTGAAATAGTGAGAGATCAACTGAATTAAATATTATTTAATTCACAATCAGTGATCTACCATGCAACTGATTATTTACTATTAATAGCTGCATGCATTTCAGTTCCAGTGGAGACCTAGTTGAGACAAAGGTTAAAGGGATGTTAACTATCAGTTGTGTGATTAGTAGGTTTCTCGCATGAAACTGGAAATCTATTGGATTTCCCATGATCCTTGCGCAGTTTTGGAAGGCCAAAATTCCTAAATAAGAGGGATTTCATTCATCAAGAATTGCGCAAGCAAGGAAGGCTGTTTAGAGGCTGAGAATTGGCTAAGTGTTGGTCGATTTTTTCCGGGACAGTGTGAGACAATTGTGAGAGTGTAGGAGACTCTTGTGAGAAGAGTGAATTTTAATGGTTTCATGATTCCATGGTGATTATACAATAGAAGATAGAGGGGTTTTGAGCAGCAAGCTTTCCCCGATAAATTATGTTTGTTGTGGTTTGATTTGATTCTTTCTTTACTTGTTGTGATTGGCGATCGTGTTTATTTTCCACAATTGATTTGTAGAAGTATTCAGTATCTTTATTTAGCATATCACATGATCGGATTGAATACATGAAACACATATTTTTTGTATACTTTATACATGGTATTAGAGCACAGGAAATCACTATAGTGGAGGAGAAGTTGAGTTTGTGACTGAATAGAATTCAAATTTGCAAAATTATTCTTGTTGCGACAGGAAAATCATGATTGAAATGGCTTTCAATGGCTTGAGATTGGAGTATGCACTTGAGGGCAACTCTAACTATATTGTGTGGAAAGACAGGATGGAGGCAGTACTTGATGACAATGGGTTGAAATAATTCATTGATAATGACATTCCCAAACCCATTGTAGCGGATGCTGCAAATCTTGATGCTTGGAAAAAGAAGGTTGCAAAGGATAGGATGATCTTATTAGAGGGAGTATGAGACCACATTGTCTCAAGTCTCCATGGCAAAGCGACACCATATGCAATGTGGAAAGATTTGACGGATCTGTTTCAGAGCAGCAGTGATCATAGAAAATTGGCACTGAAGGACAAACTTAGGAAAATCAAAATGGAGAAAGGTGACACCATTCCGAAATATTTAATAAAGTTTGTCCAATGTCACGATGAGCTTGGGAGCGTCGGAATTAATGTCGCATATGATGACTTGGTGAGCCTAGCTCTTCTAATACTTCCCAAGAGTTGGCATATTTATCAAGACTATGTCAATGGGAGGGAAAATATGCCAGATTGGGAACGACTTTGGTCGGATTTGGTGTAAGAAGAATTCAGGCGAAATACTAGGGATGTATCTTCATCTAAGAATGATGATGAAGTAGATTGTGCTTTGGATGCTAAGGTGAAGAAGGGGAAAGGAAAGAAATTTCATTCCAAATCTTAGTCCGACAAAGATGGAAAGAAGCGTGACATGTCCAAAGTGAAGTGTTTTCACTGTCACGAGCATGGACTTTATGCCACTAATTGTCCACAAAAGAAGAAGAACAAGAAGGATTCAAAATTTTCAGTTGGTGAGGCTTTGGCATCACAATTTGATCTTGACTTCTCTCTCATTGCATGGTGTCAATTGCAATGGGATCGGTGTGGTACTTGGATAGTGGTGCATCCTTTCACATGACGGGAGACAAAGAAATTTTCAGTAGCTTGGAGGAGAAGCACCTCCAGATGCACATCGAAATGGGTGATGATGGGCAATACAGTGCTACCGAGATTGGTACAATTACCTTTCAGATAAAGTCAGGTAAACCCTTTCTATTAAAATATTTAATGCATGTACCAGGCCTGAAGAAAAATTTGGTCTCAACTGCAATGTTGGAGGATAGAGGCTATGATGTTGTTTTCAGTGAAGGAAAAGCCTTCCTTCGACACAAAGCAACATGACAAGCCAAGAATATTGGGATTCATGTGAATAATCTCTGTAAAATTGATGTAGATGGCTGCGCAACATTGATGGGTAAGGCAGACAAAGTGGTGAGCCAGGATGAGGGTGATTTATGGCATGGGAGATTGGGCCATCTACACCACAAAGCCTTGAAGGTCATGTAAAAAATTTCTACGGGTCTTCCTAAGGGTACTCTTGTGCAGTTAGATACATGAAAGGGATGTACTATGGGGAAGTATGCAAAGGCCACTTTTCACGAGAAGGAGAACTGAGCTTCAGAAATGCTTGAGAGAGTTCACTTAGACGTGTGTGGACCATTCTCTACTGCTTTGACAACAAAGCATAAGTACTATGTGATCTTTTTTGATGAATTTTCTATAAATTTATGGATCTACTTCATGTAGAAGAAAGATCAAACGTTCTCAAAATTTCTTTAGTTCAAAGCACTGGTGGAGAAAGACACGAGGAAGCATGTGAAGGCTCTTAGGAGAGAAAATGGTGGTGAGTACATCTCCAATGAATTCAAAAACTTTTGCAGCAAAAAAGGAATTAAGAAAGAGTTGATTGTGCCTCATAACCCACAACATAATGGGGTCGCAGAAAGAAAGAATAGAACAATTGTGGATGAAGCACGAGCGATGTTGCATGATCAGGGCCTACCGTTGCATCTGTGAGCTTAGGCATGCAACACAACGATATTTGTGCAAAACTGTTGTCCTCATCGGATACTTGGCATGAGTACACTAGAGGAGGCTTTTACTAGTAAGAAACATGATGTTTCATATTTTAATATTTTTGGCTCATATGTTTATGTGCATGTGAGAAAAGACGCTAGGAAGAAGCTCGAACCAACAACTGAGATTGGAATATTTGTGGGGTATACTAAAACTCCCCACAACTATTGGGTGTATTTTCCAATCAACATGATGACTGTTGTGAGAGGGGATATAAAATTTGATAAGGATAAAGGCATGCAATTGTCCCTTGAGAGGGATCTGGATTTACATGCAGAGGAGGAACTCTTGGTTCCAAAGAATGAACCTCAAGATGTGGAGCATCCACATGAGGAGGATCATGGAGTGGCAGAAAACACTCATGCAAATCCATCCACCAAAAATGGTAGAAGGCACACCACGGAAGCTGATAGATTGAGAGTTGATGCGATAGAGAATTTAGGAGCCCATTTTTCACTGCATAGACTGAGACAGACTCCAGACAGGTTTATTGGATACATGGATTTTATGAGAAAGTGTATTGTGACATAACCATATTCCTTTGAGGAAGCATTGCAACAACCAATTTGGGTTGATGTCATGGTAGAGAAGTATGACTCCATCGTCAAGAACAGTGCATGGAAAGTTGTCCCAAGACCAGTTGAAAAATCAGTGGTTGGAACTAGATGGATCTATAAGGTGAAGCAAGCAGTGGATGGGAGTGTGGATAAGTACAAGGTCAGATTTGTGGCCCAAAGATTCTCACAAGTTGAGGGGATTGACTATGAGGAGACTTTCGCACCAGTCACGAGGTGCTTTCCCATTAGATCTATCCTTGCACTCTTTGTGTAGATAGGGTGGCGCATTCATCAAATGGATGTTAAAATTTTGTTTCTCAATGGAGTTATTAAGGAGGAAGTGTACATAGAGCAGCCATAAGGTTTTGAGATATTTTACAGTGAGTCACATGTGTGTCGACTCAAGGGAGCACTGTATGGGTTGAAGCAAGCACCTCATGCTTGGTACACTCAGACTGACAACTATTTCACCGGGCTGGGCTTCATCAAAAGTGAAGCGGATGCAAACCTGTACCAGATTGTGGTTGATGGTAAGCTCTTGATTATCGTACTTTATGTTGATGATCTAATTTTGATAGGTGATGAGCAGCTGATAAATTCTTGCAAGGAGGATCTTGCAAGGGAGTTTAAAATGAAGGACATGGGACTCCTTCACTATTTCCTTGGTTTGGAAATATGGCAGCAGGATGGTGAAATTTTTGTTTCTCAAGGCAAGTATGCCAAAGAGATCATACTGGGTAAGTTTCACATGGAGAGCTGTAAACCCATGGATACTCCTCTTCCACAAAATTGGAGGAAAGAGGATGCTACTTGAGGAGAAGTAATGGACGCTACTGTCTACATGCACCTAGTGGGTTCATTGATGTACTTGGTAAACACCAGATCAGACACTTGCTACGCAATTAACCAGCTAATTCAAGCTATGGTTAAGACGACCAAGCTCTTTTGGAAGGCGGGGAAGCATGTCTTGAGATATCTCAAGGGCACTACAGAGTATGGATTATGGTACAGATGGATAGAGGGAGTGAAGATTCAAGGCTTCACGGATGTAGATTGGGCAGGCAGTCCATCAGACAGAAAGAGCACATCAGGAGGGATCTTCAACATAGGATCGATAAAAGTTTCTTGGTACAATAGGAAGAAATGATCTGTGGCACTCAGTTCAGCCGAGGCAGAATACATGGCAGCAAGTCAGGTTGCATGCGAGGCCATCTGGATGAGAAAGATCCTGGTTGGTTTGTTTGGTTCTCAGATGGATCTAACGGTGATACATTGTGATAGATAGAGTTGCATTAAACTCTTGGTTAATCCAGTATTCCATGAATGGTCGAAGCATATAGACATCTGGTACCACCATGTCAGAGATTGTGTTCGGAGGCACATTATGTTACTTTAGTACATTCCCACAGAAGATCATGATGCAGATAGTCTGACGAAGGAGCTCACCAGGAGAAAATCCAAATACCATAGAGACAAGATCGGGGTGGCAGATAATCCCTTTCTTGTTGAGAGGAGTGTTTAAGTCCAACAAGAAATTGTAGCACACACATTAGTGTGGGACCAACAGGTCCTAGCAATACATTAGTGTGCAGGCCAATTTAATTAATTAAATTGGTGCACTATCTAATTTAATTTTCCCTTAATTAAATTCGATAATAAAATGTAATCTTATCTCATGATCACTTGTAATAGTTAACTGAGTGTGATAAACTCAGTTAGTTCATGTATTTCGAGTTGAGGGTGGTTGGTGAGGCATGCAGAGTAATTCTATTAGTTATGGAGTTTGAATTGCAGTTGGTGCATTAGTTTAATGCATGACTAATCAGTTAACTCAGTTAGGTGAGTTAGATTCAGTTGAACTAGTTGTAACTGTTTGTTGCACTAGTGAGAGATAAAGTGAATTAAATATTATTTAATTCACAATCAATGATCTGCCATGCAACTGATGATTTACTATTAATAGCTATATGCATGTCAGTTCCAGTGGAGATCCAATTGAGACAAAGGTTAAAGGAATGTTAACCATCAGTTGTGTGATTAGTAGGTTGCTCGCATGCAACCATACATCTATTGGATTGCCCATGATCCTTGTCAAGTTTTGGAAGGCCAAAATTCCTAAAGAATAGGGATTGCATTCATCAGGAATGCGTAAGCAAGGTAGGTTGTTTAGAGTCTGAGAATTGGCTAATTTTTGGTCAATTTTGTTCGAGATAGTGTGAGACAGCTATGCGAGTGCAGGAGAATCTTGTGAGAAGAGTGCATTGTAATTGTTTCATGATTCCATGGTGAATATACAATAGAAGATAGAGGGGTTTTGAGTAGCAAGATTCCCCCGAGAAATTATCTATGTTGTGGTTTGATTTGATTCTTTCTTTACTTGTTGTGATTGACGATCATGTTTATTTTCCGCAATTGATTTGTAGAAATATTCAGTATCTTGCTTTAGCATATCGCATGATCGGATTGAATACATGAAATACATATTGTTTGTATAATTTCTACATAAACCATAGTTTTTAGGTGTAAAACTTTGTTTCTTAAGAACCAAACCTTTTCAAACTATTGCACATAGACACCTTTCCAACTGTGCAAGAAATACCTCAATTGGATTATATATGAAAAAGTTATGCCACCTGAAAGATGGCCTTCTTGTTTTGACCACCATAATTTGAGAGCATGCCACGCCAACCCCTGTTATTCATGGAAAAGGGGCTATTCATGTAATCATAATGAAGAAGTCTCTAGAAAATTCTATATTTTAACTCTAGTTAAGAGTTGAAATAGTCAAACTGAACCACTAGTAGGCAATCAGTCTATGTTATAACTGTGCCACTAGGAAGAAAAGGAGTTCCATTATATTCGAGTGCATTTTGTTCCATAGATGAGTAGAGTAGCCAAGGGTGGATAGTGGGAGAGAAAACAAAGAGGATTTGTGCATTGTAGTAGCCCATGAGCCACAAGCCTCACTTCTTTGTACTTGCATCCATTTTCCTTTCACAAAAAGAGAGCATAACAACCTCACTTGTAGTTGGGTTTATGAGTTTTATTCGTTATTATCTATTTTCTACGTAATTAGAATTATAATTTGTATGCATACACAATAAACAATAATTTACAAATCTAAAAATTCCAGGACAAAAAAACCCTCATAATATAGATTTCAAATTTTATGGATAATTTTATCAAATCTGTTGTGATGAACTATCTAGTGAAATGTCCACGACAGTTTACGGATCACCCATGGTGTTTTGAGAATTGTCCAGTGGCCACTTCCACTATGTAGCTCGTGGGAGTTGTTTCATATCATAAAAATGACAAATTTCTTCTTCGTGGTAGTGAAAACGAACATATAATTTTGATATTCTAAATTAGCATTGACCACCTCCTTATAGTATCTTGATTTCCTTTTATGCCATAATTCCTTATTACACCACATATTCTTCTTAAATTTAAATGTAATAATAGTTTTAATACTATATGTATTTTGCAAAATGATATCTCCATGTATTCCCTAATGATTTAGCTAAGACCTAGCATCTTTGTGCCATCCTTACTTAAGTCATTGGCAGTTTTGTATAGAGTGTGAAACAATTTTGGGGAGCCTCTCGTTGTCCTTGTTATTTATTGTGTTCTTGTACATTAAGTACCTAATCATAATCATGTTCTTAATGGGGAAAGGTTCACTTCTATGAGAAAGTTATGATAGATATAAGTAATGAAATTATTTTGAGTTCGCTCCATTTTTCTCCAAAATTCTCTAAAAATACTACATTGTTGAAAAAAATATTAGAGAGTTTTAATTTATACTTATTCAAAGCCACACACTATATATATATATAAACAAACAACCATACATTAGAGGTTACAATTTTATTTTATTTTATTATGGGTAAAAAGTTAAAATGTGATTTAGAGTAATATTTGATTTATATATCAAACTAACCATTAACCATCATTATCATGTCTATAATAATTATCATATCTATAAGGTCAGATCTCAATTATAATAAAATTTCGCTCCATTCGACAAGCAATATATAATAAAGCAAACGATCATGTGATCACAAAGTGGATTCGTCACCAAACGGTCATGGTAGTTGATATTTTAGTATTTAGAATCTAGAATGTTAGTTGTTTGTCAATATGGTTGCTCGGTATAGTTTAAACTATGCGAATTCTTCAAGGCCAAGTCACTTGGACATCGAGAAGATTGTGCAGGAAGTAATTCTATCATGTAGTTTTAATTTCGGAAAAGATTTTTTTATTAAATGTAAGAATTTAGTGTAGTTTATTTTATTTTTTTATATTTTGATTTTTTTATTAAAATTTAGATGTTAAATTAATAGTAAGATAATTATTATGAGTTGTTATTTGTGAAAATAAGTAGATTTATTATTGTTATTTAAAAAAAAACTTACATCACCTGAAATTACTTATTGGTGGTTTGTAAGGAGCATACTTTCATTATTACTAGATGATTTTAAGTCTTGGACCATGAACTTGTTTTTTTATATCTTAAAAAAATCAAACTCTTAACCAAATCAAAACAATTTTAAAACATTCTTCAAACCCAAAAATATATTTTTAATTTATAAATAAATTTAATATTATCGATTATATTTAAATATTACATAAATCATATTAAATTCATAATTTAATTTATAAATCATTATTAAATTTCAAACCAGGGAAAAAATCACAAAACCCATCAGATTTACCGTACAGAATAAGAGTCGTTATTCATAGTGAATTTTTAAAACCAGCTTTGCATCACACCATTTTTAAAACGGTCTGAATGATATGATCAACTTTGTCGCTACCATTTTTTATTTTATTTTAATCAACAATATTTGTGCCCAATATTTATGACAAAATTTGTAGCAAATCTTTTCAAAAGTAGTTAAAATATTTGTAGTTGACTTTTCGACAAATCACTTTAAAAGTTTAAAGAATTTTCCTTTTAAAGAACTTTAAATGTTTATAAAGAATTCCGCTTTTGAAAAGCTTTTAAATGTTCGAAACTAATTTTACACCAAATCATTTCAAAAGTATTTTGATGGTGAAAAATTAAATCGCAAGATACAAAATTGATAATTATAACGATAAAGGGATGATTAAATATATGTCGCAAGATACAAAAATTGATAATTATAACGATAAAGTGATGATTAAATATATATAACACGTAGTTTAATTATCATGTTTTGATTACTTTTTTTTTCAATGAATTTTGTCGAAACCTTACAAGGAATTGGTTAAAATGGTAAGTTTCAAATATGTTGTCCGTATATGTATCAGGTTTAAGGGAAGAGATACGTGGGAGGGCATGGCCACCGTTTCATTGGGATTTGGCCAAACTTTCCCAAGGGTTTTAATGAAGTATAAGTGTCGAGGGTAGTGGACAATATTAATATTAATGGGTGTGCTATTAAACATTAAGTCTACATACGATGGTATTTATGTCGATATGTGTTGAAAATGGTTGTTATTAATATTAAAAGTTGTTAAAATGAAAGATGAAATAATATAGTTGAAGTGTATATTTCAAGACTTTTTCAATGGTATATGGCACTTTCTTTAATTCTATAAGAATGAGAAGATATGAGATGTTTTGTTAAGATGACTCAACTAAAGTTCAAGCATGTCTCATTTCGATAATATATCTTTGAAGGAATTTTTACTCCAATTACCTAGCTCAAATGGTAGCATAGGATATATGGTTTGAAAATTTTTCTAAGGCCTTTCGACTGATTATGTCACACCTTTTAACTCCTCATATTTGAGGAGAAATGAATTTTTGAATGTTCATTATACATTCAACAAGTTGCACCAATATGCTCAGCCAGTGGACAAGTTGACCCTAACCCAACACCCAAACGCACTATGAATACGTGTGAGAAGGTGCATTTCTAACCACTAAACTCAATCATTTAGTTTTGTGTTTAGGAGAACGAAGGAGCATGTCCAAAGGTCATACCTCATGAACCAAAAAGAAGTGAAGTGAAGCTAAGTTGAAGTAGCTTTTTGTGGAAGGGTTTTGACACATCTTTTGAAGGGTTTTTGGTTTATTTGAGGTTTATTTTTTAGGGTTGATTATAGGAGTTCTTCGAGGCTGAGTAGGCTAAGTTTTGGCGAGGAGAAGGTCGAGCATCAGGGTTTTCTTGAGGGATTAATTGTGTCCCTGTAGAGGTCAAGTTTCACGCCTATCTTAAGGCTAAGTTCCAATTTTGATTTGAGGGCCAAGTTGTGTCGTTATGAAGGTCGAGTTTCAGGGTTGAGTACTATTTTTTGAAGGTTAAGTTTCGAAGGACGAGTTTTGATGTTTGAAGGCCGAGTTCCACAGCTAATTTTTTCTATTTGAAGATGTAGTTCAGGCCCGGTTTGAAGTTCAAGTCCTGGGGTCTTAAAGGCCAAGTTTAGGCGCGATTTGAAGTGCAAGTTTCGATGTATTCAAGGCTAAGTTCAAGTTGGTGCCTACAATTATTGTAAGTTGGTGCTTATTGAGGATTGGTGTCCTCATCTTCTTGACAAGTTAGGGCCTACAAGTTTTAAAAGTTGGTGCTTACAAAGGATTGGTGTCCTCACAAGAGATTGTAATAAATTAAAAATTATTTTCAAGTGTTTGTTCTTAAAATTTTGATTTGCACTTTGATCTTTGTGTTCATATATTGTGGTTGGTTGATAATGTGATGACAGTTTAATTTCAACACTAACTAAGTGGAAAATTGTCAAAAGTAATGAAATATTGATTCACCCCCCTTTTAGTATTTTCAACAATTGGTAACAGAGCAAGCTTCTTCGAGAACAATCTAACAGTTCGAAGAAGATTTTACACAAGGCCATGGCCAGTCAAGAAGCATCAATCAAAATTCATTTCTTTAATGGAACAATTTTTTTCTTTTGGAAGATAAGAATGAGAACACACTTGATGTCTCTTCATGTTAAAGTTTGGCAGTCTATTATAGATGGATATAAGGTCCCATCCTCTCCACCAATTGATCAAGATGGAAGAAAGGCTTATGTCTCCAATGCAAAATATATGAACTCCATTTTAAGTTTTAGAATTTGTTAAATTTATGCAGTGTGAATCAGCTAAAGAGATGTGGGGTAGGCTTGTAAGAAACTATGAAGGAGACCACAAAGTAGAAGGCAAAGCTTCAGACATTGTAGAGACAATTTGAAAGACTGAAAATGAATGATGAAGAAGATGTTGATGCTTGTTTTAGATGAAGTGGTTAATTCTCTCAAAGGATTTGGAGAAGAAGTTAAATAAACAACAATCATTCAAAAAAAATTAAGGTATCTTCCTCTGCATTTTGATGCCAAGGTATCCGTCAAAAGAATTAGGAGATTTGGAGAATCTAACTTCACATAATCTCACTAAATATGAAATGAGGACGAGAAACTCATCACATAAGGAAGCAACATTTAAAGCATCTAAGAAGTTAAGAAAATGTAAGTCTGGTGATTGTTCTAGTGATGAATTTGATATATAAATGGCTCACCTATTCAAGAAACTAAAGAGAAAATCTAAATTCAAAGGTAATTTTCCTCTCATCCCTCTCATCTATTTTAACTATGGTAAGATAAAACATTTTTCTACTAAGTTTCCTTAAATGGAAGATAGTGATGATGAAGAAGAACCCAAAAAAATGATCTTCAAAGGAAAATATTCAAAAATGAAAAGTCTGTATTCTAAAGAGGATAATGATTTTTCTAAAAAGGAAGAATACGATTTCGATGATGATAGAAGAGAGATCACATTTTTAGCCACAAATGATGAATCCAACATAGAAAAATTGTAGAAAATCCACATAAATTCAATTGATCTTGTAATATGCTAAAACAAAATAATTGAATCTATTCTAAAAATTGTGGAAATCAATTATGATCACACAATCACATGAACAAGAAAGAGAGAGAATTTCAATCGCATAATACAAAGATGTATCTAGGGAAAGCCTCAGCTAAAAACCCCACTATATGTATATTACAATAAGTCAAGAATATGAAACAACACAATGCTTGTCACAAACTTGAGAGCTCTCTGCATTATCTTTGATTGTCTCACTCTGATCTGAGTAGGTTTGGTCCAATATTTAACCAATTCCTTGCCCCTGTCTAACCAGCCTTGATCATGCATTCCTGAGGGAATTGAGCCCCTATTAATTAGAAAAGTCCCATCAATTGATTGTGCAATGCATCCAAGGCATCTCGATGACCTCATGCATGACCTGTACAATTTTCTAATTATACAACTGATAGTCTACTTCCATTTAACTCCAATCTCAACTGGGTCACTCTTAGAACTAACACGAGACAATTATTTATAGTGAATTATCAGTTATATGATGATCACTGCATGTGAATTATATCAGATTTAATTCACTAGACCACTCACTATCTCTTCCATCGGTTAGAACTAGTCCAACTGATTTTAACTCAAATAATTAAGTGAACTCTACAGACCTCTAGTTTGACCCCCAACTTGAATTGACTAAGCTAACTAAGTCTTCCCAACTAATTTAACTCGTACAAGCTATCATGTGATGTGGAATTACAATTCGCTTCTAATTTAATTAAGCGGAAATTAAATTAGAAGCCCTTCTTGTTTCCAATTTCAACACTCCCTCCTAACAAGAAAGGGATTGTATGCTACCCCGATCTTGCCTTTGTGAAACTCAAATTTTCCTCTTGACAGTGCCTTCCTCAATATGTCTGCACCTTGCTCCTTTGTGTGAATCTACTCTAGTGACATAATCCTCCTCTGCACACAATCTTTGAGATGGTGATACTAGATATCAATATGCTTGGACTTGTAATGAAAAAATGAATTAACCAAGAATTTTGTCCAACTCTGGTTATCACAATAAATCATCAATGGATCCATTTGTCGACCAAAAAAACCAACAAGTATCTTCCTCATCCAGATGGCCTCATATGTTGCTTCACTGGTTGTCATGTACCCTGCCTCTGTTGAAATGAGTGCAATTGATCTTTGTTTCATGTTGTACCAAGAAATTTTTTGTTGATCCAATGCTAAAGATGCCCCCTAATGTGATCTTCATGTCGGATGAAATCCTGGTCCAATATGTATCTGTGAAGTCTTGAAGCTTCACTCCCTTTGTCTGTCTGTACCATAGGCCAAACTCTGTAGTGCCTCTGATGTATCTCAACACATGATTTCTTGCCTTCCAAAATAGCCTGGTAGGCTTAACCATAGCTTGACTAAGTTGGTTAACCACATAGCATATGTCTGGTCATGTATTCACCAAGTACATGACTAAACCCACAAGCTACTTGTAGATGGTAGCATCTACTACTTTGCTTGAAGTAGCATCCTTCTTCCTCCAGTTTCCTGCTAAAAAAGTCTCCATGGGTTTGTTTCTCTCCATGTGGAACTTCCTCAGAATCTCATTGGCATACCTGCCCTAAGATACAAATAGCTCGCATCTCTTTGCAAAATTTCCAATCCCAAGAAATAGTGCAAGATCTCCATGTCAAATTCTCTTGCAAGATCCTCTTTGAAAGACTTGATGAGCTCCTCATCACCTGTCAGTATCAATTCATTGACATAAAGTACAATGATCAAAATTTTACCTTCTACCACAATATGGTAAAGGTTCGCATCTGTGTCACTCTTGGTGAAGCCCAACCCGGTGAAGTAGCTGTCGATCCTAGTGTACCAAGCACGAGGTGCTTGTTTAAGCCGATACAGTGCTCTCTTGAGTCTGCACACATGTGACTCTCTATTTAAGGTCTCAAAACCTTCTGGTTTCTCAATGTACACCTCTTCCTCAATCACTTAGTTGAGGAAGGTTGTCTTTACATCCATCTGACGCATTTTCCATCCCATCTGCATTGAAAATGCAAGGATGGATCCAATTGATGAGTACCTTGCAACTCGTGCAAAGGTATCATGATAATAAATCCACTCACTACAACGAAAAGACCCTCTAGCGGATGTTTTTGAGGAATCCCTTATAAAAATACCCCAGATATCTGTTTTTAGCAGAAGTTCCTAGAGGAGGTTGGCGGGCAAAGGTTTTTGTAGATGTATTTCATCTGGTGCTCTTATCACCGTAAAACGCACCGGTGTCTTAAACATGAGAATGCACCAGTGTGGTTAAAAAATTGACACACCGGACACCATGCACTCCGTATTCACCCGCTCGATGTGTTGTATTTCCATAGAGCACCGGTACTTCACATAACATGTGCACTGGTGCCTCATAAAAAACGCGCGAAAATTGAAACCGCCCGGATCCCCCTTAAACGCACTAGGTCGCCAACACATCGGGCTGCCCTGAAATCAACGCGCACTGGCACAGGGTTAAATAAATAAAAAATTATGGCAAATAAACCCCACAAAACATAGGCACACTGGGAACCGTGCGCTCCTAACACACCCGCCCAGTGCGTCATATTTCTGTACAACACCTGTACCTTACATCTCTACCACACCGGTGCTTCCAAAAACGTGTGCGAAAACAGATACCACCCAGTGTGGAATAAATCAACAGTATTGGGGAGCCCATAAACTTGACGCACTGGCATATGGTTAAATTAAAAAAATTATAGCCAAAAAACCGCACAAAACATTGTCACACCGGAAACTGTGCGCTCCGTACTCACAGCACTGGTGCATTTAATTACGGAACAACATTGGTGTGTGTCAACTCCTCAGCCCCAGTGCCTCATAAAAAGTGCGCACAACAGAAGTCGCCCAGGGCGGAATCACGGAAATGCACTGGGATCCCCATAAATGTCGCGCACCGGAAAAAGGTTAAATAAATAAAAATAATTGCGGCCAAAAAACCGCACAAATCATTAGCTGATTCAGGTGGATATTGGTGGTCACCCACCTATTCCACTTGGGGCCCCACCATTGTCTCTTTCATTTTTCAGTTTTGGCACAACTTACTATTTTTAGCAGTTTTTCGGGTCCTGAACTTCCGAAGACGTTTTGAGGCCCTAAACGAGGTTTTTTGGGCATCGTTTGTCCAACAAATATGATTTCATTCCAGATCCGTTTTGGAATCGATATTCGTGGAGACATTTGTATTCCTCGGATAGATCTTTCTAATGATGTATCATGTGCATCAAACAGAGATAGTATGCCGAAGTTATGTCCCCGGGAAGTTGAAACACCAATTTACCCAAACAGGGCCCATAGTTTTGGCGCTTCATCTCCTAGGGTTAGGTTTTTGGACGTTTAGAGTTCTCCATTGTTTCTCAATAATAAATAGGCCCTCAAGCCTCATTGTAACAGCTTCTCGTAGATCCGTAGCCAAGGGTCTTCTTTCCCCGTAGATTCTTCTTCGCACAAAGACTTAGCTATTTTATTTCCATTATGTTTGTAAGCATATTTCTGTTATTTGATATTAATGAAATGAAGCCTTATTTCCACTGCATCTATATGTTTATGGTTATTTATGTATTCTGTTGCATTCTTGCATAAATTCGGATCAGTGGTATCAGAGCGGTCTGCTTTTTCTCGATCCTTCTTTGCATGTCCCTAACGAGGTCGGGGTATAAGGAGTTAGGGTTCGATCTAGTGGAATCTTTGCAAGATCAGCCTCGCAAACCTCGACGGACGCCCATGGGGGATGAAAAGAAAGATGAGGGAGCAGGAGATCCTATCAAAATATTTCTCGAGGAGGCCCTCGAAAAACAAAGAAACGTGATGATGGATAAATTTGCCCAGATCCTTCAATGGCTTCCCACTGGCGGCACATCTGCATCCAATAGCCACTCTGGAGGTGCGAATCCCTTTAAGGTACAAGTAAATTTTGACATTCCCATATTTGAGGGTCAAATAGATGCAAATGCCATAGATATATGGTTGAATCTATTAGAAGGATATTTCTCGGTTCATGATTTTTCCGACCAGGAGAAGATTATTTTTGCACTCCTCAAAGCTACCCCCCATGTCAAGGACTGGTGGGAAACCTACTGTGAGAAAAAGGAAGATACAGAACCCTCTATGTTCTCGGCTGTACCCACTTGGAATTCTTTCCGAGACGCCATCAAGGAACAATACTATCATGTAGGGATCTATGAGGACAAGTACATACAATGGACCACACTGCAACAACAAAGGGATCAAGATGTGCATGAGATGACGAATATGTTCCATACCCTGCGCACAAATTTGGGTATCAAAGATTCAGAGAAACATCCGGTGCTAAAGTATCGTAGTTGTCTACACAGATACATTCAGGAGGAAATGGAGTTCCTCGACATCTCCTCGCTTAGTACGGCATACTAGTATGATGCCAAGATTGAGCAGAAGTTCAAATAGAAGAAACGAGACTTTGGATCTGCGAATCAAAAGCAAGGGAAAGGTGCTCCCAAACCACAGAACAAAGGACAGAGCCAAGGCATGGCGGCTCAAGACAACTTTTCAAAGCCACAAGCAAAGAACAACACGGCAAAGCCAAAGAAGGACACGGGGAAGTGATGTGAATTCCATAAGAGCTCCACTCACAACACAAGTGAGTGTTGGGCCAAGCAGTCGCTAGTGCCCGAGATGAGGGCTTATGAGTTAGATGCATGCTCCGACTCTGAATCAGAACCTGACAAGGGGAATGAAAAAGGGAAATAGATTATTGATTCGGAGCCCAACGCCACTGTTGCCACTATGAAGATCCATAAGGAGGAACCGGAAGATCCAGAGGAGGAGGAACATCTCTTGCACACCCAGATGTGGGTAAAGGGCTCCCCGGTATAGTTCATTGTCGATAATGGGAGCCAAAAGAACCTCATTTCAGCAGATACTGTGAAGCAGTTGGGCTTGCTGACCATAGCTCACCCACATCCACACATCATTGGGTGGCTTCACCAAGGACGAGATCTCCGCGTCAGCCAGCAGTGCCGCCTTCCATATAGCATCAAGCCCTTCACGGATGAGGTATTATGTGAAATTGCTCCTATTGATGTTTCTGATGTATTATTAGGACAACCATACTTGTGGAAGTGTCATGCTATGTATGAGTCTCAGCCTCGCGCTGTTATTGTTACTTTGGGAAATAAGTTGTACAGGATACCAGAGGTAGCACCTCCTGCCGCTATCCCTTTGGTTACTGCACAAAAATCCAGTAAGCTCATTTCCCAAACCAGGAAATTCGTTTTCCTGATGATCCACCCCCAGGGCAAGAAGAAGACTGTGGCCAGGACCTCCAGACAGGGCTCCTCTGCACGACAACAACAAATGGACAAGGTTGTGGAGGAGTACGAGGAAATCTTCACCTCACCCACAGGGGTTCCTTTGCACTGTCAGGTCAAGCACCCGATTGATCTGACCCCAGGTGTGTCGCTACCCAATGGACCGATCTATCGGCGCTCTGTTCTGGAGAATGATGAAATGAAGAGGCAGATTCAGGAGTTATTGCAGAAAGGTCACATTCGACCAAGTTCATCGCCCTGTGGGAGCCTGATCATGTTGGTACAGAAGAAGGATGGGACGTGGAGACTCTGTATTGACTATTGGGCACTGAACAAGATCAGTGTCCGGAATAGGTACCTGATCCCATGGATTGATGACCTTCTGGACCAACTCAAAGGGGTGAAATATTTCAACAAGATCGACTTGAAGTCTGGGTATCACCAGGTACCAATTGAACCCTCCGATGTGTGGAAGACTGCCTTCAAACCCAAGGAAGGCATTTTCGAATGGCTGGTCATGCCTTTTGGGTTAACGAATGCTTCTGGAACCTTCATGAGGTTGATGGAAGACATCTTGTGGCCATTCACCAACTCATTTGTAGTGGTGTACTTAGATGACATTCTGATCTTCAACTAGAATTGGGAAGAGCACCTCCACCACATCCGACAAGTCCTCCAAACACTGCGGCAACACAAGTTGTGTGCCAATTTGGAGAAGTGCACTTTCGGCATGACCCCGGTTCAATATTCGGGATACATTATTGATGAAAGGGGGGTGCATGTGGATCCAACCAAGATCCAATTCATTTGGGAATGGTTAGCCCCAACCACTATAATAGAGCATTGCGGCTTTTTGGGTCTTGCTAATTTCTACCATAGGTTCGTGTTGGGATTTACCCAAACGAAGCCCATAGTTTTGGCGCTTCATCTCCTAGCGTTAGGTTTTTGGACGTTTAGAGTTTTCCATTATTTCTCCATAATAAATAGGCCCTCAAACCTCATTGTAACACAGTTCAGAGGTCTGTAGCTGCCACATTCTCAGAGATTCGCTACCAGCACCCTAGCTATTTTATTTCCATTATGTTTGTAAGCATATTTTTGTTATTTGATATTAATGAAATGAAGCCTTATTTCTATTGCATCTCTATTTTTATGGTTATTTCTATATTCCGTTGCGTTCTTGCATAAATCTGGATCAGTGGTATCAAAGCGGTCTGCTTTTTCTCGATCCTTCTTTGCATGTCCCCAACGAGGTCAGGGTATAAGGAGTTAGGGTTCGATCTAGTGGAACCTTTGCAAGATCAACCTTGAAAACCCCGACAGACGCCCATGGGGGACGAAAATAAAGATGAGGGAGCAGGAGATCCTATCAAAATATTTCTCGAGAAGGCCCTCGAAAAACAAAGGAATGCCCAGATCCTTCAACGGCTACCCACCAGTGGCACTTCTGCATCCAACAGCCACTCTGGAGGTGCGACTCCCTTTAAGGTACAAGTAAATTTTGACATTCCCATATTTGAGGGTCAAATAGATGCAGATGCCATAGATAGATGGTTGAATCTATTAGAATAATATTTCTCGGTTCATGATTTTTCCGACCGGGAGAAGATTATTTTTTCACTCCTCAAAGCTACCCCCCATGTCAAGGACTAGTGGGAAACCTACTGTGAGAAAAAGGACGATACAGAACCCTCTCTGTTCTCGGTCGTACCCACTTGGAATTATTTTTGAGACGCCATCAAGGAACAATACTATCCTGTGGGGAGCTATGAGGACAAGTACATACAATGGACAACGCTGCGACAACAAAGGGATCAAGATGTGCATGAGATGATGAATCTGTTCCATACCCTGTGCATAAAGTTGGGTATCAAAGATTCAGAGAAACGTCTGGTGCTAAAGTATCGCAGTTGTTTGCACAGATACATTCAGAAGGAAATGGAGTTCCTCGACATCTCCTCGCTTGGTACGACATACCGATATGCTGCCAAGATTGAGCAGAAGTTCAAACAGAAGAAACAATACTTTGGATCTGCGAATCAAAAGCAAGGGAAAGGTGCTCCCAGACCGCAGAACAAAGGACAGAGCCAAGGCATGGAGGCTCAAGACAAATTTTCAAAGCCACAAGCAAAGAACAACACCGCAAAGCCAAAGAAGGACACGGGGAAGTGGTGTGAGTTCCATAAGAGCTCCACTCACAACACAAGTGAGTGTCAGGCCAAGTAGTCACTGGTGGCCGAGATGAGGGCTTCTGAGTCAGATGCATGCTCCAACTCTGAATCAAAACCTGACAAGGGGAATGACAAAGGGAAACAGATTATTGATGCGGAGCCCAACGCCACTGTTGCCACTACGAAGATCCATAAGGAGGAGCCGAAAGATCCAGAGGAGGAGGAACATCTCTTCCACTCCTAGATGTGGGTAAAGGGCTTGTTGGTACAGTTCATTGTTGATAATGGGAGCTCAAAGAACCTCATTTCAGCAGATGCCGTGAAGCGGTTGGGCTTGCCGACCATATCTCACCCACATCCATACACCATTGGGTGGCTTCGCCAAGGACGAGATATCCGCGTCAGCCAGCAGTGCCGCCTTCCATAGAGCATCAAGCCCTTCACGGATGAGGTATTATGTGACATTGCTCCTATTGATGTTTCTGATGTATTATTAGGACAACCATACTTGTGGAAGCGTCATGCTGTGTATGAGTCTCGGCCTCACGCTGTTATTGTTACTTTGGGAAATAAGTTGTACAGGATACCAGAGGTACCACCTCCTGCCGCTATCTCTCATATCACTTGGCCCTTGAGTCAAGTCACCAAGGGAGGAGCGAGAGAAAAATTCTTTTGGTCGGAATCTCAACAGAAGGCATTCACAAAATTGAAAAATCACCTCTATTCTGCCCAGTGCTCACATTACTAGACTTGCAACAACCATTTGAGATTGAGACAGATGCCTCTGACTATGCTATTGGGGCAGTTCTTACTCAACAGGGGCATCCAGTGGCATATCACAGTGAGACATTGTCTGACACAGTTTGCAAGTATCCCACTTATGACAAAGAAATGCATTCCATTGTGCAAGCTTGTCGAAAATTGAAGCATTACATTTTGGGGAAGGAAACAATCATCCACACAGACCATTGGCCCCTGTAGTTCATATAGACGCAAGGGAAGTTGCAGAATGATCACCATCAAAAGTGGTCCACATATTTACAATAGTTTCATTTGAACATCAAGTACAAGAAGGGTAGCACCAATAATGTTGAAGACTGCCTCAGCCGACCACCGATCGTGGCACTCACCACTGTTCTCAACTCTTGTGGGCATGAGACTTATGATAGGCCGCTTCTCTACAAGAGCAACCTAGACTTCAGCCACACATACAAGGCACTTTTGGGGGGTACACAAGTTGCAAATTTTCACCTTGAAGATGCACTTTTATGTCACCGGGACACCTTTGTGTTCCTTCAAGCAAGCGTGCCAAGATGATATGGGAAGCACACTACTGTCGAGTCACTGGGCATTTCGGGGTTTGTACACCATCACCAAGGCTATAGAGAACAATGCCTTTGAGCTTAGTATTCCACCATTCCTTGGTTTGCACCTAGTATTCAATGTGGACCGCCTTCGTCCTTACTTCCCACTGGACACCTCTGACATTGCAGAACAACTCACACCAATAGAGTTAAACCTAGAATGCATGGAACAGGCCACCATAGATTGTATCATGGACATGAAAATAAAGAACACTCGCCAACACAATATCCAACTGTATCAGATTGTCGAAGCTGGCCAACTCCTGCACCAAGGAAAGTGGTTCACCAGGGACCAAGTTCAGGAGAAGTTTCCTCATCTCAAGGAGGAAATTAACGCAATGGGGACCATTGCTTCCTAAGGGGGGAGGAATGATCCAGGTGGATATTGGTGGTCACCCGCCTATTCCACTTGGTGCCCCACCATTTTCTCTTTTAGTTTTTCAGTTTCGGCACAACTTACTATTTTTAGCAGTTTTTCGGGTCCTGAACTTCCGGAGTCGTTTTGAGGCCCTAAACGATGTTTTTTGGGCATCATTTATCGAAAAAATATGATTCCGTTTTGGAATTGTTATTCATGGCAACATTTTTAGTCCTCTAATAGATCTTTCTAATGATGTATCATGTGCATTAAATGGAGATATTATGCCGAAGTTATGTCCCCGGGAAGTTGAAACACCAATTTACCCAAATGGGGCCCATAGTTTTGGTGCTTCATCTCCTAGGGTTAGGTTTTTGGACGTTTAGAGTTCTCCATTGTTTCTCCATAATAAATAGGCCCTCGAGCCTCATTGTAACATAGTTTAGAGCTCTGTAGCCGCCACATCTCTTCTCAGATATTCTGTACCAGAACCCTATCTATTTTATTTCCATTATATTTGTAAGCATATTTCTTTTATTTGATATTAATGAAATGAAGCCTTATTTCCACCGCGTCTCTATGTTTATGGTTATTTCTGTATTCTGTTGCATTCCTACATAAATCCGGATCATTGGATCACCAGACACCATTCCTAGTGCGTCATATTACTGTAGAGCACCGGTGCATGACAGATAGGCCTCCCCGTTGCTTCATAAAAGATCGCGAAAATAGAACTGGCCCAAGGTGGCATAAAGTAAACGCACCGGTACGCCAGTAAAAACTCCGTGCATCGGAACAGGGCTAAATAAAAAAAAATTACGGCAAAAAAACTGCATTTTTCACTTTTGTCAGTGCTACAAAGCTCTCAAGCACTGGTGCAAGCTATCCTTGTTTGAGCCACCCTGACATCCATGCTCCCTTTGCACTTATTGCATGCACTGCTACTGTGCATTGCCACCAATCTCCAGCTTGAATTCTATTAAACAATGGACAAATTTTCTTTTACAAATTCTATAGCCAATATGCCTCCTCGACGGGTAAATGTACATGTATTTTTATTTTTTTTCCACAATTAAACTTTTTAGCGGATTAGAATTTCAAAAAACCTTAATATTAACCATTAAAAAAAAAAAAAAAACCATCGCGCGGTGCGCTCGAGTCGTTCGGCTCGCACCGGTTTGCAGTGTTTCTTGTAAATTTACAGGTCACACCGCAACCGGTCCTAACGGTATTCGCACCGGTTCTGGGGCAATACCGCCAGGGGCACTGTGTTATTTTAAAAAAAATTAAAAACTACGGTGCGGTCGTTTACCAAGATGCACCGTTGAAAATGTGGTATCGCGGTAACATGGTGTGTTGACGAACATATCTGCCCCGGGGTGTGTAATGTGGTCAGCACATCGCATACCGCAATTCGACATTGTCAATGGTTCGGCTTGTTAAACCGGTGCTAAGGGTATGCACACTGGTTCTAAGGTGGTACCAAAGGTGCACCGTGTTATGTAAAATTTCCTTATAAAGAGCGGTGCGGTCGCTTACCTGGTCGCACCATTGACCATGTTGAATAGTGGTGATGCGGTGTGTTGACCGATATAACCGCCCCGGGCAGCTATTTTTGTTAGCGCACGACTTACCGTATTTGGCCCGCGTTAGCAGTGCGGCCTTTTACAATACCACACCGACGACTATGTACGGTGGCAGGATGGTGGTGTGCTGACTTAGATATACACCCCGGGGTGTATAGTGTAGTCAGTGCACTGTTCTCCTAACACCGTATGTAGTGAACGGTGCGCTAAATTTTTTTTTCTGGAGCACCGCTCCTGGTGCGTTGAATATCATTAGGGGCACTGTATCTAGTGCACTCGGTGAAAAGATGCACCGGGATCGGTGCGTGACTGTGTTTTTGGCGCACCTACTGTTGTTTTATTTATTTTTCAGAAAATATTTATCTACGTATATTTCTAAATACATGTGTCATTTAATAAAAAAATTGTGTTTAATATGTCAATCACTCATAGACGTGACAGGAGAGAAGAGGGGCAACCACAACAAGAATAGGCAGAACAATATAACATGGTTCGCCTATGGGAGGCAAGAGAGAGGGAGAGAGATGCGTACCCTCGCCCTATTACAATAGCGACACAGGGGCTCCTAAGGGAGGTAGGCCTCCTCAAGTTCTACAAGGAGGCTACTTCCATAAAGTCCCATAGTTTGTTTTTGAGACATCTTATTCGAAGGTGGAATGCCCAGTGAAATGATTTTTGGGTTGGTATCGACCAGTGGTACACACCCACTGAGGAGGATGTATATTTTATTACAGGGCTATCGAGGAGAGGGGTGGATTTTACCTCATTCCCTGAGGTTCCAGTTGGCTGTGTGGCAGGGAGTCAGTTAGTTTACTCCCAGAGATACACTGGAGCACGTTTAATATCTCCTGCAGATTTTCAGGTCGCTAGAGGGTAGTTACGTATTGGTGCGTTTGGTCATGAGGAGGTCTAGTGTCTCTCACTTATCATTTCGACCATTTCGCACAACACCAGTGACGGGCAACACATTAGTTGCTCGCTTTTATATTATGTTTATTATTTACTACAACATCCACGACTTGTCAGGTGGTTTACCATTTTTTTGCGGTAGTTATGTACAACATTAGATAGATGTCGTGCTCATGCACAAGGGAGGGTCAACTTCCATTTTTCTTTAGAGATTTTTTGTTTATTTTTTAAGAGGTTTCCAGAGACGAGACCTAGTTTTCTTCGGCAACCTTGTAGGCTAGTTACTGAAGCACGTATGCACATGTGGGGGCAGATGATGCCCAAGAGGGAGGAGATTCTTTTTCCAGTGAGGATATCAGATGATGCACTGGAGTTGCTAGTCAGTGTTGATGAGCATCCCTTCATTATGGTCCCCTGTCCTTATGTGGGGTTGGATTGGCGAGTGTGTGCCAACATCCTATTCACAGTTGATGAGCCGCCAGATGATAGAGGTAATATTATTGTTTTATTTAAATTTGTTCTAACATGTTCTTTAACTTGTTTTTATTAAATTGTGTAATGAAAATTTATAATTATTGTTGTGTACTTGTATATATTTTATAGAAATTGTCTCTTTTGATGGCGAGGAGATGCTGCCACCACCACCTGATCTAGGTGTGGATCCTGATGATCACGATGAGGGCATGCCAGATGCCGAGGATGATCATCAGGAGGCCGGTGTAGATCAGAGACTTTCTCCTGCTGGTCCACCGGTGCGTCGTCGACTTGGTGATGCCAGATACAAGATGGAGTTGGCTGACCAAATCATTACATTGATTGTTGAGGCGGGCATCAGGCTTGCTCATTACAGAGACATAGAGGCCGATGATAGTATTACGTATGTGGAGAGGCATGTCGCGTGACATGTACAACCTGATGCAAAATGTCGTAGGAGTTACGAAAACTTTTACATGACTGACGAGGACTATTGCATGTTACGATCGAGCTGCAACACATGATGGATAGGCTGCAAGGCGCAACGTACCATCATCTAGAAGGAGTCATGATCATGGAGATGAGGCTGGACCATCGACAACTAGTAGTGATATTCATGTTGTACTACCACCAGTTGATCCATGACATTTAATTTACAGTTGTATATTTTTAACATTATTCAGTTATATATATATATATATGGTCCTGTATTTTATGTTCATGTTGCGGTTGTACTTAATTTATAGGTTGGTGATCATCATGATGTGTATGTTGTTAGGTCATGATAGATATGTTCATTTAATGTGCATATTGCAGATAGATGTGTATGTGATAGCATGCGTTATTTGACATGACATGTATATTTGATGTTTTTGTTGTGATGATGTTAATATATAATGTTAATTGTGTTTTGTTAGATGATCATGATCACAATGATGCAATTAGCGATTTTGCAGAATGTGTTTTTTTGTCAAATTTGATGTTTGTACGATGGTTTTTTGTAATTTTTTAATTTGTAAAATTGTAAAATTGTATATATGTAAAATTCTAAAATTGTAATTGTAATTGCACGTGAAATTGTAAAATTGTAATTCTAATTGTAATTCTAATTATAATTGTAATTGTATGTAAAATATTTGTAAAATTTTAATTGTATTAATGTGAAATGAATTTATTAAAATTTTTGAATTTGTAAAATTGTAAATTTTAAATAATTCCAAAATAATAAATCTAGAATAATATGATTTATTGTAACAAAATAAAGTTATAATGAAAATAAATTCATGTACTTTAGAATTATCATTATTTTATTATGATCTTAGATACAAAAATAAAAAGAATTAATTTATACAACACGCCATTGTTTCTGAGATCAACATAATTAATGCAAATTATCAAGTGAATTATTGATTTTAACATTAACACAATGCAAATTACCAACTAATTCAAAATACATATTATATTAATATTTTGAAAAACCCATCTTAAAAAGTATAAATATTGATGAAATAACACATATACCATATCACTCTCGGTTCTCATGATCATCCTCATCATCTTCTAGCTTGCATGGCATGATAACACTATTGTTCTCAAAAATATGTTTTGATCTAGGGTCATGTGTCAATACGAACCACCAATCCCTATCCAACACATCTGGGTAAAAAAAACACCTGGTTGCAATGTTTAGGGAAAACATAGGGCTCATTTCTTCATCCCACATCTTTCTAGAGTTGATACATATCAGCCTACTATCGCGATCTTCCTTTACACTATTCCGATCAAAGGTGTCCCACCACTTGCACCTAAAAATAACACATTGGAAAGAAGAAAAATCCACTTCAATGATCTCTTGTATCTTTCTGACGTAACCTAATGTCCCTCATACTATGTTTTGATTAGGGTGGTTAGATCAACTAGATTGATCGAACTCAACTTCCACTCCATAGTCTTGTGTTATGTTTCCAACATCGGCATTTTCTGTGCGAAAATGGTGTCCATATGCCCACATAGATGGGAACACATGCACCTATTATAAAAAAGTTAAAAAAATCATAGTGTCATGTGTCTTATAAATAATAATCCAATAGTTAAAATATGAAATGTAGATGTCTTAATATAAGTTGCAAATTTACATATAAATTGAAAAGATTATTACTGATTTCTGCACCCAATCCCTATGTTTAGTGCATCCTCTTCAACACGCGGGTAACAACCGGTAGCACCATATTTCTCTCTGACTTGGTCAGCAACCCAAATTTTGGGGCATATTTTTGGCATATTTTCTTTTAAATGATCGAGATAAGGCACACAGGTTGTGCCGATTCAAAATTGTAAAGAATGAATTTATTGATTGCTTCAATTTCTGCATTCACTGATGAAATCAAACCAACATTATATAGTACTTAGAGATCAAAATATACATTATATCGAAGTTCAACATGAATATTAATTAATTTTTGTAAATTTGAAAAATTATAAGTCGCTTACTCTTTATCAAGTGCTTTTTTCCACTCATTTGGAGCAACTACCCTTCTCTTTTGTCTTCATCCATTTCATCGTCCCAAATCACCGCACCTGGTCTGTTGTCGATCTACTTGATGTACTCACTGGCATAATAGAAAGAATCATACAATATGTACCCCTCTACCATAGACCCCTTGGGTTTTGCCCTTTGTCGAAAAAGACCTTCAATTTCTTCATGTGCCTCTCTAAGAAGAACATGTAACGACAAGAAGCAACCCCAAATAATTCAAACTCATCTACCAGGTGGATTAGAAGATGAACTTGTAAGTCCATGAAACTCGTCGGCAGTTCCTTGTCAAACATACAAACAATCTCAACTATCTCTTGACGGCATCATGGAATGCTAGCCACATGAATATCCTTTGACATGATCCAACGTACAAATGCAGATAATTTAGATATGGCACGTCCTAGGTCTTGAGGGAATTCATGTTTCACAAACCCACGCACGAACAAAGGATAATGACACTGCAAAGTTATAAACATGTGCAATAATATACAAAATTAGTTATGTTTTATGAATATAACAAATAATAAAATCATGCTTTTGACATTATACGTACTCTTATTCAAATGTTCATACAATTTCAACCCCGAAAAATGGTCATCCACGGTGAAGTAGTGCCGTGGTGAAGACCCGTATGAAGTTGGCACCTCACATCCATTATAACTTCCTTTACCAAAGTTATATCATCTTTTTTTTAAATCCATGGGACATCACCTTCTGTGAAAAACCATGAATTAGAGGGACCAGTGCCTACCTCTGATCCCGTACTTTCTAATCATCTTGGCCAATGTTTATTTTTAGTATTTGAAGTAATAATATCTTTCCTAGCAGCCAATGTGTCTCTCTGTTTCGATGATATGTGCCTCCATAATAAGGTAAAACATTTTTAAATATATGCATGGGATCTAATAAGTGGGCAATCTTAAGATGCTCCCAATATAGGAGGTCATAAAAGATAGATTTCCTTCTCATCCCAATGGGAAATTTCTCAACATAGGTGTCGAAGAAATCTATATCATTGAACATAGGCTCCCCATTTGAATCGAACATTTATATGAACTCCTTCTCCTTCTTTGTCTGATACGCTCTAAGCCATTCAGCTGGTGTCATTATTGGATGCCTTTGGGTTCTCTCTCGTTTACCATTGAAAGCGGATGCTGCTCTTCTGTAAGGGTGTTCTTCTGGTAGGAATACCCTGGAGCAATCATACACTGGCTTTCGTAGGTCCTTGGACCATCTAGCTTTCAGAGAAGGTCCACAAGATTTATATCCAAAATACCCTTTTGTTACAAGACCTGCGAGATTATATTTGTATACATTAATTAATATGCAGGGCATGTTAAAGAATATCATGAAGATCAAAACAAATATTACAACAAATTAAATAACTAATATGTGAAAGAATATTGTTACATATATAAACAAATCAATAAATTAAACATGTAATTTACCAGAGCAAACTCCTAAGCCTAGATAATCATGTGTCGTGTAAGAACATATGCCATACAACGTAAAACTCCTCTCTGCTACAATGGGTCTTGATACATCTTATACATTTATCCCATCCCATAATTCCTTCAATTCATCTACTAGTGGTTGTAAGTAGACATCCATATTCTTCACTTGTCTTCTACCAGGGACTATGAAAGCCAACATAAGATGTTCATTATTCACGGACAACCATGGGGGGATATTGTTATTGATCACTACTACAGGCCAAATAGAATAGTTGGTGTTCTGGAGGGAATATGGGTTGATGCCATCCATGGATATGCTGAGTCGTAGACTTCATACTTCATCCTTGAATTTTTCGGGCCATGTATCCTCTATATGCTTCATGTCTATTGAATTAGTTGGGATTCGCATAACTCCCAGCTCACTTCTGTATGAGGCATGTTATCCGGCCTGCAACATAGCTAATTCTTTGCAACGAAAGAGCCTTTGAATCCTTGGGATTATAGGCATGTGCCTAAAGGAGGACCAGTATGTGATTTACCCTTCTTTTTTGATTTATCATACCTGCCATTCCCACATTTCAGACACATCTCTTTGTCTTCATATTCTCATCTATATAGAATAAAATCATTTTGACATGCATGATATGATATGTACTCAACACCCAACATTTTCAACAATTTCTTTGCCTCTTCGCAGCTACCGGGCAAGACATTATCACTCAGAAGAACCTTTCCTTTGAATAACCTGTAGTTGGTGATCATGGAAAAATATATTAATAAATGTACATTAATGTCAATATAATTATCAATGTTCATAAAATTTACCATTTGTAATTTTCATTGCAGTGTACTGATTATATTTCAAATTTATATAAGGGGAGTACTTTATGGTAACTTACCTCAAAATTTCTGAGAAACATGCATTCGAGAAGCCAAAATTTTCTTTCAAGTTGTACAGTAACATCATTGTCCCCAACTGGGTAGACTTTGACTGACTGCTAGGTCCAAAGAGAGCGGTGGTGGAAGAAAATTTAAGGCTTTCGAAAAAGGTGTCAGCGATATGAGCATCATCCCCTAGCTGATCATCATTTTTTAATGCATCTAACAACATTGTATCCATGGCAGTCGTATCCCTTAAGTAATCATCCATACCAACCTCTATTTGATTGCCTCCATTTCCAGCTTGTGAAGAACTACTATTGATGTAGTCATTCATAATTGGTGAATCTGGACGTAGCGGGAATTGAAGCGGTGGTTGATTCAACCATTCTTGGTATCGTTCCTCTCCGATATTTTCTCTTAATTTAGTCTTCTCTCGATTTGATGTTGTTGCGGGATGCAACAGAAAATGGTAGGTGGGTTGTTCATTATCACTATAATCCTAATAATTAAAAAAAAAAATTGAACATGATTAGTACAAAATATATGATATCAATTAGTAACCACGTTGACAATATTGCATGATTGTAAATTGGTTTGACATTGAAATAATTACATATCAATCAATATATATACCAAACAATTATAATTATAATTACCATCATTATCTCGGGATTGTGGCTAGAAGATGCAATATTGTTACAATTGGTAGGGTGAAGCGGCTGTCCATTTTCATCTACCAAATGCGCCTTGCGGTATGCATCTCCTGATAAGAACTTCCGATGTTTTGGAGCAGTTTGAATATTTTGTGCATTTGAAGTAGACACTGAATCTGCATGAACCTGCAAATTTGTACATATTATAAATTTAATTAAGTTGTGCATGATTGACTACATGGATAAAAAACATAAATTCAATTAGATAGTGAAAAAATAAAACAAATATGAAGTAAATATTACATCTCCAGATGGATAGGAAGAACTCCATGATGGAATTTGAGAAATATTATGGAACGAGCTGGATTTTGAAGAATTTTTCATTCCATATAATATATGATATTTTCTCCCTGCATTTGAGAAAAACAACAATAAATTTTGGTGCACAAACCTAAATGTAATTTCGGTGTGTAATGTACAGATAATCACACCAGTCCATTTTTGGTATTATGCATCGGTGCTGTGTTATAACATGACACCCCGGTGCGTTTCGATTAAAGGATGCACAGGTAAACAAATAAATGCAAATAAAAAAAGCGCAACCCCATTTTCTTTAAGTGAAAAAAAAACGGTAAATTAAAAAATGTGCGGAAAAATATTTTCGAAAATCTAATTTCATAAAACATTTCTTTAAATACTAAACACTTTTCATTATTTCACTATTTTTGCAAAAAATTTCAGCCAGAGATTTGCAGGATACATAACTGGAGCAAACAGAGCACGAGAGCATTGTGTAGCAGGGAAATACATTCGAACAAAAGTATTCAGACAATCAGAATTTCAAACCTCTGGTGATTCAAACCTTATACCATAGAATTTCAAACGATGTGAGTAAAATTTATTGTTTTTTGTACTTTTTTCTGCAGTTTTTTTTTATGCAGTAAAAGAAAAAATCAAAGTACATTGTTTTTTTTTTACTTTTTTTCTGTAGTTTTTTTATGAATTAAAATAAAAAAATCAAAGTTTATTGTTTTTTTTTCTTTTACTTTTTTTCTGCAGTATTTTTTTTACCTTTTTTGTAGTTTTCAGAAACAAAATAAAAAAAGAAATCCATTTTTAGAAACAAAACCCTAGATTATTTTTGTTTATGAATTAGAGTGTTTCAATTTAGATTTGTAGGGTTTGTATAGTCATAAGACATCCAACACATGAGACAACTTGCATAGTCGAATCCAATCCATGTTGGCCCTTGCGCCAATCTAAAAAAAATAGACTTTTTTTGGTCGGTGCGCCCTGCGTAACATAGCGCACCAGTGCGCTCTGTTATACCAGCGCACCACGAAAGTGCAATGATAAAAAAATAAAAAAAAATGTTTTTATCAGTGTGCCATATGTAACATACGACACTGGTGCCCTATTTCATTATGGGACACCGCAAACGTGTTGTTTTACCAAAAAACCATTTTAGAAAAAAATCCTTTTTTTTTTTTGTTACTGCCCTTTCTTCTCCCTCTTTCTGTGATTTCAGAATTAAGGCTTTTCAATTTATATTTATAGTGTTTTTATTGCTAAATATAAGTCTAAGACATCCAACCGACTGGAGGACCTGCATAGTCGGATCCCAATCCATGTCGGCCCTTACGTAAATTTAAAAAAAAAAAAAAAAAATTGTCGGTGCACCCTATGTACCTGAGCGCACCGGTGCACTCGATTATCCTAGCGCACCGCAAAAGTACTGATCAAAAAATTATGTCAGTGCGCCATTTGTAAAATATGCAGCTGGTGTGCTATTTCATTATGGTGCACCGTGGACATTCTGTTTCAAAAAAAAAAATTCAGAAAAATACAAACCTTACATTCTTTTTATTTTTGCCCTTTCTTCTCCCTCTTTCTGTGATTTCAAAATTAGGGCTTTTCAATTTAGATTTGTAGGGTTTGTATTGCTAAATATAGACATAAGACATCCAACCAACGAGACAATTAGCATAGTCGGATCCCAATCCATGTGGGCCCTTGCATGAATTTTAAAAAATCAATTTTTCTTTTTATCGATGTGCCTTGCATATAATAGCGCACCGGTGCTCTGTATTGTCCAAGCACACCACATAAGTAACGTGATAAAAAATTAATAAACAATTTTTTTTTATCGGTGCCTTATATGTAAAATATGGCACCGGTTTATGCTACAAAAAATAACACTTGATGATTTTTATTATTTTATCATGGTTAAACGGTGTAGTGATTGACACGTCACGCACCGGTGCTCCTTGTTGACATAGAGCACCATGCGGTCTATTATACTGTTTGTGCGGTGCGTTTGGAAGGCATACACAGACCGACGTCGATGCGTACACCATGAATGGCGCACCAGTGCCTTGAATTTTTTTTTTTTTTTTTTATTTGAAAAATTGACAATTTATTTATAAATATATTAATGAATGATATGGTACATGTTTGAGATTGATAAAGAAATTACTGACAAGATATTAAGTAACAAAAATAATGATAACACATCAAGAAAAGCAAAAAAGGCAAGTTCTTTGTAATTTTTTTACAAAAGATATTATTTTTGAACTATATATATGTAAGTTTAACTAATATGTATTGTTTATTGTGTATCATGCAGAGCCAAAAAATGACGAAGCTCGATAAGATTATTTCTGATCTAGGACCAGAAGAGTGTAAAAGCTTGATGGAAAAATTGTAAAAGGATGAATCAGGTGAATGAAAAAATACTGTCGATCCAATATGAGTTTATTTTTTTAGTTTTCATTAATAATATAATTAAAATTATTAGATAACATGCATGAAACAGTCTATTAATTCACATCTGTTTAATGTTCTATAGGGACCAACAACTCAGAAAAGGAATGTTGTTCTAAGAAAAAAAACAAAATAGAACATGCAAATGAAAATGAATTGCTCCTTAACTCATCTGGAGTGGTGCTGGAGGTTAATGAAAGGGGGAAAAACTTTTACAAAAGTTTGAGGGATCTAGTGGAATGAATGTATAGACGTTCTTTTCACTTATAATACAAAAACAAATCCAATGATTCCAAGAACCAAATTTTATCTAAACTATAGGAAGAGTTTCCAAAGAATTGGTCAATGAGACATGGCAGACTTATAATAGCAAAAACGTACAACAACAAAAAAGAAGGAATGAAAAAGTAATATTCCTTTAGATGTTTGTCTAGAATTATTTATAAATATCACTTTTGTTATACTTACTTTTCATATATCAATATAAAAATTAAATAGTTTATTGTCATGTTACATTTTCAGAAAGATTATGAAAATATCAAAAGATGAACGAGCTGATATTAGAAATATTCCAGTAGGAATGTCCAAAAAGGTGTACAAGGAGATGGTTAAAGAAATGAAGAAAATTGCATCGCCGGAGGAGCCATCTCAACAACAACGTGCTTCAAATGTAATATGTATTCATTGAAGTTTTCGATCATTAGGTACAATAAATAAACAATTTCACATTGAATATTAATTTTCAAGTATTTTCTTACAGAAAAGAAAAGAAAATGGAACCCATTCAGCACATAAAACAAGATGACAAGGAAGAAAATGATTGATATCTAAGTTTGTGAGTAATTGTTACTTCCTTATAACAACTTAACTAGAATTCATTTTTGTATTTTTTAAGTTGTTTTACAAAAATCATCATTGTATGTCTTCAAATAGGTGCTAACATACAAAGAAGAACCATTAGAGGAATTGATTGAAATTGGTTAAATATGGTTTGTGAGTATATGTTGGCATATAAAAACTTAATTGTTGAATTTGTAAGCATCTATCGATCTTGTTTTACTTAGCTCCGTCTATAATTAATAGAAAAAAATAGATCTTTTATATTAAATATATGATTTGTTATGGGGTATAAAACTTGCAGGAAACAAAGTATGGCACTGCGCCAACAAATCAAATCTTGAAAGATGGCATGTTACATGGTTTTGAAAGAATGTCTATAGTTTATGAATCAATTGTTGCATTTGTACGTCATTTTTTTTCGATTTACATTGATGTATATTATTTAATATTGCAATTTTCATTATTATCACCAATGTATATAGACTCATTACAATTTATTTTTATGTTTTTAGATGGAAGGTGAAGAAGAAGAAAACAATCAACATTGTGAACAAAAAATTGCTGAAAATAACCCAAGTCATGGAAGTAGCTCTAGCAGTGATAACAGTTCAAGCGAAGAATGATGATCACTATGTTTGGAAATCAAAGCAAGGCGTTGTATTTTTTGAAAAATGTCTATGAAATCAGACATTTTCTTTAATGTAATGGACATAGTTTCCCAATTGAAAGATAAAGGGATAACAATAACTGTCCCATTTTGTATGAAAAATAATGTCTTATTCATATATATATATATATATATATATATATATATATATATATAAAATAAAAAATGTTTTAATTTATTCTATTGCATTCTCTATTGTCGCTATTGTGTTCTCCATTGTCGTTCTCAAATGCACTAATAAAAATTTAATTAATAGGAATATTTTTATAGGATATATATGTGTCGACTTTTGATGAATAATGAATTTTAAAAAACCACAATAATTATGATATGATATAAAAAATTAATCCAAACATCACATTCAAATGCATTAATAAAAAATTAATTAATATGAATATTGTTATAAGATGTTTTGACTTTTGATGAATAATGAATTTAAAACAATCACAATAATTGCATTGTCACATGTCGATGTTTCTAAAACAACAAAATGAAAACTGATGCGTGTAAACTTATACCGGTGCGCTTGTATTCTTAAGCGCCCCGGTGCGTTTTTACGATCAATGGGCACCACACAAATACCAAAACTGGTTAAAAATATCGAGATATTTGTGCGGTATGGCGCTCTGGTGCGTTTATGTCTATATATGCACCCGTTCCTTTTTACGACCTATTAGCACTGCACGAATACAGATACCAATTATAAATCTCGGTGCGTTTGTGTGAATACTATGCACTGGGGTGTTTTTTGTGTATATACGCACCAGTGCATTTAGACGACCTATGGGCACCACACGAATACTGATACCAATTATAAATCTCGGTACATTTGTGTGATACTACGCACTAGGGCGTTTAAAAGTTTATATGCATCGGTGTATTTGTATGACATATTTGCACCACACGAATACCGATACCAATTATAAAGCTTGATGCATTTGTGTGAAAGGACACACCAGTGCGTTTCTATAAGTCTATGCACCGGCGTGTTTATACGACCTATGGGCATCGCTCAAATCCCAAGACCAATTTTAACGGCCCTGTGTCGCTGTATCACCAACACTACGTCTGGTATTGTTTTATACCTTAACGGCCCGATGCATTCTTCTTCAACTGCCCCGGGGCGCTGCCCACAGGTATGCACCGGTGCGTTAAGCCTTATTAGCACACCGAGGAAAACAACATCCGTAATAACCTCCGGCCACCCAATTTTTTTTAGTTGTGTTGAATTTCCGTTAAAATCTCTGCCAAAACCTCCATAACCATAAAAGGATGTGGTAGCATATGTTTTTTTGACATGTTTGGCCAATTTTATAACACTAAAAACCTCTTTTATAACCTCCGCTAGAGGGTCTTTTCCTTGTAGTGACTCCACCTAAGAGAACCCTCTGGCCACAAACATGGCCTTGTGTTTATCCACACTCCCATATGCTGCCTACTTCACCTTGTAGATCCAATTGGATCCTACACTTGACTTCCCCTTCGGTCTTGGGACAACTTCCCATGCACCGTTTCTAACAACGGAGTGATACTCCACAACCATGGCATCAACCCAAATTTGGTTGTTGCACTACTTCCTGGAAAGAGGATGGCTCTATCTCTACACTCTCTCTCATATGAGACATGTAGCCAGTGTACCACTCTGGGAATCTTCTCTGCCTGCACTATGAGGTGGGTGCTCCCACATTCTCTCTAGCATCAAAAACCAACATGTCAGCTTCTCTAGTGTGCTTCCTTCAGTTTCGGGATGTCTCTACATGAGTGGGTGCTTCCACTCTTTGTTCATCTGCTTGTGGTTGCTCCACATCTTGAGGTTCTTCATTTGGAGCCAAGAGCTCCTCAACTGCATGCAACTGAATCTCCCTCTCAAGGGAAATTTTCATGGCTTTCTCTTCATCGAATTTCACATCTATTCTTACCACCGTCATCCTATGTGTTAGAAAGTACACTCGATAGTTTTGAGGTATATTAGTATACCCCACAAATATTCCCAACTCAGTTGTTGGCTCTAGCTTCATCCTCACATCTTTGGTCACATGGTAATAAACTGATGAACCAAAAAATTTAAAATGTGACACATATGGTCTCTTACCTGAAAAATATTCCTCTGGTGTACTCATCCCAAGTATCTGATGACAAATTCTTCTCTACAGAAATATTGTTGTGTCGCATGCTTCAACCCACAGATGTAATGGTATGCCTTGACCATGCAACATTGCTCATGATGCTCCCACAATAGTTTTGTTCTTCCTTTCTTCAACCCCATTCTTCTGTGGGTTATGAGGTGTTATCAATTCTCATCGAATTCCTTCTGAAGCAAAAAATTTCTTGAATTAGTTCAAGACATATTCCCCACCATTGTCGCTTCTGAGAAACTTCACCTTCTTCCCTATATATATCTCAACAAGTGCTTTGAACTCACAAAACTTTGAGAACATATGATCTTTATTCCGCATGAATAAAATTCAACACTTGCATGAAAAAACATCTACAAAAATCACATAATACCTGTGTTTTGTTGTGGAGGCTATCAAGAATGGTCCACACACATCTTGTGAACTCTCTCAAGGATCTCCTTTACTCGGCCATCCTTATCGTGAAGGGTGGATTTGGTGTAGTTCCCCAATGTACACCCTTTGCATGTATCTCACTGCTCAAGTGCACCCTTGGGAAGGCCTGTATAAATTTGTTACATTATATTCAAAGCGCCATGGTGTAGATGGACCAATCTTATGTGTCATAACTCACTGATGTCTCAGCTCTCCACCTTCTCTGCTTTTGTGCTTAAGGCAATACAGTCTTATACATCTAATTTGTATAGGTTCTTTACTCAAACCCCAATATTATTCACCTGTCATGTGGCTTTGTGATGAAGGAATGCCTTTCCATTGCTAAATATCACATCATAGCCACATTCTTCCAACATAGCAATAGAAACCAAATTATTCTTTAAACCGGGAACATACATGACATATTTTAATGTGAGAGGAGTACCAGACTCCCTTTGAAAAGTAATTGTACCTATGTCGATAGCGCAATACCTCCTGTCATCTCCCATATCAATGTGCATCTGGAGATCCTTCTCCTACAAGTTACTGAGAATTACTTTTTTCCGGTCATATGGAATGAAGCTACACTATCCAAGTACCACACAAAACCCATCAACTACGACACCATGCATATGATGAGCTTGAAATCCAACTCAAACTATGAAGCAAGTGCTTCACCTGCCGCTCCTCCCGAGGCCTTCTTGTCGGTCTTCTTGTGCGGACACTTTGTAGCATAGTGTCCAAGCTCATTATAGTGAAAAAAATTTACCTTTGAAAAGTATCACCTCTTTATCACCTGACTGGAATCCAATTTGGAATGGGATGTCTTCCATTTCCCTTTATTCATATTTCCATCCAAGGCATTATTCTCCTCACCATCAGACTTTGATGAGGATCCATCTCTGGTGTTCCTCCGAATCTCTTCTTGTACCAAGACAAACCATATTCACTTCCACTCTGGTAGCTTCTCCCTCCCATTCACTGAGTCATAGTAGTTGTGCCAGCTCTTGGGAAGTCTTAGAAGTGATAGGCTCACCAAATAATTCTGGGAAATTGTCACACCAACACTTCCAAGCTCATCTCGACATTGAGTGAACTTCGTCAAGTATTTTGTTATCGTGCCACCCTTCTCCATCTTGATCTTTTTGATCTTGTCCTTAAACACCGACTTCTTGTGGTGTCTTTTATTCTGAAACATATTTGTTACAAAAATTGAATTTTCCTTTCCATGGAGATTCGAGGCAATATGATCTTGAGCTCCTTGTAACAAATTCCTTCTCGCCTTTGCTACATTCGTATTCCATGCATCAATATTTTGATCATCTGTTGTTGTGAGCCTAGGAATATCACTGTATATGAATTCCTTTAGTCTTTTTTCCTCTAGCACTGCCTCCATCCTGTCCTTCCAAGATATTTAATTTGAACTACCCTCAAGGGCATATTCAAGTCTCAATCTAGAGAAAGAGATCCTGATTTTTTTTTTGTCTTGAAGAATAAATATGCAAATTCGATTCACATGTTAAAAAAAAAACTTTGGTTCTTCTCTTCTATAGTAATTATTTCTCTGATACCATGTATAAAATACACATAGATTCAATCGATCTTGTAATATGCTAAAACAAAATACTTGAATTTAGTCTACAAATTGTGGAAACCAATTATGATCACACAATTACATGAACAAGAAAGAGAAAGAATTTAAATCGCTCAACACAAAGATGTATCTAGGGAAAGCCTCAACTAAAAACCCGCTATCTGTATATTGCATTAAGTCAAGAATATGAAACAACACAATGTTTTTCTCAGACTTGAGAGCTCTCTACACTATCTATGTCTTTCTCACTCTGATTTGAGCAGGTTTGGTCCAATACTTAACCAATTCCTTGCCCATGTCTGACCAGCCTTGCTCACACATTCCCAAAGGAATTGAACCCCTATTAATTATGAAATTCATCCAAGGCATCCTGATGATCTTATGCATGACCTGTACAATTTTCTAATTATACAACCGATAGTCTACTTCCTTTTAAATCCAATCTCAACAGGGTCACTCTTAGAACTAACATGCAACAACTATTTATAGTGAATTATCAGTTATTTGATTGATCACTGCATGTGAATTAAATCAAATTTAATTCACAGGACCTCTCACTAGCTCATCCATTAGTTAGAACTAGTTAAATTGATTTTAACTCAAATAATTAAGTTAAAAAATTACAACTCAAAATAAACTACAACTGGACCCTCTAAAAATTAGAGTGAACTCTACATGCCTCTAGTTTGACCCCCAACTCGAATTGACTGAGCTAACTAAGTCTTCTCAACTCAGTTAAATTGTACAAGCTATCAAGTGATGTGGAATTATAATTTCCTTCTAATTTAATTAAGGGTAAATTAAATTAGAAGCCCTTCTTGTTGCCAATTTCAACAAAAATCAAAGGAGAAAAAAGAAAAATAAAAAGTTACGAGAAAGTGTTGAAGGCATAGTGGACCTTGCAGCATAACTCATCAGTGCATTAGAATAAAATGATAACCTCGGGAAGAAGAACAAGAGAACATCCAAGCTAGAAATCATCTTCGTCAAGACAGAAAGAGAGGAAAAAAAAATATCGAAAGAAGTGTTGAATAGTCAGCTAATTGAAAAGGAAGAAAACTACGAAAATATTGAAGCAGAAAGTGTCTCACTAAGGAAAGAATGCTCAACAAAAACATGAAAATCTCTTAAACCTTGAATGTTATTCTCACTAGTCAAATATCACTATATGACAAGACCCATCTTGGTTATATGGGTGAAACTTCATACAAAGAAGATACAAAAACCAAGTCACCAGGTAAGGAATTTGAAGAAATAAGTGAAAGGTCCAATCTCAGTAAGAGAAATGGCAGGAGACAGGAGAAGCATGGAAACAATGCTACACCAAAAATCTATGTTAATGCTCTATAGGGGTCCATTCACAATGTAGTAAGAAATATGATAAGGGAAAAGGACCAAAAAATATTTGGATTGTCTCCAAAGTATATAACTTTAGAAGAAATATTTCGTTAAGGCAACCATACTTAGCCAGGTATCAAACTATTTTTCTGGGTCACTATTTTTCATGCAAAAATGCTGGTCATCAAGCAAGAGATTCTAAAGCTTATGTGAAACATTATTATGAAAGAGATTCTCATCAAACCTCTTAAAGTAAGCTCATAGACATAAAAATCAAAGATATTAATGATAGCAAATATCATAATAAATTTTCACCATTATCCAAGTATAGTATAGAGTGTTATAGATGTGACAATTTTGGACATGTGGCACGAGACTATCCTACAAGATCAAGATAAGGGTTTTGGAAGAGAAAACATAAAAATTTGGACGAGTTATGTATGCTTGAAACAATCAAAGCTAGTGTTTCATTGATAGCAAGTGCTTTATACACATGACAAGATATCAAAAGAAATGTATTGCTCTCAAAAAATAAAAAGGAGGATATGTGTCTTTTGGAGACAATGGATCTGCAGGAATCACAAGCAGAGGTACCATGAGCCTTGACAATAGTAGGACTGAAGAAAAAAAAATGTTTTGTACGTTGAAGAAATCAAACATAAACTTTTAAGCGTCAACTAGATGTGTGATCAAGGTTATGATCTTACTTTTTGTGCTAAATATTGTGAAATAAGGAAGAATAATTCAGGAATATTAGTGGGAAGAGCGATACGGACTCTACGAAATGTATCTGTTATTGATGAAATTCTAGGATAAAAAAGCTACATTGGAAAGATATATGAGGGTTGGTTAAGGCATAAAAGGCTAGGACACTTGATATTTTATAGTTTGCTAAAAATTAATAGAACACAAGTAGTGAGAGATATGCCCAAAATCTCGAAACCAACAAGTGCCATATGTGAATATTGCCTTAATGGGAAACAAACAAGAGTGAGCTGCAAGTCAAATGAGTGCTCGACATCTAGGCCACTAGAGCTTGTTCACACAGATCTATGCAAACCAACATGAAAAGAAACCCTAAAAGGTGAAAATTACTTTATGTTGTTTATTGTTGATTATACTATAATGGGTTGGGTTTTATTTCTTAGGAAAAATCAAAAGCCCGAAATACTTTCAAATCATTCAATGCCTTAGTTGAAAATAAGTGATCTAAGAATCAAATTCCTAAGATTAGATAGAGGAGGTGAATTTATTTCAAGTGATTTTAATGAATTTTGTGTGAAGTATGGAATCAAGAGCCAACTTTTAGTTGCAAGAACTCCAAAATAGAAGGAGTTGTAGAAAGAAAGAACAAATGAATATAAGAAACAATGAGAACAAAGTTGCTAAAAGAAAAATTACCATATAAGTTTTCGCAAGAAGCAATTGTTGCAAAAATTTACATCATGAGCGGAGAACAACTCCAAGTTAATAGTGACAAGACACCATATGAGTTATAGAAATGTGAGCCAACTTCAATTAAGTATTTCAGAAATTTTTGAAGAAAATATTGTTGAGATTTTTGTGTATTTGGGGTAGCATCAGTTGTGCTCTAGGTCCCAAATTTTGTGGAGGGACTAAAGTACACTTGATCTACAAGACCCAGAAAGGGATTAGATAAATTTCAAGTTGTGTTCAAGTTATTCAAATAATTAATTATTTTTAATGGATTTCCTAAGTCTAACTTAGGATAATAAAATAATTAAAGTGAATTAATTTAAACATGTGTTGAAATTGTCTTAAGTCACATGGATTAAGAAGTATTTTAATCTCAGCCATTGATGGATGATTTAATTTCAACCATTGAAGGGTTCAATGAAAAAGTACAAGAAAAAGGCTTGAGGGTCAGTTGAAGAAACACATTTTCTGTAGAACTGAGGAATAGATTTGGAATTCTAGGGCGGGTTTGCTAAGAATTTCCAGTGGAATGTCCTGCAGTGAGGGGTAGTATTGGCCAAGGGAATGTTCTGATTCTGGGGCCAAGAGACAGGAAGAGGCAAGAGGACCAACCACAAGGACAACACAGAGAGGCTTTAGAGCCACGCAAAAAAATAGGGACAACGTAGAGACAACACAAAGGAAACTAGGGCAACGCTGGGCTTACGCAGGCCAAGTAGAGGTAGTGCAGGGGAAATGTAGACCCTCCTAGGTTGACATAGGCCCTCCTAGTGCCACGCAGAGGCTGACGCAGTCCCTCGATGGCAACTCTAGGGCTTCAGAAGCAATGTTGAGGGTTTCTAGAGTCAGATCCGGACCGAGTCATGTAAATCATGTTTGAGGGTGTGGATCAGTCAGATATTTGGCACTAGATATTCAAAATAAATACAGATTTTATATATTTTATTCTCAGTCGAGTTTTCCAATGTTGGAACCTATATTTTTTGTACTCAAAACTACTTAATAATAAAACCCTCATATCTGCTGAACTGATTTTCCCTCTTTGGGTTTTTCCGGGGACTTATGTCCAAAAATTCATGTGTCACTTTGTTGCATGAGTGAATTATTTAGTAAATGATCTGCATGTGTAGGCTGTAGTTGTGTTTATTTTCGATATTTTCTGAATCTAATTTCTGAAAATAACTTGTATAAGTTAAATCAAGTAAGAGAAAATACACCAACACAATGCAGTAGAATTTTCACAAATATTACAAGAAGATAAATGATGATAAATTGGAAAGTTTGATTCTAGAGTAGATGAGGGAATCTTCCTTGGATACTCAACAAGAATCAAAGCTTACAAATTCTACAATAAAAGACTAAAAAATTTGTGGAATTATAGTTGTAAGAATAACAAAATCTTGGCTAGAGAAAGAAGAAAAAAAAAACAAATGAGAATTCAAAAGATACCATCTATGTGGACCAAGAAGATATTACTACAAAGGAAGAACAAGAAAAGGAAGAAAATTCTTTATCCAAGACAAATCTTAAATTGTGAAAAAACATCACCTAGAGAAACAAATTATTGAAAATGTGTTGAGGCCTCAGAAATCTGTGGCAAAAACAAGGGGGATAACCACCTGGTCTGGACCAGATGTGTACTATCCTGTTCATATGATCGGTGATAATAGACCATAATCAATCCTTCTATCAATAAGTTTTTCAGAGAATACAAAAGTGCATCAACAGTGATCAACAAAATGATATATAACTGAAAAGGCTATGTTCCATCATTTTATCAAGGCATCCACAAACTCACAATTAAGAATTCTTTGTAAATGTTCTCAATAAAAATTCTAGACCCTTCTCTAAATGCATAAGAAAGGTTTTAATACTATATTAACTACCTATAAAAATAGATTATACAAAATATCTTATGAGGTGGTTTCAAACAACCTTCCTCATTCCTAGTATTTAATTGCTAAATTTGAAATTATTAAAAATTAACTTATAATCATGCCCGATGATAGATTACTTCCAACTCTATTTTTCTACTCACAAATATCGGAGATTAGCTGAACTTGTGGAGGCTTCCCGAATTGTGTCTTCATTTGCCTAGTAAATATAACATCCTGTAAAAGTGGCTGCATTTTCTGTATAGAATCCAAAGAGCAATTCAATGTCATTATTTGACTATGCAGCTTAACCAGTAGCTGCCAGTATGATTCCCAATTAGTCTTTTTCAGCTGTGCAAGCATTTCTTCTCAGAGTTGACCAATGTTTTTAAAAATTTGCTCTAAATTTATGAGATCAGGAATCGATTTGTGATTTCCTTCTTTAATCAAAGCAGAGGTATGCAACATATGGTTAATCATTTTGACCATACTCTTTGATATACCTGTTTCTCTAGCTATGGCTAATTCTTCCTATTTTACCTGTGCATCCCAGTTAGTAAAAAAGATATCTTCAAAAGTTTCTTTGATCTTTGGGAGACTGGACTTTCTCACTTCCTCTGAATCCTGCCATTCAATATAATCAAAAATTTTGGTATTGAGTTCATTAAACTAAATTCTTTGGTCAATGACTGTATTGGTCAACTGTTCACTGATTTCCAAGTGTGGGATTATGTCTGACATTTTTCAGATAAACAAGTTTTGTTGTTTTGAGAGTAAGGAATTTAATGCAATGCTTCTTTTATGAATTCCTCTACAATAGGAATACCTTCATATTTTGCAATATCTTCTCTCAATTCTTTAATTAGTGTATTTTTGCTAGATAAGTTATTTTCATGACTTATCTTAAGCACTTCCATATCTTGCTGAAATTTGAGGATTTGTTGCTCTACCTTCTGATTCAGACCGTTCCTTTCTTCATCAATTTGCTACTGTAGCTGCATGATATTATCGTCCTTTTCTTGAACCAAAATGGATACTTCAGCTACCTTATCCATCGTTGCAGTAGTGTATGCTCCAACAAATTGTGATAGTTGAGTCAGATTTTCAATTGGATTTGAAGGAGTGTATTTCCATACAACTTCCATTACTTCATTTCGTGGGGGTGTTTCAATCCTTCTTCTTTTTCTTTGTTTCCTTACTATAGATTTCTGAGGAGGGCTATTGAATACATCCAGTGGAGGGATATCAATTACCTTCAGAAAAATCTCATCAGTAAGAAACACGGGAATGACTTATGTATCTTGGGAGGTTATCCCAGGACTTTCAATCATTTCTTTTGTTGAAACTGTTTGTCCCCGTGGAGTCTTAAATTCTGTATTTTTATATGAAGATGATATCTTTGGGGTATTTATCAATGTGTTGCTAACTGAAGTCTAGATTTTATCTAGTTCACTTTGATTTTGTGAATCTGATTGTTCTGTTATGATTTCTTTGCTTGCTTCAGTTACATAACTAGTAATCAAAACATTCTGAGGGATACATTTGAGTCTTTGTACCATGTACTCATTGGATCTCTATAATTCTTCTGGATTTAGGTTCAATTTGACAAAATTTTGGACTTCTTCAAAAGTTCCAACGGATTGCAAAATGTCTTTAAATATATCATCAGTGTGTATGATAGGTTTGATTTTAACTGACTGAGTAAACTTGTTAGCAATATTTTCTGGGTCGAACTGCCTTGGGGGTAAAATGGGGAGCTTCAAAAGCTCAATCTTCTGACATTATTTCAATGCATGATTGAAATTGCTGAGGGTGAATGTACCACATTGAATTGGAAAAATTGGCCATAAAGATTTTTTACAATATTTTTGTTATCACAAAATCAGACCTGATAGGCTTCCAATCAAGTTAATCCCATGTAACTGTTTTAGACCAATATTTTGGTTGAGGCTTAGCCTCCTCAACCTAAGAGGGCTCTCTTAAGGGTTTATGATTTTTGATAAATATGTATATGGATAACTCTATTGGGATAAAAGAAGATAAATGATACAAAACAGTTGTAAATCACATTATCAAGTGTACATTGGGCTTATGGAGTCATAATATCTTCAAAAAAACCAAACAATCTACCTAGCATGGAATTCAAGGCATATCATAGTTCAAGTCAAGGAATACACATGTGAAACAGTAAAACACAGTCAGTTTGTCTATGAAGGAAGTCAGAGCATCAATGATGAATTTTGAGTAACATAAGAAATAGATCTGAGTTGGCTAAGTAGAAAACTCTGTATTAAGCTAAAAACAATCACTTACAATAACCACAATATTTTTGCTAAAAATGCCCAACCCTTTGCTAATTCAACTTCTTGATCTTTAATAGATCATTTACAATATAGGATAACCTTATCCCCAACTAGATGCATCGAATTCCTACTATTTGACACCTTTCCTAACCATATAGCATGGTATTTACTACAAAATGACAACTGCAAACCTAATGAACAATCCTATTACAAATAGGACTCAAACTCCTTAAATCTACTCATAATAAACTTATCTAAACTAGATTACATCATTTGCCAACTATATTCCCATAAGATCAAATCCATATGATAAGCTCCAACACTTTATGACCTTAATGCTGATCTCCTACAAAGTAGGAAACTGTCCCCTGTTTTTAAGGCTTAGGATTCTTTGTGATCTTGAGACACTCTGACCACTATGAACCCATGAATTTGAGGTTATTTGCTGTCAGGAACTGAAATAACATATGCCCAAAATCATCCTCAAGTTCCAGCTATACAAAATCACCATCAAACTGTCTAAAATAGCAGAAACAGACTTGCGCTACGAAAATAACACAGTTTCGTAGTTCTTTTCGTAGCGTAGTCTTTTAACCCATTTGCCTTCAAAATTTTGGTTTCTTTCCTCCAAGGTTATCTTCATATTCACTTGACATAGCTCCCCTAGCAATTTTAGGTCAAAATACATACATTTTCCTTCCAAAACTTTATAAGAAAGGGCGAAAAAAGTTGATACAACAGTTTCGTAGTGCATTTCACCCTTTTTACATTGTTTGTGCTACAAAATTGCTGAGTGAGCAGTTTTGTTCAAATTTTTCCAAAATGTAAAGTGTGAATGTGAAAAAAACTTAAAATAGACCTAATTTCATCATATCAATTGAAAAACAGAGTCATTCTAGCCTTCTTGAGGTCCCTTCTTCATTTGCAATAGGTTGGCCTATTGGTTTTTCCTGTTTTTTTCCTAAAAAGTAGGTCTTGGGAAAGAGCCTATATCTCTTACTCCATGATGTATTTTGAAAAACGGAAGGAGGTTTTTGTAGACCATTATGTCATGAATAAAAAAATCTATTGGTTTTTTGAACCATATCTCGTTCTGTCCAAAAACATCCTTTGAAAAAAATGTGTAAAAGAGGAAAACTCTATTTCAAAAAATAGGGCTTCAAAGAAAGCATTGTATCTAGTAACTGATAACACATATGAGAAACATGAGAGAGGTTATTGTAGCTGGGGATTAGATAAAGACAAACCTCTTTCATAATTCTAAATAATTTTTATTTGGCTAGAAACTGAACTTGAAGTTGACTACTAAACAGTCATGTACAGGACATTTTGTAACAGCAGTTTCGTACGCATTTTAATTTATCAATTTCTCCCACCTCCTAATGAATTTGGGGAAACAGAGAGACAATTTTTTAGTTAGGTTTGTTAGGAAGAAATACCTCTTTTAGGTTTCCTAAATTCATTTTCAGTTTCCCAGAAACCTCCTTGGAATGTGACTACTCAAAACCAGAAAACAGAGTTTTTGCTTCATCACTTTCAGCAGTTTCGTAGCACAAATCAAATTTTTTGAACTAGCGGCGCTACGAAAGTAAGTTTTCTTGGCTAATTTGACTAGTTTTGACATGAAACTTTAGGAAATGACTCACAAATGGAAATTATGGATATTTGAAAATAAATGGACCTTAAAAAGACTTTATTCGAACTTAAGGATGGGCTTTGATCTTATAAAAATCTAACCTAACCTTAACCAAATCCTAAATTGACTTCGAAACCTAATTTGAACCATGACCAAAAACAAACATAACACAACGATGTTTTTTTGAGAATTTTTGGGTGATAGCAAAGGCTCCACTTGGGACAGTGTGCCCTTGTGGTACACTAAGAACCAATAGTTCCAGTGCTGCTATCCATTTTCTTGACCAAAACAGAAAAAAATTTGAAATTTCCAAGCTCTTCTTCAAACTTTTATAGCCTTCACCTCAGGCTCAAGCTTGATGGTCACTGCAGAAGAACCAAATATGTACCTACTGAAAATATGCTCAGTCAACTTCGAGCTTATTCACACACTCCTACCTACCCTATCAGATGCAATATCCATTTGTAACTCAAGGAACATGAAACTTCCAATGAAGCTAGTCATTGATCTGATCTGACACTTGAATCTCTTGAATATTCTTGTACCAAAAGTAAACATGATACTGAAATGACCAAGGCAACATGAGATGTAACTGATCTTCAAAATGAAAATATAACTGAAAATCTGAACTGTAAATTTTTTCCATGTAATTAGCTATAGGATCAAAGAAGAAATGATTTGTTTGATGCTTCTCATGACATTCTGCAGCTTTTGACAACTCATCCATGCTTTGATCAATCACATAGACTTCAATTGAGTGCTCTCAAACTTCTTTTCAAACTGATCTTCAAAATTAATGTATTCTTCCTCAAACTCAAAGGAGAAAGGTGGTAGCACCCTCTCTTTGTTTTCTGGCATAAAAAAAGATTGATCTTGATCATGAATACTATGAGATTGAATTTTATCTTTTGAAAATTGAATGTGCTTTTCAATTTTCTCTGCAACTTCATCCACAAACTAAATCTTATCTTCTAATTTTCACTCGAATGACTTCAGATTAGAAGACAAGGATAAATAAAAAATTTCACCCACTTCTTCATTAGTATGATCATTATTTGATGTAGGCTAATGCAATAAATGACATGAATAATAAACTTCATCCTTTACCTGAGGATTGTAGCAATTATCTTCCAATATTTCCTCTTTCTGTTTGAAATGATTCTCATACTCCTGATGATCAAAGGATTGACAAGTCTACTGCAAATTTCTCTCAAACTCAGAGGATGTAACATAATTTTCATAAATAAACACCAGTTGGGTTTCATTTTCATCTAATAAAGAGGCTATCTTTTCTTCTTGGTGATTAAAGGGATTGTCATGAAGGGATTCTAAAATTTCCTCATCCATGAACTCATCATCTTCATAAAAATTTTCCAAATATTCAATAAAAATCACACAATGTTTATAACAGTCTTTGACCAACAATAATGAGGGATAATACTCTTCATACATCTCATAAAATGAAACATGGAAATTAGCAAGAGAATATAATGAACCATTTGGAAATCTTTCATACCAAGAATGTGCTTTTCCTTCCAAAGTGGCCATAAAAATCTTCATGAGACAATCCTCAGGGAACTGAACCTTAAGTCCGTGTAGATGCATATGGAATCTAACCAAATGAAGAGCAACATTGTCTTTATTTTCATATTTAAATATAGGAAGATCAGTTAACCATTCAACCTTTGGCATAGGATTTTGAAAACCCAGGATGTGAGACCGACTCATAGGGACATACCTGGCATTTATTCTTGTAATGGAACTCATTCTGAAACTTCATCAAGCTACTGATCTTCAAACAGTGGAGTCACCTTCCAATTGATTATTTGATGTGTGGAGTTGCCAAGGTAGATGCAACCTCGAAAAGCTTCCTAAGCTCCTGCTACCTTAAGAAGTTCAGTTTCAAAATATCGAGAAAGTATAATCTTCAAACTCCCAGCAGACACACCAAAATGTTATCACAAAATCAGACCTAATAGGCTGCCAATCAAGTTAATCTCATGTAATGGTTTTAGACCAATCTTTTGGTTGAGGCTTAGCCTCCTCAAACTGAGAGGGCTCTCTCAAGGGTTTATGATTTTTGATAAATATGTAGATGGATAACTCTATATCGGATAAAAGCAGATAAATGATATAAAATCGTTGTAAATCACATTATAAAGTGTACATTGGGCTTATGGATTCAAAATATCTACAACAAAACCAAACAATCTACCTAGCATGGAAGTCAAGGAATATCAGAGTTCAAGTCAAGGAATACACATCTGAAACAGTAAAACACACAGTAAGTTTGTCTATGAAGGAAGTCATAGCATCAATGATGAATTATGAGTAACATAAGCAAACACTACTGCAATAGGATATTAAAAAAATATTCTATTAGAACAAGAACATACAAGAACTCTTCATGAATCTTGAGATGGCTAAGTAGAAAACTCTGTATTAAGCTGAAAACAGTCACTTAAAATAACCACAGTATTTTTGCTAAAAATTGCTAATTCGACTTCTTGATATTTTATAGATCATTTACAATATAGGATAACCTTATCCCCAACTAGATACATCGAATTCCTACTGTTTGACACCTTTCCTAACCATATAGCATGTTATTTATTACAAAATGACAGTTGCAAACCTAATGAACAGTCCTATTACAAATAAGACTCAAACTCCTTAACTCTACTCATAATAGCCTTATCTAAACTAGATTACATCATTTTCCAACTGTATTCCCATAAGGTTGAATCCAGATGATAATCTCCAACACTTTATGACCTTAATGCTGATCTCCTGCAAACTAGGAAACTATCCCCTATTTTTTAGGCTTAGGATTCTTTGTGTTCTTGAGACACTCTGACCACTATGAAACCATGACTTCGAGGTTATTTGCTGTCAAGAACTGAAATAACATATGCCCAAAATCATCCTTAAGTGCCAGCTATAAAAAATCACCATCAAACTGTCAAAAATAGCAGAAATAAACTTGCACTACGAAAACAACACAGTTTCGTAGCGCTTTTTGTAGCGCAGTATTTTAACCAATTTTCCTTCAAAATTTTGGTTTCTTTCCTCTAGTGTTATCTTCATACTCACTTGAAATAGCTTGCCTAGAAATTTCAAGTCAAAATACATACATTTTCCTTCCAAAACTTTATAAGAAAGGGCGAAAAAAAGCTGCTACAACGATTTCGTAGCACATTTCACCCTTTTTACATTGTTTGCGCTACGAAACTATTGAGTGAGCAGTTTTGTTCAAAATTTTCCAAAATGTAAAGTGTAAATGTGCCAAAAACTTAAAATAGACCTGATTTCATCATATCACTTGAAAAACAGAGTCATTCCAGCCTTCTCGAGGTCCCTTCTTCATTTGCAATAGGTTGGCCTATTGGTTTTTCCTGTTTTTTTCCTTAAAAATAGGTCTTGGGACAGAGCCTTTATCTATTACTCCATGATTTATTTTGAGAAATTTAAGGAGGTCTTGGGACAGAGCCTTTATCTATTACTCCATTTCCTAATTCGTTTTTAGTTGCTCAGAAACCTACTTGGAAGTTTACTACTCAAAACCAGAAAACAAAGCTTTTGCTTCATCACTTTTAGCAATTTCGTAGCGCAAATCAACTTTTTTGAACTAGCGGCGCAACAAAAGTAAGGTTTCTTGGCTAATTTGACTAGTTTTGACATGAAACTTTAGGAAATGTCTCACAAATGGAAATTATGGATATTTGACAATGAATGGACCTTAAAAAGACTTTATTTGAACTTAAGGATGGACTTTGATCTTATAAAAATATAACCTACCCTTAACCAAACCCTAAATTGACTTCTAAACCTAATTTGAACCATGACCAAAAACAAATATAACACAATGATGTTATTTTGAGAATTTTTGGGTGATAACACTTTCAAAGATTTAGTGAGTCCATTACCAATAGTTTGGTAAGCGACTTATCTTGCCATTAATTTATCTGAAACATATAAAGGAAGAACATGTGGAGGAGAAGAGCTTCCAAATACTCTGATATATGAAAATGATTCTTCAATAAAACATCTCCCTATCATTTGAAGGTCTGAAATGGCTTCCTTAGTGAACCTAAGGCTCACTCTGTCAAACATTAATTGATGTAATGGTAATACAACTCCATAACATAGCCTGTGAAAATGTGGTGCATAATTATGTTCCAATATCTCTTTATGACTCAAATTAAGAGGGGTGGGATCCTCGGGAGTCCATTTCCAACACATAACTGGAAAAATGGTAGAAAAATAGATAACATCAAAAATATATGCACTCATGAAAAATTGGGGGACGGGTTTGGAGGAAGAAGCTCTTGTCTGGCGATATTCATTAATCGCTTTAGCTAGATTTTCAGAAAGAATGGTTTCCCAATTCATGATGTGGGAATTAACACAAGAATCAATTAGGGAAAGCCAATTTATGGAGAACTTGGTATTATCAGGGAGACCATATAATCTGCATAGCATCGCGGCTGCAAAATTGTAGATTTTCAAGTGAGGCGATAGGATACATACCTGATTTCTCATGTTTGAACTTGTTATCCAATTTCCTCCAACCCTGAATTGTCTTGAAAGGGTCCTCATTTTTCTTTGCAAATTTCTCAACAAATCTATTATCATAGATGTCTTGTTGGTCGGGTAGCTTGTACATGACTTTAAAATCTTCAGCTTTGAAAGAACCTAAGATTTCATTCTTAGCGGTTCTTAATTTTTTGTTCTTGATTGTTGAATTTCCAAGCACCCACCTAATCATGTCGGTATATGGAAAAAGAGTGGCCCTCGCTGCTATCTTATGAAGGAAGGAGCGTGCAATATCTTTAAATTGTAAATTTGAGGGTCTTGCATCATCAACAGTTGCTTTGACCTCCACTACTTGAGGTTCTTCATCTTTGATAATGGTATAGATAACTTGCCACTTTGTAGCACCTCCATCAGCAGTACATACCGTATCTGAGACTATGGGCGACATTTCTATGTATTCCACTTTTGCAACAGTCTGTTCGCTGTGCTTTTGCATTACTTTGTGGATGAACATATCTTGAAGGAAAATTCCTATTAAAAATAGAGTAATGATCAAATGATGGAAGATATATTTGAAATGACCAATTCGAAAATAAAAGATCCAGGAAGCAGCTGTTCCATTAATTGTCCGTAACCAAACAATAATTATTTGCATTGGAATGATAAAACAACTTAATCATTTCTGACATGATTTATTTTCACATAAAACCTTTATTTAAACCTTTCAAATCCATCGCATCGCACCCTTTGAACCCGTCTTTATGAAGCACATTACTTTTTGTTTATGTGATATGCAATTTCGTGATATTGAGAAATCGAAAAATCGCAGTATCGGAATATCACAAAATCAGAGTGTCATAATATTAGAACTTTGGTAAAGTATGCTTAAAGTTTCAAACATATATTCGTGATGTGTGATTTATGCTATCGCTTACGAAACTCAAATCACAGATCGAAAAATCAGGATTTCGCTGTTTTGTTACTTAAATTTCAAAATATTATGCGAGATTTGCGATTTGTGATAGGGTAATCACAAGGATGTTTTATTAAGTTCTTTTTTGTTTTTTTATATTTTTATTTTAATAAAAGCAATAATGTTTTTGGAGTTTGATTTTTATGAAAAATGAAAAATACATTTTTTAAGAAGGGTCCCTATTTCTATTTATCGAAGGTCTAGATTATTTTGAAAATAAAAATGGAGGGAAGTTGATGCATAGCACAAAAATTGGCGATTCACTTGGGTGAAACAGATATATCTAATTGGTTTATTTTGATATTTCTAAACTTTCAAAATGAGAAAAAGATATAAGAATAAAAATAATATGATTCATGAATTAAACCGTGTTTTTTCATAACATAATCTATTTACCTATCTCATTTCTTCTTAATTAACCCCTTCAGTGATAATACATAGGTATTTGTATCAGTCAGTACTCAGATTAAAAAAGATAAAGTAGGTATTCTCTAAAATTGGTTTCATATATTTTTACTCATTTATCACAGATAGAGCCACTATTGCCAGCAGGCATTTATAGCCTTGACAGGGTTATCTTTAACCAATAATGATTCATGGTCCCATCTGAATTTGATTTCTTATTTCAAAATATAATTTGACATGTAATTGAATTTATTTTTTCCTAACATATTTTCAAAATCATTGTCTAGGTTTGGTGGCCTGATAGTGACAATGTCATTCACTGATAGTAACTTAGACTGAACAAGCTGGCTCGTAATGAAACGCCTTGTCTATTGATTTTTTATAATCATTTAGCTATTACCCTGTTGTAGTATGCAGTATTGGTAATATCAGCCTAAATTATTTCTCTATGATCATGATAAACAGGCTCGTAATGAGACTTATTTTCTTTTGAATTTGTACATCGTATATATTTATTTTTTATTTTTTGAATTATTCTTTGAAGAAGAAATTTTATCATATGGGATCAAACATTAGCTCGTTTAAGAGTTATGGGTGATAATTATAGAGTTGGTAGATACCTTTTCGTAGAGAATCCTTGCTAAGTTAAAAGTTTCCTTTTTTTACTGATACATAATAACTATATTTTATGATATCAAAAGTCTTTTCAGAAAGTAAATTCCTTTAGTAAATTTCAAATTATTTCTAAAAAATAAAGTTTATATATAAGCGAAAGATCAAAATAATTTATCAGAAATTTTGAAAATTTGAATCAACCAAATTGATGCTATTTTCAACTTTTTATTTTCCTAAAGGAAAAATAAAATTTAAAGCTTGATCTAAGAGAAATATTTTTTAAGAATTTGACCATTCATGATCAAGGAATCTTTCTTACCTGATAAGTCTTGCAACAAAAAGGTGGATAAGCCTATTTTCTCAATGATTTGAAATGGACCAAGCCATAATCTTTGGAATTTGGTATGCTTACCTTTGTCCTTATGTGCCTTATCCCATTTCAAAACAAGGTCTCCAATCTCAAAAGCTTTTGAGCTGGTGGATGTTGTGTCAAACGAGGCTTTCACTATTTGTTGATGATGAGCATGTATAGCTTTGGCCTTTTCTCTCTGTTCTTCCATTTTAAGAATTTGATATTGTCTAAGTTGAAGGGAAGACGAAGGATGTTCATCAATAAATTGCACTAAATCAAATGATGGTATTGTTACATTTGTGGGTAGAACTGCTTCTTTCCCATAAACTAACACAAATGGAGAAGTACCTATTGAGGCTTTCTGGGTGATTCTATCTTCCCAAAGAGCAAATAATAGTGCTTTGTGCCAATTTTTATGATTTTGTTCTATAGTTCGTTTGATGATTCTGATATGGTTTTTATTTTTAGATTCAGTTAATCCATTACCCTGTGGATAATAGTTAGCTAAGTATTTCAATTTAAAACCTCTTTGGGCAGGGATCTAGAAAAGTAAGATGCATTATCAAATATCAATGCTGATGGGAGGCCAAACCTGGTGATTATGAACTGATCAATAAAATCTGTAATACTTTGTGTATTAACCACCTTTAATGGGATAGCTTCTACCCATTTTTTGAAATAATATTTTGTATTTAGAATATAATTATGTTGTTTATAATAGTTTGAATTTATTTCACCTATAATATCTAACCCCCATTGTTCAAATGGTTGTTGGATATTTACTAGTTGTAGTGGAAATGCTGCTTTCCTTTCTCTCCCTTCTACAGTTTGACACAAAATGCATTTTCTCGTGTATTCATGTGAATGTTTAAATAGAGTTGGCCAATAGTGACCAACATGCAGTATTTTATGAGCTGTGGTGTTTCCTCTGAAATGACCTCCAGCTGGACCATCATGTAATTCCTGCATTACTTTTTCAGCTTCACTTTTCTCTAAACATCTCAATAATACATAATCATAATTCTTCCTAAATAGCACATCATCTATGTGTTGATATCAATTTGATTTAAGCCTCAAAGCATGCTTTGCTGTATAATTGAGATATAATGGAGCATATCCATTTTTTAAGAAAAATTTCAGATCAACATATTGTGACTGAGAATCGTTTAGGCTTACCTCGGACAGTTGTATTTCATTTGATTGGTCTTATTCTGTTGGTAAATGAGAGACTCCAGTTAACATTCTGCAAAGACCTTGTCCTTAAACAATTTTAGCAGGATGTATCTCTACATCATATTCTTGAAGTACAGTGACCCAATTTTCTCTCTTCTCTCCTACTTCTCATTGGATTAATAATTGCCTTACTGCTGAGTAAGGTACTATTATTTTAGTATGTGTTTTTAGGAGAAAAGGTCTAAAATGTTTCAAAGCTTTAAATACAACATAAGCTTGTTTTTCCACAGCTGAATAATTTAACTCAACACCTTGAAGGTTAGAACTAAAAAACGAAATTGGTGCTTCAATGTTTTGATCATTTAGTTGTGTCAAAACTGTTGTGTATGATATATCAGAAGAAAATGTATATAATACAAATGGCTTAAGAAAATCAGGAGTTTTTAAAGAAGGAGCTTCAATGATAGCCTTTTTAATTAACTCAAAATAATTTCTCTCTTCTTTTCCCCATTTAAAAATTGAATTTTTCTTGATCATTGATTGCAAGGGTAAGATGATTTGGGAGAAATCGAGAACAAATATTTTTAAAAAATTAATTTGTCCTAAAAATGATTTCATCATTTTTTTATTGTGTGCTAGAGGGATGTTTTCAATTTCCTAAATCTTATCAGGGTCAATATGGATTCCTTTTTTAGAGACAATGAACCCTAATAATTTACCTTCTGATAAGGCGAAATAACATTTTTTAGGATTCAAGGAAATGCTGAATTTTCTACATCTTTCAAAAATGTGTTTTAGGTGATTAACATGATTGTTTCTATGCTTAGAGTAAAAAATAGTGCCATCTAAGTATATAATAATTGAGCTATTTATTAGTCCTCTAAAAGCTATATCCATAGCACGTTGAAATGTAGCACCGACATTAATCAACCCAAATGGCATTTTTTGATATGCATATGTTCCCCACTTTGTCCTAAATGTTGTCTTCAATCTATCATCTAGATGTACCATAATCTGATTATATCCTAAAAATCCGTCAAGAAAAGACATCAATTCAGACCCTGCAACTGACTGTAATATGTGTTCCATGGTAGGCAAGGGAAAATTATCCTTTTGGCAAGCTTTATTCAAATTTCTAAAGTCTATGCAAATCCTAATGTCTCCATTCTTCTTTCTAACTGGGACCATGTTTGACACCCATTTCGAATGTCTAACAGGAAAAATAACTTTGGCTTTGATCATTTTATTTAATTTAGATTTAATTTGACTTTCTAAATTTGGATGAATCTTTCTAAGTTTTTGTTGAATAGGCTTATCATCTGAGATCATAGGTATGGTATGTTGAATTATGGAAGTATCATATGTCTTGAGATCTGAATAATCCCATGCAAAGATATTTTTATATGTTTTCAGCAACTTAATGAATGAAATCCTTTCTTCAGGTTTTAAACCAAGACCTAGGTTGATGTTTTGAGGTTTTTCTGGTGTACCAAGATTAATCAATTCAAATTTTAAAGTAGAACTCTGGGTTTTCGAATTGATAATATTTTTAAACCTATCTTTTAAATCATAGATATCTTCCATTTTGACTACAGATTTGGGAATTAGATTAGTATTTTGTTTATCTTCAATCTGTAAGTAATGTTCATGTTCATCTATGATTTGACCTTCATAAGCTCTATTTGATGTAAGAAAGTCTACTATATCTACATCATTGTTAAATACTCTCCAATTTGTTACGTTATCAAGAATGGAAGGCCCAAAAATTAACTCAATTGAAAATTTGTCTGGGCTAAATTCTTCAGATGGTATAAGCCTAGATGCTACATTAGGAAGTAAATCAACACTTGCGTTTTGTAATCTAGGAATTGTGGAAATATTAAATGTAGAAAATGGGATGTAAAGCTCTAAGCTAGAGTTTGATAATGTTTCAAATGTCTAGAAATACAATGAATTGTATTTCTAACTTTCCTAACAATTATTTCAGAATCTCCATATACCTGCAAATATTTAACATTTAAACTAATAGCTTTATACAGAGCTTGTATCAACACTTCATATTCAGCAGTATTACTCATGCATTGGAATTCGAGTCTGCAAGCTAGCATTTTTTTCTCTCCTTGTGGATTGATTGAAATGCAACCTGCTCTTGCACCATCTTCTAATTTTGAACCATCAAAGTATAAAGTCCAAAATAAATAATTTTTTGAAATTTTATTACTAAAATTAACACATCTAGAAGTGTCTGTTTGAGAAAAGTTTTCAATTTGAGAAATATCAGTGTTTATTGAAAAAGGTGAAATTTGGGCATTGAATGATCCAAGAAATGATTCATATGCATAATTTCCAATAATATTATTGGTGCAAGCTACAGGTTCATTTGTTTCTTCTAGTTCAGTGACTGTATGTTTCATAAATTTTTTGCGATCAACTCTGATTTGGTTTGGTTTTCCATTGTATGGTAACCACATGTGTGACCAATCGGTAGCGAAATATCCATGCAACTTTTCAGACCAATCCCTGCTTAAAATAACACCATAAAATTTAGGGATATCTGCGACCAAAATATCGATCACTTGCAGTACCTTTGGATTGGATGATAATATAATAGATACTGACAGCATTTCTCCAATGACTTCTACTTTTTTTCTATCTAATTGAACTATATATACAACAGATTTTTGAGGAGTGATATTCAATTTTGTACACACTGTTCTTGGCATGATGTTTGAAGAAGCTCCTTAATCAATAAGACAATTATGAACATTTTTTTTGAAATTCTCATAAGTCAAAAGTAAAGGAGGAGTGTGAGAAATAGAGCTATCAACAATTAAAATGAGATCATTGGGATTTACTTTGTTTGGAGATGACAGAGGTTTTCCCATATCTTTAGAAGCTTGGACTATAACTAATGGTTGTATAGGATCTACAAGGATTTCCTTGAGTTCTCTAAGTAAAATTTTATGTTGTTGTTTAAGTTTGGTCATTTCATGTAATGAAATATTTGCTTTGGTATTTTTAATATCTTTAAATATATTGTATTCCACCATATCTGAAACTATCAAAGTTTTGGAAGTTGTAATCAGATCAGATGAAATAGGATCTGTCTGAACATTTTTAGATTTTTTTATTGATGTTTTCTCCTTTATGGGGAGAGATTTCTGTTTTTGATTTGACATAGTTGAATTAGAAGAATATTTTCTTCTCGTAGACACAGGCATAGCTTCTCTTTCTTCTTTTGTGGGGAGAATGAATTCCCATAACCCATTCAGTTCAAATTCTTCCTCAGACTCTGGTTCTTGTTCATATGGCGAGGGATTTTTAGTATCTTGATTAGATTCAACATTTGAAATAACATTTGGAGGCTGAGAAGTTGAAGAGGGATTTTTCTTAAATGGGTGATATGAATTTTTAGGTACTGATGATTCAACGACTTGTTTCTTTATATCAATCATGTCATTTGACATAGTCTTTAACACTTTTTGAAGACCTTCAAGATTGAATGGATCTTTCGAGACTTTCTTCTTGGAATCTTGACTAAATGTCACTTTCTTTGATTTCCTAACTTCTATTTCTAATCGTTTTTCTAATGCTAAGATTATTTTCTCTACAGCAAGAGCTTCTTTCATGTTTTCTAAAAGGGTAGCCTTAACAACTCTATCTACAAAAATAGCTATATTAGAAGGTAAAGAAGAAATATACCATTCTATTTGTACATCAACAACAGGCTTGGAAGCAGTTGGGATTTTGTTTAATAACTTGTTAAATATAGAGTTGAAATCATTGATCCTTTCACCTGAATTTGTTTTTAGATTGGAAAGAGCATTGATTAAAGATGCAACAGTTCTATCATCTCCAAATTTTGCAAGAAAAAATTGTTCAAGAGTTTCCAATCGGCAATATATCCTGCTAGAAGTGAAAAGTACCAGGATCCTACAGATCCTTATAGATTATAAAGAAACAATGTGAATACAATATATTCATGAGAAACTCCATTAAGATTCATGGCTAACATAAAATTATTGATATGTTCTTCAGTAAGAAGACCATCATCTGGATTATATTTAGGTAGTCATTTTTCGGGATGATCTGGAAGAGGATTTGGATTTGCAATCAATACAACACCAGGATTCGTCCAAGGTTGATTAGCCATAATTGGATTTGAAGTTTGTGAAGATACAAAAGTAGATCCAGAAGTAGGGGGGATGGATGTAGAACTTACAACTGGAACAATACTACTTGTGATAGTACTTATTGTTTGAGTAGAGGAAATGGAAGAATAAGAAGATGTAGATTGAGTAAGAGGATGTGAAGAAGTAACTGAAGGAAAATTTGATGTGACTTCACTCGTATTTGACTTAGATCTGGATATAGAAAATTTTTTGCGATGTGATTCTATTGGAAACTCAAAAGGAGGAATTCCAAGTCTTTCACTTTTGGATCGGGTTAATATACTAGTTTCTTTAAATATGGAAGTAATGCTTTCTTCAGAAGCTTCTAGAATGACAGGATTTTCTGCGGAAATAGATATTCCTTCTGATTTCTGAATTAAAGACTGAACTTCGGGAGACTCGAGAGTGAATTCTAAAGCAGACGTATGTCAAGATATTTGAGGAGATGAGGGGAAAGTTTCTACAATTTCCGATTTCTGAGTTGGTGATTTAGAATTTTATCGGGAAGTTGTAGGATGCTTTTGGGGAGATCGACTCTTATGAGGGCTTCTAGTTTGAGGTTTAGATTTATATGCCATTCATAGTCAGGCCCTCCTTCTAGCGCCAAAAATTTTGAGGCCTCAGAAATCTGTGGCAACAACAAGGGGTATAACCACCAAGTCCGGACCTTAAAGCAGTTCCTTTTCCGTTTGGGATAGTGGCTTCGACTGGGTGTAATGGGACTAGTTTCCCAGATTTGAATTTTGTATGATTGTTGGGTTTCTCTCAAATTATTTGAGAGAAAAATCACTAAAAATTAAAACAAATTTATTCTAAAATGTAAAACTTTGAATTAAGTCTAATCTAATCTAACCCAGGACAATGCTAATTGTATGCAATCTAGAATGATATATATTCAGTCTTTGATGATTTAGATCAATCACAAACTTAATAGAATTAATACTTTTGTAAGATGATTCTTTTGAGAAATAGTTAATCAAAAGAAGATGTGAAACATATCGCATATATTCTGATGATCATATATAAAACAAATCAATTTCTATCCTTATATCGTACAATAGTGCAACTGATATTTCAAACAGAAGCAATTGATTTCATACATAATTCATGAAAGCTAGACTTATCACTAATGTTTAAAATAGAGTTTAGATAACATGATAATAGTAGCAGATGTCTACTGTCCTCTTCATCTGATGAGTGATAATAGACCATAATCAATCCTTCTATCAATAAGTTTTTTCAGAGAATACAAAAGTGCATGAACAGTGATCAAAAAAATGATATATAAATGAAAAGGCTGTGTTCCATCATTTTATCAAGGCATCCAAAAACTTAGAATTAAGCATTCTTTGTAAATGTTCTCAATAAAAATTCTGGACCTTTCTCTAAATGTATAAGAAGGGTTTAAATACTACATTAACTACCTATAAAATAGATTATACAAAATATCTTATGAGGTGGTTTCAAACAACCTTCCTCATTCCTAGTATTTTAATTGCTAAATTTGAAATTATTAAAAACAAATTAACTTATAATCATGCCCAATGATATATTACTTCTAGCTCTGTTTCTCTGCTTACAAATATTGGACATTGGCTGAACTTGTGGAGGCTTTCCAAATTGTGTCTTCATTTTCCCAGTAGATATAGCATCCTGTAAAAGTGGCTGCATTTTTTGTATAGAATCCAGAGATAAATTCAATTTCATTATTTGACTATGTGGCTTAACCAGTAGCTGCCAGTATGATTCCAAATTATTCTGTTTTAGCTGTGCAAGTATTTCTTCTCGGAGTTGTCTTGTGTTTTTCCAAATTTGCTCTAAATTTTTTAGATCAGGAATCGATTTGTGATTTCCTTCTTTAATCAAACCAGAGGTATGCATCATGTGGTTAATCATTTTGACCATAATATTTGATATACCTGTTTCTCTAGCTATGGCGAATTCTGCATGTTTTACCTGTGCATCCCAATTAGTAAAAACGATATCTTTAAAAGTTTCTTTGATCTTTGGGAGACTTGAATTTCTCCCTTCCTCTGAATCCTACCATACAATATAATCAAAAATTTTGGTATTGAGTTCATTAAACTCAATTCTCTGGTCAATGAATGTATTGGTCAACTGTTCACTGATTTCCAAGTGTGGGATTATGTCTAACATTTGTAAGATAAACAAGTTTTGTTGTTTTGAGAGTAAGGCATTTAATGCCAATGCTTCTTTTATGAATTCCTCTGTAGTAGGAATACCTTCATATTTTTTAAGATCTTCTCTCAATTCTTTAATCAGTGTATTTTTTCTAGATAAGTCATTTTCATGACTTATCCTAAGCACTTCCTTATCTTGTTGAAATTTGAAGAGTTGCTGCTCTACCTTATGATTCAGACTGTTCCTTTATTCATCCAATTTCTGCTATAGCTACATGATCTTATCATCCTTTTCTTGAACCAAAATGGATATTTCAGCTGCCTTATCCATTGTTGTAGTAGTGTATGCTCTAGCAAATTGTGATAGCCAAGTCAGATTTTCAATTGGATTTGAAGGAGTGTCTTTCCATACAACTTCCATTACTTCATTTCCTAGGGGTGTTTCAATCCTTCTTATTTTTATTTGTTTCCTTACTACAGATTTATGAAGAGGGTTGTAGAATACATCCAGTGGAGAGATATTAGTTACCTTTAGAACAATCTCATCTGTAGGAAACACAGGAATGACTTCTGTATCTTGGGAGGTTATCCTAGGACTTCCAATGATTTCTTTTGCTGAAACTGTTTGTCCCTGTGGAGTATAAAATTTTGTATTTTTCTATGAAGATGATACCTCTGGGGTATTTATCAATGTGTTGCTAACTGAAGTCCAGATTTTATCTAGTTCACTTTGATTTTGTGAATCTGATTGTTCTGTTCTGATTTCTTTTCTTGCTTCAGTTATGTAACTAGTAATCAAAACATTCTGAGGGATACGTTTGAGTCTTTTTTCCCTATACTCATTGAATCTCTGTAATTATTCTGGATTTAGGTTCAATTTGACAAAATTTTGGACATCTTCAAAATTTCCAACAGATTGCAAAATGTCTTCAAATCTATCATCGGTGTGTGTGATAGGTTTGATTTCAACTGACTGAGTAAACTTGTTAGCAATCTTTTTTGGGTCTAAATGCCTTGGGGTAAAATGGGGAACTTCAAAAGCTCAATATTTTGACATTCTTTCAATGCATGATTGAAATTGCTGAGGGTGAATGTACCACATTCAATTGGAAAACTTGGCCATAAATATTTTTTACTATCTTTCAAAGATTTAGTGAGTTCATTACCAACAGTTTGGTAAGCGACTTCTCTTGCCATTAATTTATCTGAAACATATAAAGGAAGAACATGTGGAGGAGCAGAGCTTCCAAATACTCTGATATATGAAAGTTATTCTTCAATAATGCATTTCCTGATCATTTGAAGGTCTGAAATGGCTTCCTTAGTGAACCTAGGGCTCACTCTGTCAAACATTAATTGATGTAACGGTAATACAACTCCATAACATAGCCTGTGAAAATGTGGTGCATAATTATGTTCCCATATCTCTTTATGACTCAAGTGAATAGGGGTGGGATCCTCGAGAGTCCATTTCCAACACATAACTGGAAAACTGGTAGAAAAACATATAGCATCAAAAATATATGCACTCATGAAAAATTGGGGGACGGGTTTGGAGGAAGAAGCTCTTGTCTGGCGATATTCGTTAATCGCTTTAGCTAGATTTTCATAAAGAATGGTTGCCCAATTCATGATGTGGGAATTAACACAGGAATCAATCACGGGAAGACAATTTATGGAGAACTTGGTATTATCAGGGAGACCATATAATCTGCATAGCATCGCGACTGAAAAATTGTAGGGATTTGCAAGTGAGGCGATAGGATACATACCTGATTTCTCATGTTTGAACTTGTTATCCAGTTTCCTCCAGCCTTAAATTGTCTTGAAAGGGTCCTCATTTTTCTTTACAAATTTATCAAAAAATCTATTATCATAGATGTCTTGTTGGTCGAGTAGCTTGTACATGACTTTAAAATCTTCAGCTCCGAAAGAACCTAATATTTCATTCTTAGCAGTTCTTAATTGTCTGTCCTTGATTGTTGAATTTTCAAGAACCCACCTAATCATGTCGGTATATGGAAAAAGAGTGGTCCTCGCTGCTATCCTATGAAGGAAGGAGCATGCAATATCTTTAAACTGTAAATTTGAGGGTCTTGCATCATCAACAATTTCTTTGACCTCCACTACTTGAGGTTCTTTGTCTTCGAGAATGGTATAGAAAGCTTGCCACTTTATAACACCTCCATCAGTAGTGTAGACTGTATCTGAGACTATGGGCAGCATTTCTATGTATTCCACTTCTGCAACAGTCTGTTTGCTGTGCTTTTTATTACTTTGCAGATGAACATATCTTGAAGGAAAATCCCTATTAAAAATAGAGTAATGATCAAATGATGGAAGATATATTTGAAATGACCAATTCGAAAAGAAAAGATCCGGGAAGCAAATTTTCCATTAATTATCCATAACCAAAAAATAATTATTTGCATTGGAATGATAAAACACACTTAATCATTTTTGACATGATTTATTTCCATGTAAAACCTTTATTTAAACCTGTCAAATCCATCGCATCGTTCCCTTTGAACCTGTCTTTATGAAGCGCATTACTTTTTGTTTATGTGATATGCGATTTCGCGATATCGTGAAATCGCAGTATCAGAATATCGCAAAATCGAAGTGTTGTAATATTGGAACTTTGGTAAAGTCTGCTTAAAGTTTCAAACATATATTCACGATGTGTGATTTATGCTATCACTTGTGAAACTCAGATCGCAGATCGCAAAATCGGGATTTCGCTATTTTGTTACTTAAATTTCAAAAGATTATGTGAGATTTGCAATTTGGGATAGGGTAATCACAAGGATGTTTTATTAAGTTCTTTTTTGTTTTTTATATTTTTCTTTTAATAAAAGAAATAATGTTTTTGGAGTTTTATTTTTATCAAAAATGAAAATACATTTTTAAGAAGGGTCCCTATTTCTATTTATCAAATGTCTAGATTATTTTGAAAATAAAAATGGGGGGGAAGTTGATGCATAGCACAACAAGATGTTGATGCATAAATACACACCCAGAGAAGAATGATCAATTCACCAGTGAAGGATTGGAGACGATAGGAGTTTGGAAAAACTACTACAAAAAAGATACGTTAATTCTCTCAAGTGGTCCATTCACAATTCAGGAAGAAATATGAGAAGGGAAAAGTACCCACAAAGATTTGGATCATCATCAAAGTAGATCAACTTTATACGAACTATTCCTTCAAGGCAATAATACTCAACTAAGAAAAAAATTAGTCATCAAGCAAGAGATTCTAAAGCTTATGTGAAAAATGATTATGAAAGAGTTTCTCATCAACCCTCTAAAAGTAATCTTATAGACATCTGAATAAAATATATTGGTGATAGAAGAAATCATAATTCATTTTCACCATTATCCAAGTATAGTATAGAGTGATATAAATGCAACAATTTTGGAGATGTGGCACGAGACTGTCCTACAATATCAAAAGAAAGGTTTTGGAAGAGAAAATAGAAAGAATCACCAACATAAAAATACAGACTAGTTATGTATGCTTTAAATAGTGAAATTCATTGGTTTGTTGATAGCAGGTGCTTTAGACACATGAATGTAGACCAAAAAAATCATTACTGTAAAAGAAGAAAAAGGAGGATATGTGTATTTTGGAGATAGTAGATCTGCAAGAAGAATCAATGGAAGAGGTACCATAAGCCTTGACAATGGTAGGACAAAAGAACACAATGTTTTGTGTGTTGAAGGACTCAAACATAATCTTTTAAGTGTCATCTATATGTGTGATCAAGGTTATGATCTTACTTTTCGTGCTAAATAATGTGAAATAAGGAAGAATAATTCGAAAATATTAGTGGGAAGAGCGATAAGGAATCCATAAAATGTATATATTATTGATGAAGTTAAAAGATAAAAAATGCTACATTGGATAAATAGATGAGTGTTGGTTATGGCATAAAATTCTAGGACACTTGAGCTTTGATAGTTTGGTAAAAACTAATAGAACACAAGCAGTGAGAGATATGAACAAAATCTCGAAACCAACAAGCACCATATGCAGATCTTGACATCATGGGAAACATACAAGAGTGGGCTTCAAGTCAAAGGAGTGCTTGACATCAAGGCCACTCGAGCTTTTTCACATGGATTTATGCAGACCAACAAGAACACCAAAATATCAAGGTGAAAGGTATTTTATGTTGTTTATGGATGATTATACTAGAATAGTTTGGGTTTTATTTCTCAAATAAAAATCAAAAGCACTAGATACTTTCAAATCATTCAAAGCATTAGTTGAAATGAAAGTGATATAACATTCAAATGCTTAAGATCAGTTTGAGGAGTTCAATTTACCTCGACTGATTTTCATGAATTCTATGAGAATTATGAAATCAAGAGACAACTTTCAGTTGCAAGAAATCCACAATAGAATGGAGATGTAGAAATAAAGAACAAATTAGTACAAGAAACAACGAGAACAATGTTTCTAGAAGCCAAATTACTAGACAACTTTTGGAAAGAAGCAATTGTTGCAAAAATTCACATAATCAATAGAGCACAACTCCAAGTTAACAGGAACAAGACACCATACGAGCTATGGAAAGGTGGGCTAGGTTGATCTTAAATTACTTGCTAGTTAATGCTGTGCTAATTTCATTTCAAATATAAACATTTCTTTGCATTGTTTTACTTATCCTTCATGAGTTTGTTTAAGAGTATGTGATTGGCAAACAATGTACTTAGTGAAATTATGAGTTTTTCATAAGCTTAAAAAGAATAATTTTAAATGACATAACAAAAGCAATAGTAAACACAGCAAGCACATATAACAGAGCTTAGCACAGAGAATTTTGATAAAGGAGTTCATCCCTCCTAGGCTACATCTCCTTGGTCCAACTTCATAGTGTGACCTTTATATTAGCTTCAAGTGTGCTCAAATTGTTGTTACAAGCTTTTAAACCTCTTGGAACCTATTCCAATGATTTTATAATATCATAATATCTAAAAAATGATTATTTTTTTGTTGTATTTGGACTCTAGATGCTCTGGAAATGACCCCAACAATTGTTGGCCCTAACCTTCAAAAATATTCAAATGTAATAAAACACATGTATATCACCTTTTCTACCTCTGAAACCTACTCCATTGAGTTCCTAGCATGCCAATTAGCTAGGAATAACTTTTACTGAGCTCATTTTGGTCGAAACTTGAGTGAGTTATGACCAAAACCAAATTTTCCCCAATTTTTCCTCTAAAACTGGAGGAACTGCTAGTTAAAATTCCAAATTTAGAATTCCAGCCAAAATTGGCGTGCCCTCCAAAATTTCTTCCAATCGTACTCTGTGGTTAATTAAAGCTAAGCGTGTTTTATGGGCGGATAATTGAGGCTTAAATGTTAAGCGTGGTTTTAGAGAGAATATCGTTTTATCGTGGTTAAACCACGTTTACATGTTATTTAAACATGATTAATAAAATCTTGTTGTTCAACTTTATTGGCCCTCGGTTCTGTGCTTCTGGCCACATGGGGAGGGGTTGGCCTCCTCCAACCCCCAATGGTCGGGAAGAGGAGATGGTAAAGCACGCGGGTGGTGGGCGGTAGGTCGTGGGTTCGACTCCCACTCTGCAATAATATTTTGCACAATTATATAATGAAATTTCTCCACCAGACTTAGGCCTTGTCTCCAAAGTAACCCCCTGCCAACTTTGGTTAAAAGCTCCTCCAAAACTGGTTAAATCCATCATGGATTTAAAACTTTATATATATATATATATATATATATATAGATAGATATATGATTCAACCCAAAGGTTGGAGAGGGCCCACAAGAGAGGACACGTGGTGCCCTTTGGTTGAGTTGTACTCTAATTCGACCCAAAGGTTGGAGAGGGCCCACCAGAGAGGACACATGGTGCCCTTTGGTTGGGTTGTACTACATCCTTAAAAAAATTAAAATTCCAACTTAGGAAGAATTGGAGGTCATTGGAAAATTTATTTCTTCACTTAACCCATCTGGAAAATCTAAAGATGACACATGTCACAGTGCCACTGGCTGTAATCTAGATAATATTCCTGCAATGCTGATTGTACCTTCCACATCAGCATTGTACCTATTCTGCTCCTTTTTTTCCTGTTTTGGAAAACGAACAACAGACGATAAATCAATCATACGAACTTGGATTTTGATGAAACAAGTTTCACTAGAATCCTGGCAACAAACTCTATCTGGTTGTTTAGGTTTGAAGCAATTTTGAGCAATTTCAATTTTTAGCTAAAACTTGAGCTTTAGATCAAGGTTCAATTTAGTATTTTAGAATTTTTGGAAGCAAATGTTACATGAAGATAAATGAAGATAAATTGGGAAATTAATTCTAGAGTAGATGAGTGAATCTTCCTTGGATACTCAACAAGAATTAAAGCTTACAAATTCTACAATAAAATACTATACAAATGTGTGACATGTATTGATGTTTAAAGGGCGGAAACGTGAATCTGGGTTACACTTTTGTGAGAATTGCGGGTTGAAATTTTTTTTCGGCAATAGTTCGGCCGAACATTTTATAGAGTTCGGCCGAACTATGAAATAGTTCGACCGAACTTGTTTTTCAAGTTCGGCCAAACTCGCCATTCGGTTTAGACTAACGGCTTACTGACGGCGCGGGAAAACAGAATTTTTGCTGGAGATTGGAAAACCGACAACTAAAGTTCAGCCGAACTTATATAAAAGTTCGGCCGAACTTTTACATTTAAAATAGTTCGGCTGAACTATTTTCTATAAATAAATCGCCCACGAAGTTACTGATTTTATTGTTCCCGCGTTTTCTCTGTCGCTATCGCACCTCGTCGCCGTGCTGGAGTTCTGTCGCACCTTGTCGCCGTGCTGAAGTTCTGTCGCACCTCTGTCGCTGTTTCTCCTCGTCGCCACGCTCCTCGTCACCGCAGCTCCTCGTGTTTGCCACGGTCGCGCTCTTCGGTCATCGGGTAAGTCTGTTAATGCATTTATGACGTGGAAAATCGGGAAAATCTGTGGAAAATCTGGAAAATCTCGTGTTTGACGTGGAAAATATGTTAATGCATTTTTGTATTTTGGACGTGGAAAATCTGTTAATGCATTTTTGTATCTGTTTCCTTAATGCAAGTTGGGACCCTGTACAGAACGCAAATTTTGAAAATTTTGAAGTGCTCTTTTGTGATTAGGATACTTTTATTTTCCTTTTGGGTTAAGGGACTTGTTGGGAAATACCGTTTATAGGTGGGGGACCTATCTTGTGGGTTATTTTATTGCAGAACCTCATCCTTCTTTGAGGATCATTTTAATGCTATGGTCTGAGGTGAAGTGGCTCCAACAAGAGCGAAGTTTTGAGGCTTAATTACAGGCCTATGCCCTCATCAGAATATCTACCTTGGACACCTCTGAAATGCAACCTTTTTTATAACATACTTGAAACAAAGTCATTACATGTGCACAATAGAACGTTTTTAATACTAGACCATTCGGCCTTCCTTGAAGAGGAGCTAGGACTGGTTAGAAGCTCTTCAAATCTGCGGCCTATATTCTAACCGAAGTCTGCAACTCTCGGCCCTCTAGGGCACAGACCTAGAACACACACAGTGCAGCCTAATTGATGACTATTATCTACTGATTAGGAATTGAAAAATAACCACATTGATTGTCCTAATCTCTTTCTGAGGTCTGTTACATATGCTACCTTTAATCTCTGTTATATAGCATATAGGTCTCAAGTTTAGGTCATCAGAACTCTTGAAGTGGCAAGGTTTCTTCTTATTATAGGTTTCATTACATCTACAGTCATGATACAGTAATTGATGTTTATGCTGGAAGACTATCTGTGTTGTGTAATACATTCTCTGTTCTTACTGAAAAAAAAGGTTTCCATTCATTTGAAGAATATTTAGGCACTTTATAAAATTTTGATTTTAATTTGAAATATAAATATGCAATCACATTGTCTATACTTTTGAATCCTATTGACCAACCTTGTGGTCATTCATTGGACATATATATATATATATATATATATATATATATATATATATATATATATTATTTTTATTTTTTTAATTTCAGAAATAAAACAATATATATATATTTTATTTTTATTTTTTTAATTTCAGAAATAAAACATATTATTTATCGGTAATTGGAATGAAATTACATCTTTCATGTGCAAAGAGAACTTCCCTGTAGTCCTACATTTTCCATAAAGTTGAAGGTCACCAAACAATTGCGGTCAATAATTTTTTGGTCCATTCCATACTCAAGTGCGAAAATCTCTAGCATTTCAAGTCTCTGGTCATCATAGCTATTAAGGAATGAAAAAGGACACTAGTATTGATATATTGCTTCCATTATATCATTCTTTTTGAAGGTTGATTCCATCCTTGTTGAAGTATATTTGTCTAAATCCTTATCTACAAGGGCACATTGTGTATTGTGGTGCATGTTGTGTATCTCTTGTTGTGAATCTCAAGTTACTTCAAAAATTTGGTCACCTAGTATGCTTAATGAGCTTGGAATTACACTTTAGAAAGAATCCAATTACAATTGAGACTTAAGTTCTACCATCTTAAAATAAGAATTCACGAATTTGATAGTGAGATATGTTTCAGTTTTCCATTGTGTTTACATTTGTTTTTGTGTAGCACTTATATTGTTGACTATATCTTGGTTCTACAAAACAACAATGTTTTAGTTATTTGGTGACTCTTTATTTCCTTTATTTTGTTTTCTCAAGGAAGATATTTCGTGGTTATTTTTGCTTAATATTAAGCCTCTCATGCCTTCCGTAGACCTTCGGAACTTGAGTTTTTTTGTTTAAGCTCTTGGACACCTACAATCTTGCAATTGTGAATCTTCTCTATTTTCATCTTGCTTCTCTTCTAAGTACAAAATGGCCTTGAGAAATATACTTTGTTTCCTTGTTGTACACCTTACGAGTTCAAGTTTTCAGTTTTTTACATTATTTTTTATCCTTTAAGCTCTTGGACACCTAGAATCTTGTAATTGTGAATTTCTCGTGCTTTCATGTTGTAGCTTTTCTAAGGACAAACTTGACAAAGAAATATACTTTGGTTCCTCGTTGGAGACCTTGGGAGCTAAATTATTTTTATTTTATTTTATTTTATTCCTTTTTCTTACACCTCTTGGACACCTAGAATTTCACAATCGTGAATTTCCTTAACTTTCATCTTGCAGTTTTTCTAAGAAGTAGCACAAAGGACAACCAAATCATTTGGGTTATATGTAGATAAAATGTAACAGAATAACCCTTGCCATCAGTGGGGATTTGGTTGGTTGGTAAATTGATGGTGCTTGTTGGTTTCCACATATGTGTTATTTCCTTATTATTTAGATGGTTTCAAAGATGGATTATTAATTATTGTTTCATTAAATTGCAGAATATTCAAGACTTTATGTATATTTATATTGATATTGAAAGAAATACTTTTTGGATAGATCTCTATTTCCCATAGTATCATAGATTTAAACCCCATAGTACATTGGAGTTAAAACAAATATATAATTTTTGTTTTCACATTTAGCTATGATTATTTCACATCCAAATTCATATTTCAAGTAATATTTAATTTTTTTGAATTTATTAGAAATCTAGCATACTGCAATGCTTTTCTTTGGAGAAACATTTGGGTCGATTTTGGTCAATTCTCTTTTGTTGGACATGTACTTGATGCTAATGTTTGAATGGTACATACTATAGAATGATATCTCCATGTTGGCTCTGGTTGATTTGATATGTTTTCTTATTGATTATAATTGATATTTTAAAGTTTTTTTTCCTTATCTTGATATTTTAAAGACATAAAAGGAAAGAAGATTGAAATGGTTTATGATTGTTTAATTAACTAACAGTTATTGCAATACATTAGGAATAGATAATTGGGTGGAAACGTGAAGCATCAAAAAGTTTAAAAGAATTTTTGAAAAAAACTTTACACCCCAAATCTTAAACTATGTAAGAAAGAAACTTATAATTTCAATGTTCTTATTTAGAAATTTTCATTGAATGGTTAAAGTTCCATTTTCTTTTTCTTTCAACCATGTTGAATTTAGTTTTTAGTTATATTTTTAATGTTGGAGAAAATAACTATTTATTTCATGTGTAATTAGATTAGTGATTTCATGTGTTAGGGTTGTGGATTCAGGCATTGAAACAACACCATTATATTTCAAATTTAAAAATGATGGCTTGAGTCCTAGGTAGCTTAGAATCCTACTTGTTTTCAAAATAAGGATGCACTCCCATTTGATTCTCACGGATAGGTTGTAATCATGAGGCTCTCGCTAAAGAGTGGACCTTTGCAAAATCTTGTGACGTCTTGTCACAAACAAAACCATCAAACTGAAAACACATCATTTTTCTCCTTTAAAGAAAAAAAAAATTCACATCATGTGAATATGTCCATGTACTCTTACATATTGGTGTACAAAACCATCAACCAAACACAAGTTGACAAAACATGCCTCTTCAAACAACTGACTCTCAAGTCAAATAATAGAGCTCATGTAAAAATTTCCATATTTGTTGCATTTAAGTGTGTCAACATAACTCTACTTTCAACATCTTGCTTCATACAACATGCACCATACTTTGAATTTGCAAAGAAATTCATGAAACATCAAAATACATGCTAGGCCTTAATTGGATAAGAAATCTAACCATCTGTCAGCAAACCATTTCAATGGCGCTTCTTTTTCTTTCAACTATGTTGAATTTAGTTTTAGTTATATTTTTAATGTTGGAGAAAATAACTATTTATTTCATGTGTAATTAGATTAGTGATTTCATGTGTTAGGGTTGTGGATTCAGGCATTGAAACAACACACCATGATATTTCAAATTTAAAAATGATGGTTTGAGTCCTAGGTAGCTTAGAATCCTATTTTTTTTCAAAATAAGGATGCACTCCCATTTGATTCTCATGATTAGGTTGTAATCATGAGGCTCTCGCTCAAGAGTGGACCTTCCCAAAATATTGTGACGTCTTGTCACAAACAAAACCATCAAACTGAAAAACACATCATGCAAGAAACATAGCTTGCTGACATATCATTTTTCTCCTTCAAAGAAAAAAATTCACATCATGTGAATATCTCCATGTACTCTTACATATTGGTGTACAAAACCATCAACCAAACACAAGTCGACAAAACATGCCTCTTCAAACAACTGACTCTCAAGTCAAATAATAGAACTCATGTACAAATTTCCATATTTGTTGCATTTAAGTGTGTCAACATAACTCTACTTTCAACATCTTGCTTCATGAAACATGCACCATACTTTGAATTTGCAAAGAAATTCATGAAACATCAAAATACATGCTAGGGCTTAATTGGATAAGAAATCTAACCATCAGTCAGCAAACCATTTCAATGGCGCTTCTTTTAGTTGCACTTCATCATGTGAATCATCTTGACCCTCATCGATTATGAAATCCTCTTTTCCATTCTTCTTTTCATTTTTTATATCCCCTCTTGGATAACCATAATATCTTGAAATGGAGCTAGCAACTCAAATATAGTATTGCAAATCCCTGGCTAAGTTAGATGAGGATTACATATGGTCTTGAATGAGCATTTGGACTCTTTAGATATGCGTACCAATTATGTTCATATAACACAACAAATAGATGATTTAATTTACAAATGTCACATAGAAGTCATATTTATCTCATAGACCTTCAACTTAAATTATATAATCGTTTGACCCCCAAAAATGTCATTTAATACCTCAAAATGACTCCAAAAGGTTTTAGACCTCAATTCTCCACCCCCCATTAAAATGACCCTACAAGTTGATTCTTTCAGTTTTTTCACTCTATAAGCATCAACGTACGATTATGCATGATGGAGAATCTCTAGCGCTTTCCCTTGTTAATATATTTAATAATCTCAATATTTATTTAATAGTATCAATAGTATTTCGACCATGAGATTTGAACAATGTGATGTCGTCGAAATACTATTGATACTTTTAAATAAATATTGAGATTATTAAATATATTAACAAGGGAAAGCGCTAGAGATTCTCCAACATACATAATCGTACGTTGGATTTGGTGATAATTGTCTCCATATTTTGGCTTTCTGACCCGCAAAACATAATTATTTTACAAGGGAGGGAAGGAGGGATGATCACATTGACTTGCTTGATGACATGTCTATGAAGATTAACTACCTCAAGAACTATTTTTTTGCGTAGGGAAAGAGACACATTCCCATGTCCGAGCATGAAAACGTTCTTTGATATTGTTAATGCCTCTAGTGTTTACTTCTACAAGTTCTATAGGCAGAGTCTGTAAAGGGCCAGGTAGCCTCTGGATCTCATCTTTTATGAAAGGTGACATATCTAGTAAATTCCCCTGCAGTCAATCTCTAGAATGGATCTAAATAGAAGTTCTTCATTTTAATATCCGTAAAACACAACAACTTTAAGGTAAACTATGTACATATTCCATTCATCATGAACACAAACTTCACAAGCTTGAGGTAATGAACACGAAATAAAATTCCTTCTTGGAACAGCTTCATGTGCCTCCTTGGCTTTGGAGCATTTTCCATGTTTTCCATAACCAAGACCCAAATAATTAGGCCCTTCTTGAAGAACATTTGGCTCAACTATTCCTTGTACATGCTTGCCTTTAAAACCCTTTACTTTCATAGCACATTTTCATCAAAAATTTGGACCTTATTCCTCTAATGTCTCTCAAAAGCACGTACACATTCATTTTTAGAGGAAATTGAAGGCAGAAACCAATAGCTAATTCTTCTAACTAACCTTGACTAAAATGAGCTAAATTGTACTTTGATACGAACTTGATTTAAATTTTCCACCCCACATTAGGAACCAATGATTATAACCTTTAATGGGCTAGCACTGGTTTGTAATCATCATCTCAAAAATGAAAAATTACCATGTTTGTAATCATCGTTTCACACCATCTACATATGACCCTTCTACACATTATATGATTGAATTTATGGTAGGTCATCCCCTCTACTTAGACCATGATTGATTGTGACATTAAGTGAATAAAGGAAATTTGATAAGGAAGGGATCACTATAAGTTTTTCCTCCTCCACCCACTCCATATCCATTGATTGCCTATTTTTTCTCTTCCAACATTTTATTTTGGAAATTCATTTTGGTAGTTAATTCTACTAATAGTCACAACACACCTGGAAGTCAAAGAAATTGTTATATACACTACTAAACTCAATTAACATTTTTTGTTATTGGACTTTACAATAACAAACAACGTAGAGTTCATTAATGTAGTAGTGTATATGATAATTATATGTATAGTGGTGTGGCTATCGATAAAATTAGCTGCTAATGAATTTCGAGAATAGAAAGTTGGAAGTGGAAAATTGAGAAATCACTAGCTATGGGGCGGATGGAGGAGGACAAGCTAAAAACTATCTTCTGCTTATAAATTGTATTTTATTCACCTGTTGTCACAATCATTCATGGGATAGGTAGAGAGGACGACATTTCAAAAATTCATGCATATAATATGTAGAAGGGGTCATGTATGAGATGGTGTGAAGTGATGATGATGGACATGGTAAATTTTCATCTGCCAGGTCATTTTGAGATGATGATGACAAACCAATACTAGCCATTTTAAGGTTATAATCATTAACAAGAAATATGGGGAAGGAAATTCAAATGTGTCATCATGGAAATTATAAAAATTGTAAGGATGGGGTTATAAGCGTTATGGAAATTCTAAGTGCCAAATACTAAGGAACAAACCATATTTGCTTCTCAAAAACTTTATTTGATATATTCTTAAAAAACCAAGTACAAATTGTAGTAATCCTTCTTGCCTTCCATATAGATAATGAAAATGATTGTTCCACGTCTCATGTTGCTTCTCATGTTATTTTATAAACCTTGATTGGAAAGAAAAATAGGAGGGCAGAAATGTAAGAAATATAGAACATACTGGATTTAACAGCCCCAAACTGGATTTTACTCTCAGGTACTGGAACCTCTACAAAGGTTAGACTTGGAAACATAGTTTTTCCTTAGGTTTCTCCACTGGTTCTATGTTTCACACATGATCAATTATTGTTTTGAAAGTTGTGTTCTACATAATTTGTGTACACTAAATTACAAATTGATTTTTTGAAATCTATTTTGTGAATGTCGACCAATAGATATATATCATGGAGGATGAAAGACAAAGATCAACCGAATCCCATATGGAGGTTCAGGGATCGGAGGATGTTCACGATATTTAAATATAATCTTAAATCTCCATACATGTGTGTACATATGGAAATGATTTTTTTATTAACTTTGTGAGTGAAATTAGTTGTTAATAAGTTTCATATTTTAATTTTTAGGAGGCAAGAGGAGAAGGGTTTCTACTCCATCCATGGAGCGTGGCCAAGGTTCAATCGGTCGAGGGATGAGTGGTAGCAGGTTGCGGGAAGGGGTGATATTTATTCCCCCGAAGGCCAATCAACGACTACTGGTTCTCAACAGGGTCACTGTGGGTCTGGTTCTCAGCAGCGTCATTATGGGGTTGGTTCTCAGCAGGGTCATGTTGGAGATGATGTTAACCAACAACATCAAGGTTGCCATCAAGTTCAATATTTTTTCATTAAATTTGTACAACTTTTTTTATAAGTGTTTTTTCTAATATACGAAATTTTATATATATTGATGCAGAGACTGAAAATGTTCGAGCCAGTGGTCAAAAAAGACGCAGAGCAGCACGCTACATTGAAGAAGAAGGCTGTCAACCCAGCACAACTTATCCGGCTGAGGTTACTGATATACCATGGGAAATGAACATGGCGGAATGCACCTTACAAAGGTGTCAAAGCCTTCATGCAAAATTGCAAAGAGATCTCGAGGCTTTGTCTCTACCTACTGAGAGTAGACAAAGCCTCGAAATAGTTACACATTCATTGAGTGAAATGGTAAAAGTGTACAAAAATTTGGGGCCAACGACTGATTCGTTTGTAGAACTGATGAGAAAGAGAAAAGAAACAGTGATAGGTCCCGATAAATGGCAAGACATAAAACAAAGAGTTTCAAGAGATGATGCTAAGTCAATGTTTAATTATAAGGAAGGGCCAAAAAGAAAAATGTTGAAGGTGCAGTGTTTCAAGCACCCAGACAAAGCAAAATATTTGTATGATCGACATCTTGCGGCCTTTGGAAGGCTTCCATGGAACGATGAGGTTCCTGTTTATTTTGCACAAATGTTTTATGCAGAATTTTTTTTGGGTTTGAAACCCGACTATAATGACCTTCCTTCAGATTTTTTTGGCCCGGGGAGAGGTCGATTATATCAACGTAAGGGCGCTAAGCGAGATGTGGAGTTGCCTCGCCCTGAGCCGCCATTGGTGAGTCGACCGTTTCAAGTCGAAACCTTGCGATCAGAGATGGATGCGACTTCTCAAATAAGTCGTGAAGCAAGAGATGTTATGATCGACAATGTTCATAGCGGATTGAGTGGAGTCGATATTTGTTTAAATCGACAAAGAGCACGTGAAAATTCACATGCCAATTTTGTTTATCGTACAGATGAGGAGATTTACAACATGAATGTTGAAGATCTCCGAACATATGCAATAAATTGTCGCAATGGTCTGCAAGACCTAATTTTTCATGAGGAAGAGGGCACCGGAACGGTATGTGTTAGTGACCTTAGGGTTTGAAATTATTTTTACATATACATGTGTACAGTTTGTAATAAATACATGTGTATGTACATGTATACATTTATTTGTATGTGTACATTAATCTAACAAAAATGTATGATTATATGTTAAAACACCATTTGCGGTTCTCAGGCATGATGCGTGATGAAAATGTTAATATTACGTTCGGGACCTCCGGTTCAAACGATGCAGATGGGTCTGACCATCATGATATGTTGGCACATGTATGTTAGTTTTTTTTAAGTGACTCTAAAATAAATAATTGTTGCCACACATGTACATGTATGTATATATATAATTTGATTTTAAATGTTTTAACAGATTCCTATTCCGTCTGATGTTTTTGGGATGGCTGTACCTTCTTCTTCCTTAGGAGATATACCTTCTACTTCATTGGGAGATGTACAAGTATGGACAATTTTTCACAAGTTCAAAATTTATGTTACCTCAAAAAGTTCCATTAAAAATTGAGATATATATAGAGAGAGATCTATATTTTGAGCTATTTAAAATTTTTTGAATTTAGGTTCGTGCAGAAGATTTTTTTAATCCGAGGACTCTAGCGATGGAGATAGGGACATCCACAGCATTTGAACAAGTTGTCTTTAGTTCCTTTTTTTAATATTATTGTTCAAATAAGTTTATATATGTACACGTGCATTTTCATTTGAAAGTTTTTATTTTTTATAAATTATTTATGTATATATATATTTATATTTAAATGTACATGTATATTGTACAGGTTACCACTGCAGATGTTTCTATGGCAGAACCTCTTCATCAAATGGAGAGGGAACCTTATGAGGTATTGCATGATTTTTTTGTTATATTTTGTTTTTTACATGAAGTTCTAGATATATATATTCTCATTCATTTTTAAAACTTCAAATTTTAATGTTCAAGTACATGTGCATTGTGTATGATGGTTTCCTATTCACAAGACAGGGCGCTACTCGAGACCCAGACGCTAGATCCTCCATTTGATGGACAAGATTTACAGATTTGATTTCAAAATTTAGATGGTTTTAAAATTTGCTAAACTTGATACAGTTTGATACTCAAGTGATATTTACAATTTTTGGACATATTTTATTACAATGAACTATTATATAATTTGTTTTATTTAATTTTTGGATGGTTTTAGTACTTTTGGCATGTGAATGTGAAGTAATGTTATCATCTGAATTACATTTGACATGTGATATTTAATGTTAAATGTTTTTGTTGGATAGTTGAATTATAATTGGCATGGCATGTGATATTTAATGTTAAATGTTTTTGTTGGATAGTTGAATTATAATTGGCATGGCATCTGAAGTTTTTAAAACTATATGAATGATAGAATGTGAACCTACATTTGCACATGTGGTAAATTGAAATGTTACTTGTAACAAGACAATCCCCATTGATTTCATTACAGTATATGTTGATTTCTGATTTGATATAATTGCATGTATGATGGTACATTACTTGTAAAGTCATTGGATTAATAGTGTTCATTGATTTTAGTGTTCTTTGGATGGTTTTAGTACTTTTGGCATGTGAATGTGAAGTAATTTTGTCATCTGAATTACATTTGACATGTGATATTTAATGTTAAATGTTTTTGTTGGATAGTTGAATTATAATTGGCATGGCATGTGATATTTAATGTTAAATGCTTTTTGTTGGATCTAGTTGAATTATAATTGGCATGCCATCTGAAGTTTTTAAAACTACATGAATGATAGAATGTGAACCTACATTTGCACATGTGGTAAATTGAAATGTTACTTGTAACAAGACAATCCCCATTGATTTCATTACATTATATGTTGATTTCTGATTTGATATAATTGCATGTATGATGGTACATTACTTTAAAGTCATTGGATTAATAGTGTTCATTGATTTCAGTGTTCTTTGGATGGTTTTAGTACTTTTGGCATGTGAATGTGAAGTAATGTTGTCATCTGAATTACATTTGACATGTGATATTTAATGTTAAATGTTTTTATTGGATAGTTGAATTATAATTGGCATGGCATGTGATATTTAATGTTAAATGTTTTTGTTGGATAGTTGAATTATAATTGGCATGGAATCTGAAGTTCTTAAAACTACATGAATGATAGAATGTGAACCTAATAATATTGGAGAGCAAAAAATTATTGACAATGTAGAACGATTTTTGTGTTATAATAATTAAACCTAATAATATTGGAGAGCAAGAGAGACTTGAGGTATGGTGTTTGCTACAAGAGTTCGAGCTAAATATTTAAATGGTTTATGATTTATGATTTATACTTTATTTTTAATATAATCGATACGGAAAGATGACAAAATATTAAGGGTGACAATAAGAATAGAAGTTCAGAAAATAGTTTAAGATTGATCACAAGAATTAAGAGAATGTCTCGGTCCATCATTGGTATGGCTTGTGTTGCAACCATGAAGTCTCGTCCCAACACCATAGAATGATCATCCATGTCAATGAATCTTAAGTCTATCTTTCCAAACCATGACCCTACTCTCACATGTGTGCCTTTCATGACACCAGTCACTGCTTTCATCCTCGAATTGACTGCCTTGAAAGCACTCAACTCTTTATCGATGCTAGCCTTCCTCTTTCTAAGAGATGAAGCTGCCTTTTGACTTAGGAAGCTATGGGTAGCCCCCGTGTCTATCAAAGCAGAGAGCTTTTTCCCATGTACGGTTGTAGACACGAATCTCAAGTCCAAGGAACTTTCATCATCATTCCTCCTCCTTGTCTTGCGCCTTACTTCCGCAATCTTCTTTAACACTTCCTCTTCCAATATGTCTTTCGAACTAGCCCTTGTCTTAACAGTGCTTTTCACATATCTCTTCTCATGAAGCTCCATAGAAAAATCTGATCATGGGTCTGCTTGAATTGGTTCAAGCTCTTTCCTTTTCGAATTCTGTCTAATTTCTCCAATACGACATATATTGACTCCTTCCAAATGAAGTGCACCAATCCTCATAGTGTGGTCATCTTCTTTTCCAAGTGTGCCAACACATGCATTTTCTTTCTTCAAACCAATAGGTTTCGGATCAAGAAAGTCCCTCTTGATCTTATCTTCCATGTTCTTGACTTTAGCCTGCAACGTGGTGCTTCTTTCCTTCAAGTGAGCCCTTTCCATAAGGAGTTCTTGAAGTCTTTGTTCACCTTATCGTATCTCCATGTCAAGCTTTTCAATTTCAGCAGTTTTTCCAGATAGTCCATCCTTGGAATTTCTTGGGTGAAAAACCAAGTAGGTTGAACCAACTTTGGTCTAGTGCATTGGAATTCATTAAAGAATTGGTCATTGGCGCTGCTTCAAGCTAGGAGTGAGCATCGTCACCAACCTACATTGAATATTTTACACTCCCTAGGGTGAATGATACTTTAAATTGATTGACAGTCTAAGACTTTCGAATTTTTTCGAATGCAAAATGATCTTACAAATTTAGTATTTATAATATCCTAGTAGGTCATTCGGTGACAACTTTTACCGGAAACTTGAAACAACTTTGGCATGTGATATTTAATCTGTTAAATGGTTTTGTTGGATAGTTGAATTATAATTGGCATGGCATGTGAAGTTTTTAAAACTCGAGTTTTGGATGGTTTCAATCTACATTTTGCATGTGATATTTAATGAACATTAAATGTTTAATGTTTTAATGTTGCACAATATATAATCAAAAGGGTTTTAAAACTTAAAGTTTTGGATGGTTTCAACCTACATTTGCACATATGGTAAATTGAAATTATGTTACTTGTAACAAGACAATCCCCATTGATTTTATTGTATATGTTGATTTCTAATTTGATATAATTGCATGTATGATGGTACATTACTTGTAAAGACATTGGATTAATAGTGTTCATTGATTTTAGTGTAAGCGCAAAAAATTATCGACAATGTAGAACGATTTTTGTGTTATAATAATTAAACCTAATAATATTGGAGAGCAAGAGAGATAAGGTATGGTGTTTACTACAAGAGTTCGAGCAGGTCATTCGGTGACGACTTTTATTGGAAACTTGAAACAAAGAGAATCTATCTTTGGCTAGGACATCATGTAAGATGCCTGACATAAACAGTAAAATTGTACTTAAAAGCTGAGATTCGGGCAAGTGGGGACAACCACTTGTTATCTCGTCCCTTGGAGGCTAGGCCATATGGGGACCGAATCTGACTTTACAAAATAAAGTGAAATAATTTGTACCATATGGTCGGAGAACATATACAAGAACAATTAATTTCATTCTAGAATATATATATATATATATATATATATATATATATATATATATATCCAATACATATAACATTTTTAATCAATACACATGTATAGAAAAACTACTTTCAGTTGATAATAGAGCACGTGCTTGTACCCAAACAATTTGTAACATGTGCAAACCACAAATAACATAAGCAACTCAATTTTTAGTTGAGTACTGGAAGTTCTAAAACATATTTAATCCAAAGATAATAAATTGTTGGACACTTCACTCAAAAAAATTCTAATGGAATTCCATCCTCAATAATCCGTTCATGATCGGATTTTGACATTTTCCATTTCTTAATTTTTGAATTTTTCTTTGATTGAACTTCTATCAACTTTATGCGTGCTGCACACACCAAGTGACTATATTGACAACTTATGGAATTAGGTTCATAGTCTTCGAAGTAAACAAAGTCTCCACTTTGACGAGTTTGTTTGAAAAAATAACCTTTCAGTATAATAGACCCTTTCTCATACTGAAATCCGTGATCATTATAGTCTTGTAATAATTTCATTTTTTGTTCAGTGCAACGCATCAAATAATACTTCACATTTTCATCGTTGTCAATAGGTGCAATTACAGCAAAAACATCTCTTGCACAATAAAATAAATTTAACATTTAATTATGCATATTTAAATTTATTTGTAGATCTTTAAATCATTAAAAAGTAATTCAAATGTTACCTTCTCTAACAAGATCAGAAACTCGATCACCATCGGATGATATTGTAGTTTCATCTGATTCCATTTCTTCAATCATTGCAGCAGACATTTTTCCCTTTGTATTTAGCTCTGTATGTTTCCAATCGTTCACATACATTTTGTTTTCACAGACGTCATTGGATTTTGTGTTGTCTATGCAAACATCACAAAAAAAAGAATATTTTCTTTTATCCAATGCAAACACATTTGTGGACAACTTTGTTTGAATTGAATGCAATTTTCGAGTCCCTTTTATTGTTTCAATGTCATTTCCAATTGATCTATCTACGTCTCCGATTCCAATATGCCAGAAAAACCTTTATATGGAAAATTAGAAAAAGAATTTGTAAATATGATATCAAAATACAATTAAAAATAATCATTGCATGATAAATGTGCAATGTTTAAAATTAGATTTCCAATATAAATTAAATTGAATGTACCTTCGCACTTCTCTTGATGGGTTAATCTCATGGCTTAGAGCAGTTTTGCACCATTGAACAACTTCTTCAGTGTTCACAAGTCGGCGTGCATAGTGGTTCATTTGATATCTTCGAAGTACTCGTTTTATGCATGCTCCTGCACCGTCATGTTCTCCTTTTCCATGGCTAGTCTCAAATAAATTCCAACAATGTTTAATGCAGGTTTTCTTATGAAGACAACACAACCAAAAAAATGATCGTGCAGATTTGAATTGACCTGCGCATCCGTCTGACCATATCCAATGTTCATTGAATATTATTCCACGATTTTTCAATGAATCATAAATTCTTCCAAAACAATGTTGTACAAAACATGTATCATGCGTATGATCGTCACTGATATAAAAGTGATATTCTTTAATGATATGTCGATTTTCACTCGTGCTTTCTATATGATCGACATTTTGTTCAGCATGTCTATATAGAATATGGACGAGCATGGAGACTTGGTCAGAGTGATAGTATTCACTCTGAATTTCTTTTTTTGGAACAAATGTGTAGTTTTCTGCAAAATAAATCACTGACAAAATGGTCCCTGGTGGAAAAAATTCACGAGATTTTTTGAATTGCAAGTCTTGCCATCGAGATCTATGGGAATGCTTGGTGTATTTGTAAATTTCTGCTTCAAACTTTCTCAAAAAGTCTATCAGAAAAATTTCGTCTTCTCGTAATTCGATTCTTTTAACACTATCTGCACCTAGAATCGATGTACTGATATATTCATATCTCTTCCATTTAACTTTCATGTTGGAAAATGATTGATCATTTATATTAATACGATATTTGTTTTGAAATTTAGTAAAATTTCCACAATCATCGCATTTTTTACCACCAACACATTTCTTTTTGTAAAATAGTTCATCGCTTTCTCTTTCACATAGAATTTGAGATATGAATTCATGGATAGTGGAAGGAGGAGGTGAATCCTTCCATAATTTTCTACCGAAATCAAGGAATGTGTCATAATATAACTCAAATTCCACATGATAATGGCAACAACAAGTGTCGCGTACGGTGATAGGTTTTACATACCATGGTTTTTGTTGAACAAAAGCACTGAGTGAAACTTGAATTTGACGATTCTCTTCTTTGAACTTGTTCAATAACTCTATTTGAGTGGTTTCCAAGAGATGTTTTTCATGTTCTTCGTATTGATTTCGTGCTATTCTTCTTCGCATCACATGTCTTGCAGTGGGTGAAACACGCGAATTGTTCTTCCAATATTCATATATTATTTTTTTAACATCTTCTCAAAGTCTATCTTTGTATGGTTGCCTACAAATAGCTCTCCAACAAGCGAGTTCATCATTTACGTCTATTTGCAGTCGAAATTTTCGATGTTTGTGCAGAGTTTTTCGCGAGGTTCCCGGTGCTCGTGCCATAGATGTTAGATTCAAACGATTCTCTTGAGTACTTGGTGAAACCATTGCCATTTGTATTCCTCTACGTATATTTGAAACATCTTTATCTCTAGATCTCTTAATTGACTCTATAGCATTACTCATATTTTTTATCACCTCTTCTTTCATTTTTTTATCTTTGGTTGATTTTCGAATACCCAATAGTGTCGTCACTTCTTTTAATTTCCTTGATGATAGGAGACCTTTCAACATTTGAGCTTGAACCGTCACTTGCTCATTTTTGAAATACTTTTCAAAAATTCTATCGACATGATATCGTATAACATGGTCAGGTTTTTTATCTCCATATGTGTGAGTGTTGACATTTTCTAACATCTCATTATCGATAGTGATTTCATCTGTACATATTCGAAAAAATAGTACATATTCAATAAATAACTAAATTAATAAATATGTCAATAAATATAAGGAAAATTTTAAATATATCAATAGATCATAATATTTACATTTACATACCCGATTCAATTTCTGCTTGAGGTTGATTTTCTTCTTCAATATTTTGAGGAGTATCTCTGTCTGTTTACATTAAAAAAAATATTTTTCAAACTAGTTCATCAAATAAAAATTAAGCTTCACATTCTACATTGGGAAAACTTTAAAAATATATCAATAGATCATAATATTTACTTTTACATACCTGCTTCAATTTCTGCTTCAATTTCTGCTTGAGGTTGATTTTCTTCTTCAATATTTTGAGGAATATCTGTGTCTGTTTACATCAAACAAAATATTTTTCAAACTAGTTCATCAAATAAAAATTAAGCTTCATATTTTACATTAGGAAAATTTTAAATATATATCAATAGATCATGTAATATTTACATTTACATACTTGCTTCAATTTCTGCTTGAGGTTGATTTTCCTCTTCAATATTTGAGAGGGCTTCTAACTTTCTTTTGCGATATTGTCTCCTCTCTTCTCTACGTTCCTCAGGGTCTCTTTTTCGATCATATTTTCTCACACAAGTTCTTCGATTTCCCATGATAATAGGGTATGAGGTTCAAAAAATTTCCTTCAAAAAATTAGACAATAACTCAATTACAAAAAATATCACAAAAGATTTAATTTAAAAAAATCTTTTGTAAAAAATACGTAATCCAATCCAAAACACACACTTTAAAAAACAAAAAACACGTACTTCAACAAAAAACACGTACATACCTCCAAGAAAAATCACACCGCCTCCAAGAAATGTCTTCCAAAAAAATTCTTTAAATCCAAAATTTGAAGAAAAGTTTTTGAACAAAGAAGCTCAAAAGATTTATTTCAACACAAAACATGTACATACCTCCAAGAAAAATCACGCCGCCTCCAAAAAAGTTCTTTAAACCCAAACTTTGAAGAAAAGTTTTTGAATTCAAACCAAGTTGTAAAATGAAATGAAGTGCGAAATGTGCGAAAATTGTGAATCATTTCGCGGAAATTTATATTGATGCGAAATGTGTGTTTTGTAGGGGGCTCCACAAAATTTTCCGGCCAACGGAGAGTTACACAATAGTTCGGACGAACTTTTGATAAGAAGTTCGGCCGAACTATTAAGACGTTAGTTTTAACGATGCATAAGCAGAAAACATAGTTCGGCCAAACTTGGACTAAAAGTTCGGCCGAACTAACATGTCACCAATTACGCAAAACCAGGCTCTGAAAACGGTTCTGCAAATTTGGACTGATTAAACTCCATGAAAGGTTGTTAATTAACTGTCGGAACCAAGACAATAATTTTCATAATTGAATCTACTTTCAGGAAATATAACTTTTATGGAATTTCATAAGCGTTTATTAATTTTAATTATTTTTCTAATAAAATGGGTGCAAACAATTTCTGAGGGTCATTGTGATTCAGTGAAATCAAAATTTTGTATCTCCCAAAATACATTGTAAAAAAAATTGAAAAAATTATGGGGCATTACATTGGTCTGTTGACTCTAATGGGTAGCTTTTAGATTTTTAGTTTATAACTTATATGTTAAGAAATTAGCTGCCACGCGAAACATATCCAAAATACGCAGTTTTTCGTATTGGACCAGTTCAAAAAATTCTAGTAATTATGATATGCATCCATTGGCTTTGTAAATATGACGAAAAAAAATTAGACTCTGTCTAGATTGTTGTAACACATTTTGTTTTTTCAAAAACACAAATTTTCAATGAATACAACATTGCGACATAACATGACTTCTTATGAATCCTTTGATTGTTAAGAAACACACACTCAAAGAAACGCTAAGTTGACATATCAAATCTGCATAAAAAAATTTCAAAAAATAAGTAATAGAAAGCTAACAAAATTTCTCACAACTTTTATTTTTATCGCGAAATGAAATTCTACACAGAAAAATTGTTATAGTTTGCAGAAAGTTGAAGAATCGAAAAAAATGAATTTTTTTTCTCAAAAAAGGGCAAAAAGTGTAACCCAGCTTCACATTTTCACCCATAGAAAAATCTTGGACAGATAAAGAAGCAGAACAAACAAATGAAAATTTAGAAGATACCATCTACATGGACCAAGAATATATCACTACAAAGGAATAACAGTCTCCATCCAAGACAACTTTTAAACTTTTGCAAAAACATCACCCAAAGAATCAAATTAGTGGAGATGTTGATACAAAAATACAAACTCGGAGAAGAATGATTTATTCACCAGGAAAATACAATCCTGCTTCATTATCTAAAATAGAGCCAAAGGAATTTGCATGAGCCAATAAGTACAAGCATTGGGTAAATGATATGGAAGAAGAATTGAATCAAATTGAGAAAAATGAAACCAAGGAACTTATGCCATGGTCGAAAGATAAAAATATAATCGGGGCTATGTGGGTATTCAAAAACAAGATTAATGTAAAGGGAAAAAATATTAGAAACATGACAACAATTATTTGTAAGGGTTATGAACAAATTGAAGGAATTGACTTTGAAGAAACTTTTTCTCCAATTTCTAGATTAGAAGCAATAAGAATTTTCTTGCCATTTGCATGTTCAGAAGGCTTGAAATTTCATCAAATTTATGTCAAATTAGCCTTTATAAAGAAGGAAAATGGAATCTTATTGATTACACCTGTATATGTGGATGATCTCATCTTTGGAAGAAAAAATGATGATACGAGTCATGAATTTTCCCAGGAAATGTCAAAGGAAGTTGAAATGCCAATGATTGGGAATTATCCTTCTTCCTTGGACTACAAGTTTCTCAAACCGATAAATGAAAATTCAATGCCCAAACCAAATACCTCAAGGAGAGGCTCAAATATTTTGGAATGGAATAATGCACACCATTTAGTACCCCTATGATTTTCAGATGTGAATTAAGCAAGGATGATGAAACTCTTGAATTCAATTCAATGCTTTAAAGATATATGATTGGGAGTCTATTATACTTGAAAACTTCCAGACTAGACATTATGTAGGTATTTGGAATGGTTGCAATATTTCAATCAACACCAAAGGAATCACATATGCAATCGGTAAAAATGATATTTCAATACTTAAAGGATACACTTGATTTTGGGATTTGGTATCCCAACAATACAAATTTAACATTAACAACATACACAAATTTTGATTGGGCGGGTAACATTGATGACAGAAAAAGCACCAATAGGAGTGCATTTTTCTTTGGAGATTTCCTTGTATCTTGGTTAAGTCACTAGTAAAAAATGATGAAATTAGTGACTAGGTGACTAAAAAAGTTAGTCAACTCAATTATTTCAAGTGAATTACTACTAAATTTGAGCAATTTTAAGTGACTGAACTAAAAATAACTAATTTAGTCTAGGGATAAAATATATGACTAGATAATAAGTGACTAAACTAAAAGCGACTAACTTAAATGAATAATAAGTCATTTAAGTCAGTCATTTTTAGTTTGGTCACTTAAAATTGTTCAAATTTAGTAGTAATTCACTTGAAATAATTGAGGTGACTAACTTTTTTAGTCACCTAGTCACTAATTTCATCATTTTTTATTAGTGCACGTGGCATCGGCTAGGTGATTGATGACTGCCTAGAGGAATTAAACCAAATTAATCATGGAGGTTAAAACTACAATTGAAAAAAGAACATTAACACACACGTGATAATTCACACTATAATTCATCTTCTCATAGTCAAGAGTTGATGAATAAAATGTTAATTCTTTGATGAAGCCAATGAAACCAAGAAGATACTTATCAACCCTTAATTAAGTTAAGAAAATCTTCACAAGGAGGATATGTATTTCATCCAATTAAAGATTGAAAGACATGCTCTTTTTTATTTCAAGGAAAACTTTATGGAGAAACTTGAGATCAACAACTCATTAGAGTGACTTGAGCTACACTTGAGATGAACATAAATGATTTCCATTGTAACCCAAGGGTATATTTAATATGTTGCAAGTCCATAATAATAACATAAGATTTAACAAGGGTCAAGACATCTCTAAATACACTTGTGGGGTGGTCACACTGCTTGGGGAAGCTACCATTCTAGATTGAAAGTCATGTTCTTTTTCACTTCTAGGGAAAGTTTATAGAGAAACCAAACTCTGGTAATTAATCAAAGTGGGTATAGTTGAGATGAAATAGAATGATTGCCACTATAACCCAAAAGTATATCCAATATTTTGATAGTATATATTAAAAACTTGTGATTTAGTAAGAATGGTCAATGCATTTGGACATACACTTGCAAGGTGGTCCTACTCCTTGGAGGCTTCTACCTTTAAGTATTATAAAGATAGGAAAAATGTCTTATCAAGAATTTGAAACTAGGTAGAGGAATTAAAGAACTAAACAAATACTATAACATTAATAATAACCGATTAAACCAACCAACCTATTACTCTTTTTTCCCTTAATAATCCTTTTTACCGTAATTTATTACCCCTCTTATCGAAATTTCTCCACAAAATTCTTTGAAAAACCCCTTATCATGGAATTGTTTCTACTATAAATTTTACCCTTCCTTATGTATCTAAATTTATTGTCTCTCTTTACACATATAAAGTTTAATTTTCCACATCACTCAAAATTAAAACACACATTCAAATTTTTTTCAAGAAAACAGGAAATGATAAACATTTTTGAAAATAGGACAAATAAAGAACGTCAACATTATTTTTCAAAGCCACTAGAGAGTTTAATAGCTTTCAAAATTGGAGCCTCAATTCCTGCCTTAAGAAGCAATCACACCATCACACAATGATTTTAACAGATTTCAAAACTGGCGCCCTAATTTGTGCCTTATGAAGCAGCAATTGCACCATCAAATAGAGAGTCTAATAGATTTCAAAAATGGCGCCCTAATTCATGCCTTATGAAGCTGCAATCACATTCAAGAATTTGAGGAAGGTTCAACCAACTATATCTATGGAGAGTGGCGAGAAGAATGAGGGCAATGGCATGCCGACGATGCATAATCAGGAGACGATGCAGTGGTATTTGAGAAGACTATTTTTCTTCCGCAAAAGAAATAATGAGCACGCACCCTACTTCATGCCTTATGAAGCTGCAATAAAATTCAAAAATTTGAGGAAGGTTCAACCCACTACCTCTATGGAGAGTGGCGAGAAGAATGAGGGAAATGGCATGCCTATGATGCACAGTTCAGGAGACAACACAGTGGTATTTGAGAAGACTATTTTTTTTTTCTAAAGAACTGATGAGACTAAATGGTACAATGAAATCACCCATTGCAAATCATTTTGGAAATTCCATAGTAAGAGAAATGACCATTAGGGCTTTTAGGGTTGAGGATCAGTTATTGAAGAAGAACTTAGACATTATTGACAAAAATTCCGGCCCCTTTTTCTATAGTTTCTGAGCCATTGAATGGTTGATTCAGTGTCTAGAGGTGTTAAATGCAACTCTTATTTCCTCCTCTGCTCTTGTTATGGTTCTTCTCCCATTGGGCAACTTCAATCTTGGTATGAACAATGAAATTAAATGTCAACTTTTGGTGACTTCTGCTATTGCTGAATGTTTTTATGTATCATATTATCATTCCTAAAAATTTCAACTAGTGCAGGTTTCATTGGGATGGCCTTCTCTTATGGTCTATCATTGAATAGATCATTTTTTGAAAGTATACAAAACCAATTTACACTGGCAAACTACATTGTTTCTTTATAACACATCAAACCGTACATGTGCATTCCTAGTGAGGCCCCAACTATTATAGAAGATCATAGAGCACCAGATAAAGGATAAATTACTGGCAAGATGGAGTACCTAGCACACACTGCCCCATACTTTTCCTTGTTTTGGACCATGAGCATAGAGATTGACGAAAAAAATAGAATTTTTAGCACCAAGAGACTTTTCCTTGTTTTGAACCATGATCACACACTTCTAAATTCAATCAAGGTGTCATAAAAATATAAACCATATTGTTATACTTTTGGTGATTCCTAGGCAAAAAGGGATATGAATTAAATAAACTGATTCATGATAATGTGAGTATATAAATGTTTCTAATTAATGATTATTTTTTTCCAACAATTTATTGAAATAGATCATGTGCACAAGGAAATGCTAAGGAAGCAGGAGCAAGACCAAGAGAAACCTCAACATCAGATTTTTCGCTTTCCTTATATAGGAATGTGGACTAAATTGTGGCCTAGCATCTGAAATTTTTTGGACAAGGTTAGTATAATTTGGGTTGAACTATTAATATCCTTGCAAACTGTAGTTCTTATAGGAAACATTCTATTTGTAATGTGGAATTGACAACTTGTGTATGCCAATAGATGAATCTATTATTTCATTCTTTGATATTTTATGTTATAGGAAAGAAATTTGTATGAACTACATGTTTATACAATATGCAACAAAGTTTATGCCACAAATATGGCCAAAGTACTTGATCCCACATGAAATTTATTTGAAGAATGTGTTATTTTGAAGGGTGATGAGGATGATCTAGATGGAGATGATAAGCCACCTAAAAGTAAACATCTAGATGGTATTTTTGGAAAGGAATATGTAGTAGTAATTATTGATGATTCTGCAAGGGTTTAACCTAATCATAGATATAATTTAATTGTGGTCGAAAGGTAAGTTCATTTTAATTCTTTTTTAGTGTCCAATCAAGACCTTTAAATTGTTTATTTTTGTCTTTCAAAAGTGGTGGTTAAATATATATGTTATTGTTCCTAAAACTAAAATACTACCATGTATAAATACATGTGTTCTCCCTGTAGTAGGTGCCAATTTGGATTTCTAGGGTTGTTACCATTGATGAAAAGCTATAATATGGAACACTCACATCTTCTTTAGTAGTGAGATGCTAAAAAATAATCTCTAACACAGTATGTTTGTGACACCTCAAAATTTAGAGAAATTTCCTGAGTTTTCATTATATGGTTGCTTTTCTAACACATATACCCTTCAATTCAAACATAGGTGATTGAGAAAATTAACCATAATTTTTTCTCAAACAAACAGTTGCATGGAGTGGATGTTTATGAATTTCTTGCAATTGAACAACAAAAAGTTTTCAAAAATTGTAAAGTGATTTTCAATAGGGTTTGTCCAGTTCGAGAAGTGTAGCTGCATCTTCACCCTTTGTGGCATTTGGCTGAATAATTTGGTGCAGTATGCACAACAAAAAATGATGGCAAAGTGAATCATGTTATAACCCTTGCCCCTAGGACTGTCTAGTATGCAAGTCTTGGCATACATTTTTTTCACCTAGAAAAATCGTAATTTTATTAATGAAAACAAAATTACATGTTGTACATGCTTGCAAAGCATTCCATCAAGCCAGTCAAGACTGGTGATCATAGAGCCAATAAATAAATTAATTTAATATGAAGAGAAAGAGGCTACCATTTTCTCCATCTCTTCTTTTCTACTTTCTACCATTCTCTTTGAGATAGGGTGGTTGATACAAGTGCCAGCTGGTTCTCTACATCTTTTCTTTGATTTTCCTTATCTGAGTCCGAGCTTTTAGATGCATGGTGATGTTTGATACCCCCTATCTCCTTTTCTTTTCGAATCCTCTCCAGCTGCATTGTTGGGTGTGGGTATTCTGATGCTTCATGATTTGATTCCTCCTTTTCTAAACTTTTTGTGGACTCTAGACTTCTTCATTGGTAAAGGGATCTATTTCTTCTTCCTCCTCTTCGTCCTCGGGAAAATTCAGTGGAAATTGCTATCCTTTGGGTTGTTTTCTAGGTTTCTTCTTCCTTCGTGGCTCTTTCTTGGCATCAAGACATGTATTTTGAAGATCACCCATTTTTTGACATATTCAAAATTTGAAGGTCATGTTCTCAAAATCAAGGAACTATGTCAAACACTACTTGTTATGTGTCAAAAGGATGTGATCTGACAGTTCTTCACTGACGTCCACCTCCACACATATTTTGGCAAAAGTGTAGATCCCCTCTTTAAGTCTTTGTGTATCTATCTTTACGTATCACCCTAAGAGGTTCCCAATGCCTTCCAGTACTTATGATGCCAGAAGTGTAGGGGAAGTTATGCAGCCTGACCTACACAGTCATTCTTGAGACTACCATTATGTTTGCATCAAAATCTGGGAACCATGGGGTAACAAAAAGTCTTTTAGATCCCCAAAACCATAGGCCTTATCATGAAATATATTATCGTTCCTTCGATGATGCAAAATTTACTATGAAGAATCCTTTAGAGCGGAGGTGGATCTCACAATTTATTGTCCAAGTTGTGAAGATCCAATGAAAGAGATCCATCGGTTTTGGCTAAAAACTGTTGAATTTGTTGATTTTCCAAGACCTTGGGTATAGGATAGAGTCTTAAAAATCTTTGATGCTACCAAACCAAGAATCTAAATAGAACTACTTTGCACAGAAAAATATAAACAACAGTGGATCACATATGCACAAAATATATACAAATTTTTACAAATTTTCAACCCAACTTCATTATATTAAACAACATATAATACAACAGTCTATGGCTCTATTGAAGCCTTGAAAATCGTTGCAACAACATGGGGGATGACCACCCAGTCCGGACCTTAAAGCAGCTCCTTTTCCATTTGGAATGGTGGTTCTGACTGGTTCAAATAGGTCCAGTTACCATCTCTCAATCTCCAAAGGCTTTAAAATATGACTTTCATTCACCAATGTAAAAGAGACATCAGATCAACCTTCTTGCTGATCAGGCAAGAAAGTGATCCTTAAGCTGATTTAGGGCTCAGCCAATCCACTACTAAAGTTTGCCTCTTTGGGAAGAGGACTTAAAAGAATGTAGAAATTAATCTAAATGCAAACTTATTCTAAGATGCAAGCAAAATGAACTATCTTAATCCTATCTCAATTAGGCAGATATAGATCTAACCCAACCAAGAGCAGGTATTTAAAATATTGGGATTGAAATATGTCTTGTTTATAATGAATATCAAGTTAATGAAATAGTTCAATTAACTAACATTATGGATAGAAAAACACATCCTATTGAGACCTTTTAACTGAAATAATCAATCAACAACACTCAGGAAGTAGTTCACAAAATGGTATTGATCATTTAATCAGTAACTTGAATTATTAAACAATAATATGCGGAAGAAGTTCACAACATATCACTATTTATTCATCCAATATTAAAAGACAGATTTATGAGTAAATAGTTACTCAGAAATCAGAATTCAACCCATAAGAGTAGAGATAAATAACAACATAACATAGAAGCAAATTACCCATACCGACAAAAGTGCACAAATATGTAAGTAAATTGACACCATTCCTGTTATCATAAAATAAAACCAGCATTTAAAATAATAGTATTCGAAATACCAATTTATTGAATCCATTTCTCCAGCTCCGGTCTCTAACAGTCCTTTACAATGCCTAAGCTTCTGCTTTCAAAATCAGAGCTACAATAGTGCAAACTCTGTTCATTATACATAACTCAGGATGTAAAAGAAAAACCTCAATAATCCCCAGATCTGAGATTCCACTCCTCCCACCTGCAACTCTAAATCCCTATTACAAAAGTGCTTTTAGAATTCCAGAATTGCAGAGGAGAGCAGCCCATATTACATTCTGCAATCTGCTATTTATAATATTTGCACAGGAATTCTTAAGAGGAAAGTTTTTTGAGGATAAATCTGTCCAATTCCATTTTATTTGCTCAAAAATTCCCATCTTTAATTGCTAGAGCATTCTCATTGATTGAAGTATTTTTCTCCATATATCTTCTACTGTTTTCCTGCAAAAGAAATCAAAATGAATTAAAATGTAACAATAAAACCAAAATACCATTTCTGGCATTAAAACAAATCCAATCAAATTTAATTTAAATAAATCATTGAAAATAAAATATATGCTCTCTATTGATGCCTAGGATAGTTTAATTGGCCAAAGATATCATTGATGAGCGAATCTACAATTAGAAGAGGCTTAGGACAAATGAAAATGCAGAAAATAACTTAGAGAATTGATTTTGTTTAAGAAATTCGGAGCTTTATCTTCTGCATAATTTTTTATTCAATTAATGACCAAATCTATTAGTGAAACCTCCTCAGAAATATTCTCCTTGATTTTATCTATCCAATGAGCTATCTTGGGCTTCTTTTGGCCAAGTATAACTCAATCTATGAGCTTTCAAAGTTGATGAGTCAAATCTGGCATAATTCTGGAAATTTTGTTGCTGGGCTAAAAATCAAAATTTTTAATTAAAAATTTAATCCTAAATTAGATTCTAATTATCTAATAATTAATTCTAAATTAATTATTAACTAACTAATATATACAATTAATTCTAATTAATTATCATCTAATTTAGAAATTAATTAAGTTGCAAAATTAAATTAATATACAAATGATTTGAAAAAGTTAATTTAAATATAATTAATATTATAATTCAAATTATATTAAAATTATAATAAACATTATAATTATAATATAATTATTATAATATAAAAAATACAAAAAATAATTTACAAACCATTGGAATCAATCCAAACCCAAAACCCTTAAAACAAACCATTGAAATCAATCCAAACTCATTAATTCATCCATGTGAGATTATGGAGGGATATGGTGAGTGGAGTGTGAGGTGAGGGTGAGTGAGGTGGAGGTACGGGAGGCATAAGGGGTAAAAAACTTTGTATTAAAATCTTTTAACACATTGCATTTGGCCTTATCGCATATCGCAAGAACCTTGGATCGGGGTTTTTCAAATGTGCATGTTATAAAAATTGCGATGGATCCGATATTGCGATATGCGATGTAAAAATTTTATTTTTATTTTTATTTTTTATTTATTTTTTATATATATTTTTTAATATTAAGTTTTAATTTTAATTAAATTAATTATATTTTATTATAATAATTAATTTAATTAATCTTAAAATTTAATGTTAAATATCAGTTTTTTTTATTTTTATTTTTAGTTTTATTTTAATGATTTTTAGTTTAGTTATGAAATTTTCTAAACTACAGCCACTCCGAAAATAAATAAAAAGAATAAAAATAGCATTTTTAACCCAGACTAGATAAATGATGGGACTTTATAGGAGTACCATTTTTAAACCAGTTGACCAAATGAGGTAAAACAAACATCAATGGGAAGCTTATTAAAAATCTATTTTAACAAAGAAATCAAAACAAGAATATAAAGAAAATGAAAAATTAACAATCACGTAGGATAATCAAATAAATAAAAATCCTAAAGGTGTTTAGCTAAAAATTTATAGAAATGGTCCCCATTATTTGAAGTGAACAAGTCAAAAATGGGGGGGGTTGTGTTTTACCACAACAATGGTGACACACGGGAGAAGAACCAGTTATCTCTGTTTGATATGAATAAGATTTTCCTAAAATAAAAGTAAAACTAATTAAATAAGAGAGAATTATGCTTGAAATGCTTGACTAGGTTCATTAGTCTGAATAAGAGAAAGAATCATCTAACTGTAATTTTTCTTAAAATTTCTCATAAATTAAAATATTTCAAAACTCTATATCAGTCCTTAATTAGTTGTAGAGATAAAGCAGGGGTCACTTTACAGCTTAGCTTTTAAAATATACTCATTTGTCACAAGTAGAGCCACTGTTGCCAGCAAACATCTATAGTCTTGACATGGTTACCTTTTAATCATCAATGATTCAGAATCACATCTCTTTAAGAATTATTGACCTAGAGATAAATCCATTTATATATGTTTCTTTTTATTTATTTTTTATTTTTATTTTTATTATAAATCTTAAAAGCCATTGTCCTGGTTTGGTAGCCAGATAGTTGACAATGCCATTCACTGGTTATAATTGGACTGAACAAGCTGGCTCGTGATGAGACCCCTTGTCTTATAATTGTTTGCAATCATAAGCCATTACCCTGGTTTGTTTAACAGTGTTGGTAATGTCAGCCTATTTTTCCCCTATGATCATGGTAAGCAGGCTCATGATGAGACCTCTTATCTTTTAAGTTTAAATATATCTCTGGATTATGCTCTAGAAAAATAAGACTCTTTGGGACAGGGAGAATCATTGACTTCTTAAGAGTTAAGAATGAAAATTTTAGAGTTAAAAGATGCTTTGTTGTAAAGTGTCTTTACTTGGTTAAAAATAACTTTTCTTGACTGATAATAGAACTTTGAAAGATCTTAATAAAATATTGAAATCTCAAAATGATTACAATTTTGATGAAAAATAAATTTCTCCATATTTTATGATACTTTGTCAACTTCTCTAAATTGGTAATCTCTTCCTTAAGTATGTCTACCTTTATAATAAGAAAATCAAACTTTACTAAGAGATTTAAGAAAAAGTTAATAGATGACTATTAACAATTTTTTCTCTGTGTATGCCAACCATAGTTAGGTAACAAGAAGGCCTTCCATATAAATCATGGCAAAGTCACCAAAATCAAAACTGAAAACCAAAGGAAAAAGAATTCTTATGCTAAAATGAGAAAGAAATCAGCGAAAATAAAAATGAAGAAATTTTAAAAATGGAAAGGAAAATCCAAGTTTCAGAAGATAAAATCAAACAAGAATGTTTATACCAATGTCTCAACAATATGAAGAAAAAAAATAATCGTGTAATCAATCCTTCTTATGTCGAGATTTAGAAAAATCATACATTGCAGGGTTGTAAGTGTTTTAGGCTTTTTAGATAGCAGTGACGATAAAATTCAGCCACAATGAAAACTTTCTGTCTGATATCAATCTTCTTGTTTCAAAGCATCAACTTAATCATTTTCTAATGAAAGGAATGCTTAAAGAAAAAGCTAAAGGTTCTGAAACTTCCTGGTGTAGCTATTTCAATGAGGATTATCGCTGCTTCTTGAAATTAATCCAGGAGAAGAGTATGGACTTCGAAAATATGATCTGGCGGAGGATTGGAAACTTTTATGAAGAGCTGCAAAACAGATTTATATATCAGAAAAACAAAACTAAATCTAAAGTAACGAAATGGAAATAAATGAAAGTGGGTACATGAATCTTACCATTGGATGATTGCTTTTGATCTTACCTGAAATGTATCAGTTTCTCCAAACTAGCTAACTTCTTATTTTAATTAACATTAAAAACATGAAGAAGTCAAACTAACCAAAATCCTATAACCCAAAATCATTATTTATTTTATTTAAACTAAAGCAAGCAGTAAAATGTAAAAATGGAATGCTTTGTGTTCAAGGGAAAACAAATGCATCAGAAATGAGAATGAAAATTTGCAGTAATGACTGTTTTTTCAAAATATTATAAGTTTCATATAAACTCCATGATTTTATAAATTGTTCAAAATCAAAACCAAATCCAAGATAATAAAATTTAAATATGAAGATAGAGAGGACTTGAATTTTTATTTTTATTTATTTATTTATTTTTTTAAATTATGGAATTATATATTTAAAACTGAAATATATGAGAAATCGGAATGATTTGAATATGCCACAAATTTATCATCAGTTGCTTTCTTACCATAGTGGTTACCCAAGCTCGCTTTTAAAATAACACATCGTCGTATTGGATGATTCGCATCACATGTTTCTTCACCATGCTTCGAGTTTAATTTGCAAGACTTCACCTTTGTTGCTATGCCATATATCGATTAAATGCTAATGGCTCAGAGGCATGCATTGGAAACTATCACATCAGAGATTGCAAATGGAAAATTGCCGACATGAAAACATGTAATGAGAAGATGTGCGATAAGATGGAGCGATCACATCATTGAAGAAATATTATATCGGGGATCGGGGAATATTTACATTGTGCTTCCCACATCACACAACGTGCATCACAGATTTGGAATAGTGGTATGGCCATGAATAAAAATGTGATGAAGCGATTGCGATATCGGCGTACCGGAATATCGGAGAATAGTCATGTTGGAAATTCCAATATCGGCGATGCGATGGATGACGTAGCTAATCGGCAATTGGCGAACTCTTTGGTACCCGATGTAACACAATTTGATTCTTGCGATGCCGATATGCGATGAATGACGTGACTAATCGGCAATCGCGATCGGCAATCTTAAGCACATGATGTAACAATTCTTGATACGCCGATATGCAATGAAGAGTGGACCTGATAATTTTATGATGAAAATTTAGTAACATATTGGATTTGAGACATCGACCCTTTAAAATTATGCTCTTACTTTTATTGCAATTGGTTGGACGCGATATTTTATAAACTTGATTTGAATTTTATATCGGGTCCGGAATTATGTGGTCATCGCAATATCGGTAAAGTCGTTTATCGGAGATTGGCGATTCATGATAATGGAAGTATATTCAATTGCAAACCTCTAATATGCGAAATGCGATATGAAATATGAGCGAGGTAATACATCGGAGATCTTTTATGAACAATTTGTTATCAAAAAATGCTAAAAGCTACTTCCAATGAAATATTTCGCTACAAATGATTGTGAAGTGGATGATGTGATATCGAAATGAAATTATTGACGAAGACAAGTGGGATGGTAGTATTGCAAACATTTTCACTGAAGTATCAGCAATATGAAAATCAAGTTGAATCCTATGATATTGCTTGAAATTTCAATTGGGTTTTTTGATGGTTGAAAGCAAAGTTAAAAATGTTCAAATTCTAATGAATCTCAAAATAAAATTTCCCTGAAACTGTTGCAAATTTGAAATGGGTTTGCTGCTTACTTCAAGTTTTGAAAACAAATGAAAACCTGCAAAAAAAATAAAAAATGAACTAAGAAAAAGAGAAACTAATAATAGATGAGAATGAACTTGTGAATGCGTACCTGGAAGGAAATTCTCTGTAGTTTTTTTTACCTCATGAATCTTCAAATTTTTCCTTCGATTTATCAAAATTTTGTCTTTGTTCAAAATCATCTCATCATTTATTCTAAATCGGAGTGAGCAATCAGCCTAAATAAAATCTGCTTGTTCATGTTTAGGAAATATAAAATTTACCAGAAATAAATATGAAAATAGTCTTCCCTTTTGAATTGAAACAACAATTTATTACCTCTGCTCATTCCGAATTAACTTGAGAAAAATCTGTATTGTTATAGTGATTGTTCAATAATGCCTTTAGTAAATAAATATGATGCGTATTACAACATCATATAATAAACTAAAGGTCCGAATGGGATAAAGCCACTAATTGTGGAAAAATGTCAAAACAGATTTGAATGTGTGCACACAACAAAATGAGCATCCTTAAGGTCAGCTTAGCAAATTTCGAGGAAGATAATATGAACTTCATATGATTACCACGAAAGGTTAGACTGAATAATAATGATTGAGTCAGAATTAAGCTTATCATAGATAGTCATACATTTCATGGGATAATGAGATCATGAAGCTTTTATATCCTCAAAACCTTTATCATATAAATTTCAAAAGAAAATCTTAGAAGGAAATCCCGAAATTAAGAAAAGTGGCTTTGAGGCAATTGATGCCAAGTGCAACCTTAATTGAATTTAATCAAGACATTATTCAAAATAGACAGAGTAGAGGTATTGCTGTAAGAAATTTAAAAAGGAAAGCAAGAATTAAAATTTTTTGATTGGGAGAAAATGTTTTCACTGAACATGTATGAAAATGGCTGATTGCTTTGTTTTATTTTTAATCTACAAAACTGTTGAAAATAAATTAACTACATTAACTCTACTCCTATTCTAACCATATACTTGAAAAATGACTAGGTATAGTCATATTTCCAGTGTAACCATTTTCTCATTTTAATCCATGCATGTATGTACAATTCAAATGTTAGTAATAAAAATACAAATCTAATTGAACTAAGAAAATTAAACCTGAAATCAGAATGTACAACTATTGTTAGAAGCTTATCTAAAATCTCCTTCTCATGAAATTTTCTTTCCAATTGAATACCAATTGGATCATAGAAATTTGGATGGATTTCTATTAATAATTGGGAAATGTTCAAAAGAGGAGATGAAAGACCAGATTGTAGATATGAGCTTTTAGATTCAAAGGCCTGGAAGAAACCGTTAGTGTTATGTGTAAATGTTAAGCTATTGACAATCTTCCATGAAGGAAAAATTTCCAAATATTTTTCAAATGAATTAATGAAAAATGGATGGAAATCTTTCAAATGAAATGGAAAATTATTAATTAAATTGGATTGCTCGCAGACTTCTAAAAATACATTTTCTTATTGATATTGCCTTTGAGAAGATAGAATCTTTTGATAAAACATTAGCATTGATTGAAATTGAAATTGAAATAGCTTTTGATGCTTTTGATTATAATATAAAACTTCAATTTTCCAACAGGGCAATGTATCAATTGAATGTTTGATAATAAAGTGCTCAATATGCCAGCGTAATGTATCAAAAATCTGAAAATAAATTTGATTTAATAAAAAATAAGTGAGGAAACAAAAATAAAATGAAATCACTATTTGTACAACTAATGTTACAACACAATCAGGATCGTTTTGAAATATTTTTTTTTTCATAAGGATTGGCCAGAATTATGGAATTTGAGTAATTTCGAATTCCAACTTGTGAATTAGAAAGAGATTTATGATTATGAACAGGAATGAAAGCTTGATCATGATATGAATCATAAATTGGAATATTTTCTCAAATAATGAAATCATGAAGATGATTATCTGCTTTAGAGTGAGGATTAGTTGGAGTAATTTCTAAATTGAAATGTTCCTCATTCTCAAATGTTATTTGAATTTTCTCATGAGGACTCTCTTTAGAAGAATAGAAAACAACAACCTCAATGTCAGATTAATTATCATAAATGACTTCACAAGATTCTCTAGAATTCCCTTCAATCTTATCCAATATATCCAAACACGGAGGAACAAGAATTTCATGTTCATTAATCGCAAAAGAATGATCATTAATTTCTTCTCTATCTTGATAAAAATTTAATGGTAATTCATTTAGATCAGCCTCCGTATTTTCTGAAATATCATTAACTCCAAGAGGGGAAAAATTACCATCATTAAAAATATTAGGATAAAGGGAAAAATGTGAATTTGAAATAATGCATTTAAAAATGTTTTTGTTTGAGAATTTTTGTACATTATGCCCATTGTAAATTTTAGATTCTAAATCATTCCTTTGCGTATTCATGCTTTTTTGAAGAAGATTGCTTTGATGCTCTGATTTCAGCATTTGCTCATCATGAAAAGATTCAGAAATTTGTACAGCATTTTGCATGCTATTATTTACTTTGATTGTTGCTTGCACTTGCTGATTTGCAATCTGATTTTCTGAATTTAATGCAGAGAAACTTTCAGATTCCAATGCAGGTCTTTCTCCAAAATTGTTGTTGTTGTCTTCTTGCATTTGATTAGAAATATTTTCCAAGCTTTGTGAAACCTCTTCATCACAATTTATTTGTACATCGAAATTGGATTTCTCATTTATATTGGAAGGGGATGGAACAAAGCTTGAACTAATTTCATATAGATCGGGACTAGGGGGAAGAGAATAATTATGTTCAAACCAATCTAGTGATTCTTCTTTCATAGGTTCATCTTTGACATTAAATTTTAAACAATTCAAATGAAATCGAATATTAAAATCTCTAACAGATTCATTTTCTTTTCGTAGATATTCAATTTCATCATATACCTGATCATAATTATAGTTGTCAAATCTACAAATGAAAATTGTAACAAATTGATCCCAACTATGAATTGAGGAAACCGGAAGAGTTCTACACCAGTTTCTGGCTTCTGCCGCAAATGTGAGAGTAAAAATTCTGCATAAGATGCCTTCATCAATTCCTTGAAAATCATAATTTGAAACATTTTGAATAAATTGAAGGACATGATTAAAAGCAGAAGAATTTCTCTTACTATTGAATTTTACCTGAGACAAGAGTCTTACCACTTCGGGTGGAGTATTTGAAGATGCACGTCCATGGATACAACTCCAAATTGGAAGTTTAAGAGGAGCCATCGTGATTGAATAAAATTTTAAAATTGAAAAGACTCCAACAGACAACAAGTTTCAGCCCCCCTTCTAGCGCCAAAATGTTGAAGCCTCGAAAGTCGCTGCAACAACATGGGGGATGACCACCTGGTCCGGACCTTAAAGCAGCTCCTTTTCCATTTGGAATGGTGGTTCTGACTGGTTCAACTAGGTCCAGTTACCATCTCTCAATCTCCAAAGGCTTTAAAATATGACTTTCATTCACCAATGGAAAAGAGACATCAGATCAACCTTTTTGTTGATCAGGCAAGAAAGTGATCCTTAAGCTGATTTAGGGCTCAACCAATCCACTACTAAAGTTTGTCTCTTTTGGAAGAGGACTTAAAAGAATGTAGAAATTAATCTAAATGCAAACTTATTCTAAGATGCAAGAAAAATGAACTATCTTAATCCTATCTCAATTAGGCAGATATAGATCTAACCCAACCAAGAGCAGATATTTAAAATATTGGGATTGAAATATTTCTTGTTTATAATGAATATCAAGTTAATGAAATACTTCAATTAACTGACATTATGGATAACAAAACACATCCTATTGAGACCTTTTAACTGAAATAATAAATCAACAACACTCAGGAAGTAGTTCACAAAAATGGTATTGATCATTTAATCAGTAACTTGAATTATTAAACAATAATATGCGGAAGAAGTTCACAACATATCACTATTTATTCATCCAATATTAAAAGACAGATTTATGAGTAAATAGTTACTCAGAAATCAGAATTCAGCCCATAAGAGTAGAGATAAATAACAACATAAAATAGAAGCAAATTACCCATACTGACAAAAGTGCACAAATATGTAAGTAAATTGACACCATTCCTGCTATCATAAAATAAAACCAACATTTAAAATAATAGTATTCGAAATACCAATTTATTGAATCCATTTCTCCAGCTCCGGTCTCTAATAGTCCTTTACAATGCCTAAGCTTCTGCTTTCAAAATCAGAGCTACAATAGTGTAAACTCTATTCATTATACATAACTCAGGATGTAAAAGAAAAACCTCAATAATCCCCAGATCTGAGATTCCACTCCTCCCACCTGCAACTCTAAATTCCTATTACAAAAGTGCTTTTAGAATTCCAGAATTGCAAAGGAGAGCAGCCCATATTACATTCTGCAATCTACTATTTATAATATTTTCACAGGAATTCTTGAGAGGAAAGTTTGTTGAGGAGAAATCTATCCAATTCCATTTTATTTGCTCAAAAATTCCCATCTTTAATTGCTGGAGCATTCTCATTGATTGAAGTCTTTTTCTCCATATATCATCTACTGTTTTCCTGCAAAAAGAAATCAAAATGAATTAAAATGTAACAATAAAATCAAAATACCATTCTGGCATTAAAACAAATCCAATCAAATTTAATTTAAATAAATCATTTAAAATAAAATATAAGCTCTCTATTGATGCCTAGGATAGTTTAATTGGCCAAAGATATCATTGATGAGCGAATCTACAATTAGAAGAGGCTTAGGACAAATGAAAATGCAGAAAATAACTCAGAGAATTGATTTTGTTTAAGAAATTCGGAGCTTGATCTTCTGCATGATTTTTTATTCAATTAATGACCAAATCTATTAGTGAAACCTCCTCAGAAATATTCTCCTTGATTTTGTCTTTCCAATGAGTTGTCCTAGACTTCTTTTGGCCAAGTATAACTCAATCTATGAGCTTCCAAAGTTGATGAGTCAAATCTGGTATAATTTTGGAAATTCTGTTGCTGGGCTAAAAATCAGAATTTTTAATTAGAAATTTAATCCTAAATTAGATTCTAATTATCTAATAATTAATTTTAAATTAATTATTAACTAACTAATATATACAATTAATTCTAATTAATTATCATCTAATTTAGAAATTAATTAAGTTACAAAATTAAATTAATATACAAATGATTTGAAAAAGTTAATTTAAATATAATTAATATTATAATTCAAATTATATTAAAATTATAATAAACATTATAATTATAATATAATTATTATAATATAAAAAATATAAAAAATAATTTACAAACCATTGGAATCAATCCAAACCCAAAATTCTTAAAACAAACTATTGAAATCAATCCAAACTCATAAATTCATCCATGTGAGATTATGGAGGGATATGGTGAGTGGAGTGTGAGGTGAGGGTGACGTGAGGGTGAGTGAGGTGGAGGTACGGGAGGCATAAGGGGTAAAAAACTTTGTATTAAAATCTTTTAACACATCGCATTTGACCTTATCGCATATCACAAGAACCTTGGATCGGGGTTTTTCAAATGTGCATGTTATAAAAATTGCGATGGATCCGATATTGCGATATGCGATGTAAAAATTTTATTTATTATTTATTTTTTATATATATTTTTTAATATTAAGTTTTAATTTTAATTAAATTAATTATATTTATTATAATAATTAATTTAATTAATCTTAAAATTTAATGTCAAATATCAGTTTTTTTATTTTAGTTTTATTTTAATGATGTTTAGTTTAGTTATGAAATTTTCTAAACTACAGCCACTCCGAAAATAAATAAAAAGAATAAAAATAGCATTTTTAACCCATACTAGATAAATGATGGGACTTTAAAGGAGTACCATTTTTAAACCAGTTGACCAAATGAGGTAAAACAAACATCAATGGGAAGCTTATTAAAAATCTATTTTAACAAAGCAATCAAAACAAGAATATAAAGAAAATGAAAAATTAACAATCACGTAGGATAATCAAATAAATAAAAATCCTAAAGGTGTTTAGCCAAAAATTTATAGAAAGGGTCCCCATTATTTGAAGTGAACAAGTCAAAAATGGGGGGGTTGTGTTTTACCACAGCAGGCTCCTGTACCTAGGATAATGACCCTCATAAATCCACTAGTACAAGATACAAAATAAGATACTTTGACCATCTAGTTGTAGATGCTTTCACGGCTCCTCTCGGTCGTACCCTATACCTACCTGTTCCTTCGGCTCCCGATCTACAACTCTTGCCTCTATTAATGCTCCAATTCCATCTGGCCACTGAACCTCATCTGTCAATCTACTCACTATTTTTGCCTTAGTCCATTAAGGTCATAACACATCGAGACTCCTGTCGAGTTGTTCATAACTCCACTTGTGAACAACTCTCAATTTGCCCATGGCTTCTCCTCAACTACTCAGGGACTTCAACCCACTATGGTCTTCCTGCGCTACTCCGATGAAGACCAACATAGGGCATGAAGGGCTTCCACCTATCACTGCAAGATGTCCATCTCCCACAATGAACACAGGCTAGGAATATTGCCCAGCATTTGTTGTAGAAGTACTCTCCACACACAAGTCTCGGGCTCCACAAACTGCTCTTGGCTGATTAGAACCTTGAGCTTCAACAATTGCCTCTCTAGCAACTACCTTTGTCCATCGAGGTGTTGCACATCAGGTTCCAACATGGAAACTATCACGTTGTCCTCCAACATACACTAAATTCCCAATCCATGTTCACACTTGGTCCACTCTCATGCTACCCTCCAATATTCCATGAGTGACCAAGTCCACGTTGTAGCATCTTCACCTAGTTAGGGCATCCTTACACCTAGGATTCCCTTACACATGGCTGCCAATATAATTCTCCAATCTGCCCTTTGCTCTGCTATAAACGAGCTATTGCACAAATGTAGGAGCCAATATTCACTGTGGAAACTACCCACTGGTTAGGGCTTCTAACATGCCACGTCAACCCTACCTCCATAGCTTCCACGGGCCACAACAACTTTTTCCAAACTAGGACACCTACATCACTCCATAGCGGGATCTTCTCCTAGTTGGAGTCCCTTCATGCCCAAGGAAACTCCAACAAATGGCTCCTAAAAATCAGCAATGTAGACTGATCCAAATTGATCCTTCAAAACACCACAAAACTTACCTTTCTTCACTTCTGTACTGATGTGCCTGTTGTCACCTTGGCTGCCTAGTTAGGGCTTCCTAACAGTCCTTGTTAGGCTTCTCCAAACAGCTCCTAAGGCCTCCTATAGCTGCTCATCAACTGATCCAATACTGGTCACTACAATGACCCAACATAAATGATGAGACAATAAAATTAATAGCTAAGATTACCATCTCAAACATATTTACAACCTTGAACATGATTTATGGACCTGAACATGATATTTCAATGCCTTTCTTAATGAAATTATCTAGTATTTTGTTTGAATACTTTAAGTGAAAGCCTTTTATCTTCTTAGAGGAAATAATTTTGGAAATATTGTAATCCTAGCTCATGCACAAACTATGATGGATCAGCTCTATATAAGGGCAAAGACTCATGCATCTTGTAAGATTTTGGGTATTATGCAACATGCCTTTATCTTGTAACTTTTTGGTTTCTCTAATAAGATTTCGACACCAGTCTTGTAATATCTGGTGTTTATGAGTGCAAATATTTTTTTGTGTACATCCTTTGTGAAGGTCTTAAGCATTCTAGTGTAGATGCTTAAATTTATCTCTCAGGATAGATGATGCACGCTTTCCCCATTCTACTGTCATGTTTGTTAACACTTGATTTTTCAGGCAAGAGATGTCGTAAGAAGAGTGTATGAAAATAAGTGTCTTCAACTAAGCCACTAGGAATCCAAGTGAGCATGTTTTGAAGTGATTGATAAGACAAGGGATACAATAAAATATCTTCACTCAAGTCTCAAGAGTCACGATTTCCATTGAGACAATTAACTCGGTTTCAAGGAGAATCCAAAGATTGAGGGATGAGGAATTACAACCATAATTTATGGAGTTAATAAGAAGGTAATCGTGGTTGTTTTTACTTATTAAATTGCATCTTATGTTTTGTATGGTTTTTATCTTGGTCTATAAATGATAGCACAATAGATAAAGGAATGGTTAGTGGTGTAATTTTCCATGGGAATGAGTTTGTACAATTGGTACGTATCACTTGCAAGGAGTGTTCATGAATGTGTTTTTAGAAAACGTTTTTTTTTAAAGACCTTGTTCTGATCATGTCATCATATAATGTACTCTATTAGGTTGCCATGCCACCATTTTTCCAATTATGGCTTTCCAACCAGGGTCTACAGATAATTAAAAAACCATTTGAGGCTTTAGTATTGGTTTGAGGAACATATTTATGTTATCCTAGAACAATCCATGGCCGTTGGTTCCAAGCAGTAGACTGGGAAAATATTGGCAAATCAATCTGGTCATTTGATCTCAGAAATCTCTACTTAGATCGAGACTTGTGGAAATACCATGTTGCACATGACATCCTTTTCAAAAACAATAAGCTTAGGTGTAAAGGTTGCATCATTTCAAAATTCATATAGATATTTGAAGTTTGATCTCTTTCTTTGTTCCCACATGTATTTTGTCTACTATACACATGTTCTTATGTTATACTTATGTTGTTTTCTTGCTTTGTATTATTTTTGACACTTTCTAGGAGTTGCACTAGCACTCCCACATTTCATTCATGATGTTTGTACTCTTAATTCCCATTGCCCTATTTTTGTGGTCATTTGTTGGAAATTAGTAACATTATATTATCTTATATAAGAATTGCAAAAGTTCATGATTACCTTGTATGTAGATTCCAATTAACTCCTTTTGGAATAGAGTCTACTAATTACCTCCTTTAATTATAGTCAGCCATTTATTATGCATTTTTAAGTCCCATAGTGTTTGCTTTAGATGTAACTCTTAGTGCCAGTAACCTACTTTGTGGTCATTTGTTAGACACTGTTAAAATTATCATATCCGGTGCCTAGCTTCTGCTTTCTCCAATAGCATGGACTTATTTCATCCATATTTCTTTGTTCAGTTTTAGCTCTGCAATTATGATTAGGGTGTCATCGTTTTGGAATTTTCTCAAACTATAATTTTTATGAACCAAAATTGAATGCATTGACATCAAATAATTACCCATGTCATGGGAAAAATAACATAGTTTTGGAAAGTAGTAGCAACTATATAAATGACAAAAAAAGATGTTATGTGGAGGACAAAAGTTCAGGCATATCCAAAAATATATTTTCTATTGTATCAAGTTGTAAAAATATTTTTGGTCAAATTGTAAAAGGGTGTGTCCATGGTTTGGAAGAATTCCTTAGGTAGAAAATATTCGATCTCTGTTGCGAACATCGCGATAAAATCACAATTTTTTTTTAAATCCCCATTTTTTCGCTGAAACGATTTAATCGCCGATTTTTTCCGTGATTTTTTATTATGAAAAAATCATGGGCCCGTCAAATGGCGACCCAATAACATGAAAATTCAATTTTTTTTTGTCATTTTTTAGACAGAGTTAAGAAATAGAGCTAAGGAGGAGGAGAAGTCATCTTGAGAGGACACACAATGGGTGAGACAACTTGAGAGTGTTAGCCACCTATAAATTTTTGACATAGCAAACAGGTGGCTAAAATGTTTTTGAGCCTTCAAGAGAAACATTTCCCTTGAAAATATTTCATTCTTGAAGCCTCTATGTGTCTTTTTCCTTTGAATACATCTTCACTGCTGTTTTGTGAAAAGAATGCTTCAAAAAGGCCTCCATTTCCCCTGTTTTATCCCCACAAGGCCTCCATTTTCACCTCCTTTTTTCCCTTTCAAAATCTTACAAAATCCCTCCATTAACCCTCCAAATCATTAAAATTCCCTTTTTAAACATGATAGCTCCCTTTATTTGGTTTAAAAATTCCCTTTTCTACCTACCGGAACCCCTTTCTTGGCGTCAAAAACATTGATTTTGCCCTAAAAACACCCTTTTTACATTATGACAGGTTTAAGCCCCCGAGGGCTTATAATTTGTATCCCTTTCTCCATATAACCCGACGCTAAGCCCCATCACGTAATCACAATCGAAGCCTTCCCTTTCCAAATTTTCCTTTGTTATTCTAAAATTTTCCAATGTGATGAATTTTTCTCTTCTCGACCTCTGCTGCAATCTCCACCGTTGATCTACATAGATCGACGGCCATCGCACTTTATTCATCTCTTCCCATCACCTCTCTCCATTACCCCTCCAATTGACTATGGACTGTTGATCTACCATTCTAATCCGACGGCCTTGGTGTAATCGCACAATTGCAAAGGCCCAATCCCGCTCCTTTGACCTTTGTCGATTTGCGAGCCCCAATTAGATCTTAACCGTTCACCCATTCAGATCCAATGGTCAAGATAATTTCTGCATCTGTATAAGAGTCTACTATCCTTTGTAACACTGTTGCACCAGTTTCAAATCTCAGCCATCCATACATAAGATCCGACGGCTCACAATAAACCCGATGGCCCGATACACCCCTGCTCATTTATTTCTTATCGACAGATCTTGACCGTCTGTTTCCAAGATCTAATGTTCGATATTTAATCCACCATTGACCCCATCTACCTGTCCCACCCATGCATCTTTCCTTTTTCGCGCTAAACCTGCACCATCAAATCTTTCTCCCTCCCATCCGACGACTGAGAAGCATATCGCGCAATTTTTTTGTCTGAACGTTAATGTTTTGAAATCGTGTGATATAAGCGGTTTTGGGTTTCCATGTGTCAGCTTCTGTATGGAATCGCGTTATTTTTGAAAATTTTGCTTACCACCCTTAGCCCTGTGCAAAAGCCACTGCCGATTTTCCGCTTACTGCCCTCCACAACACATTCTCCTTTTTAATCGTGACCGTTGGTTGATCTGATCTAACGGCTTAAATTGCATCATGTCCTCATTCATTTTTTTTTCTCTTATGACCCCGAATGCCTCCATAAAACAATCTCCACCGTCGATTCTTTTAATCCAATGACCCACGTTTAGCCTTACCTCCATTCATTTTTCATCCGTCTAACCATCCGAACAACCCCATCGATGAATATCAACCATTGATCACTGTCTACCATTATAATCTGACCGCTCACAACACTCAATGCCCCAAACCTTCATCAGCTCAATTTTTCACCATCTGCCATGATTTTTCTGCCTTTTCTTCACTGCATCCATGATTTCCTTCATCGTGCCACCATTTCCATGGGCCTCCAAAGCAATCTTCGCCCACTCCCTTTGGTTTTCTTAACATGTTTATTATATTTTTTAGGGATTACAGGGTCGCGAAATCATTTTTTCTACACAGTCACAGATAGGTGACTCAGAACGCAAAATACCATCGCAGAGGCTAAAAAACTAGGGAAATACACTGTTGAGAGGTTTGCAACATGTTTTCCATTAAAAATTAGGTTATTAACTCTGATTCAAACCCTCCAGAGCCATTAAAACATGTTCAGTCACCAAACAGTCAATAGAAGCGGCAAATCATATCAGTGGAAGATTAAAGAGATTAAAGGCTCGTTATTGAAGATGAACGCTATAATCTAGTGATTAAAGGACGAAGATACAGATTGAATACCCTTAAAATGATCCAGAAGGATAATAAGGCCTTAAGCGCATGAAACAAGCCATATCAGTGTTTCACATCAACAGAATGTTCTTTCCCAAGAAAGGACAAGTTCCCATAATGTTTTTTATTCTCCATCAAGTTCCTGAGAAGATAATCACCATGACAGAAGTCCTAAGATTGCCAGAACATTAGTTACAAAGTATGGAAGGCCTGAAATTCATTTATCTGCCTTACTTGTCCCAGAATACAAACAAAGTACAAACATCCAGAAAGTATCTCAGAAGCATACCTTTGAAGTAATTATCAGGATTTCGAAGACCCTTAGTTCATCCAAAGAATACTAAAAGTCAATATAGGGATATTAAGACAAAATGGGCTGCAAGAAACATTTCTCCCTCTATTTTAATGATGCATTTAATTTCTATCTGCCTCTACAACCACTCTTTCAACTATAAGAACTCTTCGGAAATGCATTGTAAATGTTGGTTAACCGTGGATTGTAAGTTGTTTCATTGAGATAGAGTTCTGTGTGCATTAGTTGTAAAATAGGCTGGGAGATGATTTCTAGTTGATATCAAGCTACTGAACAATGATGTATGTGATTGGAGTTGCTCTTTAATATGACAAGCATGTTGATTGGATCCTGATCTAAATCAGTGGTGAAGTGTTCTATCTTTTATTGTTCGCCGCTCTGTTATGCATCACATTTCATTTCTATGATAAGAATTAGTAATCTAGCTTAGGATTTACTGCTGTAAAGTACCCTAATGCTACCTACTCTTCTTATCTTTTATGTTTTTTGCTAATTGTATAATCTAAGAACCAAATTCGAGATAATTTAACCAGTATAGTAGTTGGTTTACCCATGCTTGCTGTTGTATGAATTTAGAGTCTGTTTTAGATGTTCTTGTCTGGTTTTAACCGAAAGAATTGGGAAAATAGGAGATCTAGAGTTAGTTCTGTCTCACTAGGGTCCTTTTCAGGGGTTTTCCTTTCTAAGATCCCTTAAGTTGAATGTAAAAAGCAGAGAAGGTTAAAATTATTTCTTCTATATTAGGCTTCACTTTGTGTCCATCTTGAATGTTTTCTATCATCTGAAGAGTTATCCTCATTAGGAGTTTGATCATAGATAGTTAAGGCATGCCCTGTCCCTAGATTTTCTCCCAAACAGTCACCTTGGAAGATTTCCTTTTCATTCACCTTCATTTCCTTATCATTTCATCCCATACTATCATCTTAGGAGATCCTCTGATTTAGATGAATAGCCCATTTGAAAGCCTTGGATATTGAATTGCAAGTAAACCCTTTTATGACCCCATTGCCCAATGGACTTGTATTTTCTTTGAATTATCTCCCCATTTATAAAATCCTTCTTCATTCACTCCTTTACCTTGTATTGAACCCTTCTTTCATGTTTCGCAACCAAACAACATAACAAAACAAACATCAACCCTTGTTCCCTATACCTAGCCTAATACCTCATTTTGAGCTTTAAGGATACATTATTCTTTACATTTATAGAGAGGTCCCTCTCTGGATCCAGGAGGGCTAGATCCTGAGATCCCAAAGCGGTTTGATGTTGTCTTATCATTTGGTATTTCCAAATCTTCCAAATCATAGGAACCACAACATAATGGCGACTCCGCTGGGGAAAATTTGAGTAAAGAATTCCTTAAAACATTTCTAAGAACTCAGAGAAGAAAAATAGTCTGATTTGGTAGTTAATCACTGTGGTGGACAATAAACCTTCTCGAAATATTTTAAACCCTCCACCTGGCGACTCCACAGTTCCTAAATGACCAAAAGATTCCACTGGTGATCAGTAGGTTTGCTGATTATCTTTGTTTTCACAAGACTCCACTGGGAGACCAGTTTGCATTACAACATCATCCATATTCAAGAAACACATAGTATTAAGCTGCTTTGTTTGAAGATAGGTTTTCCACTCAAAGACTTTCATATCTAGCTTACTTTCTTTATTGAGTCTTGAGGGCCTAACATACTGGCTTCAAGAATAATCCACACTAGAGCTTATCCTAATCCAAACCCACCTGAAATAATTGATAATCCAAAGAGTATTCTTAGGAAGTATCACACATCTAAAGAATCAACTATTTCCAGACACATTAATAGAGCTAATTCAGCACCTAAAAACTGTGCAGCTCTGTTAGACACTCAAATTGACTTAGATTTACCAGGTGATCTACCAAGAACATAGTCATTCAGTGCTATAGATCAGACTGACTTAGAACCTCCAATTTCACCACCACATAGTGGTCAACGTATTAGGGATAGAGAAACCCCCCCATCAACACCTCCTGATATTCATTTCATTCAAAACTTGGGCCTCTCTCACCCTAAATCAGCTCAACAGTTTGTTGCTGGTCCTAACATTTATTTCATTCATATACTAGCTGCTCAAGCCAATCCTTTACCTCCACAAAGCACCATCATGGCAGCATGGTATGCTCGCTTGGTGTTACCATAGCCTTTGGCTCCACTACCCAATGACTATCAGTCTAAAATTCCTCATTTCACTAGGAAAGAATCTACTACAGCTCAACGCCATGTATATAGGATGGAAGATGCCTATGACTATATGGAAATAGAGGATGAGACAATTAAAATGAGAATCTTCACCCAGAGCTTAGGAGGAGAAGTGAAGAAGTGGTTTAAAAGCTTACCCCCCAATAGCATCCATGACCTTCCCTCTTTACATCAAAATTTTATAAACAAATGGGAAGTCAAAAGAAACCCTCTCCAAATCTTAGCATAATACAAGAATCTCAAGAGGAATTAGGGAGAGAGTGTCCATGACTATTCCACTAGATTCAACAGTGTCTACAATGCTCTTCCACCACACATGAAACCTCCCCAAGGAATGGCCTTAGTGAAATATCCTGAAGTTTTTGATGCTGACATGGCCTATCAGCTTAGGGTGAGAGACTATGACATATTAGAAGACATGCAGAAAGGAGCAGTGAGTGTAGAAGAAAACCTGATTGAAAAAAGAGCTAGAATGAGGGCTGAGAAGAAGGTAACCTATAGGGATGACAACATAGCCTCTTCATCTGATCCCAAATATGATAGTCTAGCCAAAAACATGGAGAGGATGGAAAGAATGATGGAGAAAATGGTGATCCAAGTCAATAATCATAATAGAAACCAGAATCAAAACCAAAACCAGAACTTCAGGAGAAACAATCCCCCAAATAGACAAAGGGACTCTGATCAACAAGTCGTACCTCCATTCTAAGATAACTTCCTTGATGAGGATGAGGGAATAATAGAAGAATTAGAGGGAACGACCATAAACATGGTGGAAGTAGATAACCAAGATCACATCTTTTCTACAGGGGATAATCAGACCTCATACTCACATTGGGGTGAGGAAGGGTTAGAATCTAAATATTATAGGTTAGGATTCAAAAATGCCATCATGTAGGTATGAGAACAATATGATCTCAGAAGAAAAAAGAACCTAGACACTCCCAAAACAAAAGCTTCTGAAATCACCATTAAGAAAAGACCCGGAAAGACTCCTAAAGTGACTGCTGAAAGTAACAAATCAGCAGCTGAGAGTTCTGGAAAAACAAAGAAAAAGACATCCAAACTACTGATAAACCAAGTCAAGAAACTAGCAGCACTTGAAATGTAGCTAATGCTCCAGATAAAATAGCTTCAAACATTGTACATAATGATAATCAGCAAGTTTATTCTGCCAATAAAACAGTGGCCAGTAAAACAAAATTGAACCTTTCAAAAAGTCAGTCTCCTTTCAATTTGGAAAGTGAGATAGCCATAATCAAAATTTATGTTCCACTCACTGAATTGGCTACTTAGGATGTATATAAAGGTAAAATTTTGAAAGCCTTAAACTTAGGAGAAAATAGTGACACTATCAATTTGAATGATGATCAACCAGCTCTTTTGTTTGGCCCAAAAATTGAAGGGAAATTTAGGAAGGGGTGATACCTCCTTTCTATGTCAGCCTTAATATCCATGAAAAAATCCTGCATAATGCTATGCATGATTCTGGGGCTTCACACAACCTTATGCCAAAGGTGATTATGGAGAAGCTAGGCCTAGAGATAACTAGACCTTATAAGGATTTATACTCCTTTTACTCTAGCAGAGTGAAGTGCCTTGGCCTAATCAAAGATATCTGTGTAAATTTGACTCAAATCCCAGCCAAGTGCATGGTTATGGATGTTGTAGTGGCAGATGTACCTCCTAAGTATGGCATGTTGTTGTCAAGATCATGGGGTGCCAAGCTGCAAGGTACAATGCAGATGGATGGGACATATGCCACTATCCCTTTCTTTAGCCAGCTTAGAAGACTATATAGAGAGGCACACATGAAATTCATGGTTAGTAGCCCTAAAAAACCAGAGAATTCCCCTCTCTACTCTATCCACATGGACCTAGATTCTTTTATCCTTTACAATTATGAGTTTACTGATGAAAAAGAGTTAGGAAACACAGATTTAAGTAACATAGTAGAAGCCACAAATTCGAACATAATGGCAGCTCTAGAAATAGAGGAAAACAAGAGAGAAACCCTTGAACAGTGTGTTAAATATAAAAATCAGAGTGAACAAAACCAAGATTGCAAAAAAACAAATTACTCATCACTCTGAACTCCATGAAAGTCCTAAAGAACAAAACATAGCACTACACAATGGTGAACATAGCATTAGGGATGAAACTGATAACAATTCTGCAAAAAATCCCTTATGGAAAATGAACTTCGATGGATCTTGCACTAGAAAGACTACAGGAGCTGGGGTATGGTTGCACAATTCTGAAAATAACTATGCTGAGAGTCATGCTTTTAAACTAGACTTTAAGTGCACAAACAACATTGCAGAGTACGAAGCTCTTCTCTTAGGATTACATTTATTAAAAAAACTAGGAGCTAAGAGAATAGTTGTTCAAGGAGATTCAGAATTAGTCATCAAACAAATCAACGGAGAGTATACTGCAAAGCATCCTAGATTAAGGGAATATAGGAATGATGCTATGGATATATTGAAAACATTTTTAGAGTATGAGCTTGTATTTGTCCCTAGGAGTCAAAACATTATTGCAAATGGATTAGCCTGCACTGCTAGTTCATATCAGAAATCACCTAGTGACAAACAGATCATTATTCAAACAAAATATAGACCTGTAATGCCAGATAATGAGAAATATTGGCAGGTATTTGAGGGTGAAAAACAGATAGAGGATTTATTGCTTTGCAGGAACGAGTTTGAGTTACCTGATTTAGACTTAAAATCCGATGAAAACTGTGTAGATAAAGAGCCTCCTGACAAAGAAAAACCGTCCCCCAATGTAGAAATAAACATGTTGAACAAATAATTTGAAAAACAAACTGAAGAATACATGAAAACAGATAAAGAAGACATTGAGGTGTTGCAGTCCAAAGATAAGAACATACCCAGAGGATTAGTACCCCTAGAGGACCTTTTCGATTTTAATGATGTGGTAAAGAAACCCACTATATAACACACTGAATCAGATGTTGAAGAATGCAATATAGGCAGCAAAGATAAGCCTAAGATGATTAAATTGGCCAAAACTTTGCCAGCACACATCAAAAAGAAATACATTGATTTATTTAAAGAGTTTGTTGATGTGTTTTCTTGGAGCTATGAGGACTTAAAATCCCATGACACAGAGATTATCCAGCATAAGATCCCATTGAAAGAAAACCAAAAACCCTTTAGGCAAAAAGTGCACAGAATTAACCCAGTACAACTGCCTCTAGTGGAAAAGAAAATCAAGAAAATGTATGAGGCAAGAATCATAGTGCTTGTGAGTTTTTATGATTGGGTATCTACCCTAGTGGCCGTAAGGAAAAAGACAGGAGAAATCAAACTGTGCATTGATTTTAGAAACCTTAACAAAGCCTCCCTAAAGGAAAATTACCCTTTACCTAAAATGGAGCACATCCTACAAAGGGTAGTTGGTGCAAAGAGGATTTCTCTGTTAGATGGTTTTTCAGGGTATAACCAGGTCTTAGTACTCCCAAAAGATCAACTAAAAACAGCTTTCACCACTCCATGGAGCACTTTCATGTATGTGAAAATGCCTTTTGGACTAATTAACGCTGGTGCAACCTTCCAAAGAGCTGTGGACATCGCATTTTCAGAGGAAATAGGGCACTTCATTTTAATTTATCTCGATGACATAACAATTTATTCAAAAACTGATGAAGAGCACCTTAAACATCTAAGAAAAGTCTTTGAGAAGTGCAGGAGGTTTGGGTTATCTTTAAATCCCAAAAAGACTGTATTTGGCCTCCAAGAAGGTAAGCTTCTGGGCCATATTATATCAGAAAAGGGGATTAAAATAGATCCAAAAAGAGTTGAGGGAATATTGCAGATTAGCCACCCAAGAAACATAAAATAATTGTAGTCCTTTATTGGGAAAATTAACTTCTTGAGGAGGTTTATTCCCAACTTAGCAGAACTCCTGAGAAATATGACAAACATGCTTAATAAAGAAGTAGGAGTTAAATGGACTCTAGAGACCAAAAATCCTTTGAACTGGTGAAACTTGCCCTTACCCGAGCACCAGTTCTAATCAGCCTAGATTTCACAAAAGATTTCCTTATATTCTCCTTTGCATCAGAGCATAGCGTGGCCGTTGTCTTGTTGCAGAAAAGCCTAGAAGGACAGAAGCATCCAATTTCCTTTTTTAGCAAAGCGTTGAGATATTCTCCCTTGAAATATAATATAATGGAAAAACAGGCTTATGATTTGGTAAAGGCCTTAAAAGACTTCAAGGTGTATATTCTGCATTCTCACATCATTGCCTATGTGCCCAACATAGTGGTAAAAGATATCTTGTCACAAGACCCAGATGGAAAAAAAGGTAAATGGATAGCAGTGATACTAGAGTATGATTTGGAGATCAAACCCACAAAACTCATCAAGGGTCAAGGCTTGGCCCAATTAATGGATGAATCTAACTTACAAGCCCTTGACATAAACATGGTAGATGTTTTGGATGAACATGAAGGATTACCTGCTCCCACTATCGAAGAACAATTCCAAAACTCACCTTGGTACGCTGACATCTTGTATGTACTTACAAATCTTAATTCACCTCCTGATTTATCAAAGACAAAGGCAAGGTTTCTAAAGTTAAAAGCTAGAAATTATTGCATTTTAAATGAATGTTTATACTGGAAAAATGAAAATGGTTTGTTGCTTAAATTTTTTCTTGAAGTCGATGCAAAGAGGGTCAAACATGAGTTCCATGAAGGAGAGTGTGGAGGCCATTTATACTGGAAAACCACAACCAAAAAAATCCTTAGGGCTGGATTTTACTAGCCCACACTCTTCCAAGATGTACATAAAATGATATTTGCCTGCCATAAGTTCCAAATCTTTGAGGAAAAAAGAAAACTCCTCCCTTTTCTATTACAAATCATCACGGTTGAAGCTCCCTTTCAATAGTGGGGCCTAGATTTCATAGGGGAAATCCATCCTGCTTCATCTGCCCAACAAAAATGGATTCTCACAGCCACAGACTATTTCAAAAAATGGATAGAGGCCATACCTTCCAGGAATTCCACAGATTTTGTCATCATAAAATTCCTTGAAGACCATATCCTATCTATATTTGGCTGCCCTAGGAAGATTATTACTGATAATGCTGCTGCTTTTGGTTCCAAAAAGATGATTGATTTTTGTCACAGGTATCAGATTGCTCTTGGTCATTCTACTGCTTATTATCCTCAGGGTAATGGGCTAGCATAATCATCAAATAAAATTTTAGTGACGATCATCAAGAAGCTACTTGAAGAGAATAAAAAATCATGTCATAGCAAGTTAGTGCATGCTTTGTGGGCAGACAGATTGACTACAAAGAAATCCATTGGAATGTCCCCATATCAGTTAGTCTATGGAGCAGATGCAGTGTTCCCTACCAGCCTAGGGGTACCAGTGATAAAATTAGTCCAAGAAATACAATCAGAAGAGGACAGCATGGTAAGGAGGATCAATCAAACAATACATCTCCAGCAGACAAGGAAAGAGGTCTACAACAGAGCTCAAAAAGTGCAAGAAAGCATCACAAAGTTGTTTGATAAGAGAAAAAAAGCTTGTGATTTCAAAATTGGAGACAAGGTGCTCAAGTGGGACTCTAGAAGGGAAGATAAGGGTAAGCATGGCAAATTTGACAGTTTATGGCAAGGCCCTTATGTCATTCAGTCCACCATTGGTCCAAATGCATTCTTTCTGCAAGAGTTAGATGGTACATATCAGTTTGGGGGTCCTGTCAATGGCAGGATTCTCAAACATTACTATTGATGAAGTTCAGAGTTTAAAGTTTTCACTTCCATTGTAAATACCATTTCTTTGTTCAGTTTTAAAAAAAAAAAATGAAAAAAAAATTGAAAGAGAAAATAAAAGGTTCATACAAGCTCAAAACTTTAACTTGTGAAGTTCTGAAGGATGGCTCAAATCAGCTCAAAACCTAAGCCAAAGGAAGTGAAAGGCTAGTTCTAATATGCCCAAAAGTTGAACCAACAAATAAAGAAGATGGATCAACTCTAACAAGCCCAAAACCAGAGCTGAAATGAAGAAGAAAAGTGACTCTAACAAGGTCAAAATCTGAGTCACAAGAGAAAGAAGGATGCTCTAAAGTTTCACAATTTCAAGCCTTCAAATTTTTGTTTTCAATTTCTTGCAAAGTTTAGTTCATGTGCAACTGTCTTTATGCCATGGACCCACAGCAAACCAGACAGTCTAATCCTGGTTTGACTGTTTTTAAATTTCTGTCTTAGAATGTAGAGAAAGAAATATGCTAGACAGTTTAATCCTAGCAGATATTAGTGTAGGTAGAGAAGCTATGAGGCCAACTATCTAATCTGGTCTCATGGAGGAATAAGGGTAGAATTAGATTAGATTTTTCTGCTTTCAATAAAAAAAAAATGATGAAGAAAGTCTGCAAGTCTAATTGCACCTTGAAGAAAAATGTTAGGACTGTAGGATGGGTAGGTAGATTGTTTGGGAGAATATTACTGCTAATATGATGTTTTCATGAGTTGTGGTAGCTGATTAAAGAAAGAAGAGATGTGTCAAGTACCAGGCATTTGGCCTACTTCCAAAGATTATTTTCTGAGATTCTTGACACCTTCAAGAAGATGCCATCCCCATGTGGAGCCATTGTTAGCCACCTATAAATTTTTGACATAGAAAATAGGTGGCTAAAATGTTTCTGAACCTTCAAGAGAAACATTTCCCTTGAAAATATTTCATTCTTGAAGCCTCTATGTGTATTTTTCCTTTGAAGATATCTTCACTGCTGTTTCCACTGAAAAAAGGCTTGTTGTTTTGTGAAAAGAATTCTTCAAAAAGGCCTCCATTCACCCTATTTTATCCCCACAAAGCCTCCATTTTCACCTCATTTTTTCCCTTTCAAAATCTTACAAAATCCATCCATTAACCCTCCAAATCATTAAAATTCCCTTTTTAAACCTGATAGCTCCATTTATTTTGTTTAAAAATGCCCTTTTTTGCCTACCGGAACCCCTTTCTTGGCCTCAAAAACACTGATTTTGGCCTAAAAAAACCCTTTTTACATTATGACAGGTTTAAGCCCCCGAGGGCTTATACTCTGTAGCCCTTTCTCCATATAACCTGGCACCAACACTAGGCGCTAAGTCCCATCGTGCAATTGCAATCGGAGCCTTCCCTTTCCGACTTTTCCTTTGTTATTCCGAAATTTTTGGATGCGATGAATTTTTCTCTTCTCGACCTCCACTTCAATCCCCATTGTTGATCTACATAGATCGACGACCATCGCGCTTTATTCATCTCCATGCATCACCTCTCTCCATTACCCCTCCAATTTACTATGGACTGTTGATCTACCATTCTAATCTGATGGCACTGGTGTAATCGCACAATCGCAAAGGCCCAATCCTATGCCTTTGACCTCTGCCGATATGCGAGCCCCGCTTAGACCTTAACAGTTCACCCATTCAGATCCAACAGTCAAGATCATTTCCGCATCCATATAACAGTCTAATTCCCTTTGTAACACCGTCGTGCCAGTTTCAAATCTCATCCGTCCATACATAAGATCCGACGGATCACAATAAACTCGATGGCCCGATACACCCCTGCTCATTTCTTTCTCGTCGACAGATCTTGATCATCCATTTCCAAGATCTAACGGTTGAGATTTAATCTGCCACTGACCCCATCTACCTGTCCTGCTCGTGCATCTTGCCTTTTTCGTGCTAAACCTGCACCGTCAGATCTTCCACCCTCGCATCCGATGGCTGAGAAGCATATCGCACAATTTTTTTCGTCTGAACGTTAATGTTTTGAAATCGCGCGATATAAGCAGTTTTTGGATTTCCATGTGTCAGCTTCTGTATGGAATCACGTTATTTTTGAAAATTCTTCTTACCACCCTCAGCCGTGCGTGAAAACTGCTGCCGATTTTCCGCTTACCGCCCTCCACAACACATTCTCCTTTTTAATTGTGACTGTTGGTTGATCTGATCTAGCGGCTTAAATTGCATCGCATCCTCATTCATTTGTTTTTCTCTTATGACCCCGAATGCCTCCATAAAACAATCTTTGTCGTCGATTATTTTATTCCAACGGCCCACGTTTAGTCTTACCTCCATTCATTGTTCATCCATATAACCTTCCGAACAACCCCATCGACGAATATCAACTGTTGATCACCGTCTACTATTCTAATCTGACGGCTCACAACACTCAACGCCCCAAACCTTCATCAAATCAGTTTTTCACCATCCGCCATGATTTTTTTGCCTTTTCTTCACTACATCCACGATTTCCTTCATCGTACCACCATTTCCACGGGCCTCCGAAGAAATATTCGCCCACTCCCTCTGGTTTTCTTAACATGTTTATTATATTTTGCAGGGATTACAGGGTCGCGAAATAATTTTTTCTACACAGTCACAGACAGGTGACTGAGAATGCAAAAGACCATCGCAGAGGTTGAAAAACTAGAGAAATACACTGCTGAGAGGTTTGCAACATCTTTTCCATTAAAAATCAGGTTATTAACTCTGATTCAAACCCTCAAGAGCCATTAAAACCTGTTTAGTCACGAAATGGTCAACAGAAGCGGCAAAGAGTATCAGTGGAAGATTAAAGAGATTAAAGGCCTGTTATTGAATATTAACACTATAATCTAGTGATTAAAGGATGAAGATACAGATTGAAGACCCTTAAAATGATCCAGAAGGCTAATAAGGCCTTAAGCGCATGAAACAAGCCATATCAGTGTTTCACATCAGCAGAATGTTCTTTCCCAAGAAAGGACAAGTTCCCATAATGTTTTTTATTCTCCATCAAGTTCCTGAGAAGATCATCACCCTGACAGAAGTCCTAAGATTGCCAGAACATTAGTTGCAAATCATGGAAAGCCTAAAAGTCATTTATCTGCCTTACTTGTCCCAGAATACATACAAAGTACAAACAGCCAGAAAGTACCTCAGAAGCATACCTCTAAAGTAATTATCAGCATGTAGAAGACCCTTAGTTCATCCAAAGAGTACTAAAAGTCAATACGGGGATATTAAGACAGAATGGGCTGCAAGAAACATTTCTCCCTCTATTTTAATGATGCATTTAATTTCTATCTGCCTCTACAGCCACTCTTTTAGCTATAAGAACTCTTTAGAAATGCATTGTAAATGTTGGTTAACCGTGGATTGTAAGTTGTTTCATTGAGATAGAGTTTTGTGTGCATTAGTTGTAAAATAGGCTGGGAGATGATTTCTAGTTGATATCAAGCTGCTGGACAAGGATGTATGTGACTGATGTTGCTCTTTAATATGACAAGCATGTTCATTGGATCCTGATCTAAATCAGTGGTGAAGTGTTCTATATTTTATTGTTCACTGCTCTGTTAACCATCACATTTCATTTCTCTAATAAGAATCAGTAATCTAGCTTAGGATTTACTGCTGTAAAGTACCCTAATGCTACCTTCTCTTCTTATCTTTTATGTTTTCTGCTAATTGTGTAATCTAAGAACCAGATTCGAGATAATTTAACCAGTATAGTAGTTGGTTTACCCATGCTTGATGTTGTATGAATTTAGAGTCCATTTTAGATGTTCTTGTCTGGTTTTAACCGAAAGAATTGGGAAACTGGGAGATCTAGAGTTAGTTCTGTCTCACTAGGGTCCTTTTCAGAGGTTTTCCTTTCTAAGATCCCTTAAGTTGAATGTCAAAAGCAGAGAAGGTTTAAATTCTTTCTCTGATATTAGGCTTCACTTTGTGTCCATCTTGATTTTTTTCTATCATCTGAAGAGTTAGCCTCATTAGGAGTTTGATCATAGATGGTTAAGGCATACCCTGTCCCTAGATTTTCTCCTAAGCGGTCACCTTGGAAGGTTTCCTTGTCATTCACCTTCATTTCCTTATCATTTCATCCCATACTATCATCTTAAGAGATCCTCTGATTTAAATGACTAGCCCATTTGAAAGCCTTGGATATTGAATTGCAAGTAAACCATTTTATGACCCCATTGCCCAGTGGACTTGTATTTTCTTTGAATTATCTCCCCATTGCTGAAATACTTCTTCATTCACTCCTTTACATCGTATTGAACCCTTCTTTCTGTTGGCCGGATAAATCGATCTTGCGGACAAGATCGATCTCCCTAGTGTCAGAAGACAATCTTGCAACAAACGAAGAAATAAGTTTGTCTTTCTCTAAATATATTCATTTTACAAATAAATGCTACGAAGGTGTCGATCCTACCTTAGATGTAAATGCTTATTTGCGGTCGTAGTGCTTCTGTCGCATCAAAATCCTTCCGTCGGAACAAGAGTTCTTCCATTGCAACAAGAGTTCTTTCATCGCAACAATAATCCTTCAGTCGCAACAAGAGTTCTTTCATCGCAATAAAGTGTCGTCTTTCATCACAACAAAGTGTTGTCTTTTGTCGCAACAAACTATCGTCTTATGTCGCAACAAAGTGTCATCTTTTGTCGCAACAAAGTGTCGTCTTTTGTCGACCTACAATCAAAAACAAGAAAATATTAAATAGCACCTGTATAAAAAATAATCGTAAAACATACCTATTATAGTGATCAAGGAATCTATGAAATAAACGATCAAATGACAACTTATTGAAATAAACAATCAAACGACAATTTATTGAGAAAAACAAAACTTGATTTAATTAATCTTAAAATAACAGAAGAAACTTACAATCTTAGCCTTGATGTTTGAATAGGCCTTCCCGGAGTCTGAAGTAGGAGTCTCCTCTACTTTGATAAGTCTTTCACTCTTCCTCCAGGAGCACATAGAGGTATGTGATCTTTCCTCTCGAAAGCTCAGCAGAAAGAAGTCTAAATCTCAACAGCACTTCAACTCAATCACACATAAATCTTGAACCCCCTTTGAGGCTACCCAATGCCTCTTTTTATAGAGTAGATCAGGAGGTTATGGTTCCACCTTTGAAGGGATAGAATCTTCCTTCAAAGGGATAGGCTCATCACATCAAGGGATTAGTTCCTTAAGGTCAGGGATGCATGAACCTTACTAAAGCATACTCATCCCCAAAAAATCTCATCTAGAACCTTCTAGAATTGACCTCAAATCAGCTTTTTATCTTTACTTTCTCGCTTTTTTTGACTTTGAGAAGGGTACGCAGGAATGACAAGAAAAAAATGCATTCTGGAAGGCATGTAAGTAGTGTATTACCTGCGTACCCAAGCTAGGAACGCAGGCAGGCTTCATGTTACCTGCGTACCCAAGGCTTTTTGAGTTTTTAGGGTATTTCCTCTAGTTTTAGGGCTTGAAATGAGGAACAAAGGTTGTAAGACTTGTAGAGGAGGCATGTATGATTGTTAATGAGCTCATACAGTAATCAGAATGTCAAGGTGAAAATTTTTAGTGCAACATATTGCCCCCTAAAGTGCGAAGTCTGGAATAGATGAAGATGAAGTCTGTCATATATGAAAAGTGAAGTACTTTATCATTTCAAGGATCATCCTATGGACACCCTGGTCGGAACCTGTAAAAACATTCATGCAAAATATATATATGAAATAATATCATCACTGAGGTAGGCATTCCCATACTCAAATCAAAACTAACTAGAAAACTAATTTAAACTGTTATGATACAGGAATTATTTTCAATATATCAATAGTATAGACATGTATAGACACAGCATGGACACAACCATATATTTATGAATAGTCCATTGTATAAATGAATAACAAAAATTCCTCGCAGCCTGGATGGTGGAAACTAGATCCAAGGTCTTGATTTTCGCTTCTAAAACCAGTATGATTCTATCCATGTGAATGAATGTGTCGAAGTCGAACATGGTAGAAACCACTTGATTACCAGTCAATAATGTAAACTATTAACAAGTGTGAGAGTAACCACCAGTAATGTCAATGGCTCTTAAAGTACTCAGTACAATCCATGAAATGTGAATTAATGAGCTAAAGTTGAACATGTCACGGAATCATTCGATCTAAGGTCAATGATGCAACGTGTCGTCGAAGGCGAGAAACCTGCCATTGAGGCATGCAGATTCCAAGTTACTAACGATTTCTAGATCAAATTCCTAGATAATGAGTTGTCATTTATAGAAATCGATCCGTCGTAGGTAAGCCCACAACACGAAATCATAGATCAATTTTTGAAGAAATATATTGGCAAGGACTGACTCAAGGATGGTCAAAATGGAAGACAAATATTTTTCAAATGAATGATTTGTTTGAACTGTCCTCTTGAACACATAACGACACTGCAGATGGTTTGGTGACAATTGACCCAAAGCTAATACCGAGAAACCGGCTGAAGACTTTCAATATGGTTTGATTAACTGTCAGGCAAAGGATTTTCCCAACCCAGGTGAAAAAATTGTCGTGTTCAAGAGTGGTTAACGGTTTTCTGAATAATCAAAATGTAACAAACAGGTTCGTTTTTCTCTCTTTTCCCCCACCATTTCTGGCAAGTAGCTATTTATTTTTGACAAGCTTGAGGAGGATAACATTTGTTTGTTTATAAGCTCATCCTTCGAATGAGTCCAACTTAGTTTAAGATTTGAACCCTAAGAAGGAGTGGTTCGTTCCTGCTTAAAAATTGAGCAGGTCCTTTACCGTTAAATTTTAACGAGTCGAGTATAGAAGAAACTCGGTGTTTTTCAATTTTAGGGAGTCAGAAGAAAAACTTAAGAAAACTCCGTGGGTGTAATTTTTCGTAAATTTAGTCTCTCGAGCCCAAAAAAGGATAAAATAATGTGGGAGAGAACTCTCTTGACTGTAATTAGTCAACGTATACCTTTTTCGTAAATATTCCATCTCAGTCCATAAAAGGGGTAAACTTATACTGACGGGACGATCATTCATTTACTTTAATGAGTTCGAATAATCAAGTGCTCGGAAAGCTTTTCATGTTTAGAGAGTCTGAAAAGGGCTTAAAAGAGGACTCCAATGTTTTGCTTTTTCGTAAATTTTGAAAGAGTCCAAAAAAGTGATAAAAGTATGCTCTTTGCTGAAAAATGTTCATTTTTACCGAAAAATCCAATATTCTACACAAAAACTTGAAACATTACACATACCTGTTTAAGATAAATAAAAATTCTTTCAAAAATAACCCTTTTAAAGTGAAAAATAAACAAATAAAAAATTCATTATTCGAAAAAACTTATAAAGAGGACTTTTCTAACTTCATTTTTACTATTTGAATTCAGAGTGAAAAAGTAAGGGTTTTTGGATAAGAAAAACTTCCTGTGAAGATTCTGGAAAATCTGTTCGTCGGAATCAGAAACCGTTAGCTCCAAGTAATCTGTATAAATTTTGGACCATATGAGGGCCCAGGTTGATTTGCTGATATGACTAGTAAACAATTAGGACACACAGGACCAGTGTTTCTTGTTTGTTAGCCACCGGCTCGAAGTCGAACTAGAGGTCATATATTTTTTGACTGGTTTGTCCAAGAGGGGTGGACACTTATCTCTATTCGGGACTAGACCGGGTGGCCAATCTATTGCTACTCTCAAAGCAGAGTTTTGTAATGGTTGAGTAGACCCCAAGGCTAAATGGATGGATATCATCCGTCCTGAGTTCAAATTTATTGTCTTCATTTTTACTAGATTGTACAGGAATGCAACATTACATGTTGCTAATCTCATGCTGAGGGCATTGAGATTGTTAGATTTCTGTCGACATATTTTCGTTGGTTGAAAAACCATCTCTTTATTATTAAGGACTTTCATACGCTAGGATAAAATATCGCAGTGACAAAGACATGGCTTTTCCTCCAAGAAAGTAATGGGATAATTCAAGTAAAAATCATTTTCAACACTTTCTAAATCCTAATTTTTTTTTAAATATTTTAAACCGTCCAACACAAGACGATGTATAGTTTGAAACACACTTCTATGCTATGATATATCACTATTACTGGCTATCTGTGTACATGTTATCAGATGTTGTTTAATTTACTGCTTTGTTTATTTCAAATGTCTATTTATCATACTAGAAGCAACTGCATCTGCTAAAGTATTTAAATGTCTTGGAATATGCTGATATTCAATGTAATCAAATTCTTCCAAGAGATGAAATCTTAAGAATAACCGTAACAAAACTGGATTTCTAATGGCATAAACCCTGTTAAGTTGTAATACAACAAGTTCAGAATCCAACCTAACAATCAAAATCCGAATTCCAAATGATATGGATTCAGATAATAACTCAATCACTGCACTATACTCTACAATGTTATTCATTGTTTGACCGAGGCTTACCCCATGCATAGACACTAACTCGTCAGAGGGTGAATAGATAACCCAAGCTGCGGAAGAATGTTCAGTGTACTACGACAAGCACCATCAACAAAACCAATGTAGGTTTGAAGAGACGTCGAAATCTGCAATATCAAGAGTAAAACTCAGATAAGCAGGAATAGTGATAAGAACACACTCTAAATTAGGCACGATTTTCTAATCTAAGACACACCAGCAGTAAAGAATCTAATCTAACTAAAAATCTCCACACCAAATTTAAGCATAATATCTCTTCAGATAAAGCCCATTTCTGGGTTTATCTAAAGGGACACCATCGAAATCTATCAGCTCATAGGCCCCTTTTGCCAACTTTCGCTTAACAATGAAAGGACCATGCCACATAAGCACGAATTTTCCAACCCCTAACTTATCGTTGGCTTTATCGTACACTAAAACTAGGTCTCCTTCTGAAAAACTACGAGGGGTAACATTTCTATCGTACTGATATTTTATTCGTTTGACATGAGCTTCGTTTGCTAATGCAGCATTTCATCAATTCTCATCTAGCTGAGCCAAGTACAAAAAATGCTTCTCCTCTTCAGACGTATCTGGGATTAATTCTATGGCTAATTTCAAAGACGGAATTTCGCATTCAATAGGCAACATAGCTTCCAAACCGTAAACTAGTTGAAAGGGAGTGAAACTAGTTGACATTTTTACTGAGGTCCGATATGCCAAAAGTGCTGAAAATAACATGGAATGCCAATTCGACTTATGAGTACCAATAATTCGTCTAATCATAATGACTAAAACTTTATTGATAGCTTCAACCAGACCATTAGCCTGTGGGTAATAAGGAGTAGAACTATCGTGGCGCAGGCCAAGTTGATTTGTCAGTTCAGTCATCATGATATTCCAAAAATGACTTCCATGATCTATAATTATGGCTTGAGGAAAACCGAATCTAGCAATTATATGATTGAACACGAAATTTGCAGCAGTCTTTCCATCTGCCAAAAATGTAGGCATCGCCTCGGCCCACTTAGTAAAATAATCTACCGCTAGGATAATATACGCATGCCCCCTGGTCGAGTGAGGGTTACATGTAATAAATTCAATACCCCACTTTGTGAAAGGACCGACAACAATTATAGGGTGAAGAGGAGCGGGTGGTGCATGCATTTTACGATCAAAGACTTGACAATTGTGGCATTTTCGGACTACATAAATCCAATCTTTGAATAACGACGGCCAGAAATAACCAGTGCGCAATATCTTTTGGGCTGTGGCATACCCATACATATGAATGCCACATGCTCCAGAATGGCAGTCATTTAGAACCTTCTCAGCTTCTTCATGAGTAAGACAGCGTCGGAAAATAGAGTCCGCTCCATGACGATAAAGTGTATCACCAATAATATTGTATTGTTGGGATTGGAAAAGTATTTTCCGTCGTGGAGATCATGATATTTTAGGCCGAAAAGATTGGGTTTGGAGATAAACAATAATATCTCCATACCATGGATTAAGAGTACTGATAAGAAACAAGGATTCATCCACAATGGGCTACTCCACCATAGTTTCAGTACCAGTAGACGGGAAATCACACATCAGTTTTGCGAAAACCAAAGATTTCTTTGCCTTGGATTTTTCAAATTCCAAGTCAAATTCCTGCAGGATAACTATCCATTTGGAATACTTGCCCCCTAGCAATTGTTTGGTCAAGATGTACATCATAGGGTTACAGTCAGAAATTACTGTGGTTTTGCATAATAATATGTAGTGTCGAAATCTTTGGACAACATGAATAGCTGCCAAGGCCAATTTCTCCACATGCGTGTACTTTATCTCATTCGGATGCAGATTTTGACTAAGATATTAAATGACATGTTCATTGTTGAATTCATCTCCCTGAACTAAAACCATCCCAATAGTGGAATGAGAGGCGACGAGGTACAAAAATAGTCCCGATTGTAGTTGGGAGGATGCAATAATGGTGCATGGGTCAATGCGTGTTTGAGTGCATCAAAAGATCGATCAGCGATCTCATCCCAAAAGAATGGAACGTTCTGTTTCAACAACCGGGTAAAACCCTTTGTTAGCTCAACGTAGATAGGAATGAACTGACGTAAAAAGTTTTCTTTTCCCTGAAAAATTTGGAGTTGGCGCAGAGTTGAAGGAGGAGGTAGATTGACAATAGCTTCGACCTTCGACTGGTCAACACGAATGCCTGCTTTCGAAACAACAAATCCCAGTAAGCGACTCGATTCTACACAGAAAACAGATTTGTGTGGATTCGGCCGAATTCGATAATGCCTACATCTCATAAAGATAGTTCGTAAATGAGTGAGATGGTCGGCCCTACGCGATGAATGATCAGGTAAATCATCGAGATAAGGCTGCACAATGTGCTTAATGTCATGGAATGCGTAAGACATAGCCCTTTGAAAATTTGCCCCAACTTTTTTCAATCCAAAGGGTAGTTTGCAGTAAGCAAATGTCCCCCATGGAAAAATGAAAGTTGTTTTTGGTTGATCAGCAGGGAGTATGTTTATTTGATTGTAACCGGAAAAACCATCCATAAAGGAGAACATTTCACTGCTGGCACAATCATCAATTATTTGATCGATATAGGGGGTTGGATAATTGTCTTTAGGAAAAGCTCAATTAATATCCCTATAGTCGATACATAATCTTATTGTTCCTTGTTTTTTGTTAACAGGAACAATATTCGATACCCAATCCGTTAAAGGAATCAGATAAATGAAACCTGCACGAAGTAATTTTTCAACCTCGGCTTTGATAGCAACAGCTTTTCTCGGATGTATTTGATGTAAACGTTGACGGATAGGTTTGGCAGCCGGGTAAGTCTTGATTTCATGTACAACAATTGACGGATCGATTCCTGGCATTTCTTCATATGACCAGGCAAACACATCACAAAATTCTTGAAATAGGGATTTATAAGTTTGAATTTCATCGTCCGTACAACAAGCACCTATATGAATGTTTTCAATTATTCCTGGTTTAACTGAAATGTCAATTGGAATCGTTCGAGAGATATTTTCCAAATTTAACTCAGAATCAGGATTGTACAATGGACTCTGTGGTTCTTTGACATATTCAACAGTAAAAATAGAAGAGAAATCATTTTCAAAATGATCCAACTCAGGTAAAAACGAAGATCGGTGATGTAGATCTTCCCATGGTAAATCGTCAATAGACAAAAGTTTGTGAATTTGCTCATCAGTATGAACAAGATCAGGAAATGTCGTTGTGGTTGAGCTAGATATAGAAAGTGATTCCTCATGGATCCCATTCATTGGATCAGTTTCGGTTGAAGAAAGATTGGAAAGCGACTGTATAGCCTGATATGCAATTTCAAAGGGACTCAAAGGCATTGCACCATCAAATGAATCGAACTCAGAATCAGAAGGTGTGATCCAAGGATCATCAAACGTAATGGTATTCGATGAAATCATATGAATGTTTGCAATAGGAGGCGATACGTTAGGAGGAGGAAAGGAAAAAGTTCCTAGTAAACCAGAATCTTTAATCAAACCTACCCCAACATCCTTGTAAGGGATAACTGTTTTACCGATGTGCTAGATCATTTCTGTAGAGGCTGGATCGGAGGAGAAATAAGTGAGCTGATCTATTGTAACGATATTTCCTTGATGTGGAAACTTGATAAGTCGAAATACCGATGAAACAACAGCAGTCATAGCATAAGACCAACTGCGACCCAGGAGAAGGTTGTAATCTAGAGGAGCATCAACCACCTCCACATCTAGATTTAAGGTTTTGCCTTCGACCCCTATAGGTAAATCCTACAAAATAGTGAAAGGATGGAACCCTCGGCCATCAAAAGCCTTTAGAATCATCGGAGACTGATTGAGTGTAGGAGAACCAAGCGATTTCCAACACTAGATCGACATAATACACGTGCAAGCGCCTTCATCAATCACATTTTGAAAGATCGGTCTGTTTTTGACTAAAACTAGAATCCGGAAAGCCATTTGATGAGGTAGGCGGGGTGTACTATTCTCTAAATTGAAGATTATAAGGTTCGAATCCTGAATATCGATAGCTCCTATGGCAAACAAAAGTAATTTATGCTGTGCTGGGCACGATTACAGCACTTCCAAAGCCGACATTGCTGAAGGGGAGGGGAAATAGCTAAGTCCTCAACAATGTTGTAATTCTAAGCAGCTCTCGCGTGTGGATTGAAAGTTGATTTATGAATTACACCTTTAGCAGGCGGTTTGATTACAAAGTCTGGATTGGGTTTCTCAATCTGTAGCAGATCAGAAACAGAAGGAGGTGTAGTTGATGTATTTGAATTAGTATATTCTACATCTTTACCACCAACAGGATTCTTACTACCATAATCTTGTGATCGTGTCGCAATCCTGACATGAGGCATCATCATAATAGGTTCTTCTGAGGCATTCGAGGTAGAACCAATCATCTTACTATCTTGTGTGGGAAAAGGATCCTTCAAGACAACAAGTTTTTGAGAACCTTTAATGAATTTCGCAACCTCTGCTCGATGCGGGAATTCCTTAGTAAAATGATCCTCATCGCAAATGAAACAAGGATAGCGAGGCTTTCGTTTTTCGTCATTAGATTTAGTTTTATCTGTTTTTTCTTTTGAATTATTTTTGTTTTTATTCTTCCCCTTATTTTTACCGCCAGATTTATATTTGTCCGTAGATGTCTCTATGACATGAATGTAGGCAGAAATTTCAACCGAAGATTCTCCTTTCGGGGAATCAGGTAAAGTTATTATAGGAGAAGAATTCTTTGAAGATTTATTCTTGCTTTTAGTATTAACTGTACCAATCATACCGTTAGCGGCATGAGACCCTGAAGGTGCTGCAGTTATTTGACCTTGTTTTGGAAGATCAGAGATTTTTTCATGTAAAGTACCTGACTTCGTATAGACGAGGTCAAGATACTGAGCTTGAGCAATGAATTGCTCCTCAGTAACAACTCCGGCCTTAGCTACATCTTCAGTGATTTAACAAACCATTCTGCCAAAATTTGATCCAGAATGTAAACTTTCACTAAATTCCTTCTACATCGCCATTCGTGAATATGATCAGAAATATATGTGGACGTGGATTGCTTTAGCGAAGTCAATAGTTCCATGCCATTGTCATATCGGAAAGGAAACTGAAAATGAGTTAAGAAATAAGTTGCTAACTGACTAAAATTATTAAAAGATCCTTGTGGTACTCAATGTACCATTTGGCGGCAAGACCAATAAGAGTTCGTTGAAAAAGACGTAAGCAAATTGAATCATCAATTATCAAATTAGATGCACACCAGAGGTGATAAGTCATAACGTGATTTGACGGATCCCCTCCTGACTTACACTCGAATTTCGGTATATCACTGGGCAACTTATGCGTCATTGGCGACCAGTACGGATAATAGAAAATTGAATCATTCGTAAGGCGTGTCAAATCAGGTAAATCCAAAGTTGCAATAAATGGTAACTGACGGTTAGTGTCATGAAAACCTTGAGTAACCAAAGCAGTTCCGGGAGGAGGATACCCAGGATAACTGGGAATCGGATTTGCATTAGGAATGGTATAACCTCCCGGGAAACCAATATTAACCGGACCAAACTGGGGTTGTTGAGGATATTGATAAGTATTCAGGGTACAGTTGATACTAATAAGATGGGTTTTGTGAAACGAGACCGAATTGAGCCTGCTCCTGGTACAATTGATACGTGAATTGCGGTTGACTTGTGACAATCGTACTTGTAGTAGCTTGTCCTGGAGGTATCTGGATCGAAGTCTGAACTGAAGGTCCTGATTGGGGTACAGAGACTTGAGGGATTTGCACGGATGCAGGGATAGAAGAACTCGGAGCTACAGATACTCCATAAATAGGTGTTATGGGTTGAACATATGTCGCAAAAGTTGTAGTAGTTTGAGGCAGAGTCTGAGGTGTAATAGGCCCAGACTGTTGAACAGAACCAGGTGCAGGGATTTGAACAGTAGGCTGGATAGGTTGTTGGGTTGGACCAGAAACCAAAGGTTGTCCAGGTTGAGTAGGCAAGTGCACATTAGGCTTCATAGCCTGTTGAATTTAGGACGGATCCCACACCATGTTCATTCCGGGGTATTGTCTCGTAGAAGGTTTTACATAAGGACCATAGCCTGGTTGAACGTAGGGTTGATAAGTAAGTGGTAAATTTCCGGCTCCTTTTACAGATGATTGACCAGAAGGCAGCTAGAAACCTTGAATTGGGTACTGACCTCGAGGTTGATAACCCTGAGGTGCATACTGAAACTGGGGTTGATAAGGAATTTGAGGAACATACTGAGTTCAGGGTTTAACTTGGGGTATGTACTGTCCTAAAGGTTGATAACCTTGAGGTATGTACTTTCCTTGAGATTGTTCTCCAAAATAATATGATGCCACAGTTTTTCCTGGGAAAAAGTTACCTTGAGGTTGCCCCCCAGGTGGTAAATGACTGCCCTGAGGTTGTCCCCTAGGCGGTAATTGGCTACCTTGAGGTTGCCCCCCAGGCGGTAACTGATTTCCCTGACATTTTCCCCTAGGTGGTAACTGACTACCTTGAGGTTGAGGATTCGGAATATTACCAGACATCATAAATATTTTCTCTACGTTCGATGTTTCAATTTTAATACCATTAAGACCAGGTGATAATACTTGTTCAGTCGGTCGAGGAGTTGCTCCTAAGAAAGTACCAGAGAGAGCCTGATACCCCGAAGGAATAGAAGGACCACCGTGTAAAAATGCTTCTGGTGATTGGGAAAACATAGATGACTCTCCTACCATAATAGATGAAGGATAATAACCTCTGGGCATAGGATGAAATGAAATTCAAGGTGGAGAAAAATCAAGACCCGGGTTCTCTAAAAAGTTTGTCAAAGATAGATACCAAGCGTCAGTTCGAATAGGGCTGTAGAAAATGGATTCACGCTCCCTAATATTTAAAGACTGAGGGGATTCGGGAAGAGATAACTCTTCGTCTGGACTAGTAAGCTCTTCAATAGAAATTAGGCCAGATGGAAGATCTTTAGCAACAATATCTCTTACCCTACGTGAACCAGGATCGCTATAAGTTGGTGTAATAAATCCTGAGCATGTTTCCAAAACTGAAGGTTCAGTGTCAGGTTTGGAAATTTCAGGTTCGTCAGCTAATTCACTGGAAGGAGAAATATTACCAGTAACTTCCGAAACCAAAATTGGTTCTTGAATGTGTTCTTGAATCTGTTGTGGGTATTTGCTGATCAGGATGAACAACTATAGATGAACTTCCAATTTCTGTTGATCTAATTCTACTGCTACTAGATGATACTAGAGCATGCAGCCCTTCAAGCTAACTTGGTGTATATTCAGGGGGCTTCCCCTGAAGTCTCCGGGATTGTCTCGGTAATTCTGCCACAATTAAATATTAATTAATCACACGTAAACAAAGAAAATCTAAATAAAAAAACCTAAAGTCTCTAAAGAAACAAACAGCTGAATCACACGCCTAAAAAATATAAGAGTTAAAACCACACACAAACAGTAACTTCCCGTACTAAAAACACTAGTTGGTGATGAAATCCAACTTAGTAGAAGTTTAATACAGAAAGGGCGGTTGGAAAAGTTACCCCGACAACCTTCTTAATGAAACAGACTGGCACAAGTTTCTTCATAAAACCATCTCGAGTGAAGAGAACCCCCCAGAGAGTCCAAGTGAGTCTAGTCGAAGTCTGCTGCAGGTACAGTGAGATCTTTCCTTCACCATCACCTTAGGAAATAATCTTAAGCTTATGGAAACTAAGGTTACCAACATTAACAAATACAACTGGGGGAACAGTCTACGATCCGATCACACGCGCAAGGGCAGAGTAGCAAAGCTCAATCCTCTTGAAGGCTCCTCGACATGGTCAATATGAGGTTTACCGAAAAGTGACCCCAGGCTCCTCGACAATGGTTAATCCGAGGTTTACCATTTTTAATGCGCGCAGATACTTATATCTTTCCCAATGAAACAGAATTGATTGTCTCAAAGGTTCGGACATGATCTCGTGATTAACTCCTTTAAGAGAAGCTTCCCAAATTGTACAAATTACAATTGGATTTATTTCCTACCGCAAGATTTATCTACTTGTTTGTTTATACTATCTTGGAGAGTTAATTACTCCCTACTCCAAGATACTAGCCTAAGCTATATTGGTGATAAGAGCCCTAGAAATAAAAATATTACTAGATCAATTTTAATTAAGCGTTTTTTTTATGGGTTGTTCTTTAAGTAAATAGGTATGGAAATGAAACTTTGATGGTGTGAAGACTCAACTTCCAAAAACACTAAAAATATGCACCTAAAAATGGTAATCAATTCGTTTTTCTTTCAATGAAATTCTAGCTAAAGAAAGAGTTTGATAATGCAATTCTTTTAAGAGACAATTCTTTCTTTAAACATGAAGAATAAATGGAAGAAAATATTTTTGTTTTTTCAATAATAACTCAAAACGAGACAAATAATCAATGCTCACAATAAATCCATTTTTATTTCAAGACTCAAAACTACAAAAAACAACTTTCCTTCAAAAGAGATCTACAAATCCTTAAAAGCATTCAAAACTATGAAAACAAATTTTGAGATCTACAAACTTTAAAAAATCTAATTGAATAAAAGCTTTAATTTTTTTTTTTTAGAATTTTTTTCTTATTTGTTCAGTAAAATAAGGATTCATTTGCCCAGAATAAGAAATAAATCAAAAACATCCAGATATGTTTTATAAAAATGAAATTCAGAACTTAAAACAAAGTTTGTTCAAAGATTTGCAAAGAGAAAACTAGATCTATTTCTCAAAAAAGAATGAATTTCACAACCAAATCAGACTCATGAAAAAGATAAAAGATATCAAAGTGATATAATGGCACTTTTAAGCTTCTAATATTTGGGTCACTACAAAGATAAAGCGAAAACCACTCTCAAAATGAAAAACTTCTAGAAAGTCATTCAAAACAAAAATTCTATGAGACTCATCCACAAGAGATTTTTGACAGAAAACATACAGATTTGGGAAGACACTAAGAATCCTAAATCAAATCTAAAATAAAACTGAAAGAAGAAATCTAAGTTTTTCAAGACTTTTAACAGGGTCTGCAACAATGTGCGGTCCCCAGAAAAGTTCAAGAAAAACAAAGAAGATTTCAAAGCTTTCCAAATCAAAGTAAATCTAAGTTACCCAAACTTGTACAAATCAATCAAAAATTAGGAAAAATCATTTTCTCAAATCAAAATAAAGGAAAATCAAAACAAAAATTTTCCCCAGCGGAGTCACCAATTTGTTGGCCGGATAAATCGATCTTGCAGACAAGATCGATCTCCCTAGTGTCAGAAGACAATCTAGCAACAAACGAACAACTAAGTTTGTCTTTCTCTAAATATATTCATTTTACAAATAAATTCTACGAAGGTGTCGATCCTACCTTAGATCCAAATGCTTATTTGCGGTCGTAGTGCTTCTGTCACATCAAAATCCTTCTTTCGCAACAAGAGTTCTTCCATCACAACAAGAGTTCTTTCATTGCAACAATAATCCTGCCATCACAACAAGAGTTCTTTCGTCGCAAGAAAGTGTAGTATTTCGTCGCAACAAAGTGTTGTCTTTTGTCGCAACAAAGTGTCATGTTTTTTCGCAACAAAGTGTCGTGTTTTGTCGCGACAAAGTGTCGTCTTTTGTCGCAACAAAGTGTCGTGTTTTGTCGCGACAAAGTGTCGTCTTTTGTCGCAACAAAGTGTTATCTTTTGTCGACCTGCAATCACAAACAAGAAAATATTAAATAGAACCTGTATAAAAAATAATCGTAAAACATACCTATCATAGTGATCAAGGAATATATGAAATAAACGATCAAACGACAGCTTATTGAAATAAAAAAACAAACGACAATTTATTTAGAAAACCAAAACTTGATTGTATTAATCTTAAAATAATAGAAGAACCTTACAACCTTAGCCTTGATGTTTGAATAGGCCTTCCCGGGGTTCGAAGCAGGAGTCTCCTCTACTTTGATAAGTCTTGCACTCTTCCTCCAGGAGCACATAGAGGTATGTGATCTTTCCTCTCAAAAGCTCAACAGAAAGAAGTCTAAATCTCAACAGCACTTCAACTCAATCACACATAAAGCTTGAACCCCCTTTGAGGCTACCCAATGCCTCTTTTTATAAAGTAGATGAGGAGTTTAGGGTTCCACCTTTGAAGGGATAGAATCTTCCTTCAAAGGGATAGGCTCCTCACATCAAGGGATTAGTTCCTTAAGTTGAGGGATGCATGAACCTTACTAAAGCGTACTCATCCCCAAAAAATCTCATCTAGAACCTTCTAGAATTGACCTCAAATCAGCTTTTTAACTTTACTTTCTTGCTTTTTTGACTTTGAGAAGGGTACACAGGAATTACAAGGGAAAACTGCGTTCTGGAACACAGGTAAGCAGTGTATTACTTTCGTACCCAAGCTAGGAATGCAGGCGGGCTTCATGTTACCTGTGTACCCAAGGATTTTTGAGTTTTTAGGGTTTTTCCTCCAGTTTTAGGGCTTGGAATGAGGAACAAAGGTTGTAAGACTTGCAGAGGAGGCATGTATGAGTGTTAATGAGCTCATACAGTCATTAGAATGTCAAGGTGATAGTTTTTAGTGCAGCACTTTCATGTTTCCCAACCAAACAACAACCCTTGTGCCATATACCTAGCCTAATATCTCATTTTGAGCTTTAAGGATACATTATTCTTTACATTTATAGAGAGATACCTCTTTGGATCTAGGAGGGCTAGATCCTGAGATCCCAAAGCGGTTTGATGTTGTCTTATCATTTGGTATTGCCAAATCTGCCAAATCATAGGAACCACAAGAGAGAGGACACCTGATATGGAGGCCATATCTTTAGATGTGATTGAAACCACTGTTGCATGGAGGGTTAAGGCTAAGAGGTCTATCATGGAGTCAGGCCCTTATTGGATAGAGCAGGAGGTAGTGGAGGGGGAGGAGGAGGAGAAGGAGTAGCAGCAGCAGGCGAAGGAGGAGGTGGTGATACCACCTACCCCTGCTACCGGTAGAGGACGTGGTCTGCTTCCTTTAGCTCCTGGTGCTTCAGGTTCTAGAGCACAACAGAGTCCATTTCCAGCCCCGCCAACTTCTTCATCTAGAGGGAAAGCTGCTAAATTTTCTCACAAGAGGGGGAGAGGAAATCAGTAGTATAGGTTATTTGGTGCATTCCTTTGTATATTAAATTATGAATCATGATATGAGATACGTTATTATATTTTTTGTTGATATTTTGAGGCTGAGTTGAGACTCAGGACTTAGTATTCAGGACATGATTCATTTTTATGTGTGATGTAGCACTAGAAATGATATTGCACATCTTATATATTAGTTTTTTTTCATATTTTTGTGTCAATGCATTTATTTTATGTTGTGGATTCTTTAGATATTAAAAAAATTGAAAAAATGAATATTTTTTTATATGCCGATTTTTTCTCGATTTTTACCGATTTTTTCTCGATTTTTATGATTTTTTCTGATTTTTTCCCCTTGTCGATTTAATCCTGATTGCGATGTTCGCAAAATTTCACCACATATGGTGAGGATATGCTTTTTCCTAGTGGTATGTGGACTTACATGTATCTTGCAAGAACAAGTTAAGAGTGAAAAAATTAGTGGGCATTAAAATTGTAGTTTTTGCAAAGTTATGAGTTCTTGACTTTGAACTCAACTACTTTCTAAGAAGAAGACTATAGGGCTAGAGAGGACTGGAAAAAGAGATATAAGAATTTTGAACAAGCATAGAAGGACCAAAACATAATTGATAAGACATTGGAACATTTCACCGTCCTCATAATTGGAACATTGATAATTTCACCTTCTTCATTTTCTCCAACTTTCATGGTTTGTTCATTTTACCAATAGTTGGTATGTAAGGCCTTTCTTTTCCTATTAAAAAAGAAGATATAATTTTCCCTGAGATTTTAAGTAATTTCTTTTACTAACAGTCAGAATTAAACATTAAGGGGAACAGTTAGCACTTGCAAGGAGTCATTTTCTCCACCTTTCATGGTTTGTTAATTTGACCAATAGTTGGTATGTGAGGCCTTTCTTTTCCTACTGAAAAAGTAGATAAAATTGTCCCTGGGCTTTTAAGTAATTGACTTTAATAATAGGAAAAATTAAATATTAAGGGAAAAAATTAGCATTTGCAAGGAGGCAAAAAAAATGGATTGACTGATGAATGATTTTTTATTCTCAGAGGTTCGTAAAACTTCACACTCTAGTGTTTTTTGAAATGGTGGTATTCAACGGTGAAAGAATTCAATGCATGATTATGTTGGTTATCATAAGCATGGTTGGGTGGCTGCAATGGCCAGCTTTTGTTAAGCTATAAGGGGAACCACTAGTTTTTCTGAAGCGGGAATCACCTACATGGGAAATTTATCACTTTTTATTACAAGCCTGTTAGGAGGAAGGCTTATTCGAAGATTAGTGAAAGAGATGTTCCAGCCACCAAAAGAGGCCCCAAACTGAAGGCATAAGTGGGTTTATATTGAGCACACATTATTCTCCTGATGTTGTTATGATATCAAAAGACATGTCCCATCCTTCCATGAAGGAATTCATGAAATATATCTACCATGCCCATGCTATGAAGTCCATCTCACTCCAGTTCCTTCCTTTAAATTCTGTAGTAGTCACTGCATGCTCCAGAGGTATGTGGATGTGGAGGGCTATGTGGATGCATTGTGTCTTGGACAGAGGAAGATAACACAATCATGCTTGCTCATCAAATATTTGGAACTCTGAGTGATTGTCTCATGCCATTTGCCTACTTCCATGTCTGTGTTTCCTGGGAAAATAATGCCATGGGTGCAACCAGGGCCTGTCACATGTGTAGAATGGGAGATTGACAGAGGTGACTCAGAGGTGGATTCCCCTGAAGTCTTTGACATATTTGATATTGATCCAGAATTTATCTGGAAAGAGCTAACTTATATCTGCTTTCCAATGAGTGGAGCAAGTGATGATGACTGGATAGTGTTTCTGATCAGATGTTTCAGGTATAAAGATCAAGTAGATAGAGAAGTGAGGGTATTGGGTTTGGAACTTCATATATTTTATTTAACTTTATTTCCCAGAGCATCCAAGGGCATTCAGTGTTATTACTAGAAGAATATGAGGCTGCTTCTTTAATTAAAAACAAATACAACAAAACTTCCTTAGAAACATTAATCAATATTGTAATAATTGTCTGGTTAATTATGGATAGTTCCTCTAGCTCTTTGGTAGCCAGAAGGACAGTGAGAGATTATGTTGTGGACAATAAAGGAGCTGGATTTGTTTCCAATGCATTTTTAACTATTGCTATGATTAAGTGTAATTCCGATAACACTTGTCAATTGCTGAGTTTTAGACATTATCTTGTAGTCGTAGGCATGTGAATTTTATTTTTTCTATCGATTGGACTGTACTTTTTGGGCCGGTAGGAAGTGCTAGCAAGTGGTATGGCCATAAAATCTATGGAACCCTCTAAATGTAGAGTTGTTGTGAAAATTAAAACCATTGGTATTGTTTTGGGGATGGACTGCTTTCATCTGTATTTAATTAGGAGACACTATATTTAAGTAGAATAAAGAGTCTTATGGTTTTGGTGTCATTGGATTGGAGATAGGGTGCATTGTAAGGGGCATTTTAGGTACAAATATGGGAGATGGGTATATAGTGTTCTGCAAGGCCTAGTTTGGGTCAAGTGGTAAATGGGCGGTTGTCTTCTCGGTGACCATGGTGGTCGAGAGAAATATGATAGAAAAAGATAGTGAACTCATGTATACTCAAGGAGTATATGTGAACTTCATCTCTAACAATATTTCCAACGTATTTAGCTATGGAATTATGGTGTACTCTTTTGCATTCTTGTTGAATGCTATCTTGTCTTGAGTTTGCTACAAGTGGGAAAACTTCCCATTTTGATATATTTAAAAAAAAAAAAAAACTTCAGGCCTTTTTTAACAAGAAGAGTATTTATATTTCTTAATAAACTAGTTGTATGTATATGAGGATGATAATGAATCACTCATCTTGATCATTTTTCTAGTTTCTCCCATAAATGAACTTTCCTTTTCTAACTTTTCACACAACTCCATTTCTAGCTCTTTTTAATCGCGGACAGACACACTGATTTTGTCATGACATAGACACTACTTTTTTAATCTCAAATACATTTATCATTGTTACAAACACCATGAAATATTTAAAAATATCATTTTTTTTGTAAATTGTAGCCAAATTTTCAAAATTTTGTGGTTCAAACTTCTTTTCCTCTATCTCCTGTGGTTCAAAATTTTAATTAAAGTTGTCTTCATTCAATGTCACTTGGAAGTTGGCACATTAAATATGCTTTGTTACTTCTCTGTTGTGTGCCTGAGCTTGGCGATATTCTGTCCACTCTTAGCAAGTTTCAAGATCTACAGGATGAGTGGAAAATCTTTGCATTCATGTGTATATGTGATGAATGCTACTCCATTGGCCATAAATTCATTGGTGATATTGATGTTACACGAAAATAAACTACCAATGTGGGACTTGTTAGCCCTCCACATCATGATATTTATTTTGTTGAAGATCTAGCACAACCTATTTTAATTTATGATTTTAAGGAAATTATAGAGTATTGACTTAAAGGAAATTATAAAGTAATTCGGTCTTCAAAGATATTCTTCCTCCTTAAATAATGCGAGCCAAACCCAAGTCCTCTTTAAATGGTGAATGTATGGACTTCAGATTAGGCATTCCAGCCTTCAAAGGGAATATATGGTTTTGTACATGCCTGCATTCTTTGAAAGAGAATAAATGGGTTTCCACATACAATATGTAGTCTATGAAATGTGAATGAAAACTCCAAGCTGGGGGCTTCTCCTCAAAGCAAGCCCACAAACCAAGAGAGAAATCTCCATGTCATGAATACCAACGCTCCTCAGGTTCCTCTAGTGGAATTGTAGGCAGAGACCCCAAAAAAGGTGGGAAATCTTCCAAATTAGCTGAAAAATAATTTGTAATACATCCAGAGCAAGGTATGCAAGTTGGCTTCCAAAATGAACAGGTTGGTCTATTACAATTTTGTAGGTTGGATCATCAAAACGTTTTCCAATGTGGCACATGTATAAATATTTATATATACACCCTAAGTCCCCTTATCACCATAATTATGGATCAGTATGGGATAATTCCTCTCTCTTTGAGGTTTGTGCTATTGAACAATGGTTGTTGGGATCCAATTTCCTTTGGATTATTCTCTCAAAAGCAACTGAAATCTACCAATGAGTGTGCCACTTGACCTGTGCTAAAAGTATGTTAGAGACATCAGTTCATCATTTTAATCCTCAACATCTTTGAAAAATTATCCTTATTTCACATTGTAAGATGAAGGCCTTTCAAAATTATCTGTTTTCTGGTAAGCATATTCGACAATGCTAGTACTGCTTTGCCTAAGAGCCTCAATTCCAAGTCTTCTATAGGTGAAAAATCATTGTTTTTCCTGGAACATCAAGTATTATAATGATGCCACTATCTCCACTTGGAATGAAATACTTAATGTTGTTGAGATTGCAACAAGATGATGAGCTTAGTGGAAAGAAGTTGCCTTCACTAAGTGAGCCCGCAGGCTATTTTTGGCGCAAAGTCTATTTTTAGACTATGTCTATTTTTAGACATATGGATCATGTTCTATGAGTTGCAAGATGCTATTTGTGGATGGTTGGTAAAGTTGGGAAAAATAAATGGACTTCTATTTTTAGACATATTGGGCGGAATCTATTTTTAGATTTCCAGTCTAAAAATAGATATGTCGAATATTATTAGCTCTTAATAATATTTGGACTATAAACATTATCTTATTCTCTTGGAGCACTTCAGTTAAGTGCACAGATGTGGCACAGGAGCTGACAGAAGGAATTACGCTATTCCTAAGGGTTATGTGGAGCTATTGCATGGATACTTCAGTTAGAACTCATGTGACAGTGTTTGGTGGAGTTGATTGAGGAGTTAATGGAGTTGTGTTCAGTTTAACTAATCTAAACATAGTTGAGCTAGTTGTATTTAGTCTAACTGATTAATACACTAGTAAAGAGTGGTGTGAATTAATTATTAATTAATTCACTAATTATAAACTCATTAATCAACTAAAGAATACATCAGTTAACTTCAGTGCATGGACAGTTTCAGTGGAAACCAATGCAGAGATAGGTGAAAGAGCAGGTTAACTATTAGTTGTGACTATACTATTACATATTTTCAACTAGCAGTGATTGAAGAAGCCCATGAGGATTGCGCAATACAAGCCATGTGGTTCAAGTTATTTAATGAGCCATCCTACAACATTGATTATGCAATAGAGGCTGGCTATCAGGTGGCAGAGATTGGAGCATGTGTTTTGCTAGATCTAGCTTGATTAGTGTGTAGCAATTGGAGGTTGTGCTGAGAGCTTGTGAGGAGCTTTGTACAATGATTGTTACATGATCTCTATGACATATAATATACAGATAGTTGGGGTTTTTAGCTTTAATATTTCCCATGAAATACTGTGTTCATATGTGTGAATTTTTATGGTTTTAATGTGTGCATGCAATTGATTTTATTTCCGCATGTAATGATCAATGGTAGAAGAGATTTTGTATTGTGCATGAAGCTAAAATAGTGTGTGATCAGGAGAATCTCGGTGAATAATATATCAGTTATTCAAATTTTCTACATGGTATCAGAGCGATATTGATCATTGGAGCAATTGCAAAACATTGAAGCGGTTGAGTTTTGTGCTGGTGGAATTCGAATTTGCAGCAGTGTTTTCTTGGTGTCGAAGTTGAGATGTCTTTCAACGGATTGCGATTGGAGTATGCCCTTGAGGGAAACTCGAATTATATTGCATGGAAGGACAGGATGGAGGCGGTGTTGGATGACAATGGGTTGAAGGAGTTCATAGATGCAGAAATTCCAAAACCTGCTTCTAGCGATGCTGCCGCACTTGACGCATGGCAAAAGAAGACAGCAAAGTGTCGAAGGATTCTATTGGAAGGTGTGAATGATCACATAGTGTCCAGAATTCATGGTAAGGCTTCTCCATTTTTGATGTGGAAAGGTTTGACAGATTTATTCCAAAGCAAGAGCGATCAGAGGAAGTTGCTGCTCAAGGATAAACTCAGAAACATAAAAATGGAGAAAGGCAACAGTATGCCCAAGTACCTCACGAAGTTCATACAATGTAGGGATGATCTAGGAAGTGTGGGGGTTACTGTTGATGATGAGGAATTGGTGAGCTTGGCTCTCCTTGGGCTTCCGAAGAGTTGGCATTCCTATCAGGACTCTGTCAATGGTCGGGAGAAATTTCCAAGATGGGAGCGACCTTGGTCGGATCTTGTGCAAGAGGAGATAAGGCGAAGTACCAGGGACAGATCTTCATCAAAGAACTCTGATGAAGAGAATTGTGCTTTGGCTGCCAAAGAAAAGAAGGGGAAGAGCAAGAAGCATGCTTCTCAATCCGGTGTGAAAGGCAAGAAGCAGGACATGTCCAAGGTGAAGTGCTTTCACTGTCACCAACACGAACATTACGCCACTAGTTGTCCACAGAAGAAGAAAAATAAGCAGGTTGTTGGATCTGCAGCTGGAGAGGCCTTAGCCTCGTAGTTTGAACTAGATTTTTCGCTGATCGCATGCTTGGTCTTAAGTGTGATGGGTTCAGTGTGGTTTCTTGATAGTGCTGCATCTTTTCACATGACAGGAGGTCGAGATTGTTTTACTGATTTGGATGAAAAAGATCTTGGAGTGCGCATTGAGATGGGCAATGATGGTAGATACAGTGCGACCGGTATCGGTACCATTTCCTTTGAGAGGGAGTTTGGTAAACCCTTCGTATTGAGGGAAGTGATGCATGTTCCAGGATTGAATAAGAATCTGATTCTTGTGGCGATGTTAGAAGACAAGGGATATGATGTTGTCTTTAGCGAGGGAAAGGCTTTCCTGCGCAGTAAGGAAACTGGTGAGACCCAGAGGATAGGGGTTCGAGTTAAGAACCTTTATCAATTGCAGGTAGATGGCTGCACAACAATGGTAGGCAAGGCAGAAGGAGTGGTGAGCCGAGATAATGGCGAGTTGTGGCATCGGAGATTAGGCCACCTTCACCATGGAGCTTTGAAGATACTGCAGCAGATTTCTATTGGGCTTCCTAAGGGTACTCTTGCGCAGTCAGATTAGTGCAAGGGATGTACCTTGGGAAAATTTGTGAAATCCACCTTTCATGAGAAGGATAGTCGTGCCATGATGATCCTTGAGAGAATTCACACAGACGTGTGTGGACCTTTCTCAGTAGCTTCAACAGCAAAGCACAGGTACTATGTGATATTTGTTGATGATTTTTCTCATAAGTGCTGGATCTTCTTCATGCAGAAGAAGAGTGAGACATACTCAAAGGTCTGTGAGTTCAAGGCACTAGTTGAGAAAGAATCGGGGAAGAAGGTGAAGGCTCTTAGGAGCGACAATGGTGGTGAATTCATCTCTGGCGAGTTCAAGGACTTTTGTAGTGCAGAAGGAATTCGAAGAGAGCTCATAGAACCTCATAACCCACAGCAGAATGGGGTTGCTGAGCGGAAGAACAGAACGATCGTGGGTGCTGCACGGGTGATGTTGCATGATCAGGGCCTTCCCATACACTTGTTGGCTGAGGCATGCAATACTGCAGTATATGTGCAGAACCGTTGTCCTCACAGGATACTTGGCATGAGTACACCTGAGGAGGCGTTTTCTGGTAAGAAGCTTGATATTTCCCATTTGAGGATTTTTGGTTCACCTGTTTACATTCATGTGATGAAGGATGCCATGAAGAAGCTGGAGTCGACTGCAGAGGTTGGGATATTTGTGGCGTACACTGATACACCTCACAACTATCGTGTGTATTTTCCAGACAGTCGTAAGACTGTTGTGCGACGGGATATCAAATTTCATGAGGAGAAAGCCATGAAGTGTTCGCTTGAGAGGGAGCCACACTTGCATGCAGATGAGGAGCTATTAGTTCCTAAGGATGAGCTTTAGGATGTGGATCAGCCACAAGAGGAAGTTCATGGAGTGGAAGAAACCACTCATGCAGTGCCAACCATCAGAGGGCAGAAGCGCACTACAAAAGCTGAGTGACTGGCTCAAGATGCAGAGAGGGTTGTAGGAGCACCTACATCACAGCGCAGATAGAGACAGTCACTTAACCGGTATACTAGATACATGGCTCTTATGAGCAAGTGTATCGTGCCAGAGCCATCCTCTTTCGAGGAAGCTGTGGAGGATCCCGCATGGGTAGATGCCATGGTGGAAGAGTATGATTTGATTGTTAGAAACATTGCATGGGAGATTGTCCCAAGGCTGGAAGGGAAATCAGTGGTGGGTTCGAGATGGATCTACAAAGTGAAGAAGGCAGCTGACGGGAGTGTGGAGAAGTACAAGGAAAGATTGGTTGCCTGAGGCTTTTCACAGATTGAGGGAATCGATTATGAGGAAACCTTTTCACTTGTCGCAAGGTATTCTTCCATACGGACGATTCTTGCTCTCTCAGTGCAGATGGGGTGGCACATTCATCAGATGGATGTGAAGACTGCATTCCTCAACGAGGTGATTGAGGAGGAGGTGTACATAGAGCAGCCCGAAGGTTTTGAGATCTTCAGCAGCGAGTCGCATGTGTGCAGGCTCAAGAGAGCGTTGTATGGGTTGAAACAAGCACCTAGTGCTTGGTACACACAGATAGACTGTTATTTCACCGGACTTGGATTCTCCAAGAGTGAGGCGGATCCGAACCTATACCAGATAGTGGTGGAGGGTAAGTTGTTGATCATTGTAATTTATGTAGATGATTTTATTTTGACGGGTGATGAACTGTTGATACACTCATGCAAGGATGATCTTGCAAAAGAGTTTGAGATGAAGGACTTGGGCCTCCTTCATTATTTTCTGGGATTGGAAATTTGGGAGCGCAGTGATGGACTATTTGTTTCTCAAGGAAAGTATGCACGGGAGATACTGGAGAAGTTCAACATGCATGGCCGCAAGCCTGTTGATACTCCTCTTCCTGGTGGCTGGAGGAAGGAAAATGCTACTTCGGCGGAGGTAGTGGATGCCACTGTTTATCGACAGTTGGTGGGTTCGCTTATGTATCTGGTCAATACATGACCCGACATATTCTATGCTATTAACCAGCTTTCACAAGCTATGGTTAAGCCTACCAAGCTCTACTGGAAGGCAAGAAAGCATGTATTGAGATATCTCAGAGGCACATCGGGATATGGATCATGGTACAGATAGGAGGATGATTTGAGGCGGCATGGCTTCACGGATCGGTATCATCATATCAGAGATTGTGTGTAGCAGAAGATCATGTTACTTTCATATATTCCCACGGAGGATCAGGACTTTGATATCTTGACGAAGGCACTCACCAGGAGAAAATACGAATACCACAGAGGCAGGATAGGGGTGGCAGATAATCCTTATCTTGTTGAGAGGGAGTGTTGAGATTGCAACAAGATGATGAGCTTAGTGGAAATAAGTCGCCTTCACTAAGTGGGCCTGCAAGCTATTTTTGGCGCAAAGTCTATTTTTAGACTATGTCTATTTTTAGACATATGGATCATGTTCTATGAGTTGCAGGATGCTATTTGTGGATGGTTGGTCAAGTCGGGAAAAATAGATGGACTTCTATTTTTAGACATATTGGGCGGAATGTATTTTTAGATTGCCAGTCTAAAAATAGATATGTCGAATATTATTAGCTCTTAATAACATTTGAACTATAAACATTATCTTATTCTCTTGGAGCACTTCAGTTAAGTGCACACACTAGTACATTTGGGGGAAATTCTAACACTTGGTTCCGACAATTTTGACCAAATGTCGGAAATTTCCCCAAATTTTTTCAATCCCGCCCGAAACCGTTGCTATACCGACGTTTAGAGAAAAGTGTCGCAATACCGACACTTAGAAAAAGTGTCGCAATTGCGACGTTTGGAGGAAGACATCGCAATTGCGACACTATTCCCCAAAGCGTCGCTATTACGATGGCTGCCTCCAAACGTCGCAAGTGCGACACAATGTATAAGTGTCGCAATTGCGACGTTTGGAGGCAGTCGTCGCAATAGCGACGCTTTGGCCGCCGTCGGTATAACGAAACTTATATGCGCGCTACATAAAAATGATTTTATTAAAAACTACATTAACGTCTGATATCACGCGCGCATTCGTCCTCAGCTCTTGCAGAACAGCATTCGCCCTCTGCATTCGCCCTCAGCTCTTGCAGAACAACATTCGCCCTTAGCATTCTCCCTTAGCTCTTGCAGAACAACATTTGCCCTCATCTCTTGCAGAACAGCATTCACCCTCGTCTCTTGTAGAACAACATTCGCCCTCAGAATTCGCCCTCAGCTCTTGTAGAACAGCATTCGCCCTCAGTGTTCGCCCTCAGCTCTTGCAGAATATCATTCGCCCTCAGCATTCGCCCTCAGCTCTTGCAGAATAGCATTCACCCTCAGCTCTTGCAGAACAGCATTCGCCCTCAGCTCTTGCAGAACAAAATTTTCCCTCAACATTCACCCTCAGCTCTTGCAGAATAGCATTCTCCCTCAGCTCTTGGAAAATGGTAATTTCTTACTGCAGGACCTTCCTCCTATAGTAGGGTTGACTCTATTTGGGTTTTTTTGGTCAATTGAATTGGATTGTGTTAGGCTATAGGGTTCTCTCTAGATGTCTTCCAATGTTCTTTTGGATGAGTTTCAAAGAGGATGTGTAAGATGTGTTTTTGCTTGCATGAATTTGACTCCACCAGTTTCATGAAGTTTAAGCTATGGATTTTAGTTCGACAAACTCATCCGTCTCAACACCCAGTAAAGAATTTCCCTTGGTCTGATCTATATTGAAGGTGAAGTGCAAAGTGGTAGAGAATGGGAGATCGAAAGTCATCAACTTTATCACAAGGGTGGTACTCCAGATCGAAAGTGATGAGCTTTAGTTCTCCAGATTTGGGGATTTTCTGATATTTGGGGATTTTCTGATGACATACCAAAGGTCACATCCATACAACCATATCAAGGTCAATTTTGAGATCATTCTCATATAGATATAGGTCACTGATATATAGGGTTAATATCATCATCACTATCCATGGAAACCGAATGGTTACAAAATCTATGATTGTGGTTGGCTCATTTATAATTATTACCCATTTACAGTAGAGCACAGAAACACTAAATATGGCCCAAGCAGAGCCTTTACAACAGGTAATGGAATTGCAGCTGCTTCATGAATAACCAATAGCTCCACTTGAGAAAAAATTTCATAATCTTGGGGCTCGATAGACTACAGAGCAAACAATTGTAGTTATCATTTGTGCTCCAATATATTAATATAATTTTTACATTGAACTGAAGAAAGGGAAACAAGCAAATGCTAGCCATCATACAATGCTTTGACATAAGATTTTTGAGTGACATACTTAAAAAAAAGAACTCATCCATTGATATTTATAATCATTTGAGTTATTCAAGTTAAACACAATGTCAAGAATCAAGATTCAATACCCTCTATTATCTTCATCGCCCAAAACAAGATTTAAATTTTTCCAAAAGAAACGCTTATTAATTTGGCAGCCATTATTTCTCCCTACTTTAAAAACCCTACATTTAAATGAAAACAAGCATTGCATTTCAACTACAAAAATATGTTAGTGTTCAAATGTACATGTGTGCATCACTTGTGTAGGGTATTCCTTTTCCACTTTCACATTATCCAAGAATGTGTGCAGTATAGTTCATATTTTTTGTGATTTAGATTATCTTGAAAAAGGAAAGGTAAATTATTTCCCATGGAAAAAGAAGGTTTTCCTTTTTTACTACTGGAAATGGTACAAAAAAGTTCCATTTCTACCCGAAACTCCTATGAAACAGGAACCAAATAAAGGCCATGTCCTCAATGGACATCATTTGGCTTTGAAAATGGCCATTGCACCGTTTTTTTTCTTATATTACATCACGATAGTTTCTTAGGTCATTTCTTGTTTCTTGAGATGAAAAACAACCAAAGAAACTGTGAAGATCCTTTCAAGAAATAAATGACCATTTCTCAATCATATCTCAACTATTTTTTATTTTATTCAGTGGTTGCTTACTTTGAGAGAAATTTGACACTTTTATAAGGAATATAACATAAAACACAAAATGGGAAGGAATTGATGAGGCAGATGACCTTTAGTTGTTGTCAATTAAGAATTGATAATACACGATGCATGTTCTGTACTACAAACTAGATTCCTTCCTGGAGTTAGGACACAGAGTATTGAATCAAAGTTGTAGTTTCTAACTTCTTGTATTGGTTCATCAATATTGAAATTCAGACATTGCATGTCTTCATTGCTTCATGTTTGAATAATTTGCATCATATCATACAATAGGAAATTAGGAATTATGATTATTATTACTTTATGGATCCGTTAAGTTACTTTTAAGTTTGCATGGTTTAGTGTGAAATTATTCTAGTGTGCCCCTAGGCCCAGGTGAAGGAATGCCAAGGACTGAGAACCCTAGTTTTTAAATGGTATTGTTTCTTATACCCAAAAACCCCTCAACATCACTTCTTATTAGTTCTTAACAATAGTGTTGTAAACAATTTGAGAATTGGTATAGAAAAATCTCGCACTTCTCAAGATAAAGTCCTAAAGCTAAAGTGTGATACCATGTGTAATTCAATAGCCCCATTGTCACCTCACCAACCTCTTTTCACTTCGGGCTAGCTCTCCTCCAACTCAAAGGGGGTTCTCCCTAGTAGATGTTAGGGATCTAATGGCCCAACCAAACCAATTCAAGAGCCCCCTAACTCTCTATGTTTACTACTATCAATCAAAATATTGAACAATAGAGCCAGACATGCATCCTGAAGATAAAATTGCCACGGTATTTTTGGGTAATTTCAAAGGGAAAGTCCCCAAAAACATATAATCAAGGAATTATAACGTGATTTCAAACATTAAATATCAACAAAATCGTGTAAAGGATATTGAAAGGAAAAAGGTGATGGAAGATAGAAAGTGCCTTACTTAAATGCTCTAAGGATTTTTCAATAGTTGCTCCAAAAGCTTCACTTCAAGGCCCTTCAAGATCATCTCCAACAATGCTATACCATCAACTTCAACAATGTTGCTCCAAAAATGTCCTCAAGGTCTTCACAACAAGTTTACTAGAAGTTGCTCCAACAATATATTCAATAAGTTCTTCATTGTCAACTTGTCTCTTGTTTGGGTGCCTTAATGTGCAATGACATGTTTCCAGGATTGAATTCAATGCAAGGCATATTTGAAACTCTAACTCTGTCTTCCGGTGTCTTATTAGAAATTATTTCAGTTTTCATTTTGTGTTTTCAAGTTAGATATCGTTTTCAAGTTTTTACATTTATAATTTTATTGCAATGTGGCAGACTGATCAGAGCAGTGCAGGAACAACCCCGAGACAGGATGATCGCGGAAAGAGGCCAGCGGAAGAACATGTAAAGTGCCAGCATTGCTCTATCTTCAAGTATTTTAGTTATTTACATAATTGAAATAATATTAATTTTGTTCAAATATGCAGACACCTAGCCATGGTACGCCTGATGATTCCCTCTTTGAGGAAGAGCTTTCTTCATCCCTATCTCTAGCGCTCTTGTTGCGAAAAAAGGCACGCGATGCAAGGTCAAAATTTAATACTTTGATAGACGCACCTCAAACACCTGAAATAGAAGAGAGGATAAAACAACTTATGAGCCAGCTAGAAACATATCAGGTAATAATAAAAAGTCAAAAGGATATTTTTTTTGTTCTGCATGAGATGAATTGTGATAGTTTGATTTTTAATTTTTACATTGACTAAACTAACAAAAAGTTATTTTGTATGTAGCGTTTTCTGGCACTTGCTGAACCCGATGTTGGTGGTAGTGGGACACAAGGGCAAGAGATTGCCCAACAACCCTCTCGTACACCTTCTACTCCTTTAGGTGCCAGCCAAGAAACACACCCTGCCCAAGCAGACACCCAGCCAACCGCTGAACGTGTTGGCAATGATGAGGCTGATATGACCAACTACATTATTGTGTTTCCTGGAGCTACACGTGTCAGCTCCATAGGGACCATTAATGGCACGTTGTTGGTGAACGATGAAGGTGTCCCTATAAAGCACATACAACTCCCAGGTAAATTTTAATATTTTAACTATTTCATGTACTTTATCTAAAACATATTTATCATGATTTTTATTTTTAAATTAATGATAATATTTTTTTTTTCTATGTAGGAAACAATGAGTTCTACAGGTTTTTGGAGAGCCATGCGTTGGTAATTTTTGGCCCAACCATACGCACAAGGTGGAATTCCCAGAATTCCAACCTAAAAAAAGAACTTCTAGATTATCTAGAAGCCCTTTTTGGGGTCGGCACATTTGACAGAACAACGGTGGCTCGGGTAGCCGACAAATATTTGAAATATACCAGGGACACCTATAGGACGCAATTGAAATTTAACCCTAGATGCGAGTGTCCTCTCATAGTTCCATAGAGTGAGTGGAGAGCACTCATCCATGACGGAAAAGAGAAAAGGGAAAAGAAAGAAGGAAAAATGCCAACTGGACCCGCAAGGTAAATTACAACTTTAATTCAATAGCTTTAATTTTCTCTATGTCTAAAATAAAAGTGTGCTACATCATATCTGACTTCAATATTTTGATTCTAGGTTTCCTGACACCTCAAAGGAAACCAAAGCTAGGATTGAAAAAAAGGGCCATCACAAGCTAGGCCAGGGCAGCTACTTGAAATTAGTCGCAAGAATTGTAATTAAGTAGCTAAACATCTTATAATTAATTGTATCGCCTTCCAAAATTTTTGTAATCATATCAAATATGATTAAAAATACACAATCATATGTAATGTAGGGTGATGAATTCGGAATAGAATCTACAGAGGAAGATAAAAATATCGCTTTCCATTTCGGCTATCAAGCCATAGTTGAATGTCGCAGAAGCTTGGGGCAGGTCCCAAGATCCAGAATGCCTGATAAGGTAAAACATTAACCTTTCAATATGTTTGTTTTCGTACATAAATTTAATGTCTAACAATTTTTTTTAAATCAGGGGAGCAGCACTACCGATGAGGTAAATAACCTAGTTTTAGAGCCAGATGTAGATGCTCCTCACGTGCAACTTGATCATTGTAGTGGGGACCACGCCGACAATGCTACTATCAGTGAGGGCCATGATGGTAATTAATTTCCACTTATAATTTTTTCTAATTATACCTTGATGGTTGTCCTTATAACGTTTTTTGTTTAAATGACAGAGAATGTTTCCCTTGAGGATCTTACCACCAGAGAGGAAGACAAGGCAACAGTCCCAACAGCAACAACTGGTGCACCAGGTAAATAATCTCATTGCAATTTTCTTTATTAATATTACTGAACTAGTTCAATGATATTTAAAAACTGACAATTAAAATTTAATACTATCTGTTTTTGTAGGCGATGCCCCGTCACTGGATGAGACCAGACATCGTGACTACGCAACTAGGTCAGCAGTGCGGGTCGAAAGGCACGAAATAGGAGTAGAGCACGATGATATTGATGATTTAATTAGGAGCTTTAGAAATAGGAAGAAGAAAAATAAAATTTGATAATGTAAAATATTGTATTATTATAAGACAAACGTTACCATACTTGGAACGTTTTTTGTGTTATATAAAAAACTCATTTATCATACTTTTTTTATGTCAAGCATTAATTTCAATGTTTCCTTGCGTACTTTTTGTTGAATTGTTTTTTTATTAGTTATTGAATTTTTTTTTTATTCTCATGAAAGTAAAAAATGAAATATAGATTGGGTATTAGGGAATTTAAAATGATGTGAGGGGGGAGGGGCCATAAGAGCTTAAACCTTCACGTGGTTGGCCCTGCTTAGTAGAGAATAATTTATTGGAGAGATTTAATCTTGGAGCAAACCTCCCTCGATCCAGTGTAGCAAAAATAAATTCACTGTTGACTTTGTTGCTACTCCTTCAGATCGTGGGAGGCTTGTTCCAAGTTCATGCGACTCCAATAAATTGTTCTTGAAATGAAGAGGAGCTTATTCAGGTATGTTTTGAAATTTTCAACATATGTTCTAACATTATCATAAGAATGCATCTTAGAGTAAAAAATACTACATCAATTACTTGTATTTATTGTATAGATAATGATAGATTTTGATTGACTTGGCAGTGCAGGTACAAATCCTCTTGCATCATGAGCAATACAACTTGTCAACCAGGGTCATGTCCAGGATATTTTTGCTTGTGCGCTTGACCAAGTTCGTAATGTCACATTTTTTAAGTTCCTTTACAGTTCATAATTCAATATTAAGCTTGTTCATGATTATTATCTAGGTTTTTTGTATGTGTTTTTTCATCTATTTGATTGTAAGCAACTCTGCATGTTTCCTGTTGTTCACTATGATTTCTCCTATTACCACTCCCAGGATGAATCCGACTTTATTGTTACATAGGTTACTTTATTGTTACTATGATTTCTCCATTTACGATTTCATAGGTTACATCATGTAAATTTGTCAATCTCAGGTTGGTGATGAGCTTTAGTTCTCCAGATTTGGGGCTTTTCTGATATTTTCTCCCTCATGTCATTCCCGCATCACCTCGTTGTTTGAGCATGCCAATTGTCTACCACTTGTACCAATTGGCACATGTCAATCTCTGAGTGGTGCCACATTTCACCTATTTTCGGCCCACTAGACCACTTGAAAAACTCAAATCCACACACCATGTGTCTTTATCATGGAGTGCCACATGTCCTAGATATTTAGGCCGATAGGCCTTCTGTTATGAAAGAGATCAATTTTTTTTCGTCAACACTTATTATCTAGGCACGACACCTGTTACTTGTTTAATCTGACGGTCACAGTCTCTCGGGTTACCTTCTAGGTTTGACATACCACTGGTTTCTGGTATATTTCCATGGAATCGGTCTGAAAATACCAGCAACAATCCACACACCTGCAACCGTCGACAGACCTGGCGTTTTAGTAGCTGCATTTCCGCAACTGCCAATACACCTACTGTTTTAGTTGCTGCATTTCGGCAATTGCCAATACACCTGTCGTTTCATTCTCCTAGACTTTGTGTATGCATATTTTTCATATAATTTTATCACGAAGTTGGTTGTAGTGCTTTGACATGCCTTTGAATATTTTTGCAGGTTAGAAGACATTTTAGGCCAGAGCTATTGAATAGACTTGATGAGATAGTTGTATTTGATCCTCTTTCTCGTGATGAGCTCAGAAAATTTGCTAGACTACATATGAAAGATGTAGCGATTCGTCTTGCGGAGAGAGGTGTTGCTTTAGGGGTTACAAATGCTGCTCTGGATCTTGTTCTTCAGGAAGCCTATGATCCTGTAAGTAATCACTTTGTTTTTCTTTCTTTCTTATTCAGAGTCTATCTTGCCAGGGGATGTGCCCGTTATGGTTTGTTATGAGACCGTTGTCAATTTCATCATCGTCCCTCATAATATGTTTGATTGTGTTTATAAATAATAAACAATTATTACACCAAAAAATAAACAATTAACTGTACTATGAGTAATATGATATCTTGAAATAATTCTCATTATAATTTCATAACCTCTGCTCTCACTTGGTGGTGTCTATATCACTAAGTGTGTCTTCTTTAAAATTATAGTTACAGCAGGAAATGAACAATCAACTGCACTGTGAGTGATATCTTGTAATAGTTCTTATTATAATTTCCTAACCTCTACTCTCACTAGGTGTCTATATCACTAGGTGTATCTATTTTAAAATTATAGTTTCAATGGTAGATAAATTGTTATCTTAAAATTATAGCTTTGATGGTGATACCTTGTGATTGATAATGCAATTTGAAGCAGCTTTGGCTTTGACTAATATAGTCTCAGGAACCTCTGAGAATACAAAGGTTGTGATTGATTACGGGGCACTGCCTATATTTGTGGAACTTCTTACCTATGGGAATGATAATGTTTGAGAACAGGTAGCACGTTTATTTTATAGGCATAAAATTATTCTTCCCAACTATCTTTATATGTCTGTAATTTTGGAATTTGATTTAAAAAACTAGTACCCAACTTTGAGTTCAACTGGTGTTCGTGTAAGGATGTTTGGGCTTTGGGAAATATTGTTGGAGACTCTGCAACATTTAGGGATCTTTCCCTCAGTCATGGAGCTCTGAGGCAGGTGCTTGCCCAGTTGAATGATACAGCCAAAATTTCAATGATAAGAAATGCTACATGGGCTTTGTCAAATTTTTTCCGTGACGTAAACCCCAACCACTATTCGAACAGGTAAGCAGAATACATTTTCTGCCTCTTCTTCTTAGTTCGCAGATACTGTGGATTTTTTTTATAGATCCTGGTGCTTGGTATATTTGGACATAATATGGACCTAGGCGCTTGTTCATTACAATGACTCTGTCATCAGGTTTTAGAAAATGCTCAGAAATTTGGGTTTCACAAGGGGATTACCCTTGCTTGCAATTATCGATTATCAATCACATTCAAAAAAAGTCTTTTGTAGCATTGCTGAGCTCTTTGTAGGTGAATTTCCGAGGCAATTTCACAATATCTGAACTAAATTTGTCTGTCCTTTTCAATACTCTGCGCTTGTAACAGAACCAGACAAACAATCTAGTGGCCAATGCAACAACAACAACACCTCCTATTGCAATGCCTACAATTCACCCTCTCTGCACGCATGAATGACTATGGCACCCTCTTTTGTGAATAGGTACTGGAGCTGAAGGTACTGGTTTCCATTAGGATCGTGGAATTCAACATCCAAAATAGTATCAAATTCCACTGCAATAGTATTCCCCAGCGAGGGCAACAGTTCATTGAGACCTATTGGACTCATCACCCCCAAATAGCCTCCAGGGCTACCGAGAGTGTGATCATCTTTGTTGTTGAGTATATTTTTATTTTTTCAGTGAGATTTTAGGGTTTCTCTAACATAGCTTCAGAAATCTGATTCAGTGCCTGCTTGAATATCGTCACATAATACTCATGGTTTGGATTGATGAGCATGCTCTGAATGGTTGGTTGATTCATAAGAACCACCCATATAGTCATCTTGAGATATTTCAGAAGTTTTCTCGGGTTTCCTTTTTCACCATTTCTAGTGGGTGGGATGGTGTGGGGTGATCCATCAATACTGGTGCTCTTGTAGTAGGGAATTTGTTTTTGGTGATATAAAGGAGCATTTGATGTAGATATCCCATTGGATGCATTCATAGATGGGCATGAGAGGTCAAGAATTTAAATTAAAAATATGCAACCTCTAGCATGGAAACCTGAAGGCCGTGAGAGACACTGGTTAAAGATTGTTTTGTGCTGGCCTTAATATAGTCGTGATTTCTTTCTATTATCTTAATGCAAATATATAGTCCGGTCTCATTAAAATGAGGATTGTGGCTGTATTTCTCTTTGGTTGTTTCTCTCTTAATGCTCCAGAAGTTGCCAAAAGTTGCGATAGTTGTTTAGTTTGCCTGTTACAACTTAAAAGTGGTTTTTAGCAATGGGAGTCATGTTTTTTAAGGTTCATACTAATATGAAGATCTTGTAATTCTATATTCAAGATAAGAGAAGATGGCCTCTGCTTTGGGCAGTATGAAAACAATTTCCACATCTACCTCATTGGGTAACAATGGAAAGGGGAAGAAGTTGGGTGCAATGTTTGATAATTATGGCAGACAATTGTCTTCTCTTTCAGTTTTTTCACCCATTTCCTTTAATCACTCAAGTAGAAGAGGGAATCTGAGATTATGTGACAGAGAGAAGGTAGGTAATACAAGAGCTATGGAAAACGAGTTGTACTTCAACAAGGATGGCTCAGTGACAAAAAAATTGCAGGTGACAGAAAAAAATTATATTTAAAGGAAGGTCACCTGCACGTGAAACTTCATTGCGGTGGATCTTTCCTTGTCCACTTATATTTGATTTTAATGTGTTATTTTAATTTTTCATGGAGGGTTGTTTTGGCATATGGTCTAGCATTGAATTGCACACTTACTGAAAGAATTGTCAATTTGTCTTGCAGGCGGTGTGACCAAATTTGCTGATCTTGTTGGAGTCACCCTTGGGGCGAAGGGAAAATTTTTGTCTTGGAGAGCAAGCATGGTTCTCCGAAAATAGTTAATGATGGTGTGACAGTAGATAAGGAGGTAATTTTTAGATGTGTTCTCTGGTTTTATTTTTAACGTTGTATTAGTTCCCCCTCTTAAATGTCTTAGATTTGGTAGGAATAATTTGAAAACTCAAAGGTGAAAGGAAACATATTTTTTACCCAGTGGTCTACTTGGCCTATGGACTAGCCACATTAGAGTAATGCATAAAGCTTTTCACAACAATAAAAGGAAAGGGTTATGGCTGAGTCAAATTTTATTTTTATTGACAATGTAATGAAATGTATCTCAATGCTATGGTTTTGGCCTTTTTATTGGTTGAATTAGAGGACCCAGTTGAAAATATTGGGGCCAAGTTGGTAAGGCAAGCTGCGGCAAAGACAAATGATTTAGCTGGGGATGGAACCACAACATCCGTTGTTCTTGCACAGGGTTTAATAAGTGAGGGTGTAAAGGTAAATTTTTGTTGATAGTACTGGATTAAGATCATCTATTCATTTTTGTAGGGTCTTATGGTGTTTGGTTTTTTAGTTTTGGGTTGGGCTTATTGAGTCTAAGATAGTTTTTGAGTGAAAAAGTTGCTATCAGGTATTAAAAAATTTTGGTTCTTTTGTCAAAATTTATGAGCTTGTTAGGAAATACAAAACTGACAATGGTTGTATCTTAAATTTGTTGAAAATAATTTGAAATGAAACCTTTTTGTTTAGGTTGTTGCAGCAGGTGCAAACCCCATTCAAATTACTAGGGGCATTGACAAGACAATAAAGGCCCTTGTTTCGAAACTCAAAATTTTGTCAAAGGAGGTAAACACTTGCCTTTTGAGTAGGCTGGTTTTCCTTTTTGTTGATGGTTTGGTGTATCTAATTGAATTAGTTGCCTAAGGTATTTTTGGTTGCAAAATCCTTTTCATTTTTCATATAGTATTGGCCTTGTGGAATAAATTTGATTGTGTGGTCTTTTTAGATCTACAACATTTGTAGTTGTTTAGTCTTATGGCCGAGGTGCACTTTTATTATGGAAATAGTTGATGCAATATTGTCATTTAATCCTTACTACAGGGTAGCATGTTGAGAAGTTTATTGTGAAACATTTGGTATTCAAAATGACACTTGATCCTATACAGCATCATGCACTTGACTTCAAAATTCATATTCAAAGTGTGCCAGACAATTCTTGCAAAATTTCAAATATTTATGTTGTTTTAAACCATTATCTTTTTCATGTATTGGATGTTGAAAATGAGAAAAAGACTTTGGTATGAAACCAACTAGTGAATAATTTCCAGCAAAACAACCACTTCTAAGACATGATTTAGAAGTAGAACATATGTACTTATGAAGCATAGAAAGATATCCTTGATGCATTGTCAATGTTTGGCTAGGGTTATTTTTGGAGAAAATAACTCCTTATTCCTAGAATAGTGATCTTCAATACAAGTAAATTCCAGAGAACAGAGATCATCATGTGACATAAAACTATTAACAAAAGTGAACATGGAATGATTATTAATTATGGCATACTAAGTTGTCAGTGATTTTTACTATTTGTCTTTAACATGTAAAAATGTTAAATTCCAAACTTACATCATCATGGTTTGGCATCATGAGCTTGACTAATTTTCCACCATGCTCATAATTTCATTGTTTTATTCATATCTATAAACAATGTTTCAAATAATAATAATAAAAGTTCTATAAGAAAAATCCAGACCTCCATGTTGCTGCTCCTTGTGAGAAAAAGTCAAAATTGCATTACACAATCTGACACATGAGAATCTCCTATATCTCGGTGGTATGTATCCAAATTCTTATAATAGTGTCTTCAAGACTTATGTTGACATTGCCAATGAGATATTTAAGCAATGAAATATGGAGCCTTCTTCATTGTTGTATATGTAACAGTCTTTTATTAATATAAAGAATGATGGTTTTGTCTTTTTGAAAATGAAATGTAAAAATAATTTATCGTGGTCAATTGGAAGGGCGACATAGATATATGCCCTTCTAATTGAAATTCGGACCTGCCCTTCAAATTTGATCACTGTGTGGGACCTTAAAAACAATAAAACTATTCCGCCGTGCGTTATATAAAACATATAACAAAACCTTTGTCAAAACTTCAAACGAACCCTTTAGCCATGGGTATTTCATCACGAATTGATCATTTTACCATGTACCTTCTTCTAGAGGAATATTCTTCCACTTGATTAGGTACTTCATAATGGTTTTATGTCAAAGAGATACAGAATGTTTATCTATAACTTTTTGTGGTTCAGGAATCAACTTTCATTCTTCATCTAATTTTGGAAGTTTTATTTATGTTGGCATATTTTTTTCCCAAAACCTTTTTTAAGCAAGATACATGAAAAACCTTATGAATGCAAGAAGAAGGAAAATATAACTTCTATACCACTTGTGCAATCCTATGAATAATTATTTAGGGCCATAACATTTTTGAGCTAATTCTTTATTCTTCTTTTTCTTTAATGAAGATTGCTTATAATGCTATAATCTAAAAAATACCCAATTACCCTCCTCAAATTATCTTTCACTTCAATGTTGTTCCCCTTGTTGTTTTATCATGTTTCATGTCATTTGAAGGTTTTCCATACTAATTTTCAAAGTTTCTTTAGTATTTTCCATATGTGACTCTGTTTCCTATACTTTGGACTTATCTTGCAAAAAGTATGAGATACTAGGAGTTGGATATCCATAAAGAGCCTTAAATGGGGAAATTTTAGTAGATGTGTGATAGGTAGTATCATATTACCATTCTTCCTTAACGAACCCACTTCATCCATTAAGATTGATTTTCTAAAGAGTAACATTGTAGATAACCTTAAAAACATTTGTTAACTATTTTTGTTTGACCATTTGATTGTGTTTGATATGTAGAACTCATGGCAGCTAGTGTTTCTTCACTCATATTAAATAATTATTTCCAAAATTTTCTTGTTACTATTACTTTAGGAAAACCATGAAGACTATGAATTTCTTTCACGGACACTTCTGCCACTTGGCTTGTTGTTTATGTACTTTGAGCTCTACAAAAAAAAATCTACAAAATTTGTCTATATAAATGACCACAAAAATGTAATACTTACCTTTATATTTCAGTAACCCTATAATAAAGTCTATTGATATATCTTCTAGTCTTTGAATATGTATGTGGAATGGTTGAAGTAACCCTAGAGATTTTACTATCTCTTTTTTATTTATTATGCAAACCTGACCTTCTCTTACAAAATTTTGAATATCTTTCTTCATTCCTTCCAAAAATATATTTTTTGATCCTTTGAGATGTTTTAAGGAACCTCGTGTGCTACCATCAGAGAGACATGGGACTCCCTTAATATTTGTTTATTCAAATATGCTTGCATGCATAAAAATATTCTACATTTGCACCAAAGTACATCTCTCTTTCACTCCCAATGCTCCATAGAGTTCATCCCATCCTTTATAAATTTTAGTTTTTGTTTAGTACTATTGTCATTTTTCCATTATGGCAAGATTCTTCTAGCCACCTAGGAATATAAAATGTAATTGGATATAAATTTGAGGCCTCTTCTATTTTAGAAAGAGCATCATGTACTAAATTTTCCTTACCCTTTTTGCAGATTATCTCAAAATTAAAACTTTGCATTTTTCTCCTCATTTTTGTTAATCTTCTAATGAAAATCATAGCTTCAAAAAATACTTTATGCTATCATGGTATATCTTGACTTTAAAGTACCTCTCAATGATATACTATCCCCATTTTTTATTGCATGTAATATTGCTTCCATTTATTTTTCATACGTAGATTTCACCAAATATTTTCATTGAATTCCTTGCTTTTAAAAGCCAATGATATCCCTTATTGTGTTAATGTTATGTAAATTCCTTGTCCTAGTGCCTCACACTCTACTATGAATGTTTTACCAAAAGTACGTGCAACCGATGTTGGTGTAGAAGACATGGCATCCATTAAAAGAGAGAATGCCAAAGTAGCCTCATCATTCCATATAAATGATATTTTCTTCAAGAGATATGTGAGTGGACTTGAAATGCATGCATAATTCTTAAAAAATTATCAATAATATCATGCAAGTCTAAAAAATCTTCTAAGAACCTTGATTTTCTTAGGAATAGGTCATTTTTTAATAGCTTGCATATTTTGAGGCTCCAACTTCAACCCTTCCTTTAAAACAATATGAACCAAATACTCGAATTCTTATTTCCCAAAAGCACATTTGGATATTTTTACATAAAAATGATTGTTCTCAATAATTTATATAGCTTTTCCACATGTTTAGTGTGGTATTCCCATGATTTATTATAAATATGTGTATTATCAAATAAAACCAACACAAATTTTATAATATGGGATCAAACAAAATTGTTCTTAAGTCGAGCCTGTCGGACTTCAAACGGCGATAAACCATAATTCAAACCAAATTCGCGTTCCAAAATAGCCTGCTGACGTCGGCCAATTTTGTGATGCGAAAACCAAATGAATTCCACCCTAATCTTTTTCGGGTCCGAAGTTGGGCTGGCGTACGGAGGGAGAGTTGTGACGCGAATTTCTTATCAAATTCGCCCTAATATTTTTCGGGTCCGGATTTCCACTGCGCGAGCGGCCCAAACAAAGATCCGCTCCAATCAATTTATGCCATGTGTCCTCAATCAAAAGTTTCCCTGTTCCCAGATGCAGGTGCATTCGATGGCGTTTAAGGCGATGGGACATGGATGTGGCGATTTCATATCAATCCAATTAAGTTTTAACGCTGTTCAATTAGCCGATATTTAAGTTCCAAGGTTTTCACATCAAATCGCATTAAGTTTTAACACTGTTCAAGATTGGACCTCCACTCCTGTTAGCGATTCCGCATGCTCCAATATGATGCGGCCTTCGGCTCTCATCAATGAGAGATTAATTATGACGGGCGTTCTTCGATTGCATTGCAGTCGGGTCGATAAAATGACATTTCGCTATGGTTTTTCAGACGAGCCGGTTGCTGGGTTACACTGCCTGCTCACTGTGATGACAAGGAGAAGTGGCCAGCTGAACTGCTGCTTAGACCTTGGTGCATATCTGCATTTCTCTCGGTTTGGTCTGTGTCTGTCTTCCTCGGTTTCGTGGAATCCTACTTCTCCGTCTTGTCTTGTGCCCACTGCTGAGACTACACCCATGCCTCGCCTGCGTCAAAGGATGTGTTGCCGCAGGGGGAGCACTAGAGGTCAACCCCTGTGCGCTCCCTCCAGCCCCTCAACCGAGTCGTCTTCCCAATCCAGTGATTATTATGCAGGTCGCTATCCAAACACTAGAAGTGGGCGGGGTCGAGTTCTAGGATCTAGCCACCGTATGGGCTCCCCTGCTCCTCATTTCCCCACTGCTTCACCTTCTCCCATGACGCGCACTACGCTTTTTTCCTTTAATTGCTCTCTGAACCGCCCACGAATCACAGCTTCAATCACCGTGGTTTTCCGTGAGGAGGCCCAAATGGAGGAACAATGCACCCGTCCAGCGGGTCTGAGCTCAGGAAAATCCGGCCAGCATTCGGGCCTTCAGGAGGGGAGCGGTGGTGCGAATGTGGAGATAGCACCTGGCGATCCTAGACCTTCCGAAGGATGGTGCCGAATCGTCGAGGAACCACCGGAGGAGTAGTTTGGTTAATTTGGTTTTCTTGCTTCGTAGGCCCACTTAATTGGGCATGTTTTAGATTATATTATTGTGCTGGACCTTTGTAATATTTTTGAATTCTGTAAACGTTCAAGACTGGTTTCCTGTATGAGGGCAGTCTTCTTTTTTGATTTTTTGATGACAAATTTTCCATAAGTTTGGGCAATTTTTTTGACTAAAGTCATGCTGTAATTTTATTCCCACTGTTAATATATTAACTTTACTTAGAAAAAAAAATGTTGCCCTGTTTCTATTTTAAACCTATTTTTGAAATACAAAGCCATGTTTATATGATTGTTTATAGTCGAAGCGTTGCGGGTGGTTTATTATATTTAATATTTCACGGTCGAATTATGTTCATAACAATTGGAAAAAAAAAATGTTGCCCTGTTTCTATTTTAAACCTGTTTTTTGAAATACAGAGCCATGTTTAGATGATTGTTTATAGTTGAAGCGTTACGGGGTGGTTTTTATATTAATATTTCACGGTTGAATTATGTTCATAACAATTGGAAAAAAATAATGTTGCCCTGTTTCTATTTTAAACCTATTTTTTGAAATACAGATCCATGTTTATATGGTCTACGTATTATACTATTTCTCTATATATCTACAGGAACCTTTTTGCTATGAACAGGGTGGATGCTGTAGCGGGCTACTAATGGAAATAAGCGAGCCTGAACCTTACATCTCAGATGCAACATATGGTTACGAATTTTGGAATCAAGCGAGCCTGATCTTACAAGCGAGCCTGGGTTTCCGCAGACGGTTTTTATTTCCAGGAACAAGCGAGCCAGAACATACAGTTGACCCTGGGTTTATACATATTTTTTCTCTATCATGGATGCTTTTTGTGTGAGGCGTATATCAACAGTACATGTCTCTGCACATTTCCTATATCCGCTTTATGATACTATTTTATGTGTTGACAGGTTATCACTTTGCCTTCAAAACTAGCAATGCTGGTCTATGTTGCTGGTTTATTGATATGGTCTTATGGTATTTTTATATTTTGGACATATCACACTCCTCACATGATTAGCGTTTTTCTCTGTTCAAGTATTTTGGGTACTTTAATTTGTATTTGGAACAATGTACGTCGGTACTCTATCTGTTGCTTTACTATTCTACATACTGCTATTTCACTTTCTTATAGATGCCTCGGGCATATTTGGATGCTTTCTCAGATTGTTGATAATCTCCATGTGGACCATTACTGGGTTTTATATCATGTCCTTGTATGTGACATGGGGTATTTTTCTATCATTGTCTGGGGTGGGACTTCCACTTTTCTGGATGGATATTTGGGTTCCAATATTTAGATGTGAAAATGTAATGACTTCATGGACTATTTTAATTCATATAATATATTCAAAACAATGTTTTTTCTCTTGTGAAAAAAAAATTATTGTTTATAGTCGAAGCGCTGCGGGGTGGTTTATTATATTAATATTTCACGGTTGAATTATGTTCATAACAATTGGAAAAAAAAAATGTTGCTCTGTTTCTATTTTAAACCGTTTTTTGAAATACAGAGCCATGTTTATATGATTGTTTATAGTCGAAGCACTACACGGTGGTTTATTATATTAATATTTCACGGTCATTGGAATGCCCACAATTCATAAAAAATATTGGAGATTTACTGTCATGTTTTAAAGTTTCGTTTTTTTTTTAAATTGAACCCGCCGTCGGTATATCGACGCTTTGTAAGCGTCGGAATTGAGACAGCTTAAAAATGTCGAAAGAGAGACAGTATAAAAACGTCGGACCACATTTCGTCGGAATTGCGACAACTTACAAACGTCTGAAGAGCGACGTTCAAAACGTCGGACCACATTTCGTTGGAATTGCGGCAGTTTACAAATGTCGAAAGAGTGACGTCCAAAACGTCGGACCACATTTCGTCGGAATTGCGACAGTTTACAAACGTCGGAAGAGCGACGTTCAAAACGTCGGACCACATTTCGTCGAAATTGCGACAGTTTACAAACGTCGGAAGAACGACGTTCAAAACATTCGACCACATTTCGTCAGAATTGCGACAGTTTACAAACGTCAGAAGCGCGACGGTTTGGGAAACGTCGGAAGAGCGACGCTTGTTTGGAAGTGACGGAAAAAGTGTCAGTAGTGCGACACTTTGTCAGTGCGTTGGAATTGCAACGTAATGGCAAACCACATTTTTCCCGTCCTCGAACTGTCGCTCTTGCGACGACTATGTGTCAGAATAGTGACGAATTGGCCGTCGGAAATTGGGTCAAATTTACTAGTGACAGATGTGGCACAGGAGCTGACAAAAGGAATTACACTATTCCTGAGGGTTAAGTGGAGATATTGCATGGATACTTCAGTTAGAACTCATGTGAGAGAGTTTGGTGGAGTTGATTGAGGATTTAATGGAGTTGTGTTCAGTTTAACTAATCTAAACATAGTTGAACTAGTTGTATTTAGTCTAACTGATTAATACACTAGTGAAGAGTGGTGTGAATTAATTATTAAATTAATTCAATAATTATAAACTCATTAATCAACTAAATAATACATTAGTTAACTTCAGTGCATGGACAGTTTCAGTGGATACCAGTGCAGAGATAGGTGAAAGAGCAGGTTAACTATCAGTTGTGACTATACTATTGCATATTTGCAACAACCAGTGATTGGAGGAGCCCATGAGGATTGCACAGTACAAGCCAGGTGGTTCAAGTTATTTAATGAGCCATCCTACAGCATTGATTATGCAATAGAGGTTGGCTATCAGGTGGCAGAGATTGGAGCATGTGTTTTGCTAGATCTAGCTTGATTAGTGTGTAGCAATTGGAGGTTGTGCTGAGAGCTTGTGAGGAGCTTTTTACAATGATTGTTACATGATCTATATGACATATAATATACAGATAGTTGGATTTTTCAGCTTTAAGATTTCCCATGAAATACTATGTTCATATGTGTGATTGTTTATGGTTCTAATGTGTGCATGCAATTGATTTTATTTCTGCATGTAATGATCAATGGTAGAAGAGATTCTGTATTGTGCATGAAGTTAAAATAGTGTGTGATCAGGAGAATCTGGGTGAATAATATATCAGTTATTCAAATTTTCTACAAATGTGATCTAAGTTTTGTATAAAAATATTGTTTCCAAACACCACTCTTAGTGCGAAGAGTATCATGTAGAGTTTATATGTGTACAAGTTTCTTGATTCAATGATGACAATATGTTTTCTCAACAAGGCTTTATTTTCAATATCATTGGATCAAACAAGGTATTTCACAATTGGAATATGGAGGTCCCATGTATAATCCTATCTCTAACTCTTGAAATAAACGTTGCATCACTTTAAAAATTGCAGCCTCATCATCAACTCCACTCTTTCCAATAATTATTTGGACTTTCAAAATAGTTTTCTCCCCTTGGAGTTCTCAATTCCATGAAATATCATCTTAAAACAATCAAATTCCTTCACAAGGGTTTTCCTATCACAAGTAGGTGCACATTGATGAAAAACATCCTTTACCCTAATAGTTCCAATGTTCTCTTACAAGCGATACATATGAAAAGCATTTCGAATGACCCTACACAACCCTTACTGCTGATACCCATGCTTATTTCTCCTTCACCAATTGCACAATCTATCTATGTATAGTGGGAAACAATATCATAGACTACCCATCAGCAAGTATTCACTTGAAGTCAATTTTGCTCCAAATAACTCACATTTAAAGGTTATATAATCCACCGTTGGTGCTATGAATTTCACAGTTGCAATCATCCATAGGAAGTTGATTCTGACATGTTATATTTCTACATCGTTTGTGGCCAAATATCTCAAGGAGGACTGCTTGAGTGACACTCATATCTGTATGCAAAAATTATTGAATACTTCTAACTAATTTGGTGTGCCCTGGAGTCAGGTGTAATATCCCTCCTGCCTTGTACAAACTTTTGCAAAAGGAAAAATTCTTTCGCACATTTAAGGCTTGTTGTGTCTTCAATGGTTGTTGTCCTCTTTGAAATTTGAATCTGACTACTATCTTCTGTGACCTCATACTTAAAGGATTCATAATAATTAATCCATGTTATTTTTCATTGATTTTCTCTATTTTTTATGAATAAAGCTACCTTGTTAACTCCATGGGATCAGCCAACTGTGAAAATACATGAAGTATAACCCTTATTTACTTCATTTTCATATTCTAGAATTTTTGTGCAAACCCCAATATAAACTAGTGGATAGCATGCATCACCCATGGGATTCAAAATTGGAACCTAATGGCATGAAACTAGAAAAATGCCTAGAAAAATTGGAAACGACCAGTTATGCCAACTCTTTGAGCTTGGAAATTCAAGAGGCATATTCAATCTTCGACAATAGGCCTATAAGAGGTTGTGTCATCTATTCAAAAGCTATAAAAATTTTATATCCTATATTTTCCAATGACGAAATCAAAGGAAGCTCTTAAGGCTAGTATAAATATGCATGTGTCCCCATGATCAGCAGATCATGTCCAAGTTTTTAAAAAAATACTCAAAAATGAAAGTGCTCAGAAATTTTTTCAACCTAAACGAATGGAAAGGTCTTGTCACTGTGATTTGGGCACCGTGAATGGTTTGAAAAATTGAGGTCGTATGAAAAAGTTATTGAGGTTTCAAAAGGCCAGTAAAATAAAAAATATGTTGACCAAGTTTGAATTTATAAAATTTGGGAAAAAATTTAAAAAGAATGTTTCGAGAATATTCCTCAAAATATTCCCTTGAGGGCGAATCATTTGTGAACAAGTGGCAAAATATGATTTGCAGTTGGTTTGACTTCATTTGTTATTGGCCAATCAAAGGGTGCCACGTGGAAAGAACAGAGGTTGCGACATGGCCCCAGGTTATTGGAAAATTGGCATTATAAAATTTTTATGTGGCGATAGGATTCGACCTTGGGTCTCTCGGTTGCCAGCCCACAGGCCCGACCGTCCCGACTAGGCAATAGTTTTTAACTATTTGCAGTCGCAAATCATATTTGTTGTTTGTATTTGTTTTCGACAGAAAAGGTTAATGGGTTAGCCCTCAGGGATATCCCCAACTCCACATGAACATTTTCTCATGATCAAGGTCTTCTCCACCTGCAACCACCCACTGATGGTTACTGCTAAGCGGGAATCATGCATGTGAATGCACTAAGTGCAACATTCATTGCCACAGTTAGTTAACGAAATTGCAGGCGGTTTGGATGGATCGGTCATGTGACCATACCTCCAAAATTTAGTATAATCGTTAACAGTTTCCGCCAATTTTGGGTGCGTACCACCTTTTTTGGGGAGTTGGCCAAAATTGGCGCTCCTAACTGGAGTTCCTCCAGTTTTGGAGGAGGTTTTTGAGGAATATTGGGCAAATTTTGTTTTTGCCATAACTCCCTCATTATTGAACCAATTTGATTGCAAAAATAGTCAATATTGACTATTTCATACCTTTTGGACTCAATGGAGTATGTTGCAGAGCCATCAGAGAGATTCTAAGAAATTTTTTTCTTCAATGAAGTTCAAGGGGCCACTGGGGCCACTAGGAGGCAGAATCAGTTTAAGGCCTAGCCAGGGGAGCTAGAGGCCTTATCCAGAGATCCAATAGTCAAAATTGGATACTTTATATGTTTTGAATCTGATGAGATGGTTTTAAAATCCTTTAGAGAAATTTTAAGGCCTAAAAGCTTTAGTAAAGTTCCAGGGGCCATTAGTGCCAGCTTTTGCCAGCAACAGTGCAGGGCCTAGCCAGAGCAGATAGAGACCATATGCAGCGAACCAGTAGTCATTATTGACTGTAAAGAGAATTTTAAATCTAATGGAAGAGGTTTCAGAAATTTTTGAGGACTTCTAGAGGTCGAAAACCCATCAGAGAAGTTTTCAGTGACCCTATTGCCGACAGGTGTTGGAGGCGAAACTGGAGGAGCCAAAGGCAATTTTTGATGAAAGAATAGTCTATATTGACTATTTTTAGACATTTTGGAACCAATGAAATAGGTTTCATAACATTTTGAGAACTTCTAGAGCTCAAGAAGCTGATGTGAAGTTTTGGGCAGCCTTGGGAAAACCGTCGAGGATAGCCTATTTTGGGGATGGAGTGCTCGATTTGAGAAATTTATCAGTTGATATTTGGTGTCTGATGTGTGTTGGATATATCAGGAGTGGTTTCAGTGACCAAAATAGAATTTTGAAGGATTTTGTTCCATTTATAAGCTCAAAGTAGCTTAGAGCACCGACAGAAGGAATCGTGTCAAAGGGAGCCTACAGTTGTTTGCAGAGTTTGGATAGCCATGAGAAGGATATAGATGGTATCCTTAGCCCTTTGGATCATTTTAGTATCCATTGGAGTTAAGTGTGGAACTTGTAAGAGAAACCTTACCATAATCCCAAAGAGCCGAGTCAAGATGAAAAAGCTCAAAGGAGACGTAGCCCACGAGATTCGGGTGAACTCCTAGATTAATTTTGTTGTTGTGCTTAAATTTTTTATTTTTGCATTATTTTGATGTTATACATGTTAAATTTCAGCAAGAAAAAATGAACTTAAGACACATAAACAGTTAAAAAATCATACACCACTTTCAAGCATAAATTATGCAAATTTCCAAGTACAAGCTAGATCATTTAATTGTTAAAATGAGTGGGAGGTTATTGAAATACATAACAAGTTATACAGACCATTTTCAGATCAGGTTGGTATCAGAGCACTTGGTTTCTTGATTGACAGAAAAATCTATTGCATGTATAACTTGAAAGGTGTTTAAACAATGTAAAATATTGAATGTTTTACTTATTGCAAACTGACTGTTGTTAGATTTTGTTGGAGGTGAAGAGATAGCTACAGATTAGCTAAGTCCCGGAGAGGAAAAAAAGGAAGAAAGGGATGAAAGAATATTCCTTACCCTAAATGACCTCAAGTTCACCCTTGGAACACAAACCCTCTTGACAATTTCTTGTTAAGAAGCTCTTGGAGTTTGTTTGTTGTTGGCTGCTTGAATAAGAGTTTGTCTCTAGAACTATTTTTTTCAAAAGCTTTGTCTATATTTTTTGAAAGCTTTGTGAACTTTGTTGAAGTTACTTTTGTTCATTGACATCATAATTACGACTTCTACAAGTGAGGTTTCCTCCTTCACAAGATTCTTCGATGAAGATATGAAGCCTGACTTTATTATATTGAAGGACATGGTGCAGATTTTGTTTGAGGATAGAAGAGAAAGCATTGAACTTCATGAGAAATTGTTTTCCATGAAGCAAGAGAAGGAATAAATTCTACAAATATTGCATGATATGGAGATGCAGCTCCATCAAGCCCAAGAGGCTTTAACCAAGAACATGCGTGAGAAAGAGGTAATCCACTCTAATTTGTCTTCAGTTTCCTCTTTAGAAATATTTGTTGGTTCTTTCGAAAAGCATGTGAGTTTAGACAGTTTTCAAGACAAGAAAGATGATGTTAGTCTGCAAATGAAAGCTGGAGCCTCTACTAGTTAATCTCCTCATGAAGGCAAAAAGTATGAACATGCAAAGAAGCACAAAAGGTATAAATCTCCCCATGATCAATTTGATTTTGTTTCTGCAAGGCATAATAATTTTTCATGCTTAAATGGAAGAAATATTTGATGTACATATTGTGGTCAATTTAACCATGATGTTTCGAGATGTTGGATGAGGAAGAAAGCATACAAGAAGAAGATGAGGCAAAGGCAACTTTCAAAGAAGGTGCATAAGATTTGCACATATTTCCAGAAGAGGGGACATGTTGTTTCACATTGTTTGACATTGCATCCAACTAGTTGTCCCAAGCACATGTAGCAAGAGGACAGAAAGACTGGCGAAGGTGGAACCAAGGATGCCATTATTGATGTGAAAATGGAAGTTTCACATGAAGAAGAGTTGCAGCAACAAAAGTCGTCGTGGAAGTGGTTTGGTAAGAAGTGGATGGAATTATTAACACAGTAAGACATACTCCTTTTTACATATGCAAATTTCGGTTGTATGCATGTATTTTATGTTGTAATCTCTTGTTTGTTTGAGCCACCTTGGATCATTGATCAAGGAAGCAATGTTCAGTTTCCTTCTGCAAATTTCTCGCCAGAAATTTCTGAGTGACTGAAAGAACGACAGTTCTAGATAGGAGGACAAGCGCATTCAGGAAGGGAAGTGTCAATTGCTTTCTAGTTGTGGTTCAAAGTCACTAGCCTAGTTTTGGGTAGCCCTGGGCAAACCGTGGAGGATAGCCTATTTTGGGGATGCAGTGCTCCATTTGAGCAACTGATCAGTCGATATTTGGTGTCTGATGTGTGCTGGATATAACAGGATTGGTTTCAGTGACAGAAACAGAATTCTAAAGGATTTTGTGCCATTTAGAAGCTCAGAGCACCGACAGAAGGAATCGTGTCAAAGGGAGCCTAAAGCTGTTTGCAGAGTTTGGACAACCATGAGAGTGATATAGATGGTATTCTCAGCCCTTTGGATCAGTTTAGTATCCATTGGAGTTAATTGCGGAACTTGTAAAAGAAACCTTACCATAATCCCAAAGAGCCGAGTCAAGATGACAAAGCTCAAAGGAGACGTAGCCCACGAGATTCGGGTGAATTACTATATTAATTTTGTTGTTGTGTTTAAATGTTTTATTGCTGAATTATGTTGATGTTATATATGTTAAATTTCAGCAAGAACAAATGAACTTAAGACACATAAACAGTTAAAAAATCATGTACCACTTTCAAGCATAAATTCTGCAAATTGTCAAGTACAAGCTAGATCATTTAATTGTTAAACTGAGTGGGAGGTTCTTGAAATACATAACAAGTTATCCAAACCATTTTCAGATCAGGTTGGTATCAGAGCACTTGGTTGCTTGATTGACAGAAAAATCTATTGCTTGTATAACTTGGAAGGTGTTTAAAAAGTGTAAAAGATTGACTGTTTTACTTATTGCAAACTGACTGTTGTTTGATTTTGCTGGAGGTGAAGAGATAGCTACCGATTAGCTAAGTCTTGGAGAGGAAAAAAAGGAAGAAAGGGCTAAAGGAATCTTCCTTACCCCAAAGGACATCAAGGTCACCCTTGGAACACAAACCCTCTTGATGGTTGTTTGTTAAGAAGCTCCTGGAGTTTGTTTTTTGTTGGTTTCTTGAATAAGAGTTTGTCTCTACAGCCATTTTGTTCAAAATATTTGTCTATAGTTTTTGAAAGCTTTGTGAACTTTGTTGAAGTTACTTTTTTTCATTGACATCATAATGACAACTTCTACAAGTGAGGTGTTAGGTCCCTATATTACTAGTATAGTCCCTTATTGTTGTTAGTGTAACCCCCTTATTGTTATTATTGTACCCCTATAACCCCCATATTGTTATTATTGTGCCATTAAATTATTATTATTAGGTCGGCTAGGACTACATTGTGGCCCCATGGACTCCTATATATAGAAAGGAGGTTTTGTAATTTGAATCATCCAAGAATTGTTCATTTATGTAATGTATTGGAGGTTGCCCCCTCAAAGTGGCTTATTTCTAAGGCGTTCATATCTCTTTTCTTCTATTTTTGGAGCTGGTTTCACAACATTTGGTATTAGAGCTTTGGGTTCTAGGGTTTTTCTGCTCCAAACATGTCCTCATGGCATTTTCGCTATAACGTTTTTTCTACAAAGGTTCAGATGCTAGAATTTTTATGGTGCGAAGCTGAAATCTTGAGGAACATCATCGCAAAATTTTAGAGCTTTGTTCGCAATATTTTTGGAGATATCTGTTGGGTTTGTGTTATATTATTTCCACGACTAATCACGCACGGGGGGGGGTAACAGGGGGGGCGGTAGCCCCCCCTGTTGGGGGTCTGGTGCAGCGCCCCAGGAAAAAAAAAAATTGGTCCTTATTTTCTGGTGGGCAGACCCACCCATGGTTTTGTGCACGGGTTTGCACATGGTTTTGGGGCATGATGGTTTTCGGCCCCTGGTATTTTGTAAATCCGGTCAAGGGAACTATGGTTATGTTCTAATCTAGGGTTAATGGATTGGGGTTTATGTATGCTTTGGCATGCATATATATGTGTTGTAACATTAAAAGGAACATAATGAAAAATCAAGCTAGTTGTCCCAATTTTGGATCCAGGCGAAAATATCTATGTTTATCTGTTTTTTGTTTTATGCTCTCACTACAGTTTATTTTCTGTCTTTAAGATTTGTTTGCAGATAATTTTTGTACAGGGTTAAAACCTACAATATGATCTATGGAAGGTAGGGCTTTTTGCAGGCTCATGAATTTCACTTAAACAGGTCATCGTGGAATTTCCGCTATAACGTTTTATCTACAAAGGTTCAGAAGCAGAACATTTTAGAGCATGAAGCTAAGATCTGGTGGAACATCTTTGCAAAATTTCAGAGCTTGGTTCACAATATTTTTCGGAGATATGATCTGAGGAAGTTAGTTTTTTTCAGGCTCCCTAATTTCATCTCAAAGAGGTGATCGTGGGAAAATCTTCATAACTCTCACTCTCAGCATCAAATTGGAATTCTGTAAAAATTGACTGGAATTACATGAAATGTAGTTTCCTTTCTCTAAATTTCAGAGCCAAAGGAGCAAACAGTGACATGTGGCAAGTCGTACAATTTCGCTCTACTGAACCAGTCCATAATTAGGTCATTGTGGGACATTGGACATAACTTTTCCTTGAAGAATCCAAATCAAGTCATACCTGTGGAATTTGAAAGAAGCTTCAGAGGACTACTACAGGGACAAATTTCAGATATTGAGGATCTACAATTATAGAGATAATTAAATTTCAATATAGATCTCTGCAAAAGCATGTAAAAGGTGTGCATTTATTTTCCCGAATTGCATAACTCTTGTTTGAAGAATCAAGTTGAATTGATTCCAAGGGCATATTGTAGAATAGATATCATTATTGGTTTCTAAAATGGCCCTTAAAAAGAATTCAATGCCCATTAATCCTTTAGAAGTCTCTACTATGACTCATGAAGACGAAGAATGGCAACATGACATATCAAAATTACAAGAGCAAGTGCAACAAATTTCACTCTCGCAAAGAGCAACAAAAAATGACATGGAAGTTTTGAAGAAAGGTGTGGAAACTAAGATGGATGGTTTGAAGAAAGGTGTGGAATCTAATATAGATGGCATGGAAGCTAGCATGGAATCTAAGATGGATGACATGGAAGCTAAGATCAATGAAAAAATGGAAAACATGAAGTATGATCTAAAAGCAGACATGGAAGGTTTGACAAAGTTGATACAAGAAATGTTTCGTAATGGTGAAAATATAGTAGAGAAAACTCATGACGAGAAAAAAATAAATGTTAATCATGATTTCATAAACTCTAATTTTGGTGGGAAGAACCACCATAGTCCAAAAATGGATATGAGGAAGTTTGATGGAAAGGATCCTGTAACATGGATACTACAGATGGAGCAATATTTTGATCTCCATAATGTGAAAAACACACAAAAGGTATGCATTGCAACATTACATTTAGAAAAAAATACATTTGTATAGTATCGATGGCTTTTTCTCCCATAAAAAAATTGTCACTTGGTCAATTTTTATGGAGAAATGATAGCACATTATGAGGATACAAAGACCAACACCTTCTTTAGCCAATTGACAAATCTCAAACAAAAAGTTTGGTGGGGAGCACATTAGGGACTTCCAAAAATTGAATATAAAGGGTAAGCTGATATTCTAGAGGGCCTGATTTTATCTTATTTTAGGTACTTTGAGGATAACATCCAACAGTAGTTAACATTTTGGAACACAATGATTCATTGAAGAAGGCATTAGCAGTTTTAGAAAAATTGAATGTAAAATTATGACACTAAGGAAGCACTTCTCACTCATTTCTATAAAGAAGGAAGTTTTGTTACACTGAGTTCCCCAACCTACAAGGTTGACAACACAAAAATTGGAAGAAAAGAGAGAAAAAGGGCTTTGCTACAGTTGTGATAGAAAATACATGAAAGGTCATAAGTGTGCTGAGAATAAATTATTTTACATAGATTGTGAAGAGGAGGAAGAAAATGAACAAGAAACTTCAAAAGAAGAGGATATACACCGGGAACCAACCCTAGAAGAAGAAGAAATGAGTCCAACCATATCGTGTAATGGATTGGTATGAATTACTACTCCTTAAACTCTTAAGATAGAAGGACATATCAAGAAGAAAAAGGTAATAGTGTTGATTGATTCAGGTAGTACCCATAATTTTATTCATTGTAAGGTAGCCAAGGAATTGAATTATTTCCTATACCCAGCACTAGAATATCAAGTGATGGTTGCAAATGGAGGTGTTAGCCCCCCTATAAATTTTTGACTAGCAAACAGGGGGCTAAAATGTTTCTGATCCTTCAAGGAATGCATTTCCTTCGAAAACACATCATCCTTGAAGCCTCCTTGTGCCTTACGCCCGGTTCATCAGAGAATTTTTTCCACGGCATATTGTTGCCAATCGTACTCAAGTAGATCCATCATAAATTTCACGAGAATAGCTTTCAACGATTATGCTACACTCTCAAAACTGACTTCTGGATTGAATTCTATGCCTAAGTGAAGTAAAAGCCCTTGTACCAGCCTATCTTCCTTCTTTTCCCTTTATTTGTTTTATTAAATTCCTATACCCCTTTTCCCCCTTTCAGATTGCATAAATCGCATTGAAAATCACGTTAAAAAAAAATATACGATTTATAAACCCTTCCCCCTCCATGCAGCAGAACTTTATTATAAAGACTTTATATTATAAAGACCCGCCCCTAACCACTTCCCCTTGCCATACCCCGTGAAACTTTATATTATAAAGTTTGTGTTACATATATATACCCCCCGCCGCATATTAATCGAAATTGCAAGCTTTGTTCAATCGCATGTCTTATATATGTGGCTCTGATCACTCCAATCGCAAGTGTTTGCGATGCGATTAATCGCATCGCAAGTATTTGCGACGCGATTGATCGCATCGCAATACACTGCGATTGCGATCGTCGCAACTCCTCCTCTGATCCTCCGATCACATACCCGCCTGATCGCAAACCCCTCCGATTGATCGCATCACAATGTTCTTCCGCCCGATGGAGATTGCCGCCCGCTCCCGATCTCTGATTGCGATCGCTCCATTTCGCCCGATTGCATGACCGCAAGTCTGATCCCCGATTGCTCCGATCCTCCGATTTGCGATTGCGATCCGTACCCCAGGCTCACTATACTATACCTTCCGCCCATTTATATAATAAAGGCCCTTTTCCCTTTGTAATCCGAAACTTTGGTTATATTTGTTTATACAAAGGTTTGCCTCCCCAATCGCATCGGAAGTTTTATTTCCTATATATTGTTCCGCTCCACTCCCGATCTCCGATGCGATTGACCCCGGTCCCACTTTAGCCCTTTGCCTGTTAAAAAATACCATTCATTCCTTTGTATGAAGTTAAAAATTCCTTTCTCGTCTGTTTCAAAGTGATTTCCCCACTCCATTGTGTATTGCCCCATCTGACCCAGGCTAATCGCATCGGAACTTTTGTGTAGTGTTTTCAATCGCGCCCCTCCGCTCCCGTCCGATTTCCAATTGTGATTTATGTTGGTCCCACCTACTCCCCTTCCCTTTTTCCTATGCAAATGATTTTTTCCCTTCACAAAGGCATAATTTCATTTCAGTTGCGTTCAAAGCAATTTTTATTAAAAGGGTTAGTTTTCTCCAAACGGCAAATGGAAAGTCTGAAAGTCCGAGGTCTGAAAAATCAGAAGCAAGGTCCCAAGAATCAAGGCGTTGTTTGAAGAACAAATGCACATGCAACAAGTTATATCTGTGTTAAATTTCAGTAGAACGCATTCCTCCAGGAAGGACGTTCACCTACAACATTCCTCATACCTCCTCAAGCCTAGAAACGATTAATATTACTAACAGAGTTTCATAAAGGATTGTCAGAGCTGAAGTAATGGAGGTATGGAGAAAGCTCGTAGACTTTAATCCAGTTAACCAGATTCAAAAGGCAACACAGAGTTCCTTACAGCCAGAAAGGACTCCAAAAGAAACATCAGAGGTCAAAATCGACCTAACAGAAACTCCCCAGACCATACCAAGAGTACTTACAGCGATGCAGGTGCTATTAAGTAGAGTGGGCTTGGCCTCCTCCACCATTCTGTCTTAATGAGACTAATTAAATTTTCATCTACCTATGTTATTCTCATTCTCCTATATGAATTCTAGAGAACAGTATTGTAAAGGTTGTTGTCTAGTTGCTGAGGATTTTCTGTGAGAGGGATTCAGTTTTGACTATTAGAACAGTCTTGGGAGGGAGTAATAGAGTAGTCTTATTGTAGTAGGCCGGGAGGAGAAGTATGGACTGAAACAGCCATTGAGCTTTGATGTATATGAATGGTTTTGCATCATTAATCAAGCACATTTCACAAGATCCTGGTCTATTACTATAGGTTATGTGTTCTCTCATTTTTTTGATTACATTTTCATATTGTTTCATTTTCTACTGGCTTGCATCAGAATATTGGCATAGGATTCACCCTTGTTAGGTGCCCTATGTCTATGTTCTCCTTGCCTTAATTTTTTATGCTAAATGTGTGATCTAAGAGTTGATTTCAGTTGATTTAACTAGTGTAGTGGATGACATTGCCTACTAGCTAATGTATGAATTAAATGAATCAGTTCTTAGATGTTCTTGTTGGGTTTAAGCTAGAAGATTTGGGAACACTGGGGATTAGAGTTAGCCATGTCCACTAGGATCCTTTTGCAACCAGCCTACCTTTCAATATCTCTTTGTTAAGTTTATCTCTATTTTCCCTTTGAGTATGTCCAAGCAGGTCTGGATTTAAATGACCTCTGACCTGATCTATAGACAGAAAATTGGTTGTCTTTCCTTCTTTCACCTTCTTTCCTTAATTTTCCATCCCACCATCTAATCTAAAAGATCCTTTGGTATTAGATGACTTGCCCTTTGGAAGCCTTGGCTAGTTTTTCCATGTAATTCCCTTTCATGACTCCATAGCCCAATGGATGGCACAATTTTGACCTATCCTCTTTGCTGAAGCATCCTGCTGCTTTGTTTCTTTTCTCCCATTTCTTTCTCAGTCTATGAACCCATGACCAACCCAGCAACCAACCAACAAAATCATTTTAAACCCCCCTTTGTGCTTCATACCTAGCCTAATATCTCAATTTAAGCCTTCAAAGATACATCATTCTTTGTTTTATTGGAGAGATCCCTCTCCGGGTCTAGGAGGGCTAGATCCTAGGGCCCCAAAGCGGTTCTGATGTTGTCTCATCTTTTGGTCTTGCCAATCTGGCCAAAACATGGTAACACCAACATAATGGCGACTCCGCTGGGGAACTTAGACCACTTTGCCTTTAGATTGGCTTCATTGCTGATGGTGGACAACAGCCTGCTTTAAAAAGTCAAATTCATCCACCTGGCGACTCCACAATCCATAATCCTCAAAGACTCCACTAGAAGAAGAACCTGAATATGGCCAGACCTCATAGAAGGGTAAAACATACAGGTTGGATTTGGTTTAAAGAATTCGTTGTTTTTGTCTATCACTATGTTCTATCCTACGTCAAGCCAAATCAAGTGTACAAAGATGAGATCCACGATGAGTATGGGAAAGATCTCAGACCTCAGTCTTCAGATCGTGAGCAAACCTGTACTCCTGTGAAGAACCTGGTGCAACAAGAAGCTCATGTTGTATCTCCCACCCTTAAAGAAGCTTCAAGCAGCCATGAGCCCATTGTTATACCACCTACACCTACAAAGGTCATAGAAAGATATAAGCCTCTTGTTTAACCTCTTATCTTCCGACCCCTCCCTTCAGAGCTTATAAATCAGCTGCCTCATTTTGATAGAGAAAATAATGATTCCACTGCTGAAGAACATGTACAAAACCTTGAGGATTTACTTCAGTTGTATGAAATAGAAGAAGATGATGTGTGTATTAGAATGTTTGCCTTGTCATTACAAGGAAATGTTAAGATTTGGTTCCAAAGCCTTCCAGTGGCAAGCATTTTCAACTTTCATCAATTTTCTCAAGTTTTCCTCGATAGGTGGGCAGCCCCAAAGAATTCTCTTCTCATCCTAGGAGAGTATCAAAATTTGAGAAGGCAGCCGGGAGAGACAGTGCAGAATTTTTCAGCCAGGTTTAATAGGGTTTATGATACAATACCTTCTGATATAAAACCACCTTTGGGATGGGCTTTATTGCACTATCCAAGTTCTTTTGACCCCGAGGCAGAATTCCATATAAGAGAAAGAGAACCTTCAAGCCTGGAAGAAATGTAGAATATAGCAATCACTATCGAATACAACATAAAGTGCAGGGAGGAAAGATTAAAAGCAGCAAGGAAAGACCGGGTAGAGAAAATAGCACAGATCTCTTTAGAGAACAAGCTGGAAAGACTAATAGAGACTGCCAACTCCTTGTTAACTGTAATAGAGGAAGAATGTGAGGCCGAAACCAGAAATGATGATTGGAAAAGACCTGCTCCTTGTCCTCAAGAAAGACAAACCAGATCACTGCAAGGCGTAAGCAGCATGCAAAGCATGTATGATGAACTAGAGTTTGAATCAAAAAATGAACTTGCAGACTATTTTGTAGAAAGACTCACTGAGAGTCCTGAAGACTTGATGGGTAATAATGCTTGTAATTATGATTTCTCTGATGTTGATCTGTCGGATGATGATTTTTTCCAAGGGGAAACTGAGCTTGTAGGGCCATCATCAGTAGATTCATGGGAGGAATATCACGACCATCAACTTCAGGAAAACGATGAGCTAATGTAGGCAATCTATGATACTAATGGAGAAAGCGTTGAAAGCATGATAGCAGACGAAGATTCATTGAATCTTCTATCTGCTTTATATCCGAACATCAGTTGTAATTGCCAAGAGGGTGGAAGCCAGCAGCTCTTCAGCGCAGAGGACAAGGAGGAAAGAGATGAAGAAAACCTTGAGCGGAATGAATATCCAGAGCCTTCTCCCAAAGGGATTGAGGTAATCAAAGAAGCCCCCGCTCGAGGATATATTGGTTTTTTCACAAAGTTCACTCCATTGCAGCAGAACTGGACGGGGTTAGAGGAAGACAACCCTACTCTATATGATGAGCCCTCCAGTTCAGGCTGCAATGAAGATGAGGGAGATCTTCTTTCCCACAGACATCTTTGTCTGGATCTAGAGGAAGAAGAGGTATTATTGGTTGATGCCCACATGCCAAATAATCCCAACCAGGAAGAGGAGGAGTGTGATTACAAAGGCCTCACTGCGGATGCAGTGATTGAAACTGCCCAGGATGCAGACAGCCTACCAGTCATGGGAGGTTTTGAGGAAAAAGGATTACATCATGTTTTTTTTGAACCTGTGGCAGAATATATGGAGGCCCTAATTGGCTCAGCTCCTCAAGCATCAATCCTTTGCAAGAGCCAAACACATCAGAATTGGTCACCATTGCTGGTGGCCTCAGTTTTGAAGACCCACATGCAGAGCACCCTGTGGTTATCTCTGACGGGCAGTCAGTGCTCATATCATTTTTTGCTATTACTTGATTGGCTGCATTAGCATTATTGTATCACCTAGAGCATCAGAGATTTCTAGTTAGAGTAGGGTAGGTAGGAAGTCTGAAATAAAGCTCACCCTGTGAGCATGTAGTTAGTTGTTTTTTAATTTCTGCAAAGTCCAGCAAGTCAAACAGTCTAATCCTGGCTTGACTGTTTTTCAATTTTTGTCTTAGAATGTAGGGAAGAATTCTACTAGACGGTTTAATCCTAGAAGATGTTAGTTTAGGTAGAGAAACTATGAGGCCAACAGTCTAATCTAGTCTCATGGAGTAATAAGGGTAGAAGTAGAATAGGTTTATTTTCCTGTATGTAGAAATTAATGATGTAAAGGGTCTGCAAGTCCAGGTGCACCCAGAAGAAAAATTTTAGGACTATAGTGTGGGTAGGTAGTTGTTTGGGAGAATTTTTACTGCTAATATGATGTCTTCATGATTTGTGGCAGCTGATCAAAGAAAGAAATGAATGAGTCAAGCACTAGGCATCTGGCCTACACCAAAGATCATCTTTTGAATTCTTGACTCCTTCAAGAAGAATCCATCCCCATGTGGAGCCACTGTTAGCCCCCCTATAAATTTTTGACAAGAAAACAGGGGGCTAAAATGTTTCTGAGCCTTCAAGGAATGCATTTCCTCCGAAAACACATCATCCTTGAAGCCTCCTTGTGCCTTCTATCGGTTCCTGCCTTCAGAGAAGTTTTCCACAAAATTTTCAATGCCAAATCATCCTCCAAGTAGATCCATCAGAAAGTGCCTGAGAAGAGCTTTCCAACAGTATGCTACACTCTCAAAACTGACTTCTGGATTGAATTCTATGCCTAAGTGAAGTAAAGCCCTTATACCCCCTATCTTCCCTTCTTTTCCCTTTAACTTTGTTTTATTAAAGTCCTATACCCCTTTTCCCCCTTTCTGATTATAAATCACATTTAAAATCACGTTAAAACAAAATATGCGATTTATAAACCACTTCCCCTCCATACCCGTAGAACTTTATTATAAAGACTTTATATTATAAAGTCCTGCCCCTAACCACTTCCCCTTGCCATACCCCGTGAAACTTTATATTATAAAGTTTGTGTTACATATATATACCCCCCGCCGCATATTAATCGCAATCGCAAGCTCTGTTCAATCGCATGTCTTATATATGTGGCTCTGATCACTCCAATCGCAAGTGTTTGCGATGCGATTAATCACATCGCAAGTATTTGCGACGCGATTGATTGCATCAAAATACACTGCGATTGCGATCATCGCAACTCCTCCTCCGATCCTCCGATCGCAAACCCCTCTGATTGATCGCATCGCAATGTTCTTCTGCCCGATTGTGATTGCCGCTCGCTCCCGATCTCTGATTCTGATCGCTCCATTTCGCCCGATCGCATGATCACAAGTCCGATCCCTGATTGCTCCGATCCTCCGATTTGCGATTGCGATCCGTACCTCGGGCCCACCATACTATACCTTCCGCCCATTTATATAATAAATGCCCTTTTCCCTTTGTAATATAAAACTTTGGTTATATTTTTTTATACAAAGGTTTTCCTCCCCAATCGCATCGGAAGTTTTATTTCCTATATATTGTTCCGCTCCACTCCCGAACTTCGATGCGATTGACCTCGGTGCCACTTTAGCCCTCCGCTTGTTAACAAATACCATTCATTCCTTTTTATGAAGTGAAAAAGTCCTTTCTCGTCTATTTCAAAGGGATTTCCTCGCTCCATTGTGTATTGCCCCATCTGACCCAGGCTAATCGCATCGAAACTTTTGTGTAGTGTTTTCAATCGCACCCCTCCGCTCCCGTCCGATTTCCAATTGTGATTTATGTGGGTCCTGCCTACTCCCCTTCCCTTTTTCCTATGCAAATGAATTTTTCCCTTGAAAAAGGCATAATTTCATTTCAGTTGCATTCAAAGCAATTTTTATTAAAAGGGTCAGTTTTCTCCAAACGGAAAACGGAAAGTCTGAAAGTCCGAGGTGTGAAAACTCAGAAGCACTGTCCCAAGAATCAAGGCACTATTTGAAGACAAAATGCACATGAAACAAGTTATATCTATGTTAAATGTCAGCAGAACGCATTCCTCCAGGAAGGACGTTCACCTACAGCATTCCTCATACCTCCTCGAGCCTAGAAACGATTAACATTACTGACAGAGCTTCATAAATGATTTTCAGAGCTGAAGTAATGGAGGTATGGAGAAAGCCCGCAGACTTTAATCCAATTAACCAGATTCAGAAGGCAGTGCAGAGTTCCTTACATCCAGAAAGGACTCCAAAAGAAACATCATAGGTCAAAATCGACCTGACAGAAACTCCCCAGACCATACCAAGAGTACTTACAGCGATGCAGGTGCTATTAAGTAGAGTGGGCTTGGCCTCCTCCACCATTCTGTCTTAATGAGACTAATTAAATGTTCATCTACCTCTGTTATTCTCATTCTCCTATATGAATTCCAGAGAACAGTATTGTAAAGGTTGTTGTCCAATTGCTGAGGATTTGCTGTGAGAGGGATTCAGTTTTGACTGTTAGAACAGTCTTGGAAGGGAGTAATAGAGTATTCGTATTGTAGTAGGCTGGGAGGAGAAATCTGGACTGTAACAGCCATTGAGCTCTGATGTATATGACTGGTTTTGCATCATTAATCAAGCACATTTCACAGGATCTTGGTCTATTACTATTGGTGATGTGTTCTCTCATTTTGTTTATTACATTTTCATACTGTTTCATTTTCTACTGGCTTGCATCAGAATATTGGCATAGGATTCACCCTTGTTAGGTGCCCTATGTCTCTGCTCTCCTTGCCTTAATTTTTTCTGCTAAATGTGTGATCTAAGAGTTGATTTCAGTTGATTTAACTAGTGTAGTGGATGACATTGCCTACTAGCTGATGTATGAATTAAATGAATCAGTTCTTAGATGTTCTTGTTGGGTTTAAGCTGGAAGATTTGGGAACACTGGGGATTAGAGTTAGCCCTGTCCACTAGGATCCTTGTGCAACCAACCTACCTTTCAAGATCTCTTTGTTAAGCTTATCTCTGTTTTTCCTTTGAGTATGTCCAAGAAGGTCTGGAGTTAAATGATCTTTGACCTGATCTATAGACAAAAAATTGGTTGTCTTTCCTTCTTTCACCTTCTTTCCTTAATTTTCCATCCCACCATCTAATCTAAAAGATCCTTTGGTATTAGATGACTTTCCCTTTGGAAGCTTTGGCTAGTTGTTGCATGTAATTCCCTTTCATGACTCCATAGCCCAATGGATGGCACAATTTTGACCTATCCTCTTTGCTGAAGCATCCTGCTGCTTTTTTCCTTTTCTCCCATTGCTTTCTCAGTCTATGAACCCATGACCAACCCAGCAACCAACCAACCAAATAATTTTAAACCCCCCTTTGTGCTTCATACCTAGCCTAATATCTCAATTTAAGCCTTCAAAAATACATCATTCTTTGTTTTATTGGAGAGATCCCTCTCCGGGTCCAGGAGGGCTAGATCCTAGGGCCCCAAAGTGGTTCTGATGTTGTCTCGTCTTTTGGTCTTGCCAATCTAGCCAAAACATGGGAACACCAATAGGAGGAACTATAAATTGCTCTGGAAAATTTCATAATATCAAGCTAACCATGGGGTAATATGTATTTAATAGTCCAATTCTTTCCATTCCTATGGGAGGTACTGATGTTGTACTAAGAGTACAATGGTTACAATCTTTGGGGACGGTAGCTTTTAATTTTCAAGAAATTTTCTTGAAATTTTTTTCAGAAGGAAAGGAAGTCGAATTATGGGGTATTGCAGGGAAGCTGGGAAATATAATAAGCTCTAATGTCATGACAAAGCTTCTAAATAAATAACAACGAGGCGTAATTGAACAATTATGCTCACTAGAAGTTCCAACATCAAAATCATCTATTTCTGCAGATCTCCAAAAAGTCTTGGACAATCATTCCAAGGTGTTTGAAACTCCCAAAGGACTCCCACCTATTCGTGATCATGATAATGCTATTCATTTGATTCCAAGAAGTGTTCCTCCAAACATCAGGCATTATAGATATCCTTATGTCCAAAAGAGCGAAATTGAACGTATGATTGCAGAAATTTTAGAGGCAGGTATAATTCAACCTAGTCAAAGTTCTTTCTCTGCTCCTGTAGTATTGGTACACAAGAAGGATGGATCATGGCGCATGTGTCTGGATTATAGGGAGCTCAATAAGCTCATCATTAAAGATAAATTTCCCATTCCCGTGATTGATGAATTATTGGATGAATTGCATGGAGCAATTTATTTTACCAAGTTGGATCTTCATTCAATATATCATCAAATTAGAATGAAGACTGAAGATATTCCGAAAACAACATTTCGAACTCATGAGGGTCATTATGAATTTTTGGTCATGCCTTTTGGCCTTAATAATGCACCTTCTACATTTCAAGGGTTGATGAATTTCATTTTCAAACCCTTCCTTAGAAAATTTGTGCTAGTATTTTCTGATGATATACTAATCTACAGTAGGTCTTAGAAGGATCATGTTCAACATGTTGACAAGGTGGTCAAACTATTGCATGAGAAACAATTATATGCAAAAACATCTAAATGTTTCTTTGGAGTACAAGAGGTGGAATATATGGGTCATATTGTATCTCACAAGGGTGTTAAGGTAGACCCTAACGAAATTAAAGCCATTAAGGAATGGAAAGTCCCCACAACCATAAAGCTGTTGCGAGGATTTCTCGGGTTAACAAGGTATTATCGCAAGTTTGTTAAGAATTATGGGAGAATAGCAGCACCTATAACAACATTATTGAAGAAAGATTCATTTTCATGGACTCCTAAAGCAACTAAGGCCTTTGAACATCTTAAAGAGGAAATGTGCCTAGCTCCAATCTTAGCTACGCCAGACTTCAAAAACACCTTTATTGTGGAATGTGATGCCTCGAGAAATGAAATTGGTGTTGTTTTAATGCAAGAAGGAAGACCCATTGCTTTTTAAAGTCGTCCAATTAAAGGAAAGTATTTACAGAAACCTATTTATGAGAAGGAAATGTTAGCAATACTGCATGCACTAAAGAAATGGCGAACTTACCTAATGGGAAGACACTTCAAGGTAAAAACTGATCGTGATAGTCTTAAACACTTTTTGGAACAAATACTATCTTCAGAAGAACAACAAAAATGGGTCACAAAGATTTTGGGTTATGACTTTGAAATAATCTACAAAAAAGGGAAGCTAAATGTTGTTGTAGATGCCCTCTCAAGAAAGAATGAAGAGGTGGAAGCATTGCTTTGTGCCATTTCTATTATCTAATCAAATTGGATAACCGAAGCAAGATATGAATGGAAGAAGGATGAAGAAGTGTGGACACTCATTCAAAAGTTGCAGCAAGATCCTAGTACATCTGATACATTTAGTTGGAAAAATGATTCATTATGGTACAAATATCGCTTATATATTTGTAAGAATTCCCAACTAAAACAAAAGATTATTTTGGAATTGAACACTTCTCCTTTAGGAGGACACTCAGTATTTTTAAAAATTTACCACAGGGTGAAGAAAGAATTTTTTTGGGATGGACTTAAATCTGATATTCAAAAGTTTGTGGCAGAATGTTTGGTTTTCCAGCAGAATAAAGTTGAGACAATTAAGTCCCTGGGTCTTCTACAACCTTTATCCATTCCAAGTCAACATTGGGAGGAGATTTCAATGGATTTTATCACAGGTTTACCTAATTCTGAAGGAAATAGAGTCATCATGGTGGTAGTTTATAGACTTACCAAGTATGCACACTTTTGTGCATTATCTCATCCATTTCAAGCAAGTACAGTTTCTACTACGTTTATGGACACAATTCAAAAGCTACATGGAAAACCAAGGGTTATTGTGAGCAACATAGATCCCATTTTTACTGGAAATTTTTGGACGGGGTTATTTTCTTGTTTGGGTACTCAATTATCTCATAGCTCATCTTATCATCCTCAATTTGATGGTCAAACTGAGATAGTAAATAAATGTTTGGAAGGATATCTTTGTTGTTTTGTATCTGATAAACAAACACAATGGGTCAAGTGGTTACCTCTTGCAGAATGGTGGTATAACACTTCCTTCCATATTGCAGCAAAAATGACCCCATTTATGGCACTTTACGGATATCATCAGCCATCCATCACATCATATTTAAGAGAAAATTCAAAGGTTCAAGAAGTGGAAGATCACATCGAGCATCAACAAGAAGTTCTCCAACTCTTAAAGGATAACCTGAATTTGGCACAAAATCAAATGAAACAATAAGTAGATCAACATTGCAATGAGAGAAGTTTTGATGTAGGAGACTGTTTATTTTTACGGATACAACCATACAAACAAATGTCCCTCAAGCAAGCTAATAAGGATAATAAATTATCACCAAAGTACTATGGTCCTTACAAGGTGTTGCAAAATATTGGTACTATGGCATACAAATTGGAGCTTCCTGCTTCTTCACGAGTGCATCCAGTTTTCCATGTTTTATGCTTAAATAAGGTTATAGGTGAAAATCTTCCAATTCAAACAAAATTGCCAGAACTTGATGAGGAAGGAAAAATCATATTGGAACCTGAAGCGGTCACAAAAGCAAGAACTCGATAGCTACGGAATCGATCAATTTCAGAGTATCTCATCAAGTGGAAGAACTTACCCACTCAAGGTTCTACATGGGAGGATGACAATTTTATACAGAAGCACCCAAAGCTACTCAAGCATTGAGGACAACACCTTTTTGAAGGAGAGGGGCATGTCAGGTCCCTATATTACTAGTATAGTCCCTTATTGTTGTTAGTGTAACCCCCTTATTGTTATTATTGTACCCCTATAACCCCCATATTGTTAATATTGTGCCCTTAAATTATTATTGTTAGGTCGGCTAGGATTACATTGTGGCCCCACTAGGATTACATTGTGGCCCCATGGACTCCTATATATAGAAAGAAGGTTTTGTAATTTGAATCATCCAAGAATTGTTTGTTTATGTAATGTATTGGAGGTTTCCCCCTCGAAGTGGCTTATTTATAAGGCATTTATATCTCTTTTATTCTATTTTTGGAGCTAGTTTCACAACATAAGGTTTCCTCCTTTACAAGATTCGTCGATGAAGATATGAAGCGTGAATTTATTATATTGAAGGACATGGTGCAGGTTTTGTTTGAGGATAGAAGAGAAAGCACTGAAATTCGTGAGAAATTGTTTTCCATGAAGAAAGGGAAGGAAGATATTCTTCAAAGATTGCATGATATGGAGATGTAGCTCCATCAAGCCCAAGAGGCTTTGACCAAGAACATGCATGAGGAAGAGGTAATACACTCTAATTTGTCTTCAATTTCCTCTTTAGAAATATGTGTTGGTTCTTTTGAAAAGCATGTGAGGTCAAACAATTTTCAAGACAAGAATGATGATGTTAGTCTACAAATGAAAGCAGGAGCCTCTACTAGTTCATCTCCTCATGAAGGAAAAAAGGATGAACATGCAAAGCAGCACAAAAGGTATAAATCTCCCCATGATCAATTTGATTGTGTTTCTACAAGGCATGATAAGTTTGCATGATTAAATGGAAGAAAGGTTTGTTTTACATATTGTGGTCAATTTAACCATGATGTTTCGAGATGTTGGATGAGGAAGAAAGCATATAGGAAGCAAATGAGGCAAAGGCAAATTCCAAAGAAGGTGCATAAGATTTTCACATATTACCAGAAGAGGGGACATGTTGTTTCCCATTGTTGGACTTTGTATCCAACTAGTCGTCCCAAGCACATGCAGCAAGAGGACAGAAATACCAGTGAAGGTGGAACCAAAGATTCCATTATTGATGTTAAAACGAAAGTTTCACACGAAGAAGAGTTGCAACAGAAAAATTCGCCATGGAAGTGGCTTGGTAAGAAGTGCATGGACTTCCTAACACAGTAAGACATACTCCTTTGTACATATGCAAATTTCGGTTGTATGCATGTATTTTATGCTGTAATCTCTCATTTGTTTGAGCCTCCTTGGATCATTGATCAAGGCAGCGATGTTTAGTTTCCTTCTTCAAATTTCTTTCCAGAAATTTCTAAGTGAGTGCAAAAAATACAATTCTAGATAGGAGGACAAGCACATCGAGGAAGGGAAGTGTCAATTTCTTTCTAGTTGTGGTTCAAAGTCACTAGCCATTCAAGGAAAGTGGTTGGAGGTTGAGGAGAAGAGGGTGTTGTACTCTCATCTATAGTATAGATCATTGTATAAGTCTTTTGGGGTCCAGAAGATTCTCAGTGGGGAGGTGTGATTAGGATATCATGTCCAAATTTTAAAAATAATGCTCAAAAGTGAAAGTGCTCAGAAATGTTTGCAACCTAAACGACCAGAAAGGTCTTGTCGCTGTGATTCTAGCACTCTGAATGGTTCAATAAACTGAGGTCATATGCAGAAGTTATTAAGGTTAGAAAAGGCCAGTAAACTCCAAAATATGTTGACCAAGTTTGAATTTATAAAATTTGGGAAAAATTAAAAAATAAATATTTCGAGAAATTTCCTCGTAATATTCCCCGGAATATTTCCTGGAGGGTGAATCATTTAATGTGGACAAGTGGCAGAATCCGATTTATAGTTGGTTTGACTTAATTTCTTATTGGCCAATCAAAGGGTGCCATGTGGCAAGACCGAAGGCCGTGACGTGGCCCCAGGCTAGTGGAAAATTGGCATTATAAAAAATATTTGTGGCAACAAGATTCGACCTCAGGTCTCTCGGTTGCCAGCCCACAAGCTCGACTGTCCCGACTGGGCAGTAGTTCTTAATTATTTGCAGTCGCAAATATATTTGTTGTTTGTATTCATTTTTAGCAGAAAAGGTTAAGATGTTAGCCCTCAGGGCTAGCCCCGACTCCACATGACCCTTTTCTCACGATCGGGGGCTTCTCCACCCGCAACCACCCGCCGACGGTTACGGCTAAGCGGGAATCATGCATGTGAACGCAACAAGTGCAACATTCATTGCCACGGTTAGTTAACGAAATTGTAGGTGGTTTGGATGGAGTGGTCATGTGACCATACGTCCAAAATTTATTATAACCATTAATAGTTTCTGCCAAGTTGGGTGCGTTTTGCCTTTTCTGGGGAGTTGGCCAAAATTGGCGCTCCTAACTTGAGTTCCTCCAGTTTTGGAGGAGCTTTTTGAGGAATATTGGACAAATTTTGTTTTTGCCATAACTCCCTCATTATTGAACCAATTTGATTGCAAAAATAGTAAATTTCAACTATCTCGGACCTTCTAGACTCAATGGAGTATGTTTCAGAGCCATCAGAGAACTTCTAAGCAATTTTTTGCTTCAATGAAGTTCAAGGGGCCACCAGGAGGCAGAATCAGTTTGAGGCCTAGCCAGCGGAGTTAGAGGCCTTATCCAGAGATCCAATAGTCAAAATTGGATATTTCAGATGTTTTGAATCTGATGATATGGTTTTCAGAGCTTGTAGAGAAATTTTTAAGTCCTAAAAGCTTCAGTAAATTTCTAGGGGCCATTAGTGCCAGCTTTTTCCAGTAGCAGTTTAGGGCCTAGCCATAGCAACTAGAGACCATATGCAACTAACTAGTAGTCATTATTGATTTTAAATAGAATTTTGAATCTAATGGCAGAGGTTTTAGAAATTTTTAAGGACTTCTAGAGGTCAAAAACCCAGCAGAGAATTTTTTAGTGACCTTAGTGCCAGGGGGTGCCGACAGGTGTTGGAGGCGAAACCAGAGCAGCCAGAGGCCATTTTTGATGAATGAATAGTCTATATTGACTATTTAAGACATTTTGGAACCAATGAAAGAGGTTTTAGAACATTTTGATAACTTCTAGAGCTCTAGAATCTGATGTGAATTTTTAGGCAGTCGTGGGAAAACCGTGGAGGATAGCCTACTTTGGGGAAGCAGTGCTTGATTTGAGAAATTTAGCAGTCGATATTTTTTGTCTAATGTGTGATGGATAAAAAAAGAGTGGTTTCAGTGACAAAAAAATAATTCTAAAGGATTTTGTGCCATTTAGAAGCTCAGAGCACCAACATAAGGAATCGTGTCAAAGGGAGCCTAAAGTTGTTTGCAGAGTTTGGAAAGTCGTGAGAGGGATATAGATGGTATTCTCAACCCTTTTGGATCAGTTTATTATACATTGGAGTTAAGTGTGAAACTTGTAAAGTAAACCTTACCATAATCCCAAAGAGCCGAGTCAAGATGACAAAGCTCAAAGGAGACGTAGCCACGAGATTCAGGTGAACTCCTATATTAATTTTGTTGTTGTGTTTAAATGTTTTATTGCTGCATTATGTTGATGTTATACATGTTAAATTTCAGCATGAACAAATGAACTTAAGACACATAAACAATTAAAAAATCATACACCACTTTCAAGCATAAATTCCGCAAATTGTCAAGTACAAGCTAGATCATTTAATTGTTACACTGAGTGGGAGGTTATTGAAATACATAAAAAATTATCCAAACCATTTTCAGATCACGCCAGGCCATTCATTCTAGAGCCTTCCCAGATTTCCATGAGAGCCACTTTTCCTAACCCAACCCTGCAACCCCAAGTGATTCAATGACATTATGAAATGACATTATGACAAAATAAGAAAGCTAGTAAGTGTCTAAGTCCTTAGGATCCATGTTTGTATAAGTTTAAACTCTGTTTCCATGAGTCCTTCCCTTATTTCCCCTGGGACACTTGGCCAGAGAGCCTTGACAGTGCAATGATTATTGAAACTTGGGTAACTCACTATAAGTTGAGCTTGATTAAGTGAAATGACTGAATCCATACTAGTTATAACACACATAGAGCTCAGAGTAATGAGTTCCCATGCATGAAAGAAGAGGATATACCCCTCACAATACGATATGGTACAGTACAGAGTCAACACTGAGGCACACTTCCTGCTGATTGATTCAAACTTCATTGCATCTACAAATCAGGTTTTATTGTAAGTTAGATAGCTAAAAGTACCCTTACTCATATTCCATCTAGATCCTAAACCTGGGGGGTCATCATCAGTTATTTGTCTTGCTGCCTTATCACAACCCCACCATGGAAATTACTCATGGCTTGTGGGAGAATACTTTTTATAATTCGTAATTTATTTTTATAATGTGTGTCGTTGGAAAATTTAGTGACAATAGCATAGGATTTGAAACATTGAAGTGTGTCAGATGCTCTTCTTGCCCACCATTTATATTTGTTTGGACTGCTTGAGTGACACTGATATATGTATGCAAAAAATATTGAATACTTATAACTAATGCTATGTGCCCTGGAGTCAGGTGTAATATACCTCCTGCCTTGTACAAAATTTTGCAAAAGAACAAATTCTTCCACACATTTAAGACTTTTTGTGCCTTCAATGATTTTTTTCCTCTCTGAAATTTGAATCTGACTACTGTCTTTTGTGATCTCATACTTAAAAGATTCAAAATAAACAATCCCTATTATTTTTCACTGATTTTCTCTATTTTTGATGAATAGAGCTACCTTGTTAACTCCATGGGATCAGCGAACTGTGAAAATACATGAACCCTTATTTCCTTCATTTTCATAATCTGAAATTTTTGTACAAACCCCAATATAAACTAGTGGATAGCACGCCTCACCCATGGGATTCAAAATTGGAACCTAATGGCATGAAACTAGAAAAATTCCTAGTAAAATTGGAAATGACGAGTTATGCCAACTCTTTGAGCTTGAAAAGGTAAGAGGCATATTCAATATTGGACAATACGCCTAGAAAAGGTTGTGTCATCTATTCAAAAGATATAAAAATTTTATATCATATCTTCTCCAATGAGGAAAGCAATGGAAACAGTTAAGGCTAGTATAAATATGCATGTGTCCCCAAGCCATCCATGCTAGAGCCTTCTCGTCCATGAGAGCCACTTTTCCTAACCCAACCCAGTAAACCCAACCGATTCAATGAGATTATCCTCCCAGAAATGGCATTATGAAATGGCATTCTGACAAAATAGGAAAGACAATAAGTGTCTAAGTCCTTAGGAGCCATGTCTGTCTAAGTTTCAATTGTGTTTCCATGAGTCCTTCCCTTATTTCCCCTGGGACACTTGGCTAAAGAGCCTTGGCAGTGAAATGATTATTGAAACTTGGGTAACTCACTGTAAGCTAAGCTTGATTAAGTGAAATGACTGAATCCATACTAGTTATAACGCACATAGAGCTCAGAGTAGTGAGTTCCCATGCATGACAGAAGAGGATATACCCCTCACAATACTATATGGTACAGTACAGAGTCGACAATGTGAGGAACACTTCCTGTTGTTCGATTCAAACTTCATTGCATCTACAAATCAAGTTTTATTATAAGTTAGATAGCTAAAAGTACCCTTACTCATATGCCATCTAGATCCTAAACCTAAGGGGTCATCATCCATTATTTGGCTTGCTGCCAGATCATAGCCCCACCATGGAAATCACTCATGGCCTATGGGAGAATACTTTTTGTAATTCCTAATTTTTTTTTATGTGCCCCGTTGGAAAATTTAGTAACAATAGAATAGTATTTGAAACATTGAAGTGTGTCAGATGCTCTTCTTGCCCACCATTTATAGTTGTTTGGACTGCTTGAGTGACACTGATATATATATGAAAAAATTATTGAATACTTATAACTAATTATGTGTGCCCTGGAGTCAGGTGTAATATCCCTCCTGCCTTGTACAAACTTTTGCAAAAGGACAAATTCTTCTGCACATTTAAGACTTGTTGGGCCTTCAATTATTGTTGTCCTCTTTGAAATTGGAATATGACTATTGTCTTCTGTGATCTCATACCTAAAGTATTCAAAATAAACAATCCATGTTATTTGTCATTAATTTTCTCTATTTTTGATAAATAGTGCTACCTTGTTAACTCCATGGGATCAGCCAACTGTGAAAATACATGAACCCTTATTTCCTTCATTTTCATATTCTGAAATTTTTGTGCAAACCCCAATATAAACTAGTGGATAGCATGCCTCACCCATGGGATTCAAAATTGGAACCTAATGGCATGAAACTAGAAAAATGCCCAGTAAAATTGGAAATGACCAGTTATGCAACCTCTTTGAGCTTGAAAATGCAATAGGCATATTCAATCTTGGACAATAGGCCTAGAAGAGGTTTTGTCATCTATTCAAAATCTATAGCAATTTTATATCCTATCTTTTCCAATGAGGAAAGCAAGGGAAAAGCTTAAGGCTAGTATAAATATGCATGTTTCCCCGAGCCATCCATGTTGGAGCCTTCTTAGATGTCCATGAGAGCCACTTTTCCTAACCCAACCCAGCAACCCCAACTGATTCAATGAGGTCATCCTCCCAGAAATGGCATTATGAAAAAATAAGAAATCCAGTAAGTGTCGAAGTCCTTAGGAGCCATGTTTGTCTAAGTTTCAATAGTGTTTCCATGAGTACTTCCCTTCTTTCCCCTGGGACACTTGGCCAAAGAGCCCTGGCAATCTAATGATTATTGAAACTTGGGTACCTCACTGTAAGCTGAGCTTGATTAAGTGAAATGACTAAATCCATACTATTTATAACACACATAGAGCTCAAAGTAATGAGTTCCCATGCATGACAAAAGAGGATATACCCCTCACAATACTATATGGTACAGTACAGAGTTGAAACTGAGGTACACTACCTGTTGATCGATTCAAACTTCATTGGATCTACAAATCAGGTCTTATTATAAGTTATATAGCTAAAAGTACCCTTACTCGTATGCCATCTAGATCCTGAACCTGGGGGGTCATCATCAGTTATTTGGCTTGCTTCCAGATCACAGCCCCACCATGGACATTACTCATGGCCTATGGGAGAATACTTTTTGTAATTCCTAATTTTTTTTTAAGAATGTGCCCCGTTGGAAAATTTATTGAAAATAGCATAGTATTTGAAACATTGAAGTGTGTCATATGCTCTCCTTTCCCACAATTTATAATTGTATGGACTGCTTGAGTGACACTGATATATGTATGCAAAAATTATTGAATACTTCTAACTAATTTTGTGTGCCCTAGAGTCAGGTGTAATATCCCTCTTGTCTTGTACAAACTTTTGAAAAAGGACGAATTCTTCCGCACATTTAAGACTTGTTCTACCTTCAGTGATTTTTTTTCTCCTGGAAATTTGAATCTGACTGTTGTATTTTGTGATCTCATACTTAAAAGATTCAAAATAAATAGTCCCTATTATTTGTCACTGATTTTCTCTATTTTTGATGAATAGAGCTACCTTTTTAACTCCATGGGATCAGCCAACTGTGAAAATACATGAACCCTTAATTCCTTCATTTTCATATTTTGGAATTTTTGTGCAAACCCCAATATAAACTAGTGGATAGCACGCCTCACCCATGGGATTCAAAATTGGAACCTAATGGCATGAAACTAGCAAAATTACTAGTAAAATTTGAAATGACCAATTATGCCAACTCTTTGAGCTTGAAAATGCAAGAGGTATATTCAGTCTTGGACAATAGGCCTAGAAGAGGTTGTGTCATCTATTCAAAAGCTATAACAATTTTATATCCTATCTTCTCCAATGAGGAAAGCAAGGGAAACTCTTAAGGCTAGTATAAATATGCATGTGTCCCCAGGCCATCCATGCTGGATCCTTCCCAGATGTCCATGAGAGCCACTTTTCTTAACCCAACCCAGCAACCCCAACTGATTCAATGAGATTATCCTGCCAGAAATGGAATCATGAAATGGAATTATGAAAAATTAAGAAAGCTAATAAGTGTCTAAGTCCTTAGGAGCCATGTCTGTCTAAGTTTCAACTATGTTTCCATGAGTCCTTCCCTTATTTCCCCTAGGACACTTGGCCAAAGAGCCCTGGCAGTGCAATGATTATTGAAACTTGGGTAACTCGCTGTAAGCTGAGCTTGATTAAGTGACATGACTGAATCCATACTAGTTATAACACACATAGAGCTCAGATTAATGATCTCCAATGCATGAAAGAGGATATACCCCTCACAATACTATATGGTACAATACAAAGTCGACAATGTGAGAAACACTGCCTGCTGATTGATTCAAACTTCATTGCATCTACAATTCAGGTTTTATTATAAGTTAGATAGCTAAAAGTACCCTTACTCGTATTCCATCTAGATCCTGAACCTGGGGGGTCATCATCAGTTATTTGGCTTGCTGCCAGATCATAGCCTCACCATGGACATTACTCATGGACTATGGGAGAGTACTTTTTTTAATTCCTAATTTGTTTTTATAATGTGCCCCGTTGGAAAATTTAGTGACAATAGCATATGATTTGAAACATTGAAATGTGTCAAATGCTCTTCTTGCCCACCATTAAAGTTGTTTGGACTTCTTGAGTGACACTGATATATGTATGCAAAAATTATTGAATACTTCTAACTAATTATGTGTGCCCTGGAGTCAGGTGTAATATCCCTCCTTCCTTGTACAAACTTTTGTGAAAGGACAAATTCTTCCACGCATTTAAGACTTGTTGTGCCTTCAATGATTGTTGTCCTCTTTGAAATTGGAATCTAGCTACTATCTTCTATGATATCATACTTAAAGGATTCAAAATAAACAATCCTTGTTATTTGTCACTGATTTTCTCTATTTTTGATGAAAATAACTACCTTGTTAACTCCATGGGATCAACCAACTGTGAAAATACATGAACCCTTATTTCCTTCATTTTCATATTCTGGAATTTTTGTGCAAACCCCAATCTAAACAAGTGGATAGCACGCCTCACCCATGGGATTCAAAATTGGAACCTAATGGCATGAAACTAGAAAAATTCCTAGTAAAATTGGAAATTACCAGTCATTCCAACTCTTTGAGCTTGAAAATGAAAGAGGCATATTCAGTCCTGGACAATAGGCCTAGAAGAGGTTGTGTCATCTATTCAAAAGCTATAAAAACTTTATATCCTATCTTCTCCAATGAGGAAAGCAAGGGAAACTCTTAAGGCTAGTATAAATATGCATGTGTCCCTAGGCCATTCATGTTGGAGCCTTCCTAGATGTCCATGAGAGCCACTTTTCCTAACCCAACCCAGCAACCCAAACCGATTCAATGAGATTATCCTCCCAGAAATGGAATTATGAAATGACATTATGACAAAATAAGAAAGCCATTAAGTGTCTAAGTCCTTAGGAGCCATGTCTATCTAAGTTTCAACTGTGTTTCCATGAGTGCTTCCCTTCTTTCCCCTGGGACACTTGGCCAAAGAGCCCTGGCAGGGCAATGATTATTGAAACTTGGGTAACTCAATGTAAGCTAAGCTTGATTAAGTGAAATGACTGAATCCATACTGGTTATAACACACATAGAACTCAAAGTAATGAGTTCCCATGCATGACAGAAGATGATATAACCCTCACAATATTGTATGGTACAGTACAGAGTTAACACTAAGGCACACTACCTGCTCATCGATTCAAAATTCATTGCATCTACAAATCAGGTTTTATTATAAGTTAGATAGCTAAAAGTACCCTTACTTGTATGCCATCTAGATCCTGAACCTGGGGGGTCATCATCAGTTATTTGGCTTGTTTTTAGATCACATCCCCTCCATGGACATTACTCATGGCCTGTGGGAGAATACTTTTTGTAATTCTTAATTTGTTTTTATAATGTGCCCCGTTGGAAAATTTAGTGACAATAGCATAGGATTTGAAACATTGAAGTGTGTCAGATGCTCTTCTTGCCCACCATTTATAGTTGTTTGATGAACATCCAAATCCTTCTATGATAATAAAACTAAGCCTGTATGAGGAATTTTACAAAGTTGAAATTCTTTCTTGCAAATAAGAGTTCTATTTTAATGGATACTTCCTGAGGAAATTATGGTATTTCTTACCTTATACATAAGTAATAGATTGTTGAAGGCACTAGTGTCTATAGGATATTTTAAATAATTACATCGATTAGCCCTTGGGGGATTTTACATTGCTATCAAATTAAATTCCCACTGCGATGCAGTTTCATGAAAGAAAGTTAGAATTTATTTCCAGTCGTGGACATTTGGAGTTTTAGTTGGCAAATCAGTTGTCTTCTAGTGCTTCTACATTTTCTTGTGCTTAGATGTTGACACTATCTATGTCCATACATATGATCCTCCATTTTCGAATCTTTATATTTATAATTTTATGGGCATTATTCTCTACATATTGTGATGAAAACACTTATAATGGAGTAGACTTTGGGAATACAAATATAGAATTTTTTTCAATCATGAATATGTTACTTCTGCATAACAAGGCTATCTGCTGAACAATTTGTGAGGATATGGGAAACTAATATATCACACCAAATCATAAGTAGTTCAAAAAATATCCGCCTTTTTCTATCATACTATGTCTGCATTGGGGCATATTTCCTAGCATCATGCCATGAATTCCTCTTTCTATCTAAGACAACTCCTGTCTATCTCAAACACTATGTTCAGATATCCTTCACTTTCATAGATTTGACTCCAAAAGTGAGAATTTCTTTAAATTCAAACTAGAGTTTTAACTTTTAACTGTTGCAATCAACCTTGTATAACATGTTCTTTGTACAGTTGGGGTAATGAAAATTTCACTCATGCCTTATCCATATCAAGAGATTTTTACACGTGATAGAAATTGGTTTCAACTAAAGAGTCAACCAAAGTTGGTCAAAACTATATGCCTTCCTCTGAACCAAATGCTGGGGGGATTTGCATGTTGCAAGGTTTCATGTTCAAGATAAGAGGTTTGCAGTGCTAGAAGGTAATAAAGACGTATCTGACTATTTTGATGGATTTTGCTGCAGAATTCTAATCCAAGAGCTCGAATCAGCGTAAAGTTGATCTCTGAAGCTGGAGTTGGAGTGATATCAAGTGGTGTAGTAAAGGGCCATGCAGATCATGTATTAATTTTAGGAAATGATGGTGGTACTCGAGCATATTTTTGGACATGAATAAAAAAATTTGTGCTTCCTTGGGAACTTGGGCTAGCAGAGACTCATCATACATTGGTGGCTAATGACTTGTGTGGTCAGAAAATTCTACAAACATATGTTCAATTGAAAATAGGAAGATATGTTGTCATAGATGCTCTCCTTGGTGTAGAAGAGTTTGGTTTCAGTGCAACACCTATTATCAGTCTGGGTTGCATCATGATGTGTAAATGTAAAAAAAACACATGTGGAATTCAACAGTATGGCAACAGAGAGGTTTTGAGTTAGGAATTTATGTGCAAAATCGTAATAATATATGACTCAAAAAAATTCCCCAACAGCATATTCCCCAACGGACCAATAACTCAGTATATTCCCCAAAAAACCAATATGGATGTCAAAATCACTCACCCTGAGACTCATGAAGAGCTAAATTTTGGTCCAAAACGTATGAAGTTAGATTTGCAAACAAACAATAATGTTGTTTCATCAATTAAAGATTCCATTCCTCCATCAGCAGGCCTGCTGACATACAAACATCCACTTTCAGGTTATGTTTATTTAAGTGGTTCACGCCTAATGAATTTCTACTCATCGATGATAGTTGGGTCATATGGCAACATTTCATCTACTTTTCATCAACCTTTAAAGACAAAAACCAGAATATGAAATGATTCATGCCCATTAACAGGACAAAATTAACTAGCTACCATTCTGGTGAGATGCTAGATATATTGAAACTATTCCCATAGGCTTCAGAAACCACTTTGGCTCCAGTTCAAGTTCTGGATGGAAAGAAAAATTCGTTGCTAGAATCTCTTGGAAATCAATCAAGTTCTCTTGCACTTGCATTTTTCAACAACAAAGATAATTGTAGTTTACAGTTTTCCATCAGTCCTCCCTCTGAAGGATTTACTATAGATAAAGCGGATGGAGTTAAACTCTCACCAGTGAACATGTCTGCTATGACAACATGTGATATCTCTGATGGTATGATTTCAAATTGTTCTTTAGTTTCTGCACTTGAGTCTGGATTATATCATCATACTAGTGAAAAGAAAAAAAAACATATCTAAAAAATAAGCAGGTCTTTCAACAAATGAATGTTCAAATAAGATGACAAAATCTTAGTAGAAGCCTTAAAAGTAGCAGATGCAACAACAGCTGTCATTGGTAGGAAACTCTTCAAATAGGGAAAGGGAGTCGAAAGGAGAGGTGGTTTCAGAGGATTCTAAACTTAGTTGTTCTAACAGGCAGGTGGAGGAGTTACTTTTCAGTCAGACTTCATCATCTACCTCAACAACGCCTTTAATGACAACCCTACAAAAGATAGTTAAAGTTGTTGATGGAGGGGCTAATTCTGACCTAGCTATAGAAACGGTTTTGCATTCTTCACTGCCAGAGCCTGATTCTGCAGCCCATCCTTGTGGTTCATTTATAAATCCCACAAAATATGAAAAGATACTATTGCCAAAGAAGTCATCAGGAAATATGGTTAATGTTGTGGACACTCCCTCGTTAAGAATATTAGTAGTTTCATCATCTGTAGATGAGATCACCGAAATGGATATTTCCAAGGGAACCTTGGAACCTTTACAAGATTCATAATCTGTGAGTGAATTGATCATTGTTGATATTCTTCATCTTTGGGAAGCTCTGGTGAGGGATATGAAGGAAAAACGTAAACTTATGGGCTAGTTATAGAGTTTTCTACAAAGGATGTTGGAGTAGTAAAGAAAGAAGCAGAAGATATGAAGTTTGATAAAAATAATGTTCTTGTAGGAACATTGAAGCACCCAACATGTAGTGAGGATGGCATTAAATCATATTCAAAACCTATAAATGTGAAGAATAAACATTCTGAATCATCAAGCAATAATGTCAGACAAAGTTGCAACAATGATTTTGTTAATTTTGTAATTGGAGAGAAGCAAGATATTGGAAATGTTATCCATCCTGAGCATGGGATTGTTGTGATTTATGATTCCCCAACTGAGTTTTCATGTTCATCTGATGCTAACATAAAAAAAGAGCTGAATTATTTTTCCAATTCTGTCATTGGAAAAGAAAAATCTAGTTTGCATGTTGGGGAGAGAAAAATCATTGGAATGCATGAGGGTAGGTTGGCATCTCAATTGGATACACATGATAATGGCACAGTGGTTGTTTATCAAAATCTGCTTAAATATAAAAAAATGTGAAGTGTTAGTTGTATCTGAGCAGTTAACAGTAGATACAGGCAAGGTGTCTGAATGGGAATTACAATAAGAAGCTATAGAAGTTCTCCCTAAAGCTGATATGGATATTTTGGAGGAAAACCCAGGTTTTTTGCCTAGTAGCAAAGTTTTTGACTACAAACAATCTTCTGGATATAGAAACAAAGGTAGGGTTAACCATGATAGTGCTAAAGTACTTGGGGAATGTTCAGCTGCCAATGTGAAGGAAATTGAGACACAAGATAAGGGTCAAGTATCCACCACTAATAGTGATATTTGCGAAATGTCTGCTCAACTTCAGGTGTCATATTTTCTTGTTGAAAGTGAAGGAAACCGAGATTTATTATCTAGATTGACAGAAAAGGAGAATAAAATTTCTTCCAATGTTTCTGCAAAGCATAATGCTACAAATATTGGTGATGCCACCAAGGTAGTAGTTGTCAACAAGAAGAATAAAAAAAATATTTCAGTAAGGAAAATACTACAACTCCCACACGGATTTATATAATTCTTATAAGGTTCAAGAGGAGGAGGAAGATGGGAACCTTCCAGAACCATCCAAAATAGTAACCGATGTTGTCAAGAGTAAGACTTCTTCAAAATACCCTAAGAAGCAAGTCCAGAAAGAAGTGGATGAATAGAAAGATGCAGTCGAGCTTTCAACTTCTATGAATCAAGTAGCTATTTTAGTTACTAAATTTTCAAGAGACAGAAAGTACTTCAGAGATTTTTTGTTGACAATTAAATATCAATGCAAAGATATACCAAATCATTTTGAAATTTGTCCATACACTATTGAATTACTTGGAAATTCCCAAGCATTTGCACTAATGTTGGAAATATTGTCATTGATGGCAAAGGAGTAGCACCTGAAATAGCAACAAGGCGAAAGAGAAGCAAGGAGCAGGATTAGACAAGAAACAGAGGCAGCAAAGGCAGAAAAGACAGACCAGGAGCATAGGAAGCAAAAAGAGGCAGCTCAGACACCAAGAAGTAGCAGAGATGTTCAGAGGCAGAGTAGTGAGAATAGAAGGCCATCAAATTTGAAGCAATAGGGATTTTTGTTTGATTTCATATTTGTATATGAAAGGATTGATGTTGAGTCCTGTATGTGTCAATTTATTGAATTATGTATGTGTAAAATCTGTGTTAATGGTTGAATTGGTGTCTCTGTGTGAAATATAGGATTTGATATAATTCTGGTGGAGTTCATTCCAATTCAAAGAAGAAGGATTCTTTGGTATGGAACTGCGAAGGCATAGCATTCCAATGAGAAGGGAAATCTAATGAAACCATCGAAAGGAGCAAAAGAACCTGAACTGGAATGGTTAATATTCAACACAGTGAAACAGAGAAGTGAAATATATAGATTGAATGTGCATTCAATGTTTGACTGGAATGAAAGCGCACAAGAGGATTTAATTGTATGAAATTCTGCAAACAGAAAGGAGATCTTTAAGTGATGAATCAATGGATTTGTTGGATAGTTAAGGGCAGATCTTGAATGAAGAAGTAACAGTAAAGAAATGGGGCAGGTTTATAAGCACTTGTGTGGAACAACAAAGGCAAATATCGTGGGATGGAGGCGAAGGCACGGTTTTTAAATAGGAACTGTGAGTTAACTAAATGACGAAACCTTGAGTAATTGAACAATAGAACCGTGAAGGCGGAAATTGAAAACCATTTATGGTTTTCGCATAATTTTTAAAATGGTAAGTGGTATCAAAGAAAAAAATGTGATACATTCCAGCATTTGACACATAGCCTGGAGTGGTATTCAATTACGACCCATTTCGCAAATTATTTTCGCATTAAACCTTAGTGATGGAAAATGCGATTTCTGTCTGATTTCTAGCCATCAGAGATCGATGGCATTCGCATCATTTAATTGCACGGATGTTAATGGGCATAAAGGTAAGTGGAATGGCTGCGTGGGCTCGAGTGTTATTATATGAAATTTGGGTTTTAATATATGTTCTAAGGTTTAGTTATATGGAAATTGTGACTCGAATTCATATGAATTACTCCAAGTCATCGTATGATCCATTGTGTGGTCCAAAGATAAGGTAAGTTGTGTGGGCCCGTAATCATTGTATTGATTATTTGGGTTAATGTTAATGAGGTGTAATTTAACGTTAAATGGAAAAATATTTATTGTTGGTTTAATATATGCTGGAACCAATATACAATATAATTTTATATGCGGTCGAATTGTATGTGTTAAACCTTGATGAATGTTTGATATGCGAGTGAATAAGTTGTGGGCCCCGAGGACACTTATATATGGTATCCCTTGAGATTTAAATCCAAGATCGAAGGTCTAGTGCCGAAGTTATTTGAATGAGAAAGCATCTAAAAACTTTAATATACGCTGGTGTTTGGCCTTTAATCAAAGTCTGAGTTTGTATGAAATGATAGGAGCGAAAGTTGTACGCGTGTTGGTTAAACCAAAGTCAAACCTTGGTAAGTTATAAGATGTGAATACGCATTGTTATATGTGAGTTGGTGGGCCCACAGAGTTATTTTATAAATTTATTTTGTACAAGGTAACATATTGGCATTTAGCTTTCCATAACGTAAAAGCCCGTGAAATTGGTGGATGGTAAATAAGAGTTAAAATCTGCGCTAATAGTATATGCAGATTGAAATATGGATGAAACCATATGTATGGTTTTCATAAGCCATAATAGTTTTATGAACAGATCTCAAATCAAAGAATTGAGATACTATTAGCTTCCGCATCATTATTAAAATTTTTGAGTTTTCCAAATTTAAAATTATTTGGGCTAAAACTTGAAAATACATATTTATATGAAAAAGAGAATTGAAGACAGTTTTGTAATAAAATCTGAAGGTGTGATGAGAGAAGAAAGAAGATCTGATTCTAAGATCCGATATGCAAAGGTACACAAATTTGCAGTAAACAGAGGTATGCAAAATTTTTACACTACAACAGCAGAACAAACAAACATACAATGAGCCAAGAACTGAAAGGGTTGAATGAGATATATCCATTGCAAATGTAAATGTAAATGTTTTAATTAATTTTATATTGTTTGTGATGCAAAGGCAAGTCTTCATAGGCAAAGAAATACCCCACTGTAATATTGAAATATATATATATATATATATATATATATATATATATATATATATATATATATTTCTGAATGTGCTGGGGAAGAAAACAAGAAGGCAGAAGTCAAAGAGTCATACATATTCACTTCGATTTCCTTGTGGAATACAAACAGTCATGAGGTGAACTCTATAAATGATATCACATAGATATGCATAGAGAGGTTAGAGAGGGAAAGAAGAAGGAGAAGCAGATAGAGAAGCTGTGAAGATTCAGAGATAATATAAGGCAGATATGAAGGCTGGTGGACAATAGTGAAGAAGGAACAGAACAAAGCAGATATCCAGGTAATTCAGCATGTGGATTTTGTTTTGAAAGAGTAAGGAAGTTTGTGATTCCATATCAAGTTGTAGCTTGATAGATGTCAATTGTATCTAGCTGAGGTAGAAGCCTCCTGTAGGTTGTACCCTACAGAAAATAGATGGGAGTTGGAGCTTCCTTGCTAGTTGTAGCTTGCAGAATTGAGGTAGTAGCCTCTTGTGGGTTGGAGCCTACTGAAAATCAATGGTGAGAGGGAGTTGGAGCTTGCCTTTGCATCGACATAACAATAATAAGATGTGGTTTTATCTCTTTTGGGTTTCCACTTATATATGTTGTCATCTGTACATGATGTTTATGTTTTGTTATGGTTTATCTAATCTGCTTAATACTTGCTACTCACATATTAAGATTGTTGTTACATTATGTAATAAGTTGATCATGAAATGAAGGTGTAAATAAGTATAAAAGAAATTTTAATAAGAACATGAATGCATTAAATTGATTCACTCCCCCCCCCCTCTCATTTTAACTAAGGGTCCAACAATTGGTATCAGAGAGGGTTCCTTTTGCATCAGTTTAACAACTGGAAGGAGATCCTAGGTCCCCAGGATGGCTAGTCTAGAAGGATGCTCAACAAATAAATCCCCTTTGTTCACTGGTACAAATTACGCCTTCTGGAAAATAAGAATAAGGACGTACATAATGTCTCTAGGAATAGAAGTTTTGGCTGTTGTGGAATTGGGATATGCCCCAAAGGAGTCTGACTCAGAGAAATATGCCAAACTAGATTTTGTAGCTAATGCAAAAACCATGAATGATCTCTTAAGTGGACTGTGTGAGGTAGAATTTATCAAATTAATGCACAACAATACTACCAAAGAAATATGGGATACACTAGAAAACATCCATGAGGGAGACAAAAAGGTGAAGATAGCCAAACTTCAAATCTATAGAGCTCAATTTGAAAATATAAAAATGAATGATGATGAAGACATTGCCAGCTTCTTTTTAAGGGTTGTAGAAATTGTGAATAACATGAAAGCTCTAGGAGAAACCATAAAATAATGTGTAATTGTTCAAAATATTCTAAGATCTTTACCATCCACCTTTAACCCCAAGGTTTTTGCCATAGAAGAAACAGCTGATTGGGAAACTTTGACCATGAACCAATTACTTGGAAACTTAACAACCTATGAGATGAGACTGCCACAGAGGAAGTCAAATGTGAGGGAGGCAACCTTTAAGACAGAGAAGAACAAAGAAGAAAAAGAAGATACATGCTCCTGATCTGATGAAGAAGAGGCCAAATTTATCAGAAGATTAGATAGAGGCTCAGGAAAGTATAAAGGTAAAATTCCATTTAAATGCTTTAACTATGGAAGACTTGGACACTATGCTTCTAAGTGTCCTCATAAGAAGACAAAGAATCAGACTCAAGAGTCAGAGAAAACCATATCAAAGAACTGGCAGAAAGGGAATAGATACAGGAGAAAATCATTTTATGCTCAGCAAGATAGCATTGTATCTGAAAACTCAGATGAAACCTCAAATGAAGAAGGAACCTCTGAATTTGTATTGATGGCCAAAGAATAGCTTGAAGGATTCCTTCTAGAAGATGAGGGCATTCTCCTTAAATATGTAAGAGAAGAAATAATAGCAAAAAAATTGAATTCAGCCCCCAAGGAGTGCTGGCCTCTATGGTAGCTCTGTCAGCACATTCATATTACATCCATTCCAGTGTTAAGAATTTGGATATTTTTTTTTTTAGATATCACCGGATTTACTCCCCCACGATATAAACCCACGACAGTCCTCAGTCCCAACCAACGGGAAATTTGATGTATTAAAGATGATACACTAACTTCCTTAACCAACGATGCCACGAGAAATTATATTGACCTGCCCTTATACGTTCTAACCTTATAGTCAAGGTTATAACTTTTCGGCTTATATTAATAACCCGACATTAATTACAATGAATTACTTTAATACGCTTTACGCCCCGGACCCACACATACCATCAACGGGTTTCAATTAAATACACACGCCATACCGTAGGTTATCTTCCGTGCTCTTTTGAGAGTGATCATCGTTCGATGAGCCAGCTCCAGATCGGATGGCGTACGTCAATATCGCGTTGATTTCACCATCAACAGTTAATGCACGATGAGGGAGCGATGATGCGGTATTGCCCTATCGACGTGGCAGCTTTTCACAAGATCGTGTTGGTTTGAAGTGGTTTCCCTTCCGTACAAAAGCGGTGCGATCAAAACTTCTTCTGGTTTTATACAGTGATTGACCGTAGGGTTAAACCAGGGTTAGCGCCATTCTTCCTATTCGCTTTGGTTCATTAACTCGGGTTCGAACTTTGGGATGACGCTCACAGTCCACAACAAACAAATTTTTTTATTTTTCAAGCAGGGTTTCACTACCGGTTGAGCTCACTGTGTTGTGGGAAATCTAACACTACAGGGCACACTCTTTCAATGGTTAACAGAACGCACAACTCACACCTGCAACAAGGGCTCAATGCAACCATACATGGCCTCTTATAGGGATTATAATGGCAGAACACCTTCTGGTAATTTGATGGGGAAATTACACGCAACTACAGATAGAGAGGCTTGCTAGGCCTAAACACAGAGATTTTCAACCATTAACATAGAAACAAAGGTTCAACCACTCTGGAATTGAGAAATTTCACACCAAAGACCAATTCAATCACAACCAGATAATCAATAAACATCGGATTTTATTCAATAGAGAGCGAAATGCTTAACACATACACAATCTTTACTGTGGAAATCCCCCCTTCCAATGTATCCGGGGGTTACATTTTATATGCATTGTCATGTGTCTCTTCGGTTCCTCTGTGAGGACCATTTCTACTCTAACAAAAGGCCTAATCACATTCATTCGAATAATTGAACAGGACAGACGGACTGAACCCAAAACTATTCGACTTCTACTGACTCTAACTAATCTAAATTCAATAGAAAACTAAGGTATTGACACTTTGTTGTTACAAATTCGAATGATTTTGATCCCTCCTAGCCACAACATGTGGACAAAACTCCTACATTGTTGGCTAGTGTCTAATGCCCCTGCATCAGACTCCCGAGGGAAATTTTCCTTCATGGACTCCTGTCCATGAGTTCTTCGACTGATCTGCCTATTTTCTGCAACATTCCTTCAGTCATTCAAGTGGCATCTCCCTCTGGCTGGTCCTTCCACTTGATTAAGTACTGAAAATACTCTTGTCGTCTGGCCTTCTTGGACACTCTTTTGTCCAATATCTTCTCTGGTTGTAATGGTTGTGTTAGAGGTAGCTGCTTTGCCCACTCAATCAGTTCCTTGTCTGCTATTCCTTCTTCTGCACCATCATCTTCATACTTGTACAAATCTGCAACATTAAAACTGGGGGATATTCCAACATCAGGAGGCAATTCAATCTCATAAGATTTAGCAGAAAACTTTGTAAGTATCTTGCATGGCCCAATATTTTTAAACTTCAGTTTGTTATACTGCTTCTTTGGGAATCTATATTTTCTCAAGTGTGCGAAAACCAAATCTCCTACTTCAAAATGGACTTCTCTTCTGCTCAAGTCTACTCTGCCTTTGTATTTGATGTTGCTGCCTTGTAGCTGTTGTTTCACTTGTTCATGTATGGCTTGGATTTCTGAAGCAAATTCCTCACCATCAGCACTCCTCAGCTCTGCCTTCCCCAGATTTCTTAACTCTGATATTCCTCTGGGGTGCATTCGATAAACAATATGGAATGGACTCTGCCCTGTGCTTCTGTTTGGTGAGTCATTATATGCATATTCTGCCTGAGGAAAAATATGATCCCACTGCTTGGGATTCTTTCCTACAAGACTTCTCAACAAATTTTCTAGACTTCTATTCACTACCTCAGTTTGTCCATCAGTCTAAGGATGATAAGTTGAGCTGAAACTTAGTTTGGTACCAAGTTTCTTCCACATTGTCCTCCAAAAATGGCCCACAAATCTGGTGTCTCTGTCTGAAACAATACTCTTGGGCAACCCATGCAACCTAACAACTTCTTTGAAAAACAAGTTAGCAACATGGGTGGCATCACTAGTTTTATAACATGGAATAAAATGTGCCATTTTCGAAAATCGGTCCACTACAACAAAGATTGTATCATTCCCTCTCTAAATCTTGGGCAATCCTAGAACAAAATTCATACTCACCATGTCCCAAGGCCTCTCTGGAATAGGCAAGGGAGTGTACAATCCTGAATTTTGGCTCCTTCCTTTGGCATATTGACAAATTTTGCAATTTTTCACAAAATTGTCCACTTCTACTCTCATCTTGGCCCAATAATAGAAGTGACTCAGCTTCTCATAATTTTTATCAGTACCAAAGTGCCCAGCAAGTCCACCACTGTGCTTCTCCTTGATCAAATTTTCTCTCATGGAACATTTTGGTACACACAATTGGTTTCTCCTGAATAGTAAGTCCTCCTGCAAGAAATAATCTAGCCACTGGCTTCTATCTGTTAGAACAGGGTTACAACATGCTTCAAATGCTTCCTTAAAATCTGAATCTGTTTTATACAGTTCTTTGAGAAAATCAAATCCTACAACTTCAAAATTGGTTTCTTGAACAAGCATGTGCCTCCTACTCAAAGCATCAGCTACTTTATTTGCTTGGCCACTTATATGTTTCAAAACAAAGTTAAAAATTTTGAGATACTCAACCCATTTGGCATGCTTATGATTTAACTTGGGCTGTTGTACAATGTACTGCAAAGCATGATTATCATAGTATAATACAAATTCTTTGGACATTAAATAATGCCTCCATTTTTTCGATTCCTGGAAAATTGCATAGAATTCCTTCTCATAAGAGGAATACTTCCTTCTGGTGTCATTTAGCTTTTCACTGAAATAAGCTACAGGCCTATCATCCTGACTCAACACAGCTCCAATGGCTTCTCCACTGGCATCACACTTCACTTGAAATGGTTTAGTAAAATCAGGCAGAATTAAAACAGGCATTTCAGTTGTCTTTTGCTTCAAAATTTTAAAGTTTCTTTCTACTTCAGCAGTCCATTTAAATGGTTTTTTGCTCTTTTTTATTGTCTCAATGATGGGTGCATTAATCTTATTGAATTTTCTTATAAATTTCCTAAAAACTGGCAAGCCCATGGAAACTTCTTACCTCAAAAACATTTCTGGGTGAAGGCCACTCCACAATTGCCTTAACCTTTTCTGGGTCCATCTTCAATCCTTCTGAAAAAACAACAAAACCAAAATACACCAACTATTCCTTCATGAATGAGCACTTTTTAAATTTTATCAGTAGTTTCTCTTGGTGCAGCTTCTTCAAGACATAATTAAGATGCCTTATATGTTCTTCTTTAGTTTTGCTAAAAACTAATATATCATCCAGATACACTATCACAAATTTACCAATGAATTCTTTCAACACTTCATTCATAAGTCTCATAAAAGTTCTAGGTGCATTTGACAACCCAAAAGGCATTACCATCCATTCATACAGTCCTTCATTCTTTTTAAAGGCATTTTTCCACTCATCACCCTCCTTTATTCTAATCTGATGATATCCACTTTTTAAATCTAACTTTGAAAAGTATTTAGCACCACTCAAGCAATCCATTAAATCCTCAACTCTGGGCAAAGGGAATCTGTACCTGATTGTTATCTTATTGATTGCTATGGAATCTATACACATTCTCCAGCCTCCATCCTTCTTCGGGCTCAATACTGCTGGCACTGCACATGGACTCAAACTTTCTCTGATCAACCCCTTGTCCACCAATTCATGTACTTGTTTCCTGATTTCCTTATTTTATGTGGGAGTCATTTTGTAGGCTGCCTTGTTTGGAAGATTTGAACCAAGGATAAAATCTATTTGATGGTTGATCTTCCTCACAGGTGGTAGCTCATCAGGTAAATCATCCACAACAATGTCACAATAACTGACTAAAATCTCTTGGATTTCTATTGGCAAATCAAAAATATTTGTAGAAGTAAGAACTACCTTAGGTTTGCAAACTAAAGCAAATCTTACCTCTTCTTATTCAATATGCTGTAGATACTCCTTCCTGCTCAGCAACAAGGTCTTTAGGTCAGCTACTCTGCTTGATGGTTCTCCTTATTCCATGGGTATCAATGTATGATGTACCCCATCTTTGAAGAACTTGTAAGTGTTCTTCTTGCCATCATGCACTGCTGCTCTGTCAAACTGCCAAGGTCTACCCAGCAGTATGTGACACACATCCATGGGCATCACATCACACAGGACTTTGTCTTTGTAGTTTACCATTTGCAGCTCTATCTCACATTGTTCCTTTACAATCAACTGGTGCCCTTTATGTGTCCAGGACACCCTGTAGGGAGTTGGATGCTCCCTTGTCTTCAGCTTCAACTTCTCTATCACCTCAGTGGAAACCAGATTTTCTGTGCTGCCACTATCAACGACCAGCTGGCAGCATTTCCCCTAGACTTTGCATATGCTCCTAAACAAAGTCTTCCTTTGTGCAGGATCAGTGACCTCTTTGGCTTGTTTCAACAGGACCTTATTAACCACCAAGGATTCTCCCTTTTCTGGTAAAATTGCCTCTTCAATTATTGCCTCTTCTCTAGTCGGAGCAAAAATAGCATTTCTTGGACCAGCACCCATATTCTCTAGGCACTCATAATGCTTGTGTCCCACTTGATGACACCTATAGCACCTCAATTCTCTATCTCTGCCTCTGCCTCCTCTTCCTCTATAAGAACCCCTTCTTCCTCTTGCATCACCCTCTGTAGATGCATTTTGAGGTGAGCTACTATTATCCCCATCTCTAGGTGTAGTACTCTTTCCTCTACCACCCTGACTTCCCTTCCCACGGAAAGTACCTCTCCCTTTGGAAAACTGCTTTCTCAGGATTTTCTCCTCTGCTTTCAAGGCCATCTGATAGGCCTATTTAACTTTCTTAGGAGACAGAAGACCCATTTCATCTTGGATCTCCAGCTTGAGACCATTCACATATCTGGAAATATTTTCTGGTGTGTCCTGAAACTGCCCTGCTCTTATACTTACTCTATAGAATTCTTCTGTGTATTCCTTTACTGTCAGCAACCTATGTCTCAAGTTCTGCATTTTCCTAAACAATGTTAGATGATAATCACTAGGCAAGAATTTACCTTTTAGCTTAGCCATCATTCTGGTCCAGCTTTTGATAGGTTGTTTGCCAACTCTCCTTCTTTCTGCTTGCACTCCATCCCACCAAAGTGCAGCATGTCCCTTCAGCTTTGTTACTGCAAACTTGACCTTCTTATCTTTGCTCATTTCTTCATAGTCAAAGCACTTGCTAATTTCATTAATCCAATCCACCAGCTCTTCTGGATTCAGTCCTCTTGCAAAACTTGACACTTCAATCTTGGGCTTAACTACAAACCCCAGAACAGTTCTTAGGAGCCTCATGTCAGGAGGAATCTCAGCATTTTCTCTAGCTTCTTCTATATCAGGTTCACTGATGTCTTCAGGATCTCTGGGCTGTCCTAGCTCCATGGCTTCCAATATGGCTTGGACCCTCTACAAGGTCTCCAACACTTCTGCATTGGCAACAAGTCTACCTCTCCTTCTGCCAGCACCTCTAACAACTCAGAGAGCCATGTTAATTCTCTGCAAAAACAACTCAAAAACAGCTCTGATACCACAATTGATAGCAAAAAAATTGAAGTTGGCCCCCAAGGAGAGCTGGTCTCTATGGTAGCTCTGTCAACACCTTCATATTACATCCATTCCAGTGTTAAGAATTTGGATAATTTTTTTTATTATATATCACCGGCTTTACTCCCCCACGATATAAACCCACGACAGTCCTCAGTCCCAACCAATGGGAAATTTGATGTATTAAAACTAATACACTAACTTCCTTAACCAATGATGCCACGAGAAATTAGATTGACCCGCCCTTATACGTTCTAACCTTATAGTCAAGGTTATAACTTTTTGGCTTATGTTAATAACCCGATGTTAATTACAATGAAGCAATTTAATACACTTTAGGCCCCGATCCCACACATACCATCGATGGGTTTCAGTTAAATACACACGCTGTTAGTATGAATCCTTTGTCGAAGTGTACGAAAAAATACCACTTTAGCTACGCATAACTAATAGCCCTAACATCAAATGTGGTTGCCAATATCTTCAGATATGCAGTTAGTTGATCAAGACAAGAGCTGCAAAAAACCAGATCTATGCATAGAAAGACATTAAGCAGTAAAAAGAAGGGTTTGCTCCATATATCCAATAGACAAGACAAGAATAATTTTTGAAAGAATTTTTTTGTATTAAGGGCACCTGGGAGGAAAGCAAGAAGATGTTTCCAATTCTCCTCAATGGGATGGGTTCTTGGAAGTCCTCAGCACTTCAGATCTAGAATCACTCTCTCTCTTGTTGGTGTAGAAAACCCAGACAAAGATAGAACTCAAAGGGAGCTCACACAGCAAATAATGTAGAAAAATGTGACCAAGTGTATAGATCCAGAGTGATCTAATAGGCAACAAAAGGTGAAGAATGGTAGGAAAAACCCTCCTATTTATAACAAAATATTGGGTCATTCTAGATCTTGGTGCACGATTAAAATAATGTTAACCAAATCTAGATCCACCTTTTATGGAATATTTTATTATATTTGGTGGAGGGAAAAAGCATTTGACTTGGGTCAAATTCCTTTATTTGTCAATAATAAATAAATAAATGATTTATTTATCTTTTTAAGGAAGTGGTTGAAGGATAATCAAATAAATAATGATTTATTTAATTATTTGTGGATGATTTGGTCATATTTAACAAGGAATAATATCTAAATAAGATTTAAATAATTATTCCTAGAAAATAATAAGATAAATAAAGGGTTATCTAATTAATTTCTTTGTTTTGGGTTAAACATGACTAGGAATAATAATTAAATTATGGTTTAATTAATTATTCCATGAGGAAAATCAAACAAATATAGGTTTGTTTAATATTTCCTTTTGGGGTTTCCTGTTTAGACCATAAACAAACTAATAAATGTGGTTTATTAAGTTATTTTACATAGTGAGAGCAATTTTACTTAGGGTAAAATTGGTATTACATGGTGTACTTGGGTCCATCTAATGATAGTAGGCTAGATGACCAAAAAATGGTGTAACACACGCCATACCTTAGGTTATCTTTCGTGCTCTTTTGAGAGCGATCACCATTCGATGAGCCAGCTCCAGATCGGATGGCATACGTCAATATTGCGTTGAGTTCACCATTGAAAGTTAACGCGCGATGAGGGAGCGATGAGGTGGTATTTCCCTGTCGACGTGGCAGCTTTTCACAGGATCACGTTGGTTTGAAGTGGTATCCCTTCTGTACAAAAGTGGTGCGATCAAAACTGCTTCCGGTTTTATACAGTGATTGACCGTAGGGTTAAACCGGGGTTAGTGCCATTCTTCCTATTCACTCCAGTTCACTAACTCGGGTTTGAACTTTGGGACGACGCTCACAGTCCACAACAAACGAACTTATTTATTTTTCAAGCGGGGTTTCACTACCGGTTGAGCTCATTGTGTTGTGGGAAATCTAACACTACAGGGCACACTCTTTCAATGGTTAACAGAACGCATGACTCACACCTGCAACAAGGGCTCAATGCAACCATACATGGCCTCTTACATGGATTATAATGGCAGAACACCTTCTGGTAATTCGATGGGGAAATTACACACAACTACAGACAGAGAGGATTGCTAAGCCTAAACACAGAGATTTTCAACCATTAACATAGAAACGGAGGTTTAACCACTCCGGAATTGAACAATTTCACACCATAGACCCATTCAATCACAACCAGATAATCAATAAACATCGGATTTTATTCACCAGAGAGAAAAATGCTTAACACATACACAATCTTTACTATGGAAATCACCCCCTTCCAATGTATCAGGGGGTTACATTTTATATGCATTGTCATGTGTCTCTTTGGTTCCTCTGTGAGGACTGTTTCTACACTAACAAAAGGCCTAATTACATTCATTCGAATAACTGAACATGACAGAAGGATTGAACCCAAAACTATTCGACTTATACTGACTCTAACTGATCTAAATGAAATAGACAGCTAAGGTATTGACAACTTGTTGTTACAAATTCAAATGATTTTGATCCCTCCTAGCCACAACATGTGGACAAAAATCCTACATTGCTGGCTAGCGTCTAATGCCCTTGCATCAAGAACAAAATTCAGAAGACCTCATTCAGTTGAAAGTAGAGCTTGAAGAAGCCAAGAAGGTAGAAGACACTTTACTTAAGAAAATTGAGAACAAAATTCAAGAGCAATAGAAATTGGAATAAGAAGTAGTATGCTTGAGGAAGAAATTAGAAAACACCCAAAGGAAATTTTCAATAAACACTTCTCAAATGACAAGATCTAATAAGTTGAATAACATACTAGATGCTCAAAGATCTCCTCTGATAAAAACTGGGATAGGCTATGAAGGAGAAACAAGTAAAGTCAAAGAAACAGATAACAGGAATATCATTTTTGTAAAAGCTGTCAAGGATAATGAAGCAGCTCATAAGGTTCCTACAGAAGTTGAAGCCAGCAATGAAGTAACAGAAACATGAAGGAACCTCAAATGACAAAGAACGAAATAAATAAACAGTCAACTAAAAAAGGCTCATATACTTGTGAATATATAAAATTTGGAAGCTATCAAAGGAGATTCTTCCCCCCTATGAAAAATGTCACTTGTTATGCATGCCACAAACTGGGACATATTGTTGCATATTGTCATAAAAGGAGAATTGATTCCAACCAGTAAAGGATGCAAAAAGTGAAAAGACTACCTCAAGCTAAAAAATTGAGAAGACAACCCTTCATCAGGTACGCTAATTGTTTTTATGGGTATTGTTTTTACTGTAAGAAGTTTGGCCGTAAAGCCAAGGAGTGAAAAACGAATGGAAAAAGGCTGATGTATGGAAACTCAAGGAGATGGATGAAAAATGGAGAATTCACTCATGTACATAATTCGTTCAGAAACATAATCAAATGCTTTGACTACCATCAAATTGGGCCCCAAGTGTCAAAAATGTCCTCTCAGATAATGTGGTCCATCATCTCAGGAAAGGTACCAAACAAAAGGATGCATGAAGTGGAAAAAGAGGGTGAATAAGTGTGACCTGGCTCTAATAGCTCAAGATCAGAAAAAACAATGTTATTTGGACAGTGGATGCTCAAATCATATGACTAGAGATTGCATCAAGTTTATAACCTTTGATGAAAAGAAATCTCAGAATGTAACATTCGGCATGATAAAGCGGGGAAAATCAAAGGAAAAGGCTCAGTCAGTCTAGATAATGGAAGAGGAAAGGCCCAAGATGTACTATTTGTGGATGGGCCGAAAGAAAATCTGCTAAGTGTTAGTCAAATGTGTGATAAAGGCTGTGAAGTCATTTTTAGAGCCCAAGATTGTGAAGTAAGATCAAGCACCACCTGAAATTCCTTGATCAAAGGTGTTCGAATAGAAATTAATGTCTACATAGTGAAAGAAGAGGACGAAGCATGTCACATAAGCAAACTTGATGAATCATGGTTATGGCATAAAAGATTGGGACACCTAAAATTTAACCACATCATAAGTCTGAGCAAGAAGAATTCAGTTAGAGATATGCCAGTCATAAAGAAGCCTTCAAATACCATATGTAAATCCTACCAACTAGGCAAGCAGACCCGCTTATCTTTCAAAACCAAAGAGAAACTGTCTACAAGTAGACCTCTTCAGCTTGTTCACATGGACCTATGTGGACCTTCAAGAACTAAAGCACCAAGTGGAGAATCTTATTTCATGCTGATAATAGATGATTTTTCCAGAATGACGTGGGTATCATTTCTCAAATATAAATCTGAAGCACTTGAGAAATTCAAAATATTCAAGACATTGGCAGAAAATCAAACAGGATGCAAGCTAAAGGGCATCAGATCAAACAAAGGAGGTGAATTCACAGACTATGATTTTGTAGACCTATGCAATGAGCATGGGATAAAACAACAGTTTACAATTTCTGGTACACCTCAACAAAATGGAGTGGCAAAGAGACAAAATAGGTCAGTACAACAGATTGCCAAAGCAATGATGTAACAAAGTAACATTCCCCAAACCTTCTAGGCAGAATCAGTACACACAGTGGTGCACATTCTTAACAAAGATCATTTAAGACTAAACTGTGACAAGACTCCTTACTAACTATGGCATGGTAAACCAGCATCAATCAAGCACTTTAGAGTCTTTGGAAGCAAGTGTTTCATAAAAAATAATGATGAAAACCTGGGAAAGTTTGATGCAAGAGTTGATGAAGGAATATTTTTAGGATATGCATCCAAGACTAAGGGTTACAGGTGCTACAACAAAACACTACACAAAATTGAGGAAAGCATTGATGTAAGATTTGATGAAGATCTACCAAACAGAACAAGAAGTGCAAGATGAAGCAATGCTCCAGAAGATCATGAAGAAGAGAACCAAGATAATGATGAACTGATAAAGACAATAGAAGATACTGAATTAAACTCAAAAGGTCCCTCAAGACACACTCAAAATAATCATCTAGAAGACCAAATCATTCAGGACAAAAGTGTGGGAGTCCAGACTAGAAGACAGCTAGCTGAATAGAAAGAAGAAGCATACCTAGCCATGTTATCTCAAATAGAGCCAAAGAAGTTCGAAGAAGCCAACAAAGACAAATGGTGGATAAAAGCTATGAATGAAGAACTAGACCAGATTAAGAAGAATAATACTTGGGAGTTATTGCCAAGACCCACTAGGAAAATTTTCATTGGCACAAAATGGATATACAATAATAAGATGAATGAACAAGGACAGGTAATCATAAATAAAGCCAGACTTGTATGCAAGGGGTACACTCAAATTGAAGGTCTTGATTATGATGAAAAATTTTCCCCTGTAGCCAAAATGGAAGCAATAAGAATGTTTTTGGCCTTTGCATGCTACCATGATTTCAAGGTATATCAAATGGATGTGAAGTTTGCCTTCCTAAATGGAGACTCAGAGGAAGAATTATACATGGAAAAACCTGAAGGATTATCATTAACAGATAAACATGACTATGTGTGAAGATTAAAGAAAGCCTTATATGGGCTGAAACAAGCTCCTCATGCATGGTATTCAAGGTTGGACAAAAACTTGCAAAAACAAGGTTTTAAGAAAGCAGGGGTAGACAACAATTTGTACATAAAGGCTAATGAAAATGAACTCCTAATTTTCGTAGTATATGTAGATGACATCATGTTTGGTAGCAACAAAGAGAAGTTAACAAAATAATTTGCCGAAGAAATGAAATCAGAATTCGAGATGTCTATGATTGGAGAGCTCACCTTCTATTTAGGACTTCAAATTCAACAAAAGAACACATGAACATTCATCTCACAATAAAAATACTTAAGAGAGATGTTGAAAAGGTTCAAAATGGAAGACTGCAAACCTGTGTCAACTCCCATGATCACTGGATGCAAACTATGTGCAAATGATGGGTCAACAGATGTAGATAAAAAACTTTATAGATCCATGGTAGGAAGTCTGCTATACCTAACTGCCTCTAGACCAGACATTGTGTTGGTAGTAGGACTTGTGGCAAGATATCAAGCAGAACCAAAACAAAATCACTTACTAGCAATCAAGAGGATATTCATATATCTACAAGGAACTGCACATTATGGGCTATGGTATCCAAAAAGAAAAAGCTTCACTTTGACAGCATATACAGATGCAGATTAGGCTAGTTGCATGGATGACAGGAAAAGCACAAGTGGAGGTGCTTTTTATTTGGGAAAAATTCTAGTGTCATGGCTAAGCAAGAATCAAACTTCTATCTCTCTATCTACAACAGAAGCGGAATACATAGCAGCAGCAGCATGTTGCACACAAGTAATGTGGATGAAACAAACTCTCCAAGACATGAAGGTAAGCATAGATGATCCCATTTCAATCAAATGTGACAATACAAGTGCAATAAGTATATTAAAAAATCTTGTATTTCATTAAAAAACAAAGCGCATCCCAATTAAGTACCATTTCCTCAGAGAGCAAGTAGCATAGAAAGTAGTAAATCTGGAATATGTACCAACAAAGGAACAAACAGCAGACATATTCACAAAACCTCTTGCTAAAGAGCCATTCGAATATCTAAGAGACAAACTTGGGGTAGTGTCTGCAGATGTTACTCTCTAACATGAAAAGAAAACATCATTCCAAGGGGAGATCAGAAAAGAAAGCATCATTCCAGGGGGAGATCAGTCAACAAATATTGTCACAAAAGAGCCAGAACTAGTGATTCCATACATGGAATATGTCCTCAAGATCAAAGTATTGTGGACAAGATTTGGAAACCACACTAGGAAATGTGCAACCCTTTGCCATTAATGTCAAAGGGGGAGGAAAATATGAGTATTAAAGTATTGCCATCAATGCCAAAGGGGGAGACTATTGGAGATATTGTCATTGATGGCAAAGGAGTAGCACCTGAAACAACAACAAAGAAAAAGAGAAGCAAGAAGCAGCATTAGACAAGAAACAGAGGTAGCAAAGGCAGCAAAGACAGACAAGGAGAAGAGGAAGCAAAAAGAGGCAGCTCATACACCAGGAAGTAGCAGAGATGTTTAGAGGCAGAGTAGTGAATAGAAGGCCATCGAATTTGAAGCAAGAAGGTTTTGTGTTTGATTTCATATTTGTAAATGAAAGGATTGATGTTGAGTCCTGTATGTGTCAATTTATTGAATTATGTATGTGTAAATTCTGTGTAATGGTTGAATTGGTGTCTCTGTGTGAAATATAGGATTTGATATAATTCTAGTGGATTTCATGCCAATTCAAAGAAGAAGGATTCTTTGGTATGGAACTGTGAAAGCATAGCATTCCAATGAGAAGGGAAATATAATGAAACCATCGAAAGAAGCGAAATAACTTGAAGTGGAATGGTTAATATTCAACACAGTGAAACAGAGAAGTGAAATATATAGATTGAGCATGCATTCAATGTTTGACTGGATGAAAGCGTAGAAGAGGATTTAATTGTATGCAATTCTTCAAATGGAAAGGAGATCTTTAAGTGATGAATCAATGGATTCATTGGATAGTTAAGGGCGGATCTTGAATGAAGAAGTAACAGTAAATAAATGGAGCAGGTTTATAAGCGCTTGTGTGGAACAACAAAGGTGTAAAATATCGTGGGATGGAGGCGGAGGCACAGTTTTTAAAGAGGAACTGTGAGTTAACTAAATTATGGAACCTTGAGTAATTGAGCAGTAGAACCGTGAAGGCAAAAAATGGAAACCATTTATGGTTTTTGCATAAGTTTTAAAACGATAAGTGGTATCAAAGAAAAAAATGTGATACATTCCAGCGTTTGATACGTAGCCTGGAGTGGTATTCAATTACCACCCATTTCGCAAATTATTTTCGCATTAAGCCTTAGTGATGGAAAAAATGCAATTTACGTCCGATTTCTAGCCATTGAAGATCAACTACATTCACATCATTTAATTGCACGGATGTTAACAGGCATAAAGGTAAGTGGAATGGCTGCATGGGCCCGAGTGTTATTATATGAAATTTGAGTTTTAATATATGTTCTAAGGTTTAGTTATATGGCAACTATGACTCGAATTCATATGAATTACTCCAAGTCATCGTATGATCTGTTGTGTGGTCCAAAGATAAGGTAAGTTGTGTGGGCCCGTAATCATTGTATTGATTATTTAGGTTAACATTAATGAGGATTAATTTAACGTTAAATGGGCGAAGATTTATTGTTGGTTTAATATATGTCGAAACCAATATACAATATAATTTGATATGCGGCCGAATTGTATGTGTTAAACCTTGATGAATGTTTGATATGCCGGTGAATAAGCTGTGGGGCCCGAGGACACTTATATATGGTATCACTTGAGATTTAAATCCAAGCTCAAAGGTCTAGTGACAAAGTTATTTGAATGAGAAAGCATATAAAAACTTTAATATATGTTGGTGTTTGGCCTTTAATCAAAGTCTGAGTTTGTATGAAATTCTAGGAGCGAAAGTTGTAGGTGCACTGGTTAAACCAAAGTCAAACCTCGGTAAGTTATAAGATGTGAAGACGCATTGTTATATGTGAGCTGGTGGGCCCACAGAGTTATTTTATAAATTGGTTTTGTACAAGGTCACATATTGGCATTCAGCTTTCCATAACGTAAAAGCTTGTGAAATTGGTGGATGGTAAATAAAATTTAAAATCTGGGCTAATAGTATATGCAGATTGAAATATGGATGAAACCATATGTATGGTTTTCATAAGCCATAAGAGTTTTATGAACAGATCTCAAATCAAAGATTTGAGATACTATTAGCTTCCGCGTCATATTAAAATTGTTGAGTTTGGCAGATTTAAAATTATTTGGGCTAAAACTTGAAAATGCAGATTTATATGAAAAAGAGAATTGAAGACAGTTTTGTAATAAAATCTAAAGGTGTGATGAGAGAAGAAAGAATATCAGATTCTAAGATCTGATATGCAAAGGTACACAGAGTTGTAGTAAATAGAGGTATGCAGAATTGTTACACTACAGCAGCAGAACAGACAAACATACAGTGAGCCAAGAACTAAAAGGGTTGAATGAGATATATCAGTTGCAAATGTAAATGTAAATTTTTTAATTAACTTTATATTGTTTGTGATGCAAAGGCAAGTCTCCATAGGCAAATAAATACCCCACTGTAACATTGAAAGATATATATATATATATATATATATATATATTGTTATATTTTTCTGAATGTGTTGGGGAAGAAAACGAGAAGGAAAAATTCAAAGAGTCATACATATTCACTTCGAATTCCCTGTGGAATACAAACAGTCATGAGGTGAAATCTATAAATGATATCACATAGATATGCATAGAGAATTTAGAGAATGGAGAAATGAGGCAGAGAGGGCAAGAAGAAGGAGGAGCAGATAGAGAAGCTCTGAAGATTCAGAGATAATATAAGGCAGATATGAAGGTTGGTGGACAGCAGTGAAGAAGGAACAGAACAGAGCAGATATCCAGGTAATTCAGCATGTGGATTTTGTTTTGAAAGAGTAAGAAAGTTGGTGCTTCCATATCAAGTTGTAGCTTGAGAGATGTCAATTGTAGCTTGATAGATGTCAGTTGTAGCTGGCTGAGGTAGGAGCCTCCTGTAGGTTGTAGCCTGCAAAAAATAGATAGGATTTGGAGCTTCCTTGCTAGTTGTAGCTTGAAGAATTGAGGTAGTAGCCTCCTATGGGTTGGAGCCTACAGAAAATCAGTGGTGAGAGGGAGTTGGAGTTTTCCTTTGCATCACAACAATAATAAGATGTGGTTTTCTCCCTTTTGGGTTTCCACTTATATCTGTTGTCTATGTGCATGATGTTTATGTGTTGTTATGGTTTATCTAATCTGCTTAATACTTGCTGCTCACATATTAAGATTGTTGTTACTTTATGTAATAAGTTGATCATGAAATGAAGGTGTAAATAAGTATAAAATAAATTTTAATAAGAACATGACTGCATTAAACTAATTCACCCCCCCCCCCCCTCTCAGTTTAACTAAGGGTTCAACAACTACAAGAGGACTTGATAGGCAGCTGAGTGGGAATTATCTACTTGAACGTCATGGGAGAAATATGGCCAGTTTGGACGATGATAGATGGGCCAAGCCGGTGGATAATTTTCCTGATGGTTGTGATATGCAGATGGATGCGGATCTTAGTGTTTCCTCTGTTGTGTTTTGACCATGCCAAGGTTATAATATTGGCTTTGAAAGAAATACATGTGCAACAAAAATGTGTGAATTTCATCCTTCCTGGAGGGGCTTATGTGCAAGCACCACTTCCACAAGTTGGACTAGTGAGAAATAATTCGGATGCTGATAGGTGGCAGCGTGCTTCTGGTTCACTGAAGGGTTTGACTCCTCCTCCATGGCCTTCTCTGCCCACAATTCATATATCAGAGAACAGATATGAAGTGGGAAAGGTTTCTGATGAGGATCAATTGAAACAAAGACAAATTAAATCCATACTTAATAAATTAACGCCCCAAATATTTGAGATACTTTTTGAACAGGTCAAAGAAGTGAACATTGTCTCTATGTCATGTCTTCATGGTATAATATCTCAAATATTTGACAAGTCCTTGATGGAGCCAGATTTTTGTGAAATGTATGCAAAATTATGTTTTCAGCTTGCTATAGGAATACCATAATTTTATGAAGATAATGAGAAGGTTGTTTTCAAGCCAGTTCTTTTTAACAAATGTCAGGAAGAATTTGAAAAAGAAGAAAGAGAAGAGGAAAATTCTGAGAAAGAAAAAGAGCATGGTGAAAAAATCCTTTCAACAGAAGAAAGACGGGAGAAGAAGGCTGCAACACGACGACGAATGCTAGGAAATATAAGGTTTATTGGTGAGCTTTATAAAGAAAGTATGCTGACCGAAAGAATTATGCATGCATACATCAAGAAATTAATTGGTGAATTTAAACATCCATAGGAGGAAATTTTTGAATATTTGTGCAAACTGATGAGCACTATTGGTCATATTATTGACCATTCAAAGGCTAAGGAACATATTGATGCTTACTTCGATAGGAGGACAAAAATGTCCAATAACCAAGGGATTCCCGCTAGGTTGAGGTTCATGTTGAAGGATATGATTGAACTAAGGATGAATGGATGGAAAAAAAGGAGGAAAGTTGAGGGCCCCAAGAAAATAGAGGAAGTGCATCAGGATGTTATGCAAGAACTACATTGACAGGGATGTCGCTCTCGAGGTACCAATATGGGAAACTCAGGTCGGATACTTGTGACACCAATTGATCATGGTGTGAGAGGACCTGCAATGCCACCTTAAATGGCAGGTGCACAGACGAGTTCACTTCCACATATGGGTGGGATTAAAGGGCCACAACCCCATATGGGATCATGTGACCGTGGATTCACCAGTCAAGATGCTCAGATTATGGATAGGGCTCAATTTTAAAATTAGTCTATGCCAAGCATTTCAACACATAGAGCTTCTGATGATGGTCACTTGACTCTTGGTCCTAAGGGAGGTCTTGGAAATGGAATAGGAGGGAGGGCTCAACCTCTGTCATATGCTAAGAGTGCTCTAGCAGATATTCCACCATTCACATTTCTGAGTAATAGACGAACATGTGCAGGTCCAATTTCAGGTTGCAGTTCTGACCGGATGCTAGTTGGTATGAGAGATGAAATTTTGACGAGTACTTATGCTACAGAAAAGCCTTTATTTGCAAAATCATGTGTCCAGGAAATAAATTTTTTGTATAATGACATAAGAGAGTTTAAGAATTCATACTCATCAGGTGAAAGAGGTGGGAAGACTGCAAATGTTGAATTTCAACTGTAAGAACATTCTTCTCAATGAACTTTGAGTTCACAACTCATTGAGGTTCAACTTAGGAAAAAGGTTGAAATGGAAATCAAATAATATTACAGCTACATTCCTTTACAAAGCTTCCATGCATTTTCATTATGTCTTTTAGAGAAGTCGACAAGTTTCCATGACTTTTTCTTAATTTTGCATGACATACCATCCAGTGTGAGAGATTTGAAGGAGGAGTTTTTTTTTGTAGATGACCTTAAAGCACCATTGTTCCATTCAAATATGGTTTTTCTTTGGATATTAGATTCTTCTGTCAAGAAATATGTTGAAACTGATCTTCTGGAGAATCTACTTACACATTTATGTAAGTTTGAGCCTTTTTTGCTAAATCAAGGACAACTTACTGAAGGGTAGTGTGAAATTTTGTGTTTGTTCTTATTCAAGTTTGAATTTATTTCAGGATTACTACAGTTAATGGTCATTTGCGATTATAAATTATAACTATATGTAATTTTGATGTTTCTAGGTTGGAGACTGTACTATTTTCATTGGAGGATGCTACTGTTGATGCGCCCAAGGCTCCTGAGTTCCTTGGTAGGATTCTCACAAAATTGGTTGTTGAAGGTATATTCTTTATTCAAGATATAGCAAGGGAAATCAAGGATGGAGGTACAGAGCCATGAAGCTTATTAGAAAATGGTCATGCAATAGAATTTCTTGGAAATGTTTTGGAAGATATTAAGGGATTGAAGGGGGGGAGTGTATTATCTTCTTTGTAGAAAAAATTAGGAGCTCATTTAGAAATATTCATGCCCAAGAAACAAGGGGAATTTGAGGGATTTCTCAAGAAGAAAAATATTCAATGTTTGTATCCAGTCGACATTAGTAGACATATGTAATTAAGAAAATTTCAAGGTAGCCTGCTCACAATTTTGCTTGATCAAGTTTGTGGTTATCTATGCTCTCTCATGTTGGAAAGTGAATGGTTGGTTAGTTTTTAACTTGTGCTCTGACTAAATATGCATAAAAATCTCACTGTCAAATTTTTTGTTGTGGGCGGGTTACAGGAAATATGATTGGAAAAAGGATGGGGAGACAATGCATATCTCGTCTTGGATATGGTTCATTTGTTGTTAGAGATCGCTTAGACACCTAAGACATTGACTTTGGAAATGTTTCTAGTAGGAGTTCCTATGGCTTTTAATGTTTTGATATTTCACTTCATATTTATTTTGGGCAAGTAAATGTTTTAGGAATGCCAGACACGACATTAGTGGGTAGGTAAACAATTTTCTTATAATTAAAATTTCCATTTCATGATATCCTCTCTTTATTGTTTGATTGTTATATTTTGTACATTTCTTGTAATTTTGTTGTCTTTTAACTATGAAATTGAAAATAATCAGTATCATGTCCATTTAAACAACAACCAAAGCTTGGAGATGAAATTAGTATTACACTATATTGATTGGAATCCTTATAGCTATTTTGTGTTAAAATATTTCCATGACTATCAGAAAAAGTTACTTTCATGTTGTTATTTGAGTACATGTTGTTTATATACTTGAATAAGTTCATGCGTTAGAAAATGAAATGTTGTTGTGAATAAAATGACAAGGATTAAACATGACACCTTAGATTATTTGTTTTCACAAGTTATCTACAGCTTGAGCTTTTTAGCATATAACTTAGTTGACATGATTCTTCCTAAGCTTTCCTTGAAAGTTGAATACTAAGTTACTAAGTTGTTCTTTTCTATATATGGTGACATTTTATTTTCTTTGTTTATACAGGTTATCTGGCCACATTATAGTGGCCATTATCCCCCCAATGAATAAAATTTGTTCGATTTTCTTACCTGTATGGGGAAAAATGGCTTTGACATTGCTGATGTTGAGGTATATGTCGTATAAAATATTTATAGTCTAATTTAGTTTATATTCTTGTGTTCATTTTCTTTCATGTTTTATACTCTTCATTGTGTCTTCTTTTGTTTTTAGAAAATGAACATAGTATTGATGGTAAGAAGTAGGAATTGAAAAAAGAGGGGAGAAATAACATTGGAGCAACAAATGCAAAAAGAGAGAGAGGAGAATTGGTCTGGTGATACCCTTAGAGGCAATATCCCACATAAGACCCACATATAAATACTTATGTTCAAGTATTCAGAGTTGGTGCTTGCAATGCCTTGAAAACATAACGATAATGTTTTGAAGTGATGAAACAACATTTGATGTGTAAATTGTAGACCAACCAATATTAAGTTGGAAAATCATATTATAATACTTTAACATTTCATATAATATAATTTATGTGGTTGAAATTATTTGTAGTTGCACTTGATATTGTTTAGTATTGTAATTAAAATATGAAAATTTGCATTTTCATATTAGATGAACATGCACATTGTATGCCATTTTTTAAATCCTACAAATTAATATATGTTGATTAATAAGGAACACAAAATCAATTTAAAACTATTAAATTAGTAGTTTATATTGATTAATGATGAACAAAAATAAAATGAATAGACTATATTAGTCACTTATAAAGATTATTAATTAAAATAAATGAAATGAATATAAACTACTAAATTAGTAATTAATATAATGAATAAATGACTACTGAAAACGATAAATTTGTAATTACAAATGACGACTAAATTTTTCATATATACGACTATTAGTAGCTAATTTACAGTATCTTATAACACGGCCAAAATGTAGTCATATTTCTTCGGTCATTAATTGGTTTCAAACGATGACTAAAATTTGTATATATATGACTATTAGTAGCTAATTTACAGTATCTTATAACACGACCAAAATTTTGGTCTTATTTCTTTGGTCATTAATTGGTTTTCTCGGGTGATCATATATTAATATATTTTTTTGTATATTTGGTCATTAATTGTGACAATTAATGACCAAATCAAATATTAAATCAATGACCAAATCAATGATCAAATCAATGACTAAATCAGTGACTAAATCAATGACCAAATATACTACTAGACAACAAAATTGGGATAGCCAATTAATGACTAAGCTAAAAACAACCAAAATTTGGTCGCGTTATAAGATACTGTAAATTAGCTACTATTGGTCATCGACCGAAAAATATTCGTTTATATGAAAATTTTAGTCGTTTTTTAGTAACTAATTAGCCCTTTTGTACTAGTGAGTAGAAAGAAATCGTCAATTTCTCTTTCTACAACTGAAGCCGAATATATAGCAACAACATATTTTTGTACCCATGGTTATTTTTTGTGATAACATTAGTGCAATCAATATCTCAAAAAATCTATCATGCACTAAAAAGCAAAGCATATTCCAATCAAGTATAATTTCCTGAAGGAACAAGTCACTAAGAAAAATGTCAAGATGGAATATATTTGCACCAAAGAACATATTTCTAACATATTTACCAAACCTTTTCCCAAAGAAAATTTTAAATATCTCAAGTAGAATTTGGGAGTGATATCTCCTTTATCTCAATAAAGGAAGCACAAACTTATAGAGAGCACCCTTTACTATTGATGTCAAAGAGGGTGTTGGAATGTAGGATTCTGGAAAACCTAGGATTTTCTACACAATGGCCAACAAAAACCCGCTCAACATTGGGCTTTTCGGCAATGCCCATGAGTTGTGAAGTATCACTCGAGATGCTAATGGGTGATTTTCAAAATTAGGTTTTTGCAGTTTTACAGGACTATCTATGACCTATGAAATTCGACTCCCACCCAAAAATCACTTCACCATTACCCTAATATTCTGCACTGCGTAGTGCTTTAAGCCCCTCGGTTCACCAAAAAACACACAAGTCAGAAGCAATGAGGCACGGAAGGTCACATTTATTTACACCTTCAACCATTAATGATTATATTTGCAATATCAGGAATCCATTCCTTTTATAGACAGAAAAAATTATCTATTAAGATTAAATGCTTTATAAAAATCCATATCATTAAACACATTTACAAGCATTCAAAACAATTATAAACTAGTTAGAACACAGAAATCGCATACAGCGTAAACAACATCAGATATTTAGAAATCCAAAAAATGTAGGGGTCAACTCAACAATCAATTGTAATGTATTTTTTGAGTCAAATTATAGACTTATAATTTGCCAATAAACTTTCAACCCGATCTAAGTTTAATTTCTTGCAGCGGCACCAGAAATTCTTGCGACACATGAACAGAAATTTCCTGCAGCGACAAAATTTTGAATCAAATTATAGACGTACAATTTCCCAATCATAAATTTTCAACCCAGGGTAGGTAAGCTTGTGAGATGCTATGCAAAATATATGCAGGCTTATGATAGCAAGTGTTCATAAATTAACTATTCATACACACACCAACTAACGCCTCTTTCCTACATCAATAATTTAGCAGCAAAGGCTATGGAGTGGAATATAACATCCCTCTACAACTCTTGGTATTGTTGATATTGACCATGAAAAGATAAAAGATCAAATTACACCAATCAAGAAACCAACTTAGACAATCATAAATACAATCTTTGATCAAATTAAATTAACACATTAACATCAAAAACTTAATCATTAAATCAACTAACAATCTACTGTTGAAACTTTAGAAAGAGTGCATTAGTTTTGTAAAATAATTATTTTTGCATAAAAAAAAAGAATTAAACACACACAGACTATGTTGTGGGACTTGTGAGCGAAGGGGGCCCTCCCTCACTCACAACTCCTTCAAAACTTGAAGAGTTTGCTCAGCAAAGTAGACAGAACATAAGATATTGTATTACTATGAAAAGATACAACCAAGTACAATCTGATATATTTCTTATTAGCATAAATCCCAACCCAACCCCCTTACAATATGAAATACATCTCCTTTTATACAATATCTAAAGCCCATATTTAGCTCGAATGACTAATATAATATATCATCCAACAATACAGGTCTAGACTATCAAATTTAGCTTCTGTTGGGTCTAATATATGACTGAAGGCATGGATTAGAAGATTTATGTTACGTAGCTGAAGTTGCAGGAAATTTGGTTACGAGAAGAAATCTGTAAGTTCGGGTTGTTTCAAAAGGAGGCTTGAAGCAATCAATAGGATAGCCTTCATGTGCAAAAAATTCCCCACAAAACCCATGTCCTTGCTAGATCTAGCAATAAGTATAACACAGTCAATCGTTGATGTCGCTACAAGAAATTAGCGGTTGCAGGAAATCTGGAACTATTGCAGGAAATCTGGATTTGCTGCAGGAAATCTGGAACGACTACAGGAAATGTGGTTGCATGAGCTATCTTCAAGATTTGGCAGAGCTTCTTTGAATCAAAGCAAACATTAATCAAATTAGGATGGTTGTAGGAAATCGGCGTCTGCAGGAATTCCAAAGCTTCTGTAGGAAATGTGGAACTGTTGCAGGAAATCTAGATCTACTGTAGGAAATCTGGAACAGCTGCAGGAAATCTGGAACGACTGCAGGAAATGTGGCTGCATGAGTTGTCTTCAAGATTTTGTGGAGCTGTTTCGAATCAAAAAAAATATGCACATGGGTTCTAGATCATTTAGAGTGATAATTCAATAAAGATACAACTAGATCAAAGAATACTTCAATTTCAAAGAAAAATGACACTTATTATGTTAATTTGACACACCTTAAGCTTATAGCACCCTTTTAGCCAAAACTAAACAATATAGCTGAACTAAGCATAATTAGGGGTGGAAGGAGTTCAAAAATAGGGGAGGTAATGCCAGGGAAAGGTGTCAAACAATAGGAAAAATTGAGACTCAATAGTATTATCATAAAGGAAATTGGATTTACACATTGTGATACATCCATGAAACTAGTGGGATCACTATCCTTTCAAACCTATAACAATTACAGACTGTGAATGTAACTCATAGTCAAAAACCATGATATGGATATATGCATGAATATTACAACAAGGTTTCCAGGTAGCTACAGACTCTAAAATACTTGCCTGCAACTATTAACATACAGACACAAACATCACATAACCAAGAATAGGTTCCACATTTCTTCTTCCTCCTTCATCATGACCTTTTCTGTGTCCAGCCTCCAACCCATGTTCTATCTTCAAGTTCCCTTCCTATCCTCACATGGAAACACTTTGAATCTTCTCACCTCTCTACCCAGCCGCTCCAATTTTCCCACATTTTGTTGGGATCTTTCCTAATCCCATCTCCCAACTAGCCCAAGCATACTAATGTCCCTTTGAAATATCTTCCTGTTGAACTACTCCACTACGCCATTCCTCCTTCTCCTGCAAAATAGTTATAATCTCCTTCTTTCCATGACATCTATTATCACTGGAAAATTAGACAAGAAAAGATGATATTATTTAATGTCAGCCAGAAGGATTTACAGGGCTGAGAGACATTAGAGAATCTGAAGTATTTAAAAATCTCTAAGGCCCAAAAAGGAAAAATCAAATTGCGTACAGAAGGAACCAGCTAAATGCACCTTTGCACGCATAATTATTCGACAAGCGCACCTTTTCACGACGTTTTCTCAAAAATTCACACGGTCCTGAGAGTGGCGGAAGTCACTTTCTGGGACCACAAGGCACACTCTAGGACATTGATCCCACACTTGAGGCTACCTAAGGATAGCCACCCACGCCTCCTTAGGACCTCAAGGGATCACACAATGGAATAAATGTGGCACACAATGGAATCACCCTCCTCTCTTGGGTCACCATCCACAATGTACCAAGAGAGGGAAGAAGGATTGGAATTCTCCTATAAAAGGCCACCAAGAGATGAAAAATATGAGAACACATTGTTATGCTGGCCAGAATTGCCCCAAACAATACTAGCAGTGTGTGATCCAGAGTAGAGATAGAGGGGACTGAGTTGTTGGCCATCCAACAACTCCAGTCCACCATAGTAGAGAGAGTTCCATAGTTCCAAGGGCCCCTTGGCAAGTGGGTTTAAGTTTCATCCTCATTTCCTACCAGCACTCAATAAGACGAGACGTAAGCATCGTCGTTTGGATTATTGAAGTTGTTTGACTCTATTTAGAGCTTTAGTTTTATTTGTTTTAGTTTTAGTTTAATTTTTATGTTTGAATATGCATGCTATTTCTCTATCTAGTATTTTTATGTTTTAGCATGTTCCACTAACTTGCTTGACTCCATCTATTTCCTGCCTGTGACCAATAATGTAAGAGGGAAAAACCACCCCACTTAAGCAAGTGTGATTTGGTACATTCATGCGCCAAATACACTAACACAGGATTGGCGACTCCGCTAACTTTTATTTCCAAGTTTATGTGGTTGTGCCTTTTTGTAGGGACCTCTTTCTTTGTTGTGGAGTTGGGCTAGAATAGGCCCATTCTCCCTTCACTGCCTGGCTCATCTTAAGTGACAGGCTAAAGCTGAAGTGCTCCTAAAAATTTATTTTGCAAGAAAATTGCGTAGCTTTCTTACAGAAAAACATGCCCTAGTGCGCGCGTTCAGAGGTGACCTACGCATGGCCTTCACTCATGTTTCAACATTTTCCACACAGAAACCAAAAGTTTTATTTTTTCCACTATTTACATCTTTTCTTGCCTGTAAAAAAGTGACTGGAATCCCATAATACATCTGCCAGCACTGGTTGAGGTGCCCCGCAACTTTTTAAAGCTCACTTTTAGCTGCTCTTAGTAGTTTAGGTGTTAGTTTTATTTTGAATCGATTTTCGCAAAGTTAACACATAGTTTAAGTAGGAGGTAAATCAACTTGTGTTCCGAAATAATTTATGTTTTGCGAATTTAGGTACCAAAGAAACTAGTTAATTAGAAAAAAGTAAGTGACCCAAGTCCACGCATGTTTAGCTAGTTCTCTTTCATTTTTCCCAGTGTAAAAATTCATTAGTTTAATTCAATTTTTGCACTAGGATTTCAAGACCAGGATCGAATTTTCGGTAGAAGAGCAAGTAATCTCTGTTGTCTTTGCACCCTCGGGTGATCCTAGGCAAGCATATGAACACTTCCTATTGGCAACTCACCATCTCGCTATAGTTGATCATATAGATTAACTAGGAAAATTTGAAAGCGGCCCATATCCGCACATGTTTTCCTTTTGAGCAAGGAATAATAGAACATAATTTAATAGGGGATTTTGAAAAGGATCATCGCATATCCACACATTCAAACTATGTGCTTATTCACCTTTTTTTCACACACATCCACACCCTAAGTCAAGAAAATACACCTAAAACTAACTTTAAAAAACTCATTAAATTCTCCCCAGAGAGGCCACAAAAGAATTTATAGTCTAAGCTAGGACCAAGGGGGTAGGCATCCAATAAGCCACCTTTGTTAGTATTAATCTCGAAACATAGAATTTCACTATTTAGGGAACTTTAAAATCTGCCTATTAGCCTACAGAAAATAAAACCTAAGCGCAGTAGAGACTCAATTAAAAGGGGGTTAGGCTTAGGCCCAATTCGTGCGGTATCAGTTGGGGCTACCTGACCCAGCTGATACATGGTACTGGTAGCTTAACTACTGCTATCCTCCTGTATTCTACAGATTTCACTAGATGACTGTGTATGTTCTACAAGCACCTAAAGATAGCATTATTTTCTCATCGGCTATCTTTAGAGGCCTCATTGCCTTCATGATCCTAAAAATGACCATTTTTCACTAGGCCTTCCTATCTTCATGCCTCATTAAAAGATCACCCTGTTGTCTCAAAAGAACGCTCATTTTAGGTTGTTTCCCTCATTTCACCCCCTCACTTATACTCTCATCTATTTCCCCTTTTCCTCCATAAAAATCCTTTTATTTCTCATTTCTCCCTAAGAATAATTTTTACCATGAAAAACCCTCTCCTTTACCCTATCAGAACCTTCAAAAACACTAAAATATCTGCTTTTAGGCCTAAATTTCTCTTTTTGTAAGATAAGGCCTTAAGCCCTTTTTTGGCTTAAAAGCCCCCAGCCCCTTATCTTCATATGAGCTGGGATTCGACCATCCGCTACCCCAAGAGCTCCCCTCATCCTAAGCTCCTGGTCCTTTTCCCCCCACGGGACCATTTCCCCCACCTTCCCTTAGCCTCCTTTCCTTATCTTGCATCCCACGCCATTTTAATTTCCCCCAAAATTCATCTCGATTGTTGATCCTGCATATCTGACGGTTGTCACGTCTCCCGCATCTCCCCCATCCACCCGATCATCCTCCCATCTGTTTACCCATTGGAGAAATCTCCACCGTCGATCATCTCCGATCCGATGATCATCATACCTCCCCACCCTTTTAACCCCGCTCCTAACACTCCCGCTACCCGATAGAAAAGCTGACATCACTATGGGTCCCACCTGTCCTCCACCTTCATCTCCCACTGACCAACTCGCACCATTGATCCGTCTCCCCCAGATCCAATGGCTCACAGCGCATATCGCGTGCATTCTTCCAAAAATGTTTAATGCCCCATTTCCACGAGAAATTGGTGGTTTTCCCTTCGACATATGTCACCTTCTGAATGGTATCGCATCCGTTTGAGTTAAAACTGCTTACTGCCCAAAGTCCACGTGAAAATCGTTGGTTTTCTGCGAAACCACCTTCCACCATTTCGCGCCAAAATTCAAACTAATCCACTATTCTTCCTGGTTCCACCAATGGAACCCCTCCCACACATATCCCTTCCTCTACATCTCTCCCACGCCCTCACCAAGCCTCTGAAATGCAGTTTTAACCCAAAAAACGCAGGATTTAAATTAATGTTTTGTTTATATTTTTTGTATATTTAATGGCAACCCATGGCCTAAAAGCCATCCCACAGTCAAAAATAAGCGGCAGAGGACTTTGGATGATGATCCAAGAGGCCAAAAATATGAAGAAAAATGGAATGAGGGTTTAAATCTGAAGGTTGAAATGAAGTTTCATGACCATCGTATCAATCATTAAACCCTCCAATGCACAGAAAAAACCCTGCACATAGACAAATCAAAGAAACGATCAGAACAGTGAAAGAATGAAGAAAGCATATGATAAAGCCTAATCTAAGCATTAAAGGGATAAAGGCAGTAAAGACAGATTATGAATACCAACTGCAAATCAAGGCCTAAAACAGAGTTTAATGGATAAAACAGGAGCAGATCAACCAAAAGACAGCTCTGAACTACTCAACAAAGGAGAAATTACTTCTCCAAAGACAAAATTTCCACCTACAGCACTACTTCTTTCCATAAAGACTCCAAACACTTATTACTCATTTAGAGATATTTTAAAGCAGCTCAATAGTTATTACAAAAGTTATTACAAAGCCGCAAAATCAAATATTTCAGCTGAAATAGCTTAGAAGTTAAGACAGAAGCTATTATTCGAAGCAACCCTTTCAAATATTTTTGCCTTGGGCCTTGCATGTTCTCAAAGGTCAAAAATCATTAACTTTGTAATAAATAACATTTATACACCCTAGCACAGCAGGACCTCCTCATTTTGCATATAAATAGTGCATATGAGCCTCATTAAAAATGTTGGTTACTTGATGGTTTTTGGACTGATTTCTGTTGCTGAGCTAACTGAGGAATGCTAGACTGAAGTGAAGAAAGATCTGAGTTGCATAGGGATATTGTACATGGAGTATTGTAACTGGTTTGATCATCAATAATAAAATCATGTTCACTAGATCTTTGAGCTATATCAATGGTGAAGTTTTCCTAATTTTCATTGTTTCTTCTTCTGTTTTCCATTATGTTCATATTTCTCTGATAAAGAACCAGAAGTTTTAGATTAGGATTTGATGTTTTAGCACCCTATTTCTATCTGTACTCTTTATATTCATGTTTTCCTTTGCATGGGTTTGATTATAATATTCTTAATTTCCTTCTAGTCATATCTAGCTTGTTGTCTTGGAAATGATTCAATAGAGTGAAACCAAGGAAATTTTGGTGAATCTATGTTCCTTTGAGTAAGACTTGAGATATTATTTTTAGGGCCTTTCTTTGAAGTACACTTATTAGAGTCTAAACCAGTGAGGTTTATGTTGTGCCCTACCCATCGGACTATCTTGAAATATTGCTTTGAAGAGTCTTTAAGAGTTGTCAAAAGTAGATTAGATTATTTCTATTTGATCTTAGACCACTCTTGTTGTTATCTTATATGTTTTCTTTGTCTGAAAGTATTTTTTGAATTACTGGATTGTTGTCTTAAAATTTTTCTTATTAGAGTTTGTCCAAAGAGGATTATGGTTTGTCCTGCCCTTTGACTTTCTCTAAACAATTACTTTGAAAGGCTTTTCTTGTTTAAGTAGAGCTAGAAGATTCTTGACTGACTATAGCTTTGTTTCCTTCACAACTTCTTATTTTTTCATATCACAAACTAACCTAAAGAATCCACTTGATATAGTTAGCTTGCCCTATGAAAGCCCTTGCAAAGTTGATGAACAATTAAATCCTTTTATGGCTCCATTACCCAATGAACCTATGTATTCTCACAGTCTATTTGTTCAACTGAAAAATTTTCTCAATCAGACACACCATTAATCCTTGAATCCATCATTTAATCCAACCAAAACCAAAACAAGTCCTTAGAACTTCATAACTATCCTAAAATCTTAAAACAAAGAGCACAAAGATAAATCAATAAAAAACACCTTAAATAGATAGATCCCTCTCTGAATCCAGGAAGGATAGGTCCTAGGATTCCAAAGCGGTTCTGATGTTGCCCCTGCAGCGTTTTTTCTTGCCAATCTAGAAAATCACAGGGAGCCAAAAACTACCAAGAAGCCCAAGACTTGAACTCTCATGTGGGACGACAGTGCTTAGTGGCCAAAATTATGGCATCCTTTCCCTATAGGTGACGGTGAAGGCAGCACTAGATCCTCTACCCTTACCTTCGTGTATTTTCTTTGGTTGACTGGGGGCGTCACCAGTTCTTTCGGGACGTTGTGCCAGCATTCACAAGATATCTTCTCAAGGCCCAGTTACATTTGAGCATGAGAGGACGATTAGGTATTCTAGGATTTGAGTATCATAAGCAAACAAATAAAAAACCATATTTTTTTATTGGATGATCACATAGGATTAATTTAAAGGGAAAATTTATCTTATTTTCGCTTTGTTTTATGTATGTGATAGGATTTTTTCTTTGATTATAATCTCTATCCTCTCAAATATTTCCAAAACCATACCTAATCGACGCCAGAATGGACCCAACGGGACCTTATAAATCAAGACGCCTTTTGTACCTCCCCCCATTACCGGGAGGGGTTCCAGGTATTTCGAAATTTAGGTGTCAAAGACGGAACACGACCACCATTATTGGTTAATCCTTTATTGGGGCATCTTTAGTTGGGAACCCTAGTCGATCTCCCAATTCCACACCGGTGAACACCCACATAGGGTCACCACACACCACTCTTCCCACAACCCCTAGCGGTAGAGGAGTGCTACCCATTCAAGAAGCCAGGTGAACGCACAACAAGGTACATCACAGACAAAACATATTCGTAACTAGAACATTGTGTTTTCACAAGTCGAAATGGCTACAACCTCGCATTCACCTTTTCTAGCTTCGTTAAATCTACCAAATTTAACCAAGTTGACAAACAATCCCATTGCACACAACCCATATGGCCTTCGATGCCCACGAAGCTCCCTTCAAACATTCCAAAATTTGAAGGGAAGTAAGCGGAAGACCCAGGAAATCATGTCATGACTTTTCACCTATGGTGTTCATCGAACAATATCGTTGATGATACTATTCGAAAAAGACTATTTCAAGACACTCTAAATGGAGTAGCAGCGAAATGGTATGTGGAGTGGCCCTCTGCTACACATGGAACCTTTAGCACCCTCGCTATTGCGTTCTTGACCTATTTTTAGTTACCCATCCACCACGATTCTGGAATGGAGTTACCAACCCACTTTAGGCAAACCCCTGCCATCCATATCTCAGACCATCTCCACGAATGTTGGTGGCATCATAGTTTGTGCAAAGCCAAACTCAACGATCGAGTTTTGTTAGACCTATTATTGAAAACTATCACTGCAAATATTTCAAAGGATGTGGCACAAAAAAATCCCATATTTAAAGAGGACGCCATCTGTAAGGCCCAACAACTCGAGCTGATCTATACTCAGTTAGGGTATATTTACAATATCTTGTCGAACGCCATGCGCCTACAAACTTACAAAGAATTTCTAGGCACGTTGAACTTTGCAGATGGTTTAATTGGGTCATTAACCCAAAATCACCTAAGCAGCAACATTCAATACCCCAGTTACACATATGATTCTACCCAAAAAAAACCACAACCCGGCTACCAAATTCATCACATGCCTCTGCAAAATTTGACCAGTAGGGCATCATCATATCACCATTGGCATGGAGGACCCTATCCTCCGACTCAGGGGACCCAATATGCAGATAGACAAGCTGGCAGAAGATATCCCCCCCAACAGCCATTTACAAACCTGGGACCACAATACACCAAATTTCTAGCACAAGACCCGCCCATGCAGAATAATACACAAGTGAAATTTGTGCAACCATCCCAAAACCAACCGTGCCAACCATACAACTAGGGGAATCCAAATTATCCTCCTAATGCGATTAAGAAAAAAGGAAAAAAAAAATCCTAAGGGAAATCCTGGATAGGGGGGCAACAATCGAGAATGCCCTCCACGATCTTACACTGGAGGCAACTCCAATCGAAATCAAAACCTGGAGGCCGACAACCCCCAAAGGTAGAACAAGAGGGAAATTCTTCAGATTAACCACTCTTTTTTGATCTGTGGTGAGTACGGTAATTAGACTCGCCATTTTCCCGACCTCCCTGAGCTGAAGAATATGAAAAGTAATTGTGTACAAGGGGGATCCTCCAAGCAGGCAATAGTCATGCAGGAGCCTTTCCCCCATCAAGGGAAAATTAGCACACGGCAACAAAATCTCGATGATTCCGAAAAAAAAAAGCCACAAAATCTACATGAATGGCAAAGAAATTTTTTTCAGACATAGAATCGAAATTACGATGCCGCACTAGACACTAACGCGTCAGGGGCTAGTATGAGTGCGCCAACCACATCTTTGACCATATCAAAGATGCCTATGGAACCTTTTCCAAAAATGGCTAAGGGACCAACTAGGCGGGTAGGAAACTATTCCAAAGAGGCACATAACTATAGCATCGTGGATGATATAGCTCAATCTCACGTCGCTATGTCATCTTTGGAGGTCTTAAAATCATGCCCAAAGCAGCGAAAAGCCTTACTTTCTGCCCTCGGAGCCATCGACCTTGTCGATTCGCGCCTGATGGCTTTTTATTTAGACAAAGCCACCCTTAGGCTTCCTTCAATGGTCGCCTTTCAGATACCGGTGTCGGTCCAAAACATCACCATTCACCGATGTATCATTGATGAAGGTGCATCCACATGCATCATGTCAAAGAAATTTTGGTAGAATTTAGGGTCTCCCAAACTAAATCCATCAAACATCATGCTTAGAGCATATGATGGTCACCCTTCAGCCCTCGTCGGTCTCTACCAAAACGCCCCAGTCTTCTTAGACAAAAAGATGGTCCTTATAGACATTGAAGTCTTGGACGCCCAATTGGACTACAATATACTCCTTGTCCAAAGCTATATGTACGTCATGTCAGCCATAGCCTCTTTTGTCTTTCGAACTATGATGTTCCCCCATGAGGACCCCATCGTTACTGTCAACCAATTGACACATAGCGAAAAGAAGCCCCTAAAAAATATTGATGTCATTCTACCCTATGTAGACACATAGGTTGATGCACTTACATGGTACCAGGAATATGGCCTCGGCCAATTCAAACCATCATTAATCCTAGGGTCATTCCTAGGTGATCCCCCTGTTATCCCAGAGCCATCCTCTGGCATCACAAAGGCTCCGATGTGCATGATTTCCACATCAAGCACCGATTATAGTTAGGACATGGAGACGGGCAGTAATGACACTGATTTCTCGGATATGGCAGCCTCTCTAGCCTACGCCGCCTCCCAAACTCCTGATCTCTATCCCCCAACTAGTTTCGTATCCCAGCAGGTCTTGGCCATAGTGGTATTACCAAACGTATCTTTTGCGATACCAATTTGGTACCTCATTCCCCCTACTGGGATGGGAGCCATACACATCACCTCTACATGTCTAGTGCCCCTCAGTCCTGAGGAGGCCCCACCCGTTTAGGATACTGTCGCAAACATCCTTCCACAGGTAACTCTTATCGCAAAACCAATGATTACGGGCAAGAAAAGAGGAAGGAAGGTGGAAATTCCCACCACGCAATGGGAATCACCATGCTACGCCATATGTTATGTACTAGGACACCCTCCCCACATCTTCCCAGAGCTTGATAAATTAAAACCACTCCTAAGCTCTGCGGAAGGCATCGCGGCTCCAAGTTCCCATAAAAAGGAACCTGCCACCAAAAGCCAAGGGAAATCATTGTGTACTAATCACGCATGCACTATATGCAGCAATTATGGAAACTATACCCATCATTTCCCAGAGATCCCGCGATATAAGGATGCCTTACATGCCATCGAGCGATCCTATCAAGAGGATCCCTCCACTCAATCTTCTGGAGATGAACCTTGTATTATTCTATACCTGTAGGAGGAACGACAGTCGTCAAAAATACTCCCAGCCATTCCCCCTCCTCCCATCGTACATTGTGTACTCTACAATGAGCGTGATCATTTCATCATTGAATACCCAGCTCTAGTAATGTTCCAGCGATGGTCTCTATTTCATGTAGTATATCGCATTGACATTGACACTCAGTATTCATGTCAGATATGCGGTGGTAATCACCCGATAAGGCATTGTCACTACATATCTATATTTTTTGTAGATCTAGCCAGTTTTCATTGAGCCATAGTCCTCCTCTCCTAATAAGATGGCTCAGACTTGGAATCCATGAACAACTCAAAAACCCAGGAATATGTGACGAGTAGATCCATCCTCTTTCTGTCAACTGAAAAGTGACCAACTAGGGAACCCTTAATTACCCCTAACTGCTCTCTACAGAGAATACCAACATGTGCATTATTTAAAATGCCCAATCATGTGGTCACCACTTGCCCTGACTTAGAAGAACTACGTCGCTAGTACCCATTCACGCCACCAAGTGAGTAGGAAGGGAACCCAATATCTAGTATATTTTTCCAAGTGTGTCAGGGAAATCACCATGGAAAGCGTTGTACTTGTATCCCAATAGTTTGTCCTCTAATTTATATGATACATACATTAGAAAAGAAACACAAAGAACTCCTTAACTGGTATAGAAGGTATATCACCCCCAGGCCAGCAACCCCATACCCACCTTGGCGTAATGGGAAAACTGGAACAACGCACCAACCAAGCATGACCCAGGTCCAACCTAGGATAACATGCGGACTATGCGACCTGGTTGACCACCGAGTCAATCAATGCAAAGAACTGAAGCATCTAGCAAATATTTTTCGAATAGTTTCTTCTCTTCCACAAAGACTTCTCTCTAACCAAGAGAAAATCATGCATACTTATTGTTGGATTTGTTCACACTTTCATCATACAATTAAATGTGAACACCTCCCGAAGCTTAGAGCGGCAAGAGCAGCATTGATTCTACACTCCCCAAAAGAGCTAGACACACCCACGCCAAAAACTCGAAAGTGGAAGAAGAAGCTCTTGTCTTCTACCATAGATCCTTTCCAAGCGTCCACATCTAGGACAAAGAGTAGTGTTGACTCCCACACAATCTACTCAGTTAGCATAGTGTTACCATGCACCATCTACACTAGCCATAACCATGAACCAGAGTTATGCCCGCTAATGGAAACATTCATGCACCTTTGCATCAGGAACAATTTCCATCGACAGGAGATTGACCATCCTAACAGGGGACCCAACCTTGTGCTCACGCAAGCTCCCATCACAGAGATTCTCCCCCCACCAAACTTCGATGACACGATACATCATATGCGATTCATATCATCATGTATCAGAACTATGACTCGAGCTATCTTCTCATCTACCATAGGTGTTGATTCAGCTACAACTACGAGAGTAGTTTTAACTATGACAGTACAGATCCAATCTATCTACACTTTGTCGACCACGTTTGGTTCCACCACGTCGACGATGGAATCCTTCTCATGTCTATCAACCAACTCCATGCAGAATGAACCTCTTTGGCACAGCTTTGCGCAGGGTCAATCCCCCTTTGGATCCGTATTCCATTCAGACGAGGACATCCTAGAAGACATGAAGGAGCCAGATTATCCATGGGATGTGATGCATCACCATTCACTTTTTCTCCCTAAACAAGCGTTCAGTAATGAAAAGAAAAAAGAAAAAGAGATCTATGTGATCGAATAAAAATATTTCCTCCCTTCAGGGAAAGTTGATTGGTTCAAGAATCATATCCCGACGCCTGATGCATTCGAGAAAGGAAACATGTCAAACATCTCACCTACCGTCAAGGTGAACATATCCCAAAATCCTGGGAAGGTCGAAGAAATCTCACTAGGGGCAGCATGATCTCGAGAAGAAATAAACTCTTATACCCAATTGCTACAAGGCTACAGAGATATCTTCGCATAGGACTACTCATAAATGCTTGGGATTAGTCCCACTATCGTAGAGCACCATATTGACACTTGGCATGACATACCTCCAATACGCCAGAAACAACGTCAACTACAGCCATCAAAGGCAGAAGCAATAAAATGAGATATCAATAAGCTTCACAAAGCTGGATTTATCTACCCCATTTCTTACACATCTTGGGTTTCCAACCCTATTCCTGTCATGAAAAAATAGGGCAAAATACGTGTTTGCACCGATTTTGGGGATTTGAACAAAGCATGTCCCAAGGAAAATTATCCCACCCCATTCATCGACCAGGTCATCAATGCTTATGCATTTCACAAGGCTCTCTATTTTATGGATGGATTCTCTAGCTACAATCAAATTCAAATCCGCTATACAGACTAGTACAATACCGCGTTCACCACCCCTAGGGCACATTCACATACAAGGTAATGATATTTGGCCTAAAAAACATTTGAGGCACCTTCCATAGGGCCATGAACTACATATTTCATGACTTGGCACACCTTAAGGCTTGCCTACTTGGACGACCTAACCATCCGCTCCAAGAAGCACGCAGGCCATCTTAAGGATCTGTGATTGGTATACCAAAGATGTCGACAATAAAACCTACACTTGAACCCTCTCAAGTGTGTCTTATGAATCATAGTAGGAAGGCTCTTAGGTTTTATCGTGTCCCAGCAAGGGATTCGCGTGGACCCCCTCAAGGTCCAAACCATCAAAGAGGTACCTCAACCTCGAACCCTCAGGCAACTACAGAGCCTGCAGGGGAAGGCTAATTTTTTGAGACGCTCTTCCCAGACTATGCCACTTGCACTCAAGGGTTCTTGTGCCTCCTTCACCAGGAGATCTCATTCAAATGGGATGATCATGCCCAACAAGCATTCGATGTGATGAAAGAAACATTGTCTTAAGCATCGCTCATCAGTCCCCCAGACTATGACAAAGATTACATCCTATATCTATCAGTTTCTGAGACCGCCTTGGCTGAAGTATTGATCCAGGAAGGCCTGAATGGGAAGGAGCAGATAATCTACTACGTCAATAAAACCTTAGCAGGACCAGCACTAAGATATGAACCCGAAGAAAAGACTGCCCTAGCACTAATACATGCAGTCCAAAATCATCGCCACTACATCATCTTAAAGACCACTATAGTCATCACGAATATTAATCCCATCAAATATCTACTCATGCACCGCCTAATGAACCACAAGTACGCCCGCTGGATAGTCATTCTCCAAGAATACAACTTACAGTTTCACTCCCCTAAGTGAAAAAATGCGCTAATCTTAGCAAATTTCATTACAGACCTCCCAAGAGATACCAAGGGATCACGAGTAAATGATTTGCTACCAGATGAACATATCTTCTTCGTAGCAACCGACGACCCTTGGTACGGAGATATTCTTCTCTTTTTACAAACTCAAAAGATAAGACCTCATCTCAATCAAGACGAATGTCAGCGCATTCGCCATCAGGCCCCCCGATATCTCCTCATGTGAGATGTTTTGTACCGACGTGTCATCGAAACCATTTTACGTCAATGCCTTACTCACGACTAAGAATAACAAGCCCTTAATGATTGCCATGGAGGATCTTGCGGCAGCCACCTCTCTGAGATGGCCACTGCCCAAAAATTCCTATGGGCAGGATATTTCTAGCCCTCCCTATTTCGTGATTGCATTACAATAGTCAAGATATGTGAGCGATATCAGCGCTTCACTCATAAAGAAAGAGCCCCTCCCACTACTCTACATCTGTCATCGTTGTCAGCACCTTTTGCAAATGGGGAATCGACTTCATGACTTGCAACCTTGCATCTTCGGCAACCATAAATACGTCGTAATTGTTGTCGATTATTTCACCAAGTGGGCCGAATCCATGCCCACATACGACAACACCGTAGAAACCGCCACTCGATTTCTGTTTAGCCACGTAATTTCCCAGTTTGGCATTCCCAAGGATTTAGTATTTGACCATGGGAAACACTTAGAAAATGAATTTTTCTAGGAGCTATCCCACCACCTTACATTCACTCACGAATTGTCTTCACCATACTACCCCCAATCCAACGAATAGGTAGAAGTTGTGAACAAATTCCTTAAGACTATGTTACAACATATGGTGAATAACCATAAAACCAACTGGCACCATATGCTTTTCTCCGCCATGTGGGCATACCGCACAGCTGTAAAAATTTCCACTGGTTATACTCCCTTCCACTTGGTATACGGGGTCAAAGTCGTGATTCCCATAGAACACGAGATCCCGAATTTACATGCCACCATCGAACTCCTTGATGATACCCAACCTCTAGAACAACGCCTAGTACAACTAGAGCTCATCGACGAAAGCCAACGACAGTCGTTGCAACACAAAGAGGCCCACAAGAAATTGGTAAAAGCATCATTCGACCACCACATCACCCCCCTCTCATTCACTGAGGGAGAGCTAGTCCTTCGCTACGATGTCGCAAAAGAAGCCCTATGGCTAGGAAAGTTCAAAACCTTATGGAAAGGACCCTATATCATAAAAAATTTCCTTCTCAAGGGGTCATACATCTTGACAGAGCTGGACAGAACATGCCTTAGCAACCCCGTCAACAGCCTTTACCTTAAGAAATTCTACCCATAAGGGCCAAAAAGGCCCTACCCTAGAGTCAGCATACACAAACCCAACCACTTTAAATTTTTCACCAAAATACTTTTTACAAAACATACTCGAGCATCACAATGCATTACCAACCCACTCCTTACTTCAGATTTCTTGATGGAGCATCAACATGGTCTCAAAGTTTAGCAGTAGCAGCCTGGGTTATCTATCACCCTGACTGATCACCACGCTGCACCAATGGTGTTTGTATCGGTTCAACAACAAACAATCAGGTAGAATATGACCCCGTCATCGAACTGATGTGCAATGCCCTTAGCTAGGACATATGTCATATACACATCTACCTTGATTCCTAGTTAGTAGTGTAGCAGTTAAACCAAACATTTGAGATATGAGATTCACATCTATTTAGAAAATACTTGCATTCAAAAATATTAAGAAGACAATTTGACTACATTACATTCACACATGTACCAAGGATTCAAAACCAAACAGCTGATCGTATAGCTAACAATATTCTAAATTGGAATGCATCTCGGATAAACCATCATACATGAAAATCAAAAACATAGAAAACATAAATATCTATCAGCATAAAATAATCCATAAACATAAATAGGGGGCACACCATGTAGAGCCACAAAAAATATCTCACATATATATACCAAAAACATATGCGTATGAGTACAAAAAATAATATCTCTGACCCAACGGTACTTAGCCCAAAAAGATATATAAGTCGAAAAAAATAGGGAAAGCGCCCTAATATTGGGTGCTTTCCCTGTGTACAAAAAGACTCTAGGGAGGTGCTCCCCCAGGTGGGGCACCTGGACCCACTGTCGCTCCTAGTACCAGTATTGGAGCTGCCGTCAACATGGAGATCGCCAACTGACGTAAAATCGACTAATAGCCCCTTTCCTGGGCCATCAAGGTCTCTAGCCATACATCCTTGAGGTCATCCACAAAGCCTTGAGTAGGCATCCCCGAGGTCAAGTGGTCCACTTGACCCCGAGAATCCTCCAAAGCTGCCACCTACTCGGTCAACTCAACAACACGAGCCTCTACCACATCAACACGAGCTCGCTCAGCAGCAGACTCTGCAGCAGCCAAGCTACTACCCTCCCTTGAGGGGTTAGCCTCACCACCCGATACTCCACCCAGAGGCTGTGTAGGAGCTCCTCCCTGCCCTTGAAATCTCCTCGAGGTCGCCAAATCTGCTAGTGCCCAACCAACCGAGCCACCGGATGACCGACCTCACCAACTGTTGCACTGAAAATTGTCATCTTGACATTCTGCTATCTGTATGAACTCATTATCACTCACACTTTCCTCCTTTGCAAGTCTAAAACATCAATTCCTCATGTCAAGCCTTAAAAATAAGAGAAAAGCTCTCAAAAGTCTCTAAAACTCTAGTATCCCACTTTCTCTTTATCTTACTTGCGGTCCCGCACCTAATGTTCATGACTCCTGCATACCTGAACACACTTTCTCTGTGTTAAGGGTGCAGACCCCTATAAAATATTAAAAAGGTGCAAAGTAAACTCAAAAGCTCACTTTCAGTCATTTCTAGAAGCTTCTGGAATAAATCTTGCAGTGGCAAGTCCCCTCTTTTGAAGTTCATGTATCCCATACCTTAAGGAGCTAACCCCTTGATGTGAGGAGCTTATCCCTTTGAAGGAGGATTCTATCCCTTCATAGTTGGAACTGAAACCTCCTCTTTTGCATGATAAAAAGAGACATTGGGCAGCCTCAAGGGGAGTTGAAGCTTTAGTATTATTTGAGGTAAAGTGTTGTTGGAATTTAGACTCCTTTAACTGAGATTTTGTGAGGAAAGATTACATACCTCTATGTGTCTCGGTTGGAAGAATGCAAGGCTTGTCAGAGTAAAGGAGATCCCTGCTTCAGACCCCGGGAAGGCTTGTTCAACATCAAGGCTGAAAAGGTTGTAAGGTTCTTCTACTATTCAAAGTTAATACAAATAAATTTGTTTTTCTCAATAAGTTGTTAATTAACTATTTATTTTATGGATCCCTTGATCACCATGATAGGCATGATTTATAATATTTGCTATGCATGTGCTATTTAATGTTTTCTTGTTTGTGATTGTAGGTCTTCAAAGATAACTCTTTCGAGCGATTGGAGGATGACTACTACAAACAAGCGTTGGATCGAGGTAGGATCTTAACACCTTTGTAACATTTACTTATAAATCGCATATGTCTAGAGAAAGATAGGTTTGTTTTTCTGTTTGTTGCTAGACTATCTTCTGATACTAGGGAGATCGATCTTGTCTGCAAGATCGATTTATCCGGTCAACAAATTGGCAACTCCACTGGGGAATGAGTTTGGATTTTTGGTTTTCCTTTGTTTTGACTTGAGAAAATGATTTTCCTGGTTTTTGATTGATGTATACTTTCCTAGGTAGCTTAGTTTTACTTTAATTTGAAAAGTTTTGAAGTTTTTTGATTTTTTCTTCAACTTTTCTAGAGACCGCACTTTGTCTTCTCACATAGTGTGGGCATATTTTCACTTTCCTTAAGTAACCAGTGCGGGACCGCACCTGTTGCTTCTGGGGCCTACGAACCCTGTTAAATTTTTTGAAAATCTTCAGATTTCTTCTTCCAGTTTAAGTTTAGATTTTTGTACTCTTAGTCTCTGCCTAGATCTGTATTTTTCCTGTCAAAAACCTCTTGTGAGTGAGTTCCAATAGTATTTATGTTTTGAGTGATTTTCTAGAAGTTTTGCATACTTGGAATGGTTTTCACTTGGTCTCTATAGTGACTCAAAGATTAGAAGCTTGAAATACCTCAGATCACATTGGTGTCTTTTTGTCTTCTTGATGAGTCTGACTTGGTTGCAAAATCCATCCTTTTTGAGAAATAGATCTAGTTTTTTCTTTGAAAATCTTTGAACAAGCTTTGTTATAAGTTATGAATTTCATTTTTACAAAAGAAAACATATCTGGATGTTTTTTGATTTATTTTTTATTCTTTGAAAATGAATCCTTAGTTTACTGAACAACTAAGCAAAACACTCTCAAAAAAAAATTGAAGCTTTTATTCAATTAGATTTTCGAAGTTTTTAGATATCAAAATTATTTTTTCATAGTTTTGGTTGCTTTTCTAGAACTTGTAGCTCTCTTTTGAAAGAAAAGTTGTTTTTGTAGTTTCGAGTTTTGAAAGTGAAAGGGATTTATTGTGAGCATTGGTTATTTGTCGCATTTTGAGTTCTTATTGAAAAAACAAAAATATTTTCTTCCATTTATTCTTTATGATCAAATAAAGAATTGTCTCTTAAATAAATTTCATTCTCAAACTCTTTCTTTAGCTAGAATTTCATTGAAAGAAAAACAAATTGTTTATCATTTTAGGTGCATTTTTTAGTGTGTTTGGAAGTCGAGTATTCACACCATCAAAGTTTCATTTCCATACCTATTGACTTAAATAACAACCCATAAAAACAACGCTTAATTAAAATTTAATTAGTAATATTTTCTATTTCTAGGGCTCTTATCACCAATATAGCTTAGGCTAGTATCTTGGAGTAGGGAGTAATTAACTCTCCAAGATATTAAAAACAAACAAGTAGATAAATCTTTTTTTTTCCACAGAAAAAAACGAACTTTCTATTAATATAGATAGTCTCTGAACATATGCCAAGAATTTCTGGAAACAAAACAGTGCCATTCCCTTTGAGAGAGAATGGAGTCATGGCTACTTAACACCTGTTGACAAGATGTTAACAGCCCTAGAGGGACAAATAACCACAGCATAAGCATCAATGCGACTCTTTTTGCTCATCATCAAACAGAGGAGAGATGAGAGCAGAAAGAGGCAGCACAATCGTGATGCTCCATCACCATAAGAGTTGGCAGTAGAAACTATCCCAGCCCCATATATATAGCATAATCAATAAAAAAAAGCGAGCCCAGAACCTCCTTACATAAGGAAAACAATTTTGGACTCAATATAGTAGCAGTTATCACAAAAGTTTATAAAGGTCCACTGTACAATGCTGAAAATAAACTGAAAATTACATAAAAAGAGGCTGTTCATGGATATGAACAGTCCCATTCACTGCTTCCGCTACTGCCCAGGACCCTAGAGCGATTTGAGCACCTTCTTTAGATAAGATATCTGCTTGCTGGTTCCTTTCCCTGTAAATGTGAACAATAGAAATCTCAGAGAAAAAAGTTTTAAGACGACGAATCTCCTTAAGCAAAGGAAGAAGAATAAAATGCCTGCACTACTGAGTCCCATTGAACCAGTTGACAACATTCCTAGAGTCACCAAAGATCTGAATCTGATTTATCTGTTTGGAAATAAGCCAGCATAGAAGCAAATGGAGGGCTTTAAGTTCAGCGAAGTTATTAGACCCTTGCCCAAGGCCAACAGAGGCTCGGAGAGAATTTTCAACAGAGAGATGGATAACCAGCCCAGCACCACAGGTATCATTGACATCAGAAGCACCATCGAAGTAGGCCCAGGGGAAGGATTCATTAATTGACTCAGGCTGTACATTACGAGAGGAACCTTTGGCAGCAGGCGAAGGAATGCTATCGAAGATTGCAGCTCCCTCTGCTGCCAGCTTTACTAATGGAAAGGAAGACTCATTGAAGATAATCCTGTTGCGGGCAATCCAGGTACCCCAGGCTATTAAAAGAGGAAAGGCCCTGATTTTGTCATCCGAAGCCTCCTGCCACCAGTGTTCCCAAGCTTGCAGAAGACTATCTCCATGCCATCTCAAAGGAATGTTTGTTAAACGTAGAGTTTCTGTCCAAAGGCTAGCATTAAATGGACAAAGGAGAAAGAGGTGAAGAGGCGATTCTTCTTCAGATTTACAGAGCGAACACCAGCTCGGCCCCTGCTTGCCTCTTTTTTACAGGAAGTCCCAAGTTGGGACCTTATTGTGAAGAATGCACCAGAAAAAGAGTCTAGTTTTAGCTGGGCATTTAAGTTTCCAGAGAGTTTTGGACCACCAAGCAGGATTCCCCCAGCCTTGTTGCATCATAAGCCATTTAGAACCGAACTTTGGGGAGTAGATACATGTCTGAGCATGCACCCAACGTAAGATATCAGTAGAATCCGAAATTCTAACAGAAGAGAGAGAAAGATCAGCAACATACCAGTTCCATTCTTCCATCCACCTATTATCCAAGTGCAGGTCTATACCGGACATCCAGCCCTGCTTAACTAGAGAGGTGGATCTGGGATCTGCCACCTGGTTAAGGTAAAAGTAACCTTCAGAATTTAAATGAGCAACCAGATCGCGGGACAAAGAGAAATTGGGCGAACAACCTACCCATGGGTCACATCCCACCCGCACCTGGCTTCCGTTACCAACCTTCCAAGCCAAGCCTCTCTCAATAAGCTGGACTGAAGCCACTACTGCTTTCCAAACGGAAGATGCATTTGTGGAGGTTTTGACTGGGGACTGGACCCAATCCAGAACAGAACCTTGGCTGATGTATTTGTGCTTGAAGACTGAGACCCAGAGAGAATCTGTAGAGATCAGGCGCCATGCTAATTTGGCCGCCAAGGATTTTGCAAAGGAAGCCAAGTTTTTAATACCCCAGCCGCCCCACTCCTTTGGTCTTGTAATTTTATCCCAAGCCACCCAAGGGCTGACCGAGTCCTGTTTTGACCCGGACCACAAAAAAATTCTGCATAGTTTGTCTATAGAGGCCAAAATGCCTTTAGGGACCCAAGAAAGACTGGCCCAATAAACTGGGATAGCCATCAGAACAGATTTAATTAAGACCAGACGTCCAGCCCTTGATAACCACCTGAAACTCCAATGAGTAAGCCTTTTTTTAATCTTGGCAAGAAGCCATTTCCAATCCCGAATGCGATAAGAGTCTGGTTTTAGCAAGAACCCAAGGTATTTGAAGTGATCCTGCATAGAGCGGACTTCAAAATTCAGCAGCCTTTGAATTCTATTAAGCTCATCTCCAGAAAGACTAGAAGGAGTGATGGTTGATTTTACAGAGTTAATTTGGAGCCCAGTTGCTTTTAGAAAAAGCTCCAGCAGAACCTTTAAGGCACGACAGTCGTCAAAAGACCAATTCAGAAAAATCAGAATATCATCTACAAAAAGAAGATGCGTGATCCAAAAATTTGTAGCCACTTCAATCCCTTTTATGTTGCCCTGTCTTTTATCCCGGTGAATTAGGAGACTTAATCCTTCGGCTGCCAGCAAGAACAGCAATGGCGAAAGAGGGCATCCCTGTCTGAGGCCTCGTTCAGGGGTAAAAAAGGAGGTTGCAGCGCCATTAATCAGGAGAGCAATATCTGTAGAGGAAACACAACTCATAATCCATCGAACAAAGTCAAATCTGAAACTAAGGTGGGTAAGAAGAAGCCTAAGATAAAGCCAACTGAATCTATCATAAGCTTTAGACAAGTCCAACTTTACAATAATTCCTTTCCTGCCACTCCTTTTTAGGCTGTGCAAATATTCCTGAGCAACACCTACAGCTTCATGAATTTGACGACCGCTTAGAAACCCAAACTGTTCCGGGGAAAGATGAGAGGAGAGAAAAGGTTTAAGCCTCGCAGCAATGACTTTCGCAATGACTTTATAGACACAAGAGTAGAGGGAGATAGGACGAAAGTCAGCAAAATAAGAGGGATGGTCCGACTTTGGGATCAAAGCAAGAAAGGTAGAATTAAAAGGGCCAAAGACTTGACTTGTGGCTCTAGATTCTTCAACAACAGCAACCAGGTCATCACCGAGGGTTTCAAAAAAATGCAAAAAGAACTCAACAGTCCAGCCATCAGGCCCTGGACTTTTGTCCTTTTCCATGCCTTTAAGGATATCCTCAACTTCCTGTTTGGAGACAGGAGCCATTGTTGCCTCATTTTCTTCCTCATCCACGAACCTAGGGAACAGCTGAGACACTCTGATTACTTCAGCTATGGTCACTTCAGAAGGGGCTTTAAAGAGATCTTTGAAGTAAGCAATTCCCAGAGAAGATAACTCCTCGAAAGAGGAGGCCACATCTCCATTCCCCTTCGGAATTTCCCAGATAGTATTAGCCATCTTCCTGCCTTTGGCATAGTTATGGAAGAACTTAGTATTTTCATCCCCTGCTTGAAGCCAAAGGGCCCTGCTTTTTAATCTCCAGGTTTCTTCTCTTATCTGTATAATTCTCCTTCTTTTGACCTCCAAGTCCTTAATTCTGCTTCTAGCTTCAATGGAGTCATAACCTCCTCCTTCAGGATCTTCTAAAAGAGCTAGATCAGAATTTACCTTTTTTAATTCCTCCTCCTCCTTCTTCTTCATGTTAGCCGCCCAGTCCTTAGCAGCTGTTTTCATTTTCTTCAAATTATTCCAGAAAAAAGCACTCCTAGAAGAATCAGGCCCACCGGGGTCCACCTCCCAAGTTGAGGCAAAAAGCTCTTGGAAGGAGTCTTCTTTGAGCCAAACAGGGTTAAACCTGAATGGCATACCAGGTTTCCTTCCAGAGCCTTTAATCTCAAGGAGGATAGGAAAGTGGTTAGAAATACCTCCTTCAACAGTCCAGTGTCTAAACTCCGTGAGCAGGTCCATCAGAGGCTCACTTAAAAGAAAACGATCCAGCCTTTTTCCCACCCAATCCTGGCCAACTCTTCTATTCCTCCACGTAGGTTTTAACTTCAGAAGGGGCATGTCCACCAGATGAGCCAAAGCAATATTGTTAAGGAAAAAATCTGAAAGAGGGTCTGCTTTGGCGGTGGCACCCCAGGATTCAGCTTCCCCTAGTGAGAAATTGAGATCACCTCCAATAAGTAAAAAAGGTTGTCCAATCCAGGAGGAGTGAAAAATTGCAGACCAAAACCTCTCCCTCTCCAAACAAGGTCCATATATATTCAAAGAGAGCAAGGACCGGTTGAACTCACTTGAAAAAAGTTCCACGGCTAGCACATTCTGGGATCCCCAGGAAGAAACATACTTCAGTTTGACAGGATTGAAACCAGAGACCACTCCTCCAGATCTTCCCACGGCATCAAGAGCAAAGAAGGACCATCTAGGCATCAGCTTGGAGAGAACAGAGACAACTTCCTCCCCTTTGCCCAGAGTTTCTTGAAACATAATAAGGTCAGGATTGTGAGCACGCACGAGTTCTTTTAAAGCTAGCCTTTTGGCCTGACTATCTAGGCCTCTGCAATTGAAGGAGAGGACAATCATGGCGCATCCCCGGAGGGTGGCCGCTTTGCTCTAAGCACCCTGGGGAGAGTCAATTGTTTACCATCAGCAATATCAACAACCGCCTTGGATTGAGCTAAGGAGAGGTTGGACTTTCTACCTCTAACCTTTCGAATCCCAATTTCAACAGAGTTCATGGCTAAACCACCCACCGCAAAGCCCAAAGCTCTCCTGTCCGAATGAGGTCTGAGATTGTAAGGGAAAGGGCCGGAGTCGGAAGACCGAGGGCAAGGGTCACAAGGGTCCGACCGAGAAGAAAGGGGAGGACCCTGGGCGACTGGAACTGAGACAACCAGGCTATCAATAGAAGGCGAAGAAAGGTTTAGGGCCGAGAGTTCACTCACAAGCTGCCTGGAAGGACCAGGCTCCAAACAGACATCAACAGGAAAACAAGCAGAAGACGAAGACAAGGGAGGAAATGAGGGGGACATACCCGCCAAAGTCGCCTTGCCAATGTCGATTGCTGAAGGGTGAGCCGAAGGGTCATCCATATCTTTGACCGGGAGCGAGGAGGGGCCGGCATCATCCATTGCATTCTGCATCTCAGCTGTCATGAAGGGAGAGGAGACCCCCTGAGCTGAAAGGTCTGGTTCTGCGTCCAATGGATCCCCATCCTTATCAGAGATAGGGGTTTTCTGAGCCCTTTTCTACCTCCTCTGTCTGCGTTTACGCTGGTGACCCAACGGACAGTCCCGAGCCAAGTGGCCTGTCTTGTGGCATCTGTTGCACCGGAAGGGGAGGTGCTCATAATCCAAGACTTGCACAAACTCCATATCCTTGTATTGAAGCGTCATGGTCTCCACAAGTCCTTCACGAGGGTTAAGGCTCACCAGGATGCGAGCCACACTCTTATCCTTAGTCTGCAGGAAGGATTTGTCGGCTTCAAGATAAGTGCCCAGCGTATTCCCAATCGAAATGAAAACCGAATCGGTCCAGAACTGTAAAGGAAGGCCGGGTAGCTTAACCCACACCGGTGATTCGGCCATTTTCTCTTTCTGGGTGTCAAAAAGAGGAGTCCAACGTCTGAAGAGCACCAGTCACTTGCCGAAGAACCAGTTCCCTTCCAAGACTCTGTCCACTTGTTCTTTCTTCTCGAAAGTGATTGTGAACCATCCTCTCGCCAAGATGTTAATATCAACAGGTAGTCCTGGAGAATCATTCCACATATTCTGAGCCCATTCTGCAATGAAGGCCTCCGAGAACTTCCTACCCCTAACTCTCCCCACTACCATGGTCTCGGCTAGATCCATAACTTTTTCTATACTAATGTCCACCCCAAGCAGGCATTTCGGGCTTCCTTCCTTAGATTTTATGAACTTGGCCTTCTTTCTCTTAGTTCCCACAGCTTTCTTGACCTCTTGTTCCTCAGCTAGCGACTTTTCAGAGGGGAACTCCGCGCGGATAGTCTTGAGAAGAAAGAGTTTCAGTGCTTCAACAGAACGCAAAGAATCGAGTCCATTGACACAGATATGCTGGACGCCAACCCCTGGAACAGCTCCACACTCCGGCACAACCCCATGATTTTCAGAGGCAACCGATTTAGGGGCAAAATCAACAGCTTTGCTAGATGAAACCCTAGACAGAATGTCGCAATTACGGCCCCCATCCTTCTTTGAAACATCAACCCCACCTTCAGAAAGAATCGAGGGCAGGAGCGCTCCCACCACTCCGACGGGGTTTGCTTTGGGGAGACTGTTCACCCCCTCAGACACCCTATGCTCATTCAAAGCCCCTGTGAGAGGAACTCCCAGCGAAGGAAGACTCCCAAAGGGTTCGACGCTTAGCAACGCAGGACCCTGATCAAACTGAACCCCTCCATTTGCTAACCCTACCTCAAGACCACCAGAAACACCATAAGAGAGAGGGTTACCTTGTAGCGCCGAGGGCTGCGTGGCCGTCACAAGATTGAGGCCTTCTTTAAATAGCTCTTCCGAGGTCAAGGGGCGACAGCTAACCGGAAGATGCTGGAGACTAAAACTAGAAGCGCTCTTCTGCTCAAAGAAGTTGAACCCAGAGTCTCCACAGCCAGACGGGAACCCCTTCCAAGCAGTCTCAGCTGCCAATTCTAACGAGGCGCGGAAAGGAAAATGAAGATCAAGATTTTTCTCTGAGACTTCTACTCCCCAGACAGTGAGCAAGTCCTCCGGCGACGGCTCAAGCTCAACTGATAGACTATCAATACCCATTTTGATCTAAAAACGGCCTTCTTAATCTGACCTCCAAGTCCTTCAAACTTCGCTTTCCTGCAGCAACCCTAGACTCCGAAAAAGGCTCAGAGATGCCAAATGCACGTCGAAGAGGAGGCCCCATTCTGGAAAAGCCTGAGTCAAGACGACTCGTACCGATGGCAGATCTCGAGTCCTGCGGAAACTGCACGGAGGAACCTCGGCACCTTCAGAGAAACCCTAGCCATCTCGTCCCTGATCTAAAACAAAGAGAATTAACAAGTAGATAAATCTTGTGGTAGGATATAAATACAATTGTAATTGGTACAATCTGGAAAGCTTCTCTTAAAGGAGTTAATCACAAGATCATGTTCGAACCTTTCAGACAATCAATTATGTTTCATTGGGAAAGATAAAAGATCTGCGCGCATTACAAACAGTAAACCTTGGATTAATCATTGTCGAGGAGCCTGGGGTCACTTGTTCGTAAACCTCGGATTGACCATGTAGAGGAGCCTTCAAGGGGATTGAGCTTTGTTACTCTGCCCTTGCGTGTGGAATCAAATCGTAGACTGTTTCCCCAGTTGTATTTGTTATTGTTGGTAACCTTAGTGTCCATAAACTTAATATTATTTCCTAAGGTGACAGTGAAGGAAAGATCTCACTGTACCTGGAGCAGAGGTCGACTAGACTCACTTGGACTCTTTGGGGGGTTCTCTTCAGATGAGATGATTTTGTGAAGAAACTTGTGCCAGCCTGTTTCATTAAGCAGGTTGTCGGGGTAACTGTTCCAACCGCCCTTTCTGTATTAAAACTTCTACTAAGTTGGATTTCATCACCAACTAGTGTTTTTAGTAGGGGAAGTTAGTATTTGTGCGTGTTTTGAAATTTTAGATTTTTTAGGCGTGTGATTTAGTTGTTTGTTCCTTTAGATACTTTAGGTGTTTTTATTGAGTTTTTCTTTGTTTGCGTGTGATTAATTAATATTTAATCGTGGCAGAATTACCGAGACAGTCTCGGAGACTTCAAGGGAAGCCCCCTGAATATACACCAAGTCAAATTGAAGGGCTTCGTGCTCTAGTATCATCTAGTAGCAGTAGAATTAGATCAACAGAAGTCGGATGTTCATCTATAATTGTTCATCCTGATCATCAAATACCCACGACAGAGCACATTCAAGAGCCGATTTTAGTTTTTGAAATTACTGGTAGTATTTCTCCTTCCAGTGAATTAGCTGAAGAACCTAAAATTTCTGAGCCTGACACTAAACCTTCTGTTTTTGAAACATCCTCATGATTTTTTACTCCAACTTCTAGTGATCCTGGTTCACCTAGGGAAATAAATATCGTTATTGAAGATCTTCCATCTGGCCTCATTTATATTGAATAACTTTCCAGTCCAGACGAAGAAGTAACTCTTCCTGAATCCCCACAGTCTTTGAATCTTAGGGAGCGTGAATCCATTTTCTATAGCCCTATTAGGAGTGATGCTTGATATTTATCTTTGAAAAAAAATTTAGAAAACCTGGGTCTTGCTTTTTCACCACCTTGAATTCCTTTTCATCCTAAGCCCAGAGGTTATTATCCTTCATCGATCATGTCAGGAGAGACATCTATGTTTTCCCAAACACCCGAAACATTTTTATACGGTGGTCCTTCTGTTCCTTCGGGGTACCAGGCACTCTCTGGTACTTTCTCAGGAGCAAGTCCTCGACCGACTGAACAAGTATTATCATATGGTCTTAATGGAATTAAAACTGAAACATCAAATGTTACACCATTTTTTGGTCATCTAACCTATTTTCATTAGGTGGACCCAAGTACACCATGTAAGACCAGTTTTACCCTAAGTAAAACTACTTTCACTATGTTAAAACAGGAAGCCCCAAAAGGAAATATTAAACAAACCTATATTTGTTTGATTTTCCTCATGGAATAATTAATTAAACCATAATTTAATTATTATTCCCAGTCATGTTTAACCCAAAAACAAAGAAATTAATGAGATAAACCCTTAGTTATCTTATTATTTTCTAGGAATAATTATTTAAATGTTATTTAGATAATATTCCTTGTTAAATATGACCAAATCACCCACTATTAATCAAATAAATCATTATTTATTTGGTTATCTTCCAACCACTTCCTTAAAAAGATAAATAAATCATTTATTTATTTATTTTTCACTAATCAAGGGATTTGACCCAAGTCAAACACCCTTTCCCTCCAACAAATATAATAAAATATTCTATAAAGGTGGATCTAGATTTGGTTAACATTATTTTAATCATGCACCAAGATCTAGAATGACCCAATATTTTGTTATAAATAGGAGGGTTCTTCCCCATCATTCCTCACCTTTTGTTGCCTATTAGATCACTCTGGATCTATACACTTGGTCTCATTTTTTCATCATTTGCTCCCATTGAACTTCATTTTTGCATTGGGTTTTCTACACCTACAAGAGAGAGAAAGCTTAGATCTGAAGTGCTGAGGACTACAAAGAACCCATCCCATTGAGGAGAGCTGGATACACCTTCTTGTTTTCCTCCCAGGTGCCCTGTAATATAAAATTCTTTCAAAAAAAAATCGTGTTCTTGTCTTGTCTGTTGGATGCATGGAGCAAAACCTTTACTTTACTGCTTAATGTCTTTCCATTTACAGATCTGTTTGTTGCAGCATTTTTACTACTAATCGCAGATCTGAAGATGTTTGGCAGCCTCTATTGTTGTTAGGGCTATTAGTTATGCGTAGCTAAAGTGGTTCTTTTTCGTACACTTCGACGAAGAATTCATACTAACATCAAATGCAGAGCAAATCTTTATGATGTCTGGTAATATTCCAAATCCTCAACCTCAAAGCAGTCAGTTACTGCCTGGGGGGCAACCTCAAGGCAGTCAGTTACTGCCTGGGGGGCAACCTCAAAGCAGTCAGTTACTGCCTGGGGGGCAACCTCAAGGCAGTCAGTTACCGCCTGGGGGGCAATTTCAAGGTAATTTTTTCCTAGGAAAAACTGTAGGAAAATATTATTTTGGAGAACAACCTCAAGGACAGTACATACCTCAAGGTTATCAACCTTCAGGATAGTGCATACCCCAAGGTCAACCCCATACTCAGTATTTTCCTCAGGGTCCTCATCAACCCAAGATTCAGTACGTGCCTCAAGGTTATCAACCTCAAGGTCAGTACCCAACTCAAGCTTTTCAACCGCCTTCTGGTCAATAATTTGTACAAGGAGTTGGAAATTTACCACTTGATTATAAACCCTACGTTCAACCAGGCTATGGTCCTTCGTATGTAAAACCCTCTACAGGAAAATATCCCAGAATGAACATGGTGTGGGATCCATCCCAAATTCAACAGACTATGCAACCTAATGTGCAGTTACCTAGTCAACCTGGATAGACTTTGGTTTCTGGTCCAACCCAGCAACCTGTCCAGCCTACTATTCAAATCCCTGCACCTGGTTCTGTTCAAAAGCCTGGGCCTAGTACACCTCAGACTCCGCCTCAAACTGCTGCAACTACTGCAACATCTGTTCAACCTATAACACCTGTTTCTGGAGTATATGTAGCTCCAGTTTCTTCTATCCTTGCATTCGTGCAAAATCCCTCAAGTCTCTATTCCCCAGTCAGGACCTACAGTTCAGACTTTGGTCCAGATACCTAAAGGAAAAGCTGGTACAGGTACGATTGTCACAAATCAATCGCAATTCACATATCAATCATACCAGGGACAATATCAATTCGGTCCTGTTGCACAAAACCTAGTTTATTAGTATCAACCATACCCTCGCTACACTTATCAACAGCCTCAACAACCCCAGTTTGGTCCAATTAATCCTGGTTTCCCGGGAGGTTATACCATTCCTAATGGAAATCTGATTCCCAGTTATCCTGGGTATCCTCCTCCCGGAACTGTTCTTATTACTCAAGGTTTTCGTGACCCTAACCGTCAATTACCATTTATTGCAACTTTGGATTTACCTAATTTGTCACGCCTTACGAATGATCCAATTTACTATCAACCATATTGGCCGCCAATGCCACATAAGTTGCCCAGTGATATACCAAAATTCGAGGGTAAGTCAGGAGAGGATCCATCAAATCAGGTTATGACTTATCACCTCTGGTGTGCATCTAATTCGATAATTGATGATTCAATTTGATTACGTCTTTTTCAACGAACTCTTATTGGTCTTTCTGCCAAATGGTACATTGAGTTACCACGAGGCTCTTTTAATAATTTCAATCAATTAGCAACTGCTTTCTTAACTCATTTTCAGTTGCCTGTCAGATACGACAATGGCACGGAACTATTGACTTCACTAAAACAATCCACGTCCACATATATTTCTAATCATATTCACGAATGGCGACGTAGAAGGCGTTTAGTGAAAGTTTTCATTCCGAATAAAATTTTGGCAGAATGGTTCATTAAATCATTATTACCCAAAATCACTGAAGATGTAGCTAAGGGAGGAGTTGTTACTAAAGAGCAAGTCATTGCTCAAGCTCAGTACCTTGACCTTGTTTATACGCAGTCAGGTACTTTACATGAAAAAATCCCCGATCTTCCAAAACACAGTCAAATAACTGTAGCTCCTTCAGGGTCTCATGCCGTTGATGGTATGATTGGTTCAGTTAGTACTAAAAGAAAGAATAAATATTCAAATAATTCTTCTCCTATAATAACTTTACCTGATTCCCCGAAAGGAGAGTCTTCCACTGAAATTTCTGCCGACATTCATGTCGTAGAGTCAACTACGACCAAATCTAAATCTGATGGTAAAAACAAGGGGAATAATAAAAACAAACAAAATTCAAAAGATAAAACAGATAAAAATGAATCTAATGAAGAAAAAAGAAAGCCTCGCTATCCTTGTTTCATTTGCGACGAGGATCATTTTACTAAACAATGCCCACATCGAGCAGAGGTTTCGAAATTCGTCACAGGTTCTCAAAAGCCTGTTGTCTTGAAGGATCCTTTTCCTACTCAAGATAGTAAGATGATTGGTTCCACCTCGAATGCCTCAGAAGAACCCGTTATGATGATGTCTCATGTCAGGATTGCGACATGATCGCAAGATTATGGTAGTAAAAGTCTTGTTGGTGGTAAAGAAGTAGAATCTTCTAATTCAAACACATCAACTACACCTCCTCCTATTTTTGATCTGCTACAGATCGAGAAACCCAACTCAAACTTAGTAATCAAACTGCCTGCTAAAGGTGTACTTCATAAATCAGCTTTCAATCCACATGTGAGAGCTGCTCAGAATTACAACATTGTTGAGGACTTAACTATTTCCCCTTTAGTAATGTCGGCTCTGGAAGTGCTGCAATCGTGCCCAGCACAGTGTAAATTACTATTGTCTACCATAGGAGATGTCAATATTCAAGATTCGAACCTAATAATCTTCGATTTAGAGAATAGTACACCCCGCCTACCTCATCAAATGGCTTTCCAGATTCCAGTATTAGTCAAAAACAGACCCATCTTTCGGACTGTGATTGATGAAGGGGCTTCTACGTGTATTATGTCAATCCAGTGTTGGAAATCACTTGGTTCTCCTACACTCAATCAATCTCCAAAAATTATAAAGGCTTTTGATCACCGAGGGTTCCATCCTTTTGGTGTTTTGCAGGATTTACCTATAGGGGTCGAAGGCAAAACTGTAAATATAGATGTGGAGGTGGTTGATGCCCCTCTAGATTACAACCTTCTCTTGGGTCATAGTTGGTCTTATGCTATGACTGTCGTTGTTTCATCGCTCTTTCGGCTTATCAAGTTTCCACATCAAGGAAAGATCGTTACCATAGACCAGTTGTCTTATTTCTCATCTGATCCAGCCTCTACAGAAACTATCCAACACATCGGTAAAACGCCTATCCCTTACAAGGATGTCGGTGTAGATTTGATTAAATATTCTGGTTTACTGGGAACTTTTACCTTTCCTTTTCCTAACGTGTCGCCTCCTATCGCAAATATTCATATGATTTCATCAAATACTGTTCCATTTGATGATCCTTGGATTGTACCTTCCGATTTCGGGGTGGATTCATTTGATGGAGCGATGCCTTTAAGTCCCTTTGAAATTACATATCAGGCTGTACAGTTGTTTTCTAATCTTTCTTCAACCGAAACTGATCCGATGAATGTGATCCATAAGGAATCACTTTCTATATCTAGCTCAGCTACAACGAAATTTCCTGATCTTGTTCATACTGATGAGAAGATTCGTGAATTTTTGTCTGTAGATGATTTACCATGGGAAGATCTACATCATTGATCTTTGTTTTTACCTGAGCTGGATCATTTTGAAAATGATTTCTCTTCTATTTTTACTGTTGACTATGTCAAAGAACCGCAGAATCCATTCCAACATTCTGATTCTAAGTTAAATTTGGAAAATATTTCTAGAACGGTTCCTCTTGAAATTTCAGTTAAACCAGGAATAATTGAAAACATTCATATAGTTGCTTCCTGTACGGATGATGAAATCCAAACTTATAAAGCCCTATTTCAAGAATTTTGTGATGTGTTTTCCTTGTCATATGAAGAAATGCTAGGAATCGATCCGTAAATTGTTGTCCATGAAATTAAAACCTACCCGGATGGTAAACCTATCCGACAACGCTTACGTCAAATACATCCAAGAAAAGCTGCTGCTATCAAAGCCAAAGTTGAAAAATTACTTCGCACAGGTTTCATTTATCCAATTCCTTTGACCGATTGGGTATCGAATATTGTTCCTGTCAACAAAAAACAAGGAACGATAAGAGTATGTATTGACTATAGGGATATTAATCACACTCGTCCTAAAGACAATTACCCAACCCCCTATATCGATCAAATTATTGATGATTGTGCCGGTAGTGAAATGTTCTCCTTTATGGATGGTTTTTCCGGTTACAATCAAATAAACATACTCCCTGTTGATCAACCTAAAACAGCTTTCATTTGTCTGTGGGGAACATTTGCTTATTGAAAACTATCCTTTGGATTGAAGAACGCTGGGGCAACTTTTCAAAGGGCTATGTCTTACACATTTCATGACATCAAGCACATTGTGCAGCCTTATCTCGATGATTTACCTGCTCATTCATCGCGTAGGGCTGACTATCTCACTCATTTACAAGCTATCTTTATGAGATGTAGGCATTATCAAATTCGGCTGAATCCACACAAATTTGTTTTCTGTGTAGAATCAGGTCGCTTACTAGGATTTTTTGTTTCAAAAGCAGGCATTCATGTTGATCCATCGAAGGTCGAAGCTATTGTCAATCTACCTCCTCATTCGACTCTCTGCCAACTCCAAAGTTTACAGGGGAAAGCAAAATTTTTACGTCGTTTCATCCCTAATTACGCCAAGTTAACAAAAGGTTTTACCAGGTTGTTAAAACAAGATGTTCCATTCTTTTGGGATGAGATCACTAATCGATCTTTTGATGCACTCAAACACGTGTTGACCCATGCACCATTACTGCATCCTCCCAATTACAACCGGGATTATTTTTTGTACCTCACCGCTTCTCATTCCACCATTGGGATTGTTTTAGTTCAGGAAGATGAATTCAACAATGAACATGTGATTTACTATCTTAGTCGAAATTTGCATCCGACTGAGATCAAATACACACATGTGGAGAAATTGGCCTTGGAAGCTGTTCAAGCTGTCCAAAGATTTCGTCACTACATCTTATTACGCAAAACCATAGTGATTTCTGACTGTAACCCTATGATGTACATCTTGACCAAACAATTGCTAAGGGGCAAGTATTCCAAATGGATAGTTATCCTACAGGAATTTGACTTGGAATTTGAAAAATCCAAGGCAAATAAATCTTTGGTTTTTGTCGAACTGATGTGTGTTTTCCCGTCTACTGATACTGAAACTGTGGCAGAACAGCCCATTGCGGACGAATCCTTGTTTCTTATCAGTACACTTGATCCTTGGTATGGGGATATTATTGTTTATCTCCAAACCCAATCTTTTCGGCCTGAAATCTCATGATCTCAGCGACGGAAGATATGTTTCCAGTCCCAATAATACAATATTATTGGTGATACACTCTATCGTCATGGAGCAGATTTTGTTTTCCGACGTTGTCTTACTCATGAAGAAGCTGATAAGGTTCTAAATGACTTCCATTCTGGAGCATGTGGCGGTCATATGTCTGGGTATGCCACAGCCCAAAAGATATTGCGTGCTGGTTATTTATGGCTGTCCTTATTTAAAGATTGTATCTATGCAGTCCGAAAATGCAACAATTGTCAGGTCTTTGATCGTAAAATGCATGCACCACCCGCTCCTCTTCACCCTATAATTGTTGTTGGTCCTTTCGCAAAATGGGGTATTGAATTTATTACATGTAACCCTCACTCGTCCAGGGGGCATGCGTATATTATCTTAGCGGTAGATTATTTTACTAAGTGGGCTGAGGCGATGCCTACATTTTCGGCAGACGGAAAGACTGCTGCAACTTTCATGTTCAATCATATAATTGCTAGATTCGGTGTTCCTCAAGCTATCATTACAGATCATGGAAGTCATTTTCGAAATATCATGATGACTGAACTGACAGATCAACTTGGCCTGCACCACGATAGTTCTACTCCATATTACCCGTAGGCTAATGGTCTGGTTGAAGCTATCAATAAATTTTTAGTCACTATGATCAAACGAATCATTGGTATTCATAAGTTGAATTTGCATTCCATGTTATTTTCAGCACTTTGGGCATATCGGACCTCAGTAAAAACATCAACTGGTTTCACTCCCTTTCAACTGGTTTACAGTTCGGAAGTTGTGTTACCTATTGAAATTCCGTCATTAAAATTAGCCATAGAACTACTCCCAGCTACTTCTGAAGAGGAGAACGTTTTTTTTACTTAGCTCAGCTAGATGAGGATCGACGCACTGTTGCATTAGCAAATGAGGCTCATGTAAAGCGAATAAAAGCTTAGTACAACAGAAATTTTACACCTCGCAATTTTTCAGAAGGAGACCTAGTTTTAGTATACGATCAAGCAAACGATGAACTAGGGGCTGGAAAATTTGTACCTATGTGGCATGGTCCTTACATTGTTAAGCGAAAGCTGGAAAAAGCGGCCTATGAACTGATATATTTTGACGAGGTCTTTTTAGATAAACCCAGAAATGGGATTTATCTGAAGAGATATTATGCTTAAAATTCTTAGTGAAGATTTTTGTTAGATTAGTTTTTTTACTGCTGGTGTGTCTTAGATTAGAAAAGCATGCCTAGTTTAGAGTGTGCTCTTATCACTATTCCCGATTATCTGGGTTTTACTCTTGATATTGCAGATGTCGACGTCTCTTCAAACCTACATTGGTTTTGCTGATGGTGCTTGTCGTAGTACACGAAACATTTCTTTTGCAGCTTGGGTTATCTATTCACCCTCTGACAAGTTAGTGTCCATGCATGGGGTAAGCCTCGGTCAAACAACGAATAACATTACAGAGTGTAGTGCAGTGATTGAGTTATTATCTGAATCCATATCATTTGTAATTTGGAGTTTGATTTTTAGGTTGGATTCTGAACTCGTTGTATTACAGCTTAACAGGGTTTATGCCATTAGAAATCCAGTGTTATTACGGTTTATTTTGAGAGTTCGTCTCTTGGAACGAGAAATTGATTACATTGAATATCAGCATATTCCAAGACATTTAAATACATTAGCAGATGCAGTTTATTCTAGTATGATAAGTAGACATTTGCAATAATCAAAATAGTAAATTTCACAACATTCAATAACATGTTACACAGATAGCCGGTAATAATGATATATCATAGCATAGAAGTGTGTTTCAAAATATACATCATCTTCGATCATAGGTTGAAAAACACCTTATGATCGGTAAAAATGATAATACAAAAGGTCAAAAATGTTATGAGTCTACAAATCGATCATCCTATCCCTAGTGATGATCACGATAGGAAACTACTGCTCGGGCCACCCTACACAGGAACCTCCTAAAAGGTCCTAGGACACCAATCACATATCTCTTTAACCTAAGTGGAATATAATCTATATCAGTCTCTGGAATATCTAATTTCAAGTGCTCTAGATGATGCTCCAAGTCAGTCAAGATCTCTGCTGATTGGCCCTATGGGGCCGGTGCTGCTGCAGCTGGGTGTCTCCTCTCATAAGGCTGGAGAGCGGCTAGTTTTCGTGGGCCCACATTTGCATTTAAAATTTTGATTATTACTTTTGGATGATTAAAATAAAAATAAAAAATTATAATTTAGAAAATGTTGAAAATGGTTTTTACCTGAATCATTCCACTGTTCTCCTGCTGGGAGAGCCATGTCTCGGTCGCCGCAAAAGTCCATCCCGGCATATGGAAAGTCCTCTATAACAAAAATTTGGCGTTCCAACCAACGAAAATATGTAGAAGGAAATCGAACAACCTCTATGACCTCAGCATGACGGGCCATCAAAGCAACCCAACGAACCATCCTAGGCTCTCGAGGTCAACCAACATCGACAAGAATGTGCTGCGGGGCTAACATGGGGATCCTCTCTAGAGCAAAGGTGACTACAATGGATCCATATCCAAAGTTTTTTAGCTTTCCATTCTTTTCTCTGGTAAGTTGGCCTTTCACATTGGCCAACATAGCCTCACACCATTTAAAAATGGGGCCTCGAAAATAGTCTACGGCAATGCGCATCTGGGAACCGGTAGCCACATGTAATGCTGCACTCCCGCATAGTCTAGTAACAGTGAATGCAATGAATTTAAGCTCAGTTCGGATGATAGTCTTAATATCAATCTGTTTATCCTTGGGGTCTGCTCAATCATCGTAAAACTCTAGTCGAAGACTAGCGACAGACTGGCCACCTGGCCTAGTCCCAAACAGAGATATTTGTTCGCCCCTCTTGGACAAACCAGTCAAAAAATATATATCCTGTGGCTCAATTTCGAGCCGGTGGACGCCAATAACAAAACACTGGTCCTGACTGTCCCATTTGTTTACCATCCATGTCAGGAGGTCTACTTGAGCCCTCATGCCCTGTATGGCCCAGAACTTATACAAACCGCATGCTCTCAATGCCTACATTGTGGGCAAATGATTCATTTCAGCATCATCTACATCCTCATGCTCGCGTTCTCTCCAAGTAAGCATTTTTAATGTCCTACAATGCATAAAAAGACCTATTAGAACAATCTTGTTTGAAAAATTTTAGGCGGAAATTGAGAAATTTAAGTTTGAAATTTCATTGTGCGGGGTCCGCACCCTTTGCTTATACATAGTGCGTAGATACGCACGGGCACTATGAAATAGGTGTGAACCCAGGACTTTTTCTACATAGAAAAAATTCGGGGACCGCAGGGTCCGCGTGTTGCAAATGCGGACCCCCGCAAGCAATTTTTTCAACCTATTTTTCCTTAAAAAATGAAATTTAAAGATTAAAAACGAAATGTAAACAGATAAAATGCAAGTTAAGGAGGACGTTGATTACCTAGAGCTGACAGTTCTTGATTCTGACAGATGGATTTTCCAGAATCTTTACAGGAACTTTTTTACTCAAAAGCTCTCATTTTTCACTCTGAACTCAAATGGTAAAAATGAAGTTAGAAAAGCCTTTTTTGTAAGTTTTTTCGAATAAATGAATTTTTAATTTGTTTATTTTTCACTTTAACAAAATAATTTTTTAAAACATTTTTATTTATCTTAAACATGTATGTGTAATGTTTCGAGTTTTTGTGCAGAAGATTGGATTTTTCGGGAAAATTGATCATTTTTTCAACGAAGATCATACTTTTATCACTTTTTCAGACTCTTTCAAAAATTTATGAAAAAGCGAAATACTGGAGTCCTGTTTTAAGCCCTTCTTAGACTCTCGAAAATTGAAAATATTGTTGAGCTCTTGATTATTCGAACTCGTTAAAATAAATTAATAATCGTCCTTTCAGTATAAGTTTACCCCTTTTACGGACTGAAATGGACTATTTACGAAAAAGGTATGCGTTGACTAATTACGGTCAATAGAGTTCTCTCCCACATTATTTTATCCTTTTTCGGGCTCGAGAGACTAAATTTACGAAAAAGTACACCCATGGAGTTTTCTTAAGTTTTTCTTCTAACTCCTTAAAAATGAAAAACGTCAAGTTTCTCCTATACTGGACTCGTTAAAATTTAACATTAAAGGACCTGTTCAATTTTAAGCAGGAAAAAACCACTCCTTCTTAGGGTTCGAATCTTAAACTAAGTTGGATTCATCGGACTCATCCGAAGGATGAACTTATAAACAAGCAAATGCTATCCTCCTCAAGCTTGTCAAAAATAAAGAGGTACTTGCTAGAAATGGTGGGGGAAAAGAGAGAAAAATGAACCTGTTTGTTACATTTTGACTATTCATAAAGCCATTAACCACTCTTGAACATGACACTTGTGTTCACCTGGGTTGAGAAAATCCTTTGCCTAACAGTTAATCAAACCATATTGAAATTTTTCAGCCGGTTTCTGGGTATTAGCTTTGGGTCAATTGTCACCAAGCCATCTGCAGTGTTGTTATGTGTTCAAGAGGTCAGTTCAAATAAACCATTCATCTGCAAAATATTTGTCTTCATTTTGACCATCCCTGAGTCAGTCCTTGCCAATATATTTCTTCAAAACTTGATCTATGATTTTGTATTGTGGGCTTGCCTACGACGAATCACTTTCTATCGACGACAGCTCATTATCTAGGAAGTTGATCTAGAAATCATCAGTACCTTGAAATCTGCATGCCTCAATGGCAGGTTTCTCGCCTTCGACGACAGGTTGCATCATTTACCTTCAATCGAATGATTCCGTGACATGTTCGACTTCAGCTCATTCATTCACATTTCATGGATTTTACTGAGTACTTTGAGGGCCATTGACATTACTAGTGGTTACTCTCACACTTGTTAACAATTTTCATTATTGACTGGTAATCAAGTGGTTTCTATCATGTTCGACTTCAACACATTCATTCACATGGATAGAATTGTACTAGTTTGAGAAGCGGAAATCAAGACCTTGGATCTAGTTTCTACCATCCAGGCTGCGAGGAATTTTGTTATTCATTTATACAGTGGACTATTCATAAACAGATGGTTGCATCCATACTGTGCCTACATATGTCTATACTTTTGATGTATTGAAAATCATTCCTATATCAAAACAGTTTAAGTCAATTTCTAGTTAGTTTTGATCTAAGTATGGGAATGCCTACCTCAGCGATGATATGTCTACATATATATATTTTGCATTGAATGTTTTTACAGGTTCCGACTAGAGTGTCCACAAGATGATCCTTGAAATGATAAAGTACTTCCTTCTTCGTATATGACAGACTTTATCTTCATCTATTACAGACTTCGCACTTTCGGGGGCAATCTATTGCACTAAAAATTGTCATCTTGACATTCTGCTATCTGTATGAGCTCATTATCACTCGTACTTTCCTCCTTTGCAAGTCTAAAACATTAGTTCCTCATGTCAAGCCTTAAAAATAAGATAAAAGCTCTCAAAAGTCTCTAAAATTCTGGTATCACACTTTCTCTTTATCTTACCTGCGGTCTCGCACCTAATGTTCATGACTCCTGCGTACCTGAACGCACTTTCTCTGTGTTAAGGGTGCGGACCCCTGTAAAATATTAAAAAGGTGCAAGGAAAACTCAAAATCTCACTTTCAGCTATTTCTATAAGCTTCTGGAATAAATCTTGCAGTGGCAAGTTTGCTCTTTTGAAGTTCGTGTATCCCATACCTTAAGGAGCTAACCCCTTGATGCGAGGAGCTTATCCCTTTGAAGGAGGATTCTATCCCTTCATAGTTGGAACTGAAACCTCCTCTTTTGCACTATAAAAAGAGGCATTGGGCAGCCTCAAGGGGAGCTGAAGCTTTAGTATTATTTGAGGTAAAGTGCTGTTGGAATTTAGACTCCTTTAACTGAGATTTTTTGAGGAAAGATTACATACCTCTATGTGTTTCTGTTGGAAGAGTGCAAGGCTTGTCAGAGTAAAGGAGATTTCTGCTTCGAACTCCGGGAAGGCATGTTCAACATCAAGGCTGAAAAGGTTGTAAGGTTCTTCTACTATTCAAAGTTAATACAAATAAATTTGTTTTTCTCAATAAGTTGTTAATTAACTGTTTATTTTATGGATTCCTTGATCACCATGATAGGCATGATTTATAATATTTGTTATGCAGGTACTATTTAATGTTTGCTTGTTTGTGATTGCAGGTCTTCAAAGATAACTCTTTCGAGCGATTGGAGGACGACTACTACAAACAAGCGTTGGATCGAGGTAGGATCTTAACATCTTTGTAACATTTACTTATAAATCGCATATGTCTAGAGAAAGATATGTTTTTTTGTCTGTTTTTTGCTAGACTATCTTCTGATACTAGGGAGATCGATCTTGTCAACAAGATCGATTTATCCGGTCAACAAATTGGGGACTCCACTGGGGAATGAGTTTGGATTTTCCTATATGTCACCCTTTTCAGAAACTTTGGAGGACCATAACGAGAGTTCAGAAGGCCCAATCACTGGACTGAAATCAGGATTGTGATCAACGCTCCATAACACCCAAGGGCAGTGCCACACATTCGCACCCCCAAAAAAAAAAAATTTCAGCGCCGACAAGTATGCCCTCTCTCATCTTCTTTTTTAAGCACATGTCTTACAAAGAATATTTGAATAAAGAAGATGCTTTCACTTGGGGTATTTTTTTTTTCGGGTAGTGTGCAAACCATCCGCAACTCCATCCACTGAAAGTTCCAAGAGTAGGTATCATTCTACCCCCAGCATGACAGAGTCCCAGAAAAACTCTGCATATCCTGACATCATTTCTCCATCATAAATTAACCATAGGTTCCAAACAGCTGATCATGTTTATCATAACCTCACCTTGCACGTGATAAGCATCCTCGTTGGATGGTAGAGCCTCCCCTCCATTGCACTCGTCACCCAAATTAGACCATATATCACAAATAATAGTGACGCCATGTCCATACCACTATAGTCCGAGAAGCACCTCATGCCTATTCACTCTCCATGCATCAGATCAAGTTTTACCATATCAAAATAAAACCCCTTTCCTAGACAACCAAGTTGTGCAATTAGATTGTGTTAGTCATCATTATTTTTCACCTGTTGTTGATGACTAGATTCCTAGCTGAGTTTTCTAGAAGTTGATCTCCATATGTCAATTTGTCATCTAGAAAACCCCCAAACAAATTTTTGATTTCCTACTGCCCTTCTTGTCAGCCTATGATCAATTCAATCTTCATTTTTCAAATTCATGTCTTGTTTCAACAAAATATCCTTGTCTATAGTTGTCTTGGTCTTGCTAGTCTACTATTATTTTCCCCTTGGTTCTCATGAAACTCACTGTCCAATATTTGATAAAGTGTCTCCCTTCCTATCCTTAATATTCTTGTCAAACACATTCAAAATCAATGAAATTTTCCCCTAAGTTAGGTAGTTGTGCTTTAGAGAATCCCTTCCTCGACAAAAATAGCCTGAGCCAGAATATGCTTAAGATTGGGAAAAATCTCCATAAGACACTAAAGGAGATTTCAAAGGTTCAAAGTCATATTTTTTGCATCTCTACAGGGTGCAAATCAAATGACAAACTGTATCCAGACAAGAACAAAGAGACAAATCCAAATAATTTTCTCATATTGAAGAGATTTTCCATCAATAAGCAGATGGAGAGATGCAATGAAAACAAAGCAGAAGTACATGTTTCAAAGTCCAAACTGATATAATGATTGATCTATAGTGTTTCAGTGTCTCTCTCAGAAGCAAAAATGTACGAGTATTCCAGAAGACATCATCAAACTGAACATAAGAAGACAGTTGCTTCTTATGTTTCCTTGAGCCTGGGATAAAAACACTAGTCAAAGAGCAAATCCAATGTACCTCTACAAACACATTCAAAAAAGAGACATGTGTGGCAAAGAAAGATGACACAGTTTAGCAAATGGATGAAATGCCATGACTGTGAAGACCTCCTTCAAAGAGCAAGTGGATGAAATGTCATAACTGTGTTAACCTCCTCCAGTATAAGTGCAGATGGTTCGGAAACATGATAATGACCTCCTCCAATAAAGAGCAGAGGGTTAGGAACAGGATCAATAAGACCTCCTTCATTTAAAAGCAGAGGGCCAACATGTTTTTAAATGACTTCAGAGCTGTTGTGTGCTACCTCCTCCAAAGATGAACAGTGGGTGCATCAGCAGGGTTTCAAATTGTGTTTGAATAAGTTTTCTATTGGAAAGTCAAAGTTGAAAATCAGTGAGAACAATTGAAAGTTTATAAGTTTAAGTCTAGTGTTACATCATCAACAAAGCAGTGATATTATGGTGTTAAAAAGCCTCGTTTTCTTATGTCTATAAAGGTCTTCTTCAAACGGTGAATTTCATGCAACTGAAATAAACCAGCACATGCTCTGCTCTTCGTTTGACATTAATATTAATAAATACTGCACATCTATTTTACAAGAAAAAGCTTCACACCATATGGCTCAAGAATCAGATTCTCGTATGATTGGTACTGGAGTTAACTGCAAAGAGGTGAATATCTTGCAATCACTAGGTTCAACTAATAAAGTCCAGTCAGTGACAGGAATTGAAGATGGTAATTTTTATTTTTTTTAAACCATCCAAGGAAGAGGCATGGAGAAAACTTGATTTCAACAAATGGCAGAGCTAGAAACTTTACTAAAGCATCGAAAGTTGCAAGATGTGTCTCCCCGAAAAGCTTCAAAACCATTGAAACTCCATGTCCATGTGCACAATATTACTGTCAGCCTCCAGAAGATTCAATGAACTTAAAAGTTCCTATTGGTGCTGTTGACCGTGAAATAGACATGGATAATGTAGATGAACAACATTGTCAAATGACCTTTGAGGAGAATGATGCACAACAGCGTAGTATCTGTCATCTTAAGAGACCTACTAGTCCTCATGTCCCGGATGATTTCAAACCTGAATGTCATCTTGATGAGTCATATGCCAAATTCATGACAACAAATGCTTCTTATTTGGAAGTAAGGAATGGCGAGAGTGTTGAGTGTCTAAACAATAATGAGGCTGGCATTAGAGTAACTCAAAACACACCTCTCTGGGCATCTGAATCTCCAAAAGGAGAATAGTGTAAAATCCATAATAAAAGGGACCAGCAGAATGAAGAAACTCCTACAGTGTTCATTTATGATACAACAGTGTTAGACTGCCATGAAAAAATTGAATTTACCAAGTACAGTGATCAGAATGTTGGAAATGATAAACATGTTTTGACTTTCAAAAAGCAAACTCCGTCTGAAATATTAGATTCTTCTCATGTGAAAAGCATGGAAAAAATCATGCTAAACTCCATTAATTATTATGAACATGACATTCTCAAACTTGAGAAACAAAATAGCACCATTGTGGGAAGACAGTCTAATGGAATCAAACTAGAATGTATTTTGGGTTCTAGGTTTGATAGTGCAGAGCGAAAAATTTCTCTCCTGCCAATGAAAGTTATGAAGCTCCCAGATGGTTGTGAAGCCAAACAGGGTAGGCTAGCGGAGGTTGATAGACAAAATAAGGAAACAGATTATAGACTGGAGCAAATAGACAAGGACCTTGAGTACAATTCTGATGTTTCATGAAATTATTGTTATTTGAGAAAAAGATCATCGAGACCACAGTGATATCCAGATGATTGATCTCGTTGTCAAAAGTGCTCAAGTCGAAGGGGAAGAAGATAACTTGGTTATCTTTCAACAAATTTCATCTACAGCAGATCTTAACATTGTTCATGGAAAGGAGTCATCAGCTGCTCCCAAACGGGGTGCTACTTTATGGCCTTTAAGGAAGTTGTTGATTTCACGAAAAAATTGAGTTTTTTAGGCGCGGCATGCCTGTATACACACGTGGCGCGCCTGTAGAAGATAATTGAAGAAAATTACACTAAGTGCGGCGCACCTGTGCATGAGCGCAGCACGCCTGTGCCCGACGCCCGGTGTTACCTCTAAACGCCACCGCCCAGTGTTCAAATACAGTTTCCAACCGTTTCATGTAGCAGTAAGCTTCCATTTCCCCTGCCATTGGTTGTAAAACTCATCATCTTGCATTATTGATCTTCAGTTTTCCATTTGTTTACGATTACACCGCCCAACTGAGAATGGCCCGGGCCATGTCTGAATGGCTCGGCACTCGTCGCTCATGGTTGCTACTGAACGGCAGGGCCCGAGCATTTTTATACATTTGCAAAGCCCTCCAAGCATGAAAGCGTTCCATTCCAAGCGCCAAATGCCCCTTATACATTCATGTTCCAATTTCAATTTTTGAAATTACAAAAACTGCCCCTAACCTCTATTTTTTGACCCCACCCGGTCTTCCCCTGAACGACCCACCACCCAGGTGCCCGGGCCGCCAGCAACCAAATTTCTCCAAAATGCCCAAACTTTCCCATAGTAATTTCATGTCTTAAACAGTTGGATAAAGTATCTTATCAGTGGTTCCAAAGCATCCTTTGTTTGCTAAATTCAAAGATGAGACAGTGAATTAAGGGATAGAATATTTTTTCAAATTTGAAAGAATGTCTTTTACTTAGAACAGTAAATGATTGAAACAGTGAAGGAAGGGAAGGTTGATGTGCCATATTGAAAGTATTCTTTGTGCTTTAGAAAACAGCTAAGTATTCCCACAGCTGCTAGAGGAAAAAGAAAACTTACATTCAAATATATCAAATCTGTTTAAAGGATGTTTTAACAATGTTTACAAAGGGAAAATTGTTTGCTATATCAAAAAAAAAAAAATAGAAGCAGTGTTGGAAAATGAACACCTTTGTCAAATCGAATGTAGTCTTTGAAAACATTGATTTCAAAGGAGCCTTAATCATCTAAAAACTCAGAGAAAAACAGTGACTAGGGGATGAATATTTTTGTCAGTTGAAAAGATTCTATTAGACGTTGATTTCAAAAATCACCATGATCATCTAAATCAAAGGGAAAACAGTGATTGAGGATAAGAGGGCATTCATCATTGTTTGCCAAAACTCCTAAAAAAAAATAGAGATTGAAGGAAGAAAGTTATTTGTTTAGAGGCTTGTTGAAAGTTTATAAAGTGTTAGGAGGTAGTTAAAGGGAAAGCACAACTTGTTTTTTCAAGACATATCATGTTTATTCAAAAAGAATGTCAATTCGTTATTTTAAGAGAGTTTTCTTTCTTTGAAAAATTGAAGAATCATACAATCTCTATAGGCAAAAACAAAGTTTTGTAAAAGACTTTCAAATCAGTTTAAGGAGTCATCTTGACAGTGATTTCAAATAACACCTTTTTTATTAAACCAAAGAATAAAAAGTGATAGAAGGGTAATGTCCTTGTTGAAAGTTTGAAAGGTTGTTTAGAGACAGTAAAAGGAAGAAACATGTCTTGTTTTTTAAACATACCATGTTTGTCATGATCAAAGAAAACAATGACTTCAAATGAATCCCTTTTTGTTTCAAATAAACACAGAGAGACAGTGATAAATAATGAAGGCTTTGCAAGTTTAAAAGAGGATTTTTTCTTTGATAGTGAAGAATAAAACAGCGAAAGGGATAATGGTTGATGTGTCATTTTAAGAAGTTTTTCTTGCTATGAAATAGCTAAGCTATTTACACAGATTCTAGAAAAGGAAAGGATACAGAGTTTGAAGAGTCCTCAAAACTATTCAAGGGTGTCTTAACAGTGTTTACAAAGGGAAAATTTGTTGCTATATCAAAAGAATAGAAACAGTGGTAAAAGGAGATAAGTTTTTGTCAAAATTGAAAGAGATATTTTTTACTATGAGTATTAAAGGAGAGAATGGTCATTGTGTCACTTTGAAAGAGATTTTATTTCTATGAATGGCTAGGGATATGCATAGTCTCTAAAATAAAAGCATCAAATTGATTAGAAGGTCTTGAATTAGTTTGAAAGAGTGTTTAAAACAGGATTTTAAATAAGTCCCTTTTGTCTCAAATAACCACAAAGAGACACTGAAAAGAGAGATGGTAAATGAGAAATCTGAAAGAGTTTTTATGATGTGAAATGCTGAGGATACATATAGTCTTCCAAAGGAAAAGCAGAGTTGTAGAGGTTCTCTCAATCAGGTTAAAGGAGTATTTCAACAGCAGGTTCCAAAACACACTTTGTTTGTTGAATCAAAAAGGTGTTCTTGCTATGGTTATCAAAGGTTAACACAGTGATTTTAGAGGATGTTGTATCAGCTTGAAAGATGTCTTGTTTACCTTTTGAAAATAGTGAATTACAAAGAGAAAAGGAAATTTTGTGAAGGGCATCATGATCAGTTTGAAGGAGCATTTGAAAAAGTGTTTTAAATCAGTCCCTTTCTTGTTTTAACCACAAAGAAAGCAGTGATTAAAACATGGATAGTCATCATTTCAAATTGAAGGTGTGAAATACATAAGCAGTGGTGTTGAAAGCAATTTGTTTAATAGATTAGAGAAGAAGCAGTGGTTATAAGATGAAGACCTTTGTCAATTGAATGCAATCTTTAAAAAATAGTGGTTTAAAGGTGCTTTATCATCTAAAAACAAAGCAAGGCAGTGATATCAAAAGGGAAAATGTTTGAGGGGAAGGTTTTTGTGCTAAAACAAAGGAGACTTCTTTTCAAGAAACCACAAACATGTCTTGTTAAAGGCCTCTTGGCTCAAACACAATACTGAAGAGATGACTTTAGTGATGATGAGGAACAAGGCAAAGAGGCTAAACATAGCAATGATAATGAAGAGAAAAGTGATGGACAGTGAGGCAATGATGAAAGGGAACATTATGGCAGCCAACACAGCAATAATCATAACGGTGATGAAGCGGATGAAGCACAAAACCGTGAAGGGAAAGAGCATGACAGTCATGAAGAAGGCAGTGACAAAGAAAAACAAGGCAGCCCTCAAGCAAGCAATGATGAGGGCAAGAAAATAAAAAACATGGATCATGAAGGGCACTCTCCAAAGCATGTGCTAGCTGTCTCTCCTAGGCAAGGGGCCATGACTTCTTCAGCAAAGCTAAAATGCCAAACAACAAGGAAGAAAACCAAGAAAAGCTCAAAACTACCCAAAGAGGGCACCCGGTGAGAAAAAAGGAGAAAGACGCCTCTAGGCTTGGAATTTTGGCCCGAGATTCTAGACATGTTTCTAAAAAGCCTTGAGGGACTTGCTCACCAAAATTGGGCGAAATTTGACAAGTTTTGGTTTTTTTTCATTTTTGGGCTTTTTGCTAAAAATCATGGGCATCGCCATTTCTGTTTGAGACATCCTCAAAGAATGAAAATGGTATCATTGGATGCCATAATTTCAGGGGCATCTACTCATTGATTTTCAGATCAATTGAATATGATTTGGTCCCCCAAAATGGCGAAAAACAGTCACTTTTTCCACACTCTACCCCATTTATCAGCAAAGTCTATTTTCTGGGTTTTTACACTCAGTTCAGTATTTGATAGACTTTTAGGCATCAGATTTGGAAAATTCAAGTTGTTCCAGAAACTAGACATCCAGAGCTTTCCAACAAGCCATCACGGGCCTCGTTTTGACATCAGTAAGACTTCCAAAAGTTTCCCACAAGACAGAAGACTTTCTACTGATATTTTTCTTAAGTATTTTTGTGAAAAATGCACTCTTCTAAAGTGACTTTTCCTCATGTGCATTTAGCTATTTTTGGCCATGGTTAGTTATGAAAAGTCAACATATTTTCCTTTTTTAGCATTTTTAGGATATTTCTATAGATATTTTGTGCTTTGGGCTTTGCAAAGCTTCAAGGACAAAATCAGATATTTTTGATGGGCCAATAGATTGTTAGTTGCACTAGGATGTTTTCCCCTCATATTGGCCTATATATTCCAAGAGAATTCATTGTAAACAAGGCTGAACTTGATGATATAGGGAAATATATGGTTATACAAGCTTGGAAGAAACACTTGTCTCATGCATTGGATAGTTTCTTGAATGTTTTTGGATGATGAAAGAGGACTGTTGTTGGATTCCTTGACTTGGTAAAATGGTATAGTGTCCCTCTCTGTAATTCTTCTTAGTTTTCATTCATATTCCATGTTCTTGCTTGCTATAAGATAGTAGAGAATAGATTTGAGACATACCCTTGGAGGCACCTCAAATTTCTTGTTTCTTTATAGCTTCTATGTTTTCTTCCTTCTTAGTCATATCAAAGAATCCTTGATTGCTCTTTGATAACTGAAGAAATTGTTTTCTTGTTTCATTTATGGTTTTATGCATGCTAATTATGATTCACGATATGCCCTGCTTACTCATGGCTAGTCATAGCTCCACATCTGAAACCTTTATTTGATTGTTTGATTTTCATTTGTTGAACCAAGGAGGTCTTGTACTAATCTTTCCCTTTGCCTAAAACTATGCAATATTGCTTCAAAGTGCCTAATAGCTTGAAATAATATGCTTAGGCATTTCCTCATAGTGATTTGAGTTATTTGTTTGTCTTAATTGTCTTTCCCCAAAGTTTGATAGAAATTTCCTAAAGTTAGAGAGTCATATATCTCTATGCATTGCTTGAATGTTTATTTCTATATATTTATTAGTTTATAGTTACATTACTCATGATTAATGGTTATCCCTACCATGTTTATGTCATATATTGAGCTATTTATGTTTGAAATCCTTTGTTCTTCTCAAATTTAGTGTCCATCCCACTCCATTTTACCCAAAGATCCTTTTTACCTCGATCAAATTGGCCCTTCAACAACCTTGTATCACCATCTGAAAGCTTTCTTGACCTTTTAAACCCCATAGCCCAGTTAATCTGACAATATTTTTATCTATATTAGTCTTTGATCAGTTCATCCCTCACAAACCTAAAAAAAAAAATCAAAAACCTACTTCATAACTAGCCTAAAATCGGAAACACAAGAATCAAACACACAGATATCCCTTACACAAATAGAGAGAGCCCTCTCTGAGTCAAGGAAGGCTAGGTACTTGGGCTCCAAATATTGGTTTGATGTTACCCTGTCACTTGGCTTTCCAATCAGCCAAATCACGGGACCCTAACAGATTGAAAGCGCACTACCGTGCCTCACATTTGGCCTACCATACCTCCATCAGCATAACCCATCTGTGACATGTTTTTCATTTTCTTCATCAACCTCACACGTGAGACCAACTAATGGGGCCCCCGCCCTCAGCAAAACACCTTCCTCATACCATCAGTGAGGGAACACTTTCATGTTTTGGGGCACCCGTCTCTGTGTTTGATACAAACCAAACCCCATTATTTTATTCTTTTGGTAAGTGTACAAAAACCAAAAATGGCACACTATTTCCCCCACCCACCCATTCATTTTTTCTCCCATGGCAGCAGTCCCTCATCACCCTTGGTCGAAGTACCACACTCCGACGCAAAATCCACTATGACATTCATAACCAATTTATACCCACCGTGGAATTCCTACTGACTCCAGGGATTTCCCCATCAGAAATAGTTATGATTGCCGCCAAGCTTCCTTTTATACGCCAACCTTGGGCCAATGAATCCCCATCATCAGTTTTCATTCACCCCTCACCATCATTTCTATGTTAAACCCATCAAATCTAAGATCCTGATCCTTCGTATCAGTGACCCCCTCGTTCAGTTGAGGCTTCCTTTTTGTCAACATTAACACCTATTTTCCAACAAGGAAGCGGTACCTTGGACCACCCCTCTCCATAAAAAGGGCATCCTCGGCTGGCACTGTGGGAGACAAAATTTCCCACAGATGTCATCAATCCTCTCGAAATTTGACTACAACACAAGCTTTGATGTCAATAAGGTATCGTACCTTACCACCATTTCACTTTGATTAAATTCGTCGAAGACCCATGCCTCTATAAGCGTCTCTGTCATTAATGCTTACGCGGGAAGGTCCTAGCCAAAGCCTATGCGTACAATGCGCATTTATATTACATACCAATTTTACGCATTTGGGTACCACATTCCACCTATTGTCAAAGAAAAATTCCCCTGAGGGTGCCAGTAGTCATCGTCATCAACCAAAAAATCACTACCATACTAGTGACACAGATAGAATCTGTATCTATCAAATAGATTTTTTTAACTATCCAAACCATCACGAACATGAGACATGCCCGTTGTTGGTGCTGAAAGAGGTGGATTTTTATTGACAACTCTAGTGCTTTCTCATTTAATTATCAACCCAGGGTAAGTATTTTTACTTCAAGAGTGTTGGCACAATATATGTGAGTCAGGTCGTCTAACATATGTGTTGACTGGATAAATCAATCTTGCGAAAAAGATCGATCTCCCTAGTACCAAAAGGTAATCTAGCAATAAACAACCAAACAAACCTATCTTTATCTAGACATATGCGATTTACAAAGGAATACTATAAAGGTGTTAAGGTCTTACCGTAGATCCAATGCTTGTTCGAAGTTGTTGTCCTTCGGTCACTTGAAGGAGTTATCTTTTAAAGACCTGCAGTCACAAACAAGCAAACATTAAATAGCACCTATATAGTAAATATTATAAATGTCTTTTTATTTCAAGAGTGTTGGCACAATATATGTGAGTCAGGTCGTCTAACAGATGTGTTGACTGGATAAATCAATCTTGCGGACAAGATCGATCTCGCTAGTACCAAAAGGTAAGCTAGCAACAAACAACCAAACAAACCTATCTTTCTCTAAAGTTATGTGATTTACAAAGGAATACTATAAAGGTTTTAAGGTCTTACCGTAGATCCAATGCTTGTTCGAAGTTGTTTTCCTTCGGTCACTTGAAGGAGTTATCTTTTAAAGACCTGCAGTCACAAACGAGCAAACATTAAATAGCATCTATATATTAAATATTATAAATCATGCCTATCATGGTGATCAAGGAATCCATGAAATAAACAGTTAATTAACAGCTTATTGAGAAAAATGAATTCATTTGTATTAACTTTGAATAAAGAAAACCTTGCAACCTTAGCCTTGATGTTGAACAGGCCTTCCCAGGGTCTGAAGCAGGAATCTCCTCTACTCTGACAAGCCTTGCACTCTTCCAACCGAGACAGATAGAGGTATGTGATCTTTCCTCACAAAATCTCAGTTAAATGAGTCTGAATTCCAACAGCACTTTACCTCAAATAATTCTAAAGCTTGAACTCCCCTTGAGGCTACCCAATGCCTCTTTTTATAGTGCAAAAGAGAAGGTTTCAGTTACAACTATGAAGGGATAGAATCTTCCTTCAAAGGGATAAGCTCCTCACATCAAGGGGTTAACTCCTTAAGGTAAGGGATACATGAACCTCAAAAAAGCGGTTCTACAACCGCAAGATTCTTTCTAGAGGCTTCTATAATTTACTGAAAGTGAGCTTTTTGAGTTTACTTGCGCCTTTTTAATCTTTTACAGGGGTCCACACCCATAACACAAAGAAAGTGCGTTCAGGTACATAGGAGTCATGAACATTAGGTGTGGAACTGCAGGCAAGACAAAGAGAAAGTGCGATACCAGAGTTAAGGAGATTTTTAAGAACTTTTCTCTTATTTTCAAGGCTTGACATGAGAAACTGATGTGTTAGACTTGCAAAGGAGGAAGTATGAGTGATAATGAGCTCATACAAATAGCAGAATGTCAAGATGACAATTTTCAGTGCAACAAGATGTTCCTTGTCACTTATGAGGAAGAATTTGCTAACTTCCTAAGTTTACTTATCCTACAAGGGGTGGTTTGGATTGGTTTTTAACCTAAGATTGAGCAACAATATTTTGCATCTATCTAATGGAATTACACAGTAGTCTAACTGAACCAAACAACAAGCTAGAGAAATCAAGCAGCAGTTGAATTGAATTCAAAAACGATCTAAATAAACTGAACAACAATGGAATTGAATGGAACAGCAGTCTAACTAAGCTAAACAATAATGGAATTGAATTGAATCAGCAGTCTAGCTAACTGAGCAGTAATGGAACAGCAGGATAACTAAGCTGAACATTAATGGAATAGCAGTATAACTGAAGCGAATTAAATAAATTGTACAGCAATTATTCAAGTAAATTTTCAATGGAGTTCTCTTTATGACTTAATTAATCAACATTGATCGATGGTTGAACGCTTCATTATGCTAAAAGAAGAATGCAATTCATAAAGATAGATAATATTGAAATCAGCTTATTCTACTATCTGTAACTCAAATGCAATGGTATTAAAAGAATTGGAACTATCTATTGATAATGAACTGTAGCTTTATTGAATGGAAATATACTTTACAACTGCATCAGATACTTAAGCATTGGTTCCGCAACTACACAGAGTATGAAAACTTGCGTGGAATTTCCAGGGGTTGGGCCCAGACCACCAGAAGCCCTAGCGCAGTAAAAACTTCAAAAGATTATTGTTCAAAGCTATATATTACATCTAGTGATGTTACAAAAACATGATTAGATAGAACGTTTCTGATGCCTCTATTATAGAATGAATTTCCTATCCTGTCTTTGCCTCCCCTTCTCCGGTCCTTCACCCTTTTAAAGGCGATTTCAAAAACGCGAAAGTATTTCCCAAATGACAGCCCGCTGCGCGTGGTTGTCATTTAAGTTCTTGGACTCAAATTCATCTGTCTGCCTTCTGCCGGTCGCTGGGAGTTACTAGGATTTCATATTTTTGCGTCCGTTGGTTGGCTTATGTTTCCTATTGGTCTAGCCATTCTGCCTTCCTGCATGCGGAGATAAGAGAAGTCAATTTTCTATTACAAAAACATCCTTTTCATCATTAGTATAATTGTTCTTGTCTTCATAATCTTTTATTCTCTTTATTGTTAATATGAAGAGGAATTCCCCCGAAATTATAACATAATTTGAAGTACTTACAGGGTGAGAACATACCTTAATTTGGGCCCAACACCCGCCTCATAGAAAATTTGTATATATTGTATTGTGCCATTACTTGCAGGGATCCCACAGGACATCATAACTCTTCAACCAGGTGCAGGGTGTCTCCAACTCCAAGCTACACGCAGGTCTCTCTCTCTCTCCACACAGTACACAAAAAATAAACTATAATGTATTTCGGCTATACAGTTCTTCCTAGACCTCACACATTAGGGGGCAACTGAATTCACTGAAAAATCGGACAAGCAAAGATGACATTATTTAATGTCAGGAAAAAGGATTTATAGGGCTAAGAGACATTAGAGAATCTGAAGTATTTAAAAATATCTAAGTTCTAAAAGGAAAAATCAAATTGCGCATAGAAGGAACGAATTAAATGCGCCTTTGCGCACATAATTCTTCGATAAGAGTTCCTTTGCGCAACTTTTCCTCAAAAATCCGCGCAGTCCTGAGAGTGGCAGAAGTCACTTTCTAGGACCACAAGGCACACTCCAGGACATTGATCCCACACTTGAGGCCACCTAAGGGGAGTCGCCCAAGCCTCCTTAGGACCTGAAGGGAGCACACAATGGAATAAATGTGGCACACAATGGAATCACCCTCCTCTCTTGGGTCACCATCCTCAATGTACTAAGAGAGGGAAGGAGGATTTTAATTTCCCTATAAAAGGCCACCAAGAGATGAAAAATATGAGAACACATTATTATGATGGCTAGAATTTCCCTAAGAAATACCAATAATGTGTGATCCGGAGCAGAGATAGAGGGGACTCAGTTGTTGGCCATCCAACAACTCCAGTCCACCATAGTAGAGAGAGGGAGACTTTGTGCCAAGGCAACTTGAAAGTAAAGACATCCTTGCATCGGGACTTGGACCTCAATAGTTCCAAAAGGCCCCTTGGCAAGTGGGTTAAAGTTTCATCCTCATTTCCTACCAGCACTCAATAAGATGGGACATAAGCACCACCTTTTGGATTATTGAAGTTGTTTGACTCTATTAGAGCTTTTGTTGTATTTGCTTTAGTTTTAGTTTAGTTTTATGTTTGAATATGCATGATATTTATCTATCTAGTATGTTTATGTTTTAGCATGTTCCACTAGCTTTCTTGACTCCATCTATTTTCTGCCTGTGACCAATAAATTAAGAGGGAAAACCCACCCCTCTTAAGCAAGTGTGATTTGGTACATTCGTGCCCCAAACACACTAACACAACATCCTTTGTCGACTCCATCTTGCCACTAAATACTAAATATTGATATTTCCTAGTATACACCTCTTGTCCTCGTGCACCACTACCTCCTTCCTAAGTGGCATCCATTTGTGTTTCACATTACCTCCTGCATGATCTGAAAATGGTCTGGATAACTTGTATGTATTTCAATAACCTACCACTCAGTTTAAATTAAAATTATCTAGCTTGTACTTGACAATTTTGCGGAGTAATTTATGAGTTGATAGTTGATGTATGATGTGTATTGGATACAGCAGGAGTGGTTTCAGTGACAAAAACAGAATTTTGAGGGAGTTTGTGCCATTTAGAAGCTCAGAGTAGCGACAGAAGGAATCGTGTCAACAAGAGCCTAAAGTTGTTTGCAGAATTTGGATAGCCAATTGAGGGATATTTATGGTATTTTCAGTCCTTTAGATCATTGTTGTATTCATTGGAATTAAATATTTGCTTTGTAAAAAAACTTACCATAATCCCAAAGAGCTGAGTCAAGATGACCAAGCTCAAAGGAGACGTAGCCCATGAGATTTCAGGTGAACTCCTAGATTAAAATTGTTGTTGTGTTTGAATGATTATTTCAAAAAGTCAAACTTGGTCAACTAAAAAATGGAGTTTACTGGAGACTTCAAACCTTGATAACTTTCACATACGATGTCGGTTTTGAGAACCGTTTGTGGCGCTAGAATCACAGCGACAAGAGATTTCTAGTCGTTCAGGTTCAAAAACTCTTCCAAGCACTTTGAATTTTGAGCTATCATTCTAGTCCATGATCCAGTTCTGATCACACCTCCCAAATGAGAAGCTTTTGGACCCCAAAATCTCTTTGGAATACTGAATCTGATCTATACAGTGAATAAGAGTACTGCACCCTCTTCTCTTCAGCCTCCAAACACTTGCCTTGCATGGATAGTGACTTTGAACCATAACTAGAAAGCAATTCACACTTCCTTTACACAATGCACTTGTCCTCCTGTCAAAAGTTTTCTTTCTTGCACTTACTCAAAAAATTTCTACGAGAAATTTGAAGAAGTAAATTGTACATTGCTGCCTTGATTAACAATCCAAGGTGGCTCAAACATAAGTCGTGCAACATGCAACATCAACAACAAGTCGTCATAAAATGTGCTATACAATTGACACAAAATCAAAGTAAAAAGTGTGCAACACAATCGACACAAGTCGACAAACATGTGCAACACAAACGACACAAGTCGATAAACAACATGATACATCTTGACAAATGCATTTGCATGTATCAATGTACAATGAACCTATTTACAGTTTGTTATTTACACATACAAATTCCATGCACATGTACACCTTCAACTCTTCCCTTCAAGTACCAACAAGTACATAATCCCAAAAACATGTGGGTGACTATAAGAGCTGAACTAAAACATATTTCTGCAATATAAGTGAGTATCATACTCATCTTTTACACCTCCACGGCTAAATTTTGCAACAACAAAGAAATTCCTTCAACTAAACCGCATTTATATGCAATCTTGCATCAAAATTTTCAATATAAATACATGCATACAACCAAAATTTGCATATGTAAAAAATGAGTACGTCTTACTGTACCAAGAAGTCCATCCACTTCTCACCAAGCCACCTCCATGGCGACTTTTGCTGCTGCAACACTTCTTCATGTGAATCTTCCATTTTCACATTGATAATGGAATCCATAGTTCCACTTGTGCCAATATTTATGTCCTCTTGCTGCATGTGCTTTGGACGACTATGTGGATGAAAAGTCCAACAATGAGAGACAACATGTCCCCTCTTTTGGAAAAATGTGCAAAACTTATGCACCTTCTTTGAAAGTTGTCTTTGCCTCATTTTCTTTCTGTATGCTTTCTTCCTCATCCAGCATCTCGAAACAACATGGTTAAATCCACCACAATATGTACAACAAATCTTTCTACCATTTAAGAATGAAAAATTATCATGCTTTGTTGAAACACAATCAAATTGATCATGAGAAGATTTATACCTCTTGTACCGATTTGAATGTTCATCCCTTTTTCCTTCTTGAGGAGATGAACTAGTAGAGGCTACAACTTTCATTTGCAGACTAACATCATCGTTCTTGTCTTGAAAAATGTCTATACTTGCATGCATGCCATAAGTTGCATGTCTACCATATTCTTGCTGCAACAAAGGCTTAAAGCAATGGAAATCATCTTTGAAACAAATTTTACATATTTTCGTCTTAGAACTTGGAATAAATTTTATCTTTGAAGTAGCCTCACATGTCTTCATGGCTTTGGAGTCTTTGCCATTAAATTGCACATAACCAAGACCAAGATTATTGGGTCGTTCCTCCACCGAAATGGGATCAACCATGCCTTTTGGATGCTTTCCTAATCCCTTGCCTTCATAGCCCATTTTAATCATTAATTTGGACCCTATACCTCTTGTATGCTTTTTGAAAGAACCAACACATCTTTCTAAAGAGGAAACTGAAGACAAATTAGAATTGATTACCTCTTCCTCATGAATTTTCTTGGTCAAAGCCTCTTGGGCTTGATGGAGTTGCCTCTCCATATCATGCAATCTTTGAATAATTTCTTCCTTCTCTTCCTTCATGGCAAACAATTGTTCACGAAGTTCAGTGCTTTCTCGTTTATCCTCAAACAAAATCTGCACCATGTCCTTCAATATAATAAATTCATGCTTCATATCATCATCGAAGAATCTTGTGAAAGAGTAAAATTCATTTGTATAAGTTGTCATTATGATGTCAATGAACAAAAGGAAATTCAACAAAGTTATCAAATCTTCCAAAATATATGATAATATTTTTAATCAAATGGTTGTAAAGAAAAACTCTTATTCAAGCATCCAAACAACAAACAAACTCCAAGCTTAACAAACAAACGTCAAGAGGGTTTGTGTTCCAATGTTGTCCATAAGGTACTTTGGGGTAAGGAAGAAGCCTTCAACTCTTTATTCCTTTTTATTCTCTCCAAGACTTAGCTAATCAATAGCTATCCCCAAATCTCAAGCAAACTCAAACAACAATCAGTTTGAAAACAATAAAACAGTCAATCTTTTACACTGTTTAAACACCTTTCAAGCTATACAATCAATCAAACAAGTGCTTTGTCAAGCAATAAACTATGCTCTGATACCAACCTGATCTGAAAATGGTCTAAATAACTTTTATTTATTTCAAGAACCTACCACTCAGTTTAAATTAAAATGATCTAGCTTGTACTTGACAATTTTGCGAAATTATTTACTTGAAAGTGGCGTATGAATTTCTATTGTTTATGTGTCTTAAATTCATTTGTTCTTGATTTAATTTAACATGTATGAAAGCAAAATAATGCATCAAATAATCATTCAAACACAACAGCAATTTTAATCTAGGAGTTCACCCGAAATCTCGTGGGCTACGTCTCCTTTGAGCTTGGTCATCTTGACTCAGCTCTTTGGGATTATGGTAAGTTTTTTTACAAAGTAAATAATTAATTAAAATGAATACAAAAATGATCCAAAGGACTGAAAATACCATAAATATCCCTCAATTGGCTGTCTAAATTCTGCAAACAACTTTAGGCTTTTGTTGACATGATTCCTTCTGTCGGTGCACTAAGCTACTCTGAGCTTCTAATTGGCACAAACTCCCTTAGAATTATGTTTCTGTCATTTAAACCACTCCTTCTATATCCAATACACATCATACATCAACTATCAACTGATAAATTTCTCAAATTGAGCACTACATTCCCCAAATAGGCTATCCTCCACGGTTTTCCCAGGACTGCCCAAAACTTAAAATCATCTTCTCAAGCTCTAGAATTCCTCAAAATGTTCTAAAACCACTTCCATTGGTTCCATAATTTCTGAAATAGTCAATATATACTTTTCATTCATCAAAAACGGCCTCCGACTGCTCTAGTTTCGCCTCCAAACACTGTTGACACCCCCTGGCACTAGGGTCAAGGAAAACTTCTCTGTTACGTTTTCGACCTCTAGAAGTTATAAAAAATTTATGAAACCTCTGTAATTATATTAATAATCATGTTTATAGTCAATAATTACCACTTTTTCGCTGCAAATGGCCTCAAGAAGCTCTGGCTAAGCCCTGCACTACTGCTAGCAAAAGCTGGCACTAATGACCCCTGGAACTTTACTGAAGCTTTTCATTCTTCAAAATTTCTCTACAGGCTCTAAAAACCATTTCATCAGATTCAGAACATCTGAATTATCCAATTTAGACTATTGGATCTCTGGAATAGGCCTCTAACTCCCTTGGTTAGGCCTCAAACTGAATTTGTCTCATGGTGGCCCTGATGGCTCCTTCATCTTCCCTGAAGAAAAATATGCTGAATATCACCTCAATTCGACCTGAAACCTATCTCAAAGTGTTCAATAGGTATAAGATACCCAAAATTGACTAAAATTTCATCCAATTTGGTTCAATATTGAGAGAGTTATGGCAAAAACAAGATTTTCCCAATGTCCCCCAAAAAACTCCACTAAATGTGGAGGACTGAAGTTAACTGCAGTTAGGTTGGCCAATTCCGCCAAATATGGTGTGCCACCATAAATTCTGCAAACTTAAGAAACTGGATTAATTTAACTTAAACATTGTTTATGGGCAGTTTAAACCATTTTAATACTAAGCGTGTTTTAGGCACTAATGAAGGGGATTAGTGGCTAAGCCACGTTTAGTGGTTAATTAAACCACATTAAAAAAATCTTCCATCTCAGTTAGCACCTGGTCTTTGGATCTGGGTCACATGGAGTGTTTTAAAGTGGGGGTTGGCCCCCTTTACCACCATCCAAATCAAATTTAAGATTTAAATAAATATTGCAGCCAATGGTTTATAAGAATCTCTGTCGTGGCATGATGGAAGAATGTTGGATTAGTTGCGGACAAGTTCTGGGTTCAAACCCAATAGTTGCAACAAAATTTTATAAACCCATTTCTCCACGGCCTGGGGCCATGTGGCAGCCTCCGAGCTTGCTACGTGGCACCCTTTAATTGTCCAAGAACCAAAAAGTCAACCAATCTTCGAATCACAGACTACCACTTGTCAAAATTTGATACGTCTGAATGGAATATTCCAGGGAATATTTTGGAAATATTTCGAGGAATATTCTTTGGAATATTATTTTTTTAATTTTCCAATTTAGAAAAGTCAAACTTGGTCAACTGAAAAATGGAGTTTACTCAAGACTTCAAACCTTGATAACTTTCACATACAATGTTGGTTTTGAGAACTGTTCTGCAGCAACGAGACCTTTCCGGTCGTTCAGATTCGAAACTCTTCCAAGCACTTTGAATTTTGAGCTATCATTATGTTCCATGATTCTTTTCTGATCACTGCATCATCCCTTTTTTGTGCACCATCTTACCTTATGTGCTCTTCAATCCTCATACGCAGTCCCATACTTACAAAAAATAAAAAATAAAAAAATTCTAAGCTCCAACAGGAAACCAGCACAAAAAAGTGGCTCATTCTGAGCCACTCAATCCTCCTTCTTCAAAGCGAACTTCTCATTCACAACATTTTGAAAAATTTTCCATGCTTCCTCCTCTTCTTTGACTTTAGCCTTAAAGTGATCTATTTCGGTGGTCAGTTCCTGAGTGACAATTCTAGCTTCCTCATTGTTTATATTCTCCACATTATTTAGTAACTCATTGCACTCATCAATTACCATCAACACCTTGTCCTAGATATCCGTCCATGGCTTTTTCCCTTCACAGCATTTGTCCATTGATTCTCTAAGTCAAGGTTTTTCATGCATGGCTTTCCTCCTATCGGGAGGGTTCATAATTCCAACTTCTTTGTCAATTTGATGAACTTGGTCATTTGCATTCAGTATTTTCTTAGTGGCTCATTTCACAGCTAGAACTTCCAAAAAGGAATTCAACAATTGGTCACCCTACTCAATTAAATCCTAACACCTTTTCTCAAAATCCTACTCTTTTCTTTCCCCTGTCAGACTAATTATTTGTGTTGTTCTTCCTCTAGTGGTGTTTGTAGCTTCTACTTGGATTCAACCTTTGTCACTTGCTCTTTCAATCCCTATATCACCTCTTTGACCTTCGGGACTACCTCTTTAGTGGGTGTTGCTTCATCAACTAACCCTTTTATGCACTCTTCATGCACGTAGGTCAGGGAAATGCACCACTTGATTTTGTCTTCAACTAACCTTTATTATTACTGATGCAACTTCCCTTTAGTATTTTGATTTTGTTCCAAGTCTTCCTAGGTCATTGTTAGCCAGACCTATAGTTCACAAGATACATTACGTTATAGTCGTGTAAATTCTTCGGCATCTAATTCTGATAGTATTAAATTTCCTTGAGTTGAGGTAGCAAGGTTTTGTTGTGAAACTCCTTCCCATATTTCAACGTTGGTACTTTGTACACAAAATGTTGTTCTAGGTTGTTGGGATGATGATGCATCGGTGGCCTGCGAATGGGCCTGGGACTGAAATCCATACGTTTGAGAGGACAGGCCTTTAAACTTCATCATAAATGTTTAAGGAGTTAACTTGGCACATACCTCGTTTATTGCTTGTTGGAACTTTTCTAGTTTGGTCATTGCTACATCCTCCATGCAATCATTGATTCATTCGATATTTTCCTCAATCAGCACAGTTTAAACGGGTGACACTTGGATATCCTTCTGATTTTTCCTTTCCTTTTATGTTGATGCACTCTCAGCCTTACTTCTTAGTACTCTCTTTTTCCATGATACTGAATGTTCCACTGAAGTTATAGGCACTTCATGTGGCTTTTGTTTCAGAAAACTAAGGAATGTGCTTCCTACTGCCCGTATCATAAAGAGGTTCTAGTTGTTTCTTCCCCACTTGAGATGTTTCTTACTTTTGGGGAGTCCTCCCATGGTACTCTCAAGGAAACCTCCCATGAAACAATCATGCCTTGAATCTCTTTTATTGTCAACATGTAATCTTCTTTCTGCCAACATTGGTCTAGGTCTCTTCGTGGTAAGATCTAGATGCAGTGTGGGTCGGCTTTGAACCGTACCATGCCCTTAAAATTTTTCATGCTCTCTGTCGGTAAGTGTGGTGTCCCTTGAATTACTGTACACAACATTTATCCATAGAGGAAACACATTAACGTGTTGAAATTCTTACGTTTCGACTCCTTTGAGTCCCATAAATTTTGGAATTATGCTATTGAAATTGATTTAGTCAGGTCAGCCACCAGTTGGAAATTTTATGGCCTCTCCTAGGTGACCAATGCTATCAAAACTAGTAGCCACGCATAGTGGAATTTTTCATTTTTCTCTTGAGTTTCTAGACAATCTTGCTAGAATTCCCTCAGCAGAAAGGGGGCCTGTGGAAAATTTTCCACTAGAGTGCATCAGTTAGCTACTACAATAACTCTTGTTGGGACCTCATTCACCTAAAAAATTTTAAGTAGCTTGAAGGCTATTTATTATGCTACAAATATGGTACCTTGATCATTCACCATATACATCAAGAAACCTCTATTTCCCCTCTTTGTTTTCTATTTTTCAATTACTTTGTTTCCAAGAGCCTTATCTTTTATGAGGGACCCTGAGTCTTCTCCTTCAACTGTGAGACCTGTAATCCTATGGATTAATTTTGAAGTTAGCAGTACAAGTCTGTCAAGCCACAAAAACCCCCCATGCACATAGGCTAATAGAAATTTTATGATGAATGTTACTTTGTATCCCCATCCAAAGTGCGGGATGAGGAACAAATATAAAATTCCTATAGTATCTGAGTTGTGATCCCATTCATGTGGTTCTAGAGCAGGTACATTATCTGGATTTGGCACCTATTGTAGATAATAGTGAAGATTGGGATATCAAGAAGGGTTGCAAAGATCATGATCTGAATATTTGATGCACTCTAAAAAGATACTCATTTTTCCTTTATGATGCACCCCCAGTGGAAGAGGTGCCATTTTTATGGTATATTTATATCTCTTCGGTGCCAACATTAACGTTGGAGGTTCTAAGAATAGTGGTACATATTTTGGCTCTTCCCTGCAACCAATAATTTCCATTGGCTGAATGTTGGAAGGAGGTCCCCTAACCACATTTTTGGTCTAGTTTTGCAATATTTTGTAATACTTGGTCTAGCGCAGGGGCTTTGAGGCAGCTCAAAGCCCCGATGTATTGTAATGCGTCAAAGGGTATACCACGAGTCCACAAACCACGGTTTGCGGACCATAGAGTAGTGCGGGCTAATATGTTATAAATAGATAGATAAATCGAGTGTAGGAGGCTAAGAAAGAATTAGTCTAAGCTTGGATACGGACTTGTGGATATTTATTGTTGAATTTATAGGTAAGGGATCTTGCTCACTGTTTGCATGGAGACCCCAAGTCTTATTGTATGCGGAACCTGCTGGCTGTGTGTGCGGGCTAGTAATAGAGTTTGTAAGTTGGATCTACGTATGAATGAATGTGAAGGTTGTTGATGGTATTTAAGTGTCCTTGTATTATTGGCTATGCTTATGTCCTAATATTTTGGTTGCTTACTGAATACTGATGATATACTGATGTGCACGTGGAAGTGATATGATGAATACGTAGCTCTGGTTAAAATACTCTTCTCAAGTTACCTGTTAATTAAGATCTATGCTTAATCGATATACTGTTAAAAGGGTTCTATATTGGGGCTTTTCCTGTGCAAGTATGTTAGATCTGAAGGGACCCACTTTAATTAAATATCTCTCTCTTGGGGTGTGGAAACCTAGTTCTAGCACCCTCCCATACTACTTCGGGTGAGACCTTGACCTACGCAAGTGGGCCATTGCAGAAAGGGCCAGTAGTATCGGGGTTTGTTGGCAAACCTTAAACCAAACTTGGGTCAAGACCCATAAAGCCAACAAATGGTTCTGTTGTTGGGACCGGGAGTATTTTGAGAGAGAGATTGGGTAATTCCATGGGTTCATTGGTAGCCATTGAAGCCTGATCTAGAAGACTGGTTCGAAAAACAGATTCAAGAGTTTTCCCTAAAATAGAATAGAAGTAAGAAGCTATCTGCTGAAGAGTGGAAAAACAAGTATATTTTTACAGAAGTGCATGAAATCTTCTTCATATCCTTCGCACATGAATTACAAGAGTGGTTGGCACGATTGGCAGAGTTCCAGACTTGTTGGAAAGACGATCAGGTCACACAGTGGACCCCCGAGTCGATCCAACAATTGGAAAAGACTGATAAAAATATTACCAGAACTGTAGAACACTGGGTTGACATTATCTTGGGAGGATTTGCGACAGAATTTTCCATTGATCAATTTGTGTCATATTCGGAAGCAGAGCAAAGGTTCTTCAAGGGATTTAGAGGTAAGTTCCTGAAAACCCTGTCGTTGTTGATTAAGATGCTATTGAGTGAAAAGGGTGTCGTATGTGGCCATACCGAGTGAATGACCTCCAACTAGAGTGGGATCATTACACGAAGAGGTAAATACTACCAGTTTAATCAAGAAGGAGACATACGGTATATAGTCCCTTAAGGGAATCACTTAATTTTAACTAAGGAGGGGTTGTGCAACTTTGGAATCAGCCCCCTAGCCATGCCAGCATCAAACCCTCGTAAGGGTAATAATTCTCCTACCCCACCTCCGCCACCACATGAGGACGAAATGGCTACGCACATGAAACTACCTACCTTTAAGGTTGTAGGAGACGAAGATATGGATAGATTCTTGTTTGTAGCAGAGTTTGTATGGACTACACAGTGTTGGGTGTGAAGCCTGATTTTCTTCCAAATTCAGAGATCCTTGTTTTAGCTGGATGTATACCCCAGGAAAATTGTACACCCTTGCACGCGGGGAGGTGTGGGGGGGACTTCTCCCCCCCGCGGGGTCCGGGGGTTTCGGGGGCGGCGCCCCCAAAGCCAAAAATAGATGTAAAATTGCCTTGTAAAAGTATAGTAATTTCTAGTCAATCTGGGTCGTTCATTCGGCAGATGATTTGACGGTAGAAGTTATGTTTAGTTTAGGGTTTTTTGCCCTAGAAGGCGACCCCTCGCTATTATGAGGGTATTGTATTGTGGCTGCACATTGTATGTGTATTCTTTGAGCGGGAAACAGATAAGGAGACTGTGAAAGAGAATAGAGGATATTACAGCGGATCTTCTGTAGGTTTTGTCTCTTCATTTTTTGCTGGATAATAGAAAGGAAGGACTGGCTGCTCAGGGTGGACGTAGCCCAAACTAGGTGAACCACGTATATATGTGTCTCTCTGGTTTTTATGTGTTATGTGTGCTTGTATTTTCCACATATTTTATGTGTTGCATTGCTCTGTAATATTTAATTTTCTAACATGCAGAACATTAATAACGATGTTATCAAATGAGCACAACTATCCATAGATTTCGAAGGTAGGGCCCTATACTGGTTTATGGGATACATTGGTCAACACACGAATGCACCAATACAATATATTAAGGATGCCTTAAAGCAACAGTTTCAAAAGCCTAAATCATACTCTTAATGTGTAGTCTATGTGAAGGATTTCAAACAGGGACCTATAGATTCCTTCTGGGAATTTGACCAACAATTGAAGAAGGCCATCAGCGATGGGGGATTTTTCTACAAGGAAAACTAGCACAAGGAATGGTTTATCACTATGCTATTTCCACACCTGCGTGGACCTATGGGATAGCAGAAGATCAGCTCCAGGAATAATCTCAAGATATTTCCATGAAGTTAGAAGTTGCGCCAAGAGATGATACACATTTCACAGCTCTACAGATCCAGATCCAGCTAGAGGCAATCCACTTATAAATTCAAAACTTACAAAAGGATCAGGGTAAGAAATCTAGCCCGAATATCTAGTGCGTACGTTGTAGGTTGTTGGGTCATACTAAGGATCAATTTCTTTTGTTATCAGATTATATGCAAGCTGGGGGGCCAAGCCCTCTATGCCCTAGGGAAATGGTTGGCTCTAGTATTCCTATGTTGCGGTGCACTGACTGTCAGGTAGCAAGAAGACATGATACATATCACTGCCCATGGTTAGGTGCTTATGTTCCAGAATTGAAACAACATTGGTGCATATTCTACTCGTCTATAGGTCATGACGAACAAAACTTCCAAACACTCGACCTCATGGTAGATATGGGAAACCTATACAGGGTGCAGGCAGACCCCTCATCTCCACTATCTCCTTCTCGGTGGAGTGGATTTCCCGTAAGAGGAAGGGGAGGAGGTAGAGGGGGGAGTGCAAGTCGAGAACATGGACATATAATTTGCTACAATTGTGGGGACGTGCGAAATTTTCAATAAGATTGCCCAAACCCTGCGCGCCAGTCCTGCAGATATTGCAGGCAGTTCGACCATGTCATTAAAGATTTCCCGGTATTAGTAGAAAAAATGTAGGATAAATATCAGATGCCCATGCATAATGTACAAAGGGTTAAGTCAAAACCATGAGACGATGGACCATGTATCAATTTGATCACACGCAGCGGCATTGCTACCAGAGGAGTCGAGGAAAAGTTTGCGGTTGAATCACTAATCTGAAAATTTGGGGAAAAAATTGAAAGCTTAGATCTAAAAAAGGAGAAAGAAACCTTCATAGAATCTAGGAGGGAGATGGCCAAAGACGAAGCACATACTTCAAAGATTATGGTAGATCCAAAAGTAGATGAAGCAGTTAAACCATTCCTCCAGGCATGTATGAAGCTGTTGTGCAACCAGAAGGCCGTAGAGAATCTCCAAGCATTAATAGATAGTTGTGAAGAGAAGGTTGATTTACAGCCAGAGGTTAAAAGTGCGAACAAACTATACAAGAATAAAAAATGACTGGACGGGAGATGCGCATGACTGTGCATATTGGAGACTATGAAATGGACCAAGTCATCCTTGATTTGGGATCAGACGCAAATGTCCTACCCAAGAAAACCTGGAAAATAATGGGAGAACCTAAGCTAGACTGGTCTACTATTCAACTAAGGATGGCTAATCAACAAAATATTATCCCACTAGGATGACTGAAAAAGGTTGTAGTAGACATTGCAGGTGTTAAGGTTTATGTTGATTTTGAGGTAATTCAGATAGTGGATGACGCGGACCCTTACCTCGCGCCCTTGGGCCTAGATTGGACATGACATGGGAGGTATCATTAATTTAAAAAGAAGAAGCATGATATTTGAAATTGAAGGTACAAGGCTGATAGTCCCTTTAGATCCAGTAGAAGGGGAGAGGTACACTAAATTAGTATGAGAGGAAGAGGATGTTGATCACATCTGCAAGCTGACCACCTGGGACGACGACTGGATCAACCCCATGACTGATGGTATGTTATGCTGGGAAAAAGAAAGTGAATGTTTATCTGACTCAAATGTAGGGATAGAAAATTGGCAGAAATGGCTGCATGATGTATCTGTGTTGCAGTGTCTTAAGATCACAAAGAGATTCTGATGCATCTCCTTAGAGGTAAGAGAAATACCCTACTTTGATGGATCTGGTAATATTAAGGGTTTTCTTAAATCAATTGAAGCAGAAGTCCCTGAAGAATGGAGATTTTGGGCCCTTGACTTGGCCATGCAAGCAACCCCCATGCGCTGGTGGGAAACCCATAAGGGAGCTTTTCAGGACTGGGGGGATGTAGAAATATGATGATCTTGCGATTTGACCCTCCAGTCAAATTGCCGATGGAAATATTCTCTGAGCGAGGGGATCTGCAAAAGCACTTGGCTATCTGGATGGAAGTATGGAATTAAAACATGTGGAATGAATGGTTCCACATGTTTATTCATGCATTAGTACCAATCCCTACCACTTGGTATGTGAATGTAGAACTCCACCAACGTACTCGTCACTGAGACACAATGGCTGAGGATTTTGTAATGACGTTTGGATTAACAGGAGGAACTAAGAAACTTGATGAATCCCTACAAGATATAGATGGTATGGTCTTAAATGAGTCCCTCCCTAAGCAAGAGTGTATTGCACCAGCCTGGGACACACAGATAAAAGATATTGTAAACTTCATAAATTTGTTAATAGAACACTGTGATGAGGATCCCCGAAATATCACTATCCCAAATTTAGAAGTAGAATGTGTCGTTGTAGGCCCTTTGCTATAGGCATTCGATGTTACCAAACCATTAAAACTGAAGGAATTTAACATTGGCATGGAAAAGAAGCCTAAGATGGCCAATATTGGGGATTACTGGGATGATGACATAGTGGGAAAGATCGCAGAATTGTTGACCTAATATCGGGATCTATTTCCCACAAAGTTCATTGAGTTTAAATGGATCATAGGGGATATGGGCGTTACGAGGATTACCTTGAAGCCGGATGCGCGATCTGTCAAACAATGGCCCTATCGCCTGAACCCTAAATACAAATATAAAGTTAAGGAGTAAATTAAAAAGATGGTGGTCGCAGGTATCATTGCACCAGTAGAACAGTCAGATTGGGTAAGTCCTATGGTGGTCCAGGAAAAGAAGACTAAATGAGAGATAAGGATCTGCGTATATCTACGCAAGCTAAATGATGCCTGTGTATATGATCCCTTCCCTACACTATTCTCCGATGAAATTCTGGATAATGTGGGAGGTTAGGAAGCTTACTCGTTTACTGACAGGTTCTCGGGGTACCATCAAATCCACATAACACTTGAGGACGCAGCAAGACAACCTTCGCAACTGAGTGGGGATCATTCCAGTCCGTTGTCATGCCATTTGGACTAAATAATGCCCCTGCCATCTTTTCACGTGTAGTTGTAGAAGTATTAAATAAATTCATTCACAAGTTTCTGGAAGTCTAATTTGACGATTGGACAGTTTTTCGGTTAGTAAATCTACTGCGCAGGAAGTATTAAGGGCCAGGTTGTGGTGGCCCACATTGCACGGTGATGCCCATGCATACTGTCAAGCCTACGACGTGTGCCGATGAACCGAGAATCCCTCACGGCAAGACGACATTCCCCTAAAACCACAGATGGCTCTGCAAGCATTCGAAAAATGGGCCATAGATTTTGTCAGACCTATCAATCCCCCAAGAATGAAGACTGGTGCCCGGTATATCATCACTGCCACAGATTATGTCACCAGATGGACGGAAGAAAAATATTTCAAGGATTTTACTATGAATACTGCTGCACACATTGTCGCCATTGCATAGTAGGTGGAATTAGAATAGCGATGACATGTCGGAGGTAATCCCTACCATTGCTGCACCGCAGGCCACGGTCGAAGAATTGGTCGCGGCTTTAAAATCGTTTCGGACTAAGGTGCAGGTGGTTAAGGCCAATTTGGATCTTTAGATAGCATCGTTGCAAGCCAAACTACATCCTGAGATCCCCTCGTAGGTGCGCACCTAGCGAGCCACACTATTCACAGATGCTACAACCACTATTACCGCACAAATCACTTAGGGCACAGCATTGTTTGAGACTGCTATGGAGTTATGGTCCCAGGTGTAGCGTGACCCCCTCCTTCACCAAATCGATCAGGAGATGCACCAAAAGGAGCAATATTTTGAGCAGATGGAAGCCACTATGACCACCCTTATTCTCGTGAAAAGACTAGTGCACCTTCGTACCAGCCACATGCTCAGAAGTGAAATTGTGGAGCTCTCGACGAGGAAGTCAGTACTCAGCGACCATATGACACCCTGGGCTGATGAAGTTCTCAAGCTTTTGCAGGAGTTAGAAGGGGTCGTGTGACAATTGAATTAGACCTTGGAAAGTGTCACCGCCACAGCTGAACGACCAACTTCACAAAATCTAGTTGATATTGTGCAGAACGCAGCCGTGCATAGCATAGGTGTTTTGCCCCCGTTGGCTGCTACTATTGAGTAGCTCTAGGAAACGATGAAGACCCTACCAGCACTGTGACTCGAGACGAGTCACAAGATTGTGTTGGGGGATTTTTGGAACAAGGTCCCCTAACCGCATTTTTGGTCCAGTTTTTTATATTTTTTAATACTTGGTCTAGCGCAGGGGTTTTGAGGTGGGTCAAAGCTCCGATGTATTGTAATGGGTCAAAGGTTAGACCGTGAGTCTACAAACCACGTTTTATAGACTATAGAGTAGCACAGGCTAAGATGTTATAAATAGATAGATAAATCGAGTCTAGAGGAGGCTAAGAAAGAAGTAATTTAAGCTTGGATACGGACATGTGGATCTTTTGTGTTGATTGTCTGGGTAAGGTATCCTACTGGCTATGTGCGCAGAGACCCCAAGTCCTGTTGTGTGTGGACCCCACTGGCTGTCTACGTGGGCTGGTAATAGATTCTGTAAGTTGGATCTGGGTATGAATGAATGTGAAGGTTTTTTATGGTATTTAAGTGTCCTTGTATTAGTGGATATGCTTTTGTTCTAAGATTGTGGTTTCTTACTGAATACTGATGATATACTGATGTGCATGTGTATGCAATATGATGAATTCATAGCTCTGGTTAAAATACTTTGCTCAAGTTACTTGTTAATTACGATATGTGCTTAACCGATATACTGTTAAAATGGTTTTGTATTAAGGCTTCTCTTGCGCAAGTCTGTTAGATCTAAAGGGACCCACTTTAATTAACTCTCTCTCTCGGGGTGCGAAAACCTGGTTCCAACACCCTCCCATACTACTTCGAGTGAGACCTTTCCCTGCGCAAGCAATCCATTTCTGAAAGGGCCAATAGTATCGGGGTTTGTTGGAAAACCTTAAACCTAACCTGGGTCAAGACCCCTAAAGCTAGTATTCAATCTTTTCTACACTCGGATTTGGAGTAGTATCTTCCTGTGTTGGTTCATAGTCTTATTTTCTTGGGGATTCCTTGCCTTTTTTTACTTATTCCACTTTATCCTTCAATGAGAATAAATGGTGTTTGATGCACATCTTCTGCTCCTTAGTTAAATATCTTTATCCCCCCATAAATCTATCTTTATCGCTTTCTTTCCTTAACTCTTACTTATACACTCTCCTCTGCTCTGGTTCTAGTTCCCTTACTTTGTAACTCCTCTTTTACCCATCACTCCTCATTTATTTCCTCCTATCAACCAATTAGTATCATTTCCCCATATGCATTCATTCCTCAAACTTACCTCAGATTCTCAAGCCATCATTCCACTATGGTGTTGTAATCTAACACAATCTGCAACCACAAATAGTGTCCTTCCACCATAGCAGTAGAGGATTGTTGCCTTTTCCCATCATGATTACAATATTTTGATGGCCATTTTCCTACTAGGTACCCGTTTTCCTCATGATTATGATTTATTCACCCAAGGTATGCCCACTAATTATCTACCTGGTTTTGTATTGGTTAAACTTTCGGTGGCGATGGGACTCATAGCTGTAACGATGGGACTCATACTCCCTTCTACCATCATTACTATGCCACTAACCTAATTTTCATTGTCATTTTCAGTCACCAGCTCCAGGTAAGGTGTCCCCCAACACTGCATGTTGTCTAGTCTGACACAATTCTTCCCCTAGTGCGTAGTTTTCAAGATCTTTAGAAACATAACTAAACAGGAAAGTCCTAACCTTAACTTATAATACTCTAATTTTCCTACCAACCAAATTTAATCCACCTTATTTATATACAACTGGTAGACTACCCCTTCATCTCATATATATATAATGTGTAGGATCATAAGTGTCTCTATAAAGTTTGAACCTGCACCCATTAACAAACCCATCACACAATGTGCTATCCAAGTTCCTTAATTGTACCGCACCCACATCAATCATATGTTGGATGACATAGGGACCTATCGGGCACATCTAAAATTTACCTAGGTGATCATAAATTTACTATCATATAACAATACTAAGTCCCCCACTTGGAATGTATTTTTCTTAATCATTTGATCATGCCATGCCTTATCTCAAGCCTTCTGCACATGTTGGTGAAAGCTAGGTAATGTTGATCCTACAGTCATCGTTCTATTGCATCAGCTTCTTTCAACTATTTGGCTAGCATGATGCACAGGCTAGGAACCAAAAATTCCAATTGCATAAAACTTCCATCTTGCATACCAATAAAAAGGTGGCAGCTCTTTCAACTTCTTACACATGCTCCTATAATCCCATAATACTACATGAATCCTCAGGTATCAATCATCACACTGCACATTACATACCTTGGTAATTTCAGTCTCCAAAATCTTATTAAAGGCATCCACTGTTCCATTTGCTTGGGGGTGGTATGAAGTACTTTTATAATGATAGATATAAAACTCCTCTGTCAGTGTCACGATAGTCTTATTTAAGAAATGTGTCCCTTGACCACTCATAAATATCCTTGGAAAGATGAATCTGGTCACAACATTTTTGAACAAGAACTGTGCAATTATTTCAGTGCTACAATCCCTCATTGACACAACCTCGGCCCATCTCGTGAGATAATATGTGGCAGTAATGATGTACACACACTATTCCTTTTTTCCAGTGGGTCAACTGGTATGACAAGGTCGATAGCCCATTTATAAAATGACTATAAGGTGACCTGCAGATTTAGTGGCATTTCATCTCATTTGGATGACCTCCCCACTCGTTGACACACATCACAAGTCTTGCAAAATTTCTTAGCATAAACATGCACTGTGGGTCATCAGAGTCTTCCGCATAGAATATTTTATGTTGTAAATCATCCTACATAGTGTCCTATTATGACTCCTGCATGTTCTTCTACTACGACCATTTATAGCTCATGCTCCATAACACATCTCCATAGAATTCTATTTGCCCCCAAATTATACAGGGCTCTAGCAATCAACTGGTAATCTATCATTTTAACCACTAGTTGTTTCTTATGTGCCACCATATAATCTTTTGGTGTCATCCTAGTACTAAAAAACTGCACAATTTCAGCAAAGTATTCATCCACCATAGTTACCAAAAAAAACTGTGCATCTGACATGTTATCTTCTAATTTGCGTGGCTCTTCGCCCGAAGTCAAATGCGATAGATGATCAAGTCCCGTGTTTAGTTTTCCTATTTTAACCACCACCTGAAAATCATATTCCTAAGAATATAGTAGCCACCCCAACATAGGCTTCTTGACAAGTTATTTTAGGGTAGAATGATTAATATACAACTTATATGTATTTCCCAATAAATAGTGTTTGAACTTCTGGAGGGCATACACCATCGCCAACCCTTCTCTCAGTAATGGTATAGTCATGATTCACATTTGAAAACTTCTGAATAACAAAGGTAATAGGGTGATCAATGTCTCCTTCCCTGAGCTGGGCCAATATCACTCTTAGCGCGATGGATGACACGTCTACATGCACATGGAACTCTTTACTCCAGTACGAAAATACCAGAATAAGCGCAAACAACATATTCTCCTTTAAAGTGTCCAGGGCCTATTGACATTCCCATATCCACTAGAATTATACTCCTTTATTCAATAAGATTTCCATGGGTGTTGTGATCTTAACATATCCTTGCATAAACTTCTGGTAGTACCCTATATGCCCAAAGGTAGATCTTATTTTTCTCACTAAGGTAGGTGGTGGCGGATCCACTAAGACAAAAATCATAGCTAGGTCCATCAACAACCCCTAGTTGCATACAATGTGCCCCAACAGAATGCAAAAAGGAGCAAAATATTTCAAAGAAAATTGTAACTGTCTACACCTATCCAACATCAGGCGTAGTACCTCAATGTGCCTCATCAATAGACTAAACACTATCAATTCATCCAATTAAAATTCTATAAATTTGTGAATAAATTCTTTGAACCTTGCCACCGTTATCCTCAAAAAAGTAGCTGGTGAATTCTTTAAACAAAACGACATCAATGTATATTGAAAACAACCCCATTCCAATGAAAAGTGGATTTATGATGATCTGTTGAGATTGCAAAAATATGATGAGCTTAGTGGAAAGAAGTCGCCTTCATTAAGTGGGCCCACAGGCTATTTTTGGCACAAGTATATTTTTAGAATATGTCTATTTTTAGACATTTCAATCATATTCTATGAGTTGCGAGATGCTATTTGTGGATGGTTGGTCAAGTTGGAAAAATTGATGGACTTCTATTTTTAGACATATTGAGCGGAATCTATTTTTAGATTTCCAGTCTAAAAATAGATATGTCGAATATTATTAGCTCTTAATAATATTTGGACTATAAACATTATCTTATTCTCTTGGAGCACTTCAGTTAAGTGCACAGATGTGAAATAGGAGCTGACAGAAGGAATTACGCTATTCCTGAGGGTTAAGTGGAGCTATTGCATGGATACTTCAGTTAGAACTCATGTGACAGAGTTTGGTGGAGTTATTGAGGTAGTTGGTGGAGTTGTGTTCAGTTTAACTGAGTTAAACATGGTTGAGCTAGTTGTATCTAGTCTAACTGATTGATACACTAGTGAGAGTGGTGTGAATTAATTATTAATTAATTCACTAATTATTAACTCATTAATAAACTAAAGAATACATCAGTTAACTACAGTGCATGGACAGTTTCAGTGGAGACCAGTGAAGAGGTAGGTGAAAGAGCAGTGTGACTATCAGTTGTGACTATAGTGTTGCATGAGTTTGCACCACACATGGTTGGAGATGCCAATGAGGATTTCGTGAGCAAGGCTGGACCAATTCGAGTTCATTCAGAGCCATTCTTCAGCAGTGATTGCGCAGTAGAGGCAGGCTAGCAGGTGGCAGAGATTGGAGCATGTGTTTTGCTAGATCGGACCTGATTAGTGTGTAGCAATTGGAGATTGTATTGAGAGCTTGTGAGGAGCTTTGTATAATGATTGTTACATGATCTCTATGACATATAATATACAGATAGTTGGGGGTTTTCAACTTTAAGCTTTCCCATAAAATACTGTGTTCATATGTGTGATTGTTTATGGTTTTAATGTGCGCATGCAATTGTTTTTATTTTCGCAATTAATGATCAATGGTAGAAGAGATTCTGTATTGTGCATGAAGTTAAAATAGTGTGTGATCAGGAGAATCTCGATGAATAATATATCAGTTATTCAAATTTCTACATGGTATCGGAGAAATATTGATCATTGGAGCAATTGAAAAACATTGAAGCGGTTGAGTTTTGAGCTGGTGGAATTCGAATTTGCAGTAGTGTTTTCTTGGTGTCAAAGTTGAGATGTCTTTCAACGGATTGCGATTGGAGTATGCCCTTGAGGGCAGCTCGAATTATATTGCATGGAAGGACAAGATGGAGGCGGTGCTGGATGATAATGGGTTGAAGGAGTTCATAGATGAAAAAATTCCAAAACCTTCTTCTAGCGATGCAACCGCACTTGACGTATGAGAAAAGAAGACAATAAAATGTCGAAGGATTTCGTTGGAGGGCGGGAAGGATCACATAGTGTCTATTCTTCATGGTAAGCTTCATTCTTGATGGGAAAGCTTTGACGCATTTATTCCAAAGCAAGAGCCACCTGTGAGGGAAGTTACGCCAAGGATAAACTCAGAACATAAAATGAGAAAGGTGACAATATACCCAAGTACCTCACGGGGGTTTTTCTAGTGCAAGGATGAGCCGGGAAGTGTGGGGGTGACCGTAGATGACGAGGACTTCAGAGCTATCCTCCTTGGTCAAGAGCTTGCATTCCTATCAGACTTTTCATTTACCTGGAGAAATTGCCAGGATGGGAGCGACTTTGTTCGGATCTTATGCAAGAGGAGATAAGGCGAAGTACCAGGGATGGATCTTCATCGAAGAGTGCAGATGAAGAAAATTGCACTTTGGCTGCCAAAGCAAGGAAGGGGAAGAGCAAGAAGAATTCTTCTTAATCCAGTGCGAAAGGCAAGAAGCAGGACATGTCCAAGGTGAAGTGCTTTCATTGTCACCAACACGGACATTACGCCACTAATTCTCCACATAAGAAGAACAATAAGCAGGTTGCTGGATCTGCAGCTGGAGAGGCCTTAGCCTCGCATTTTGAGCTGGATTTTTCACTGATCGCATGCTTGGTCTCAAGTATGATGGGTTCAATGTGGTTTCTTGATTAAAGGTGCATCTTTTCACATGATAGGAGATAAATATTTTTTTACTGATCTGGATGAGAAAGATCTTGGAGTGGACATCGAGATGGGCGATGATGGTAGATACAGTGTGACCGGTATCGGTACCATTTCCTTTAAGAGGGAGTTTGGTAAACCCTTCGTATTGAAGGAAGTGATGCATGTTCCAGGATTGAAGAAGAATCTTATCTCTGTGGCAATGTTAGAAGACAAGGGATATGATGTTGTCTTTAGCAAGGGAAAGGCTTTCCAGGTGAAGGTGTCCAGAACTTAAGGATGTGGGTTTGAGTTAAGAACCTTTATCAACAGCAGTAGATGGATGCGCAGTAAGGTATGTGCAATGCATGAGTGGTGAGCCTGATGAGGGCGAGCTATGGCACAGAGATTGGGCCATCTTCACCATGATGCTTTGTAAATTTTGCAATGTGATTTATCAAGCCTGGGCACTACAATCGTATCACGGGGTGGATGTACTTTGGGAAAATTTGTGAAAGCCACCTTTCACGAGAAGGATAGTCGCACCACGATGATCCTTGAGAGAATTCACACAGATGTGTGTGGACCTTTCTCAGTAGCTTTGACAGTAAAGCACAGGTACTATGTGATATTTGTTGATGATTTTTCTCGGAAGTGCTGGATCTTCTTCATGCAGAAGAAGAGCGAGACATACTCAAAGTTCTGTGAGTTTAAGGCACTGGTTGAGAAATAATCGAGGAAGCAAGTGAAGGCTTTTAGGAGCGACAATGGTGGTGAATTCATCTATGGCGAATTCAAGGACTTTTGCAGCGCAGAAGGACTTCGAAGAGAGCTCATAGTGCCTCATAACCCACAACAGAATGGGGTTGTTGAGCGAAAGAACAGAATGATCGTGGGTGTTGCACGGGCAATGTTGCATGATCAGGGCCTCCCCATACACTTGTGGGCTGAGGCATGCAATACTGCAGTTTATGTGCAGAACCATTATCCTCATAGGATACTTGGCATGAGTACACCCGAGGAGGCTGCTTTTTCTGGTAAGCCCAATATTTCTCATTTGAATATTTTTGGCTCACCTATTTAGATTCATGTGACGAAGGATGCCAGGAAGAAGCTGGAGCCAACTTCAGAGGTTGGGATATTTATGGGGTACAAATAAAAGCCCCACAATTATCGTGTGTATTTTCCAGACAGTCAAAAGACTGTTGTGTGATGGGATATCAAATTTCATGAGGAGAAAGCCATGAAGTTGTCACTTGAGAGAGAGCTACACTTGCATGCAAATGAGGAGCTACTAGTTCCTAAAGATGAGCCTCAAGATGTGGATTAGCCACAAGAGGAGGTTCATGGAGTGGAAGAAACCACTCATGCAGCGCCAAACATCAGAGGGCAGAAGCGCACTACAGAAGCTGAGCAACTGAATCTTGATGCAATGCAGAATGTAGGAGTTCCTACATCATAAAGGCACATAGAGACAAGGTCCCCATACGGGTATACTAGATATATGGATCTTATGATCAAGTAGCCAGAGCTATCCTATTTCGAGGAAGTCAGGAGGATCCCGCATGGGTAGATGCCATGGTGGAAGAGACATCTGATTGTCGTAAACAAGGCATGGGAGATTGTCCTGCTGGTCAAGGGAAATCAAGTGGTAGGTTCAAAGGACAGATTCATGCGCGGTAATGCTACCGATGGAGTGTGGAAAAGCAATAAGGCAAGATTTTTTGCCCAAGGCTTCTCACAGATTGAGGGGATTGATTATGAGGAAAGTTTGCAAATCCACGCAAGGTATTCTTCCACAACATGATTCTTTCTCTCCTCGTCACAGATGGTGGCACATTCATCAAATTGGATGTGAAGATCGTGTTCCTCAATCGAGTGATAAAGGAGAGGTGCATATAGAGTGACCGGTTGCTCGATATCTTCACAGCCGAGCTGCATGTGTGCAGGCTCAAGAGAGCGCTGTATGGGTTGAAACAAGCACCTCGTGCTTGGTACACACAGATAGACAGTTATTTCACCAGACTTAGATTCTCCAAGAGTGAGGCGGATCCGAACCTATACCAGATTGTGGTGGAGGGTAGGTTGTTGATAATTTTACTTTATGTAGATGATTTGATTCTGACAGGTGATGAACTGTTGATACACTCATGCAAGGTTGATCTTGCAAAGGAGTTTGAGATGAAGGACTTGGGCCTCCTTCATTATTTCCTGGGATTGGAAATTTGGCAGCGCAGTGATGGATTGTTTGTGTCTCAAGGAAAGTATGCTCGAGAGATACTGGAGAAGTTCAACATGCATGGTTTCAAGCCTATCAACACTCCTCTTCCTGGTGGATGGAGGAAAGAGGATGCTACATCGACAGAGGTAGTGGATGCCACTGTTTACCGACAGTTGGTGGGGTCGCTTATGTATCTAGTCAATACACGACCTGACATATGCTACATTGTTAACCAGCTTTCACAAGCTATGGTTAAGCCTACCAAGCTCTTTTGGAAGGCAAGCAAGCATGTATTGAGATATCTCAGAGGCACATCGGGATATGGATTATGGTACAGACAGTCGAATGAGGTGAAGTTGTGTGGCTTCACAGATGCAGATTGGGCAGGGAGCCCAATGGACAGAAAGAGCACATCTGGAGGGATTTTCAGTATCGGGTCGACAACAATTTCTTGGTACAGTAGGAAGCAGAGATCCATGGCACTCAGTTCAACAGAGGCCAAGTATATGGTAGCAATTTTGGCTGCATGCGAGGCTATATGGATGAGGAAGATCCTAGTCAGGTTGTTCGATTCACACTTAGATCCTACTGTGATATATTGTGATAATCAGAGTTGCATCAAACTCTCAGTTAATCCAGTATTTCATGATATATATAAACACATTAACATCTGGTATCATCATATCAGAGATTGTGTGCAGTGGAAGATCATGTTACTTTCATACATTCCCACGGAGGATCAGGATGCTGATATCTTGACGAAGGCGCTCACCAGGAGAAAATTTGAATACCACAAGGGCATGATCGAGGTGGCAGATAATCCCTATCTTTTTGAGAGGGAGTGTTGAGATTGCAACAAGATGATGAGCTTCGTGGAAAGAATTCACCTTCACTAAGTGGGCCCGCAGGCTTTTTGGCGCAATTCTATTTTTAGACTATGTCTATTTTTAGACATGTCGATCATATTCTATGAGTTCCAGGATGCTATTTGTGGATGGTTGGTCAAGTTGGAAAAATAGATGGACTTCTATTTTTAGACATATTGGGCGGAATCTATTTTTAGAATTCCAATCTAGAAATAGATATGTCGAATATTATTAGCTCTAATAATATTTGGACGATAAACATTATCTTATTCTCTTGGAGCACTTCAGTTAAGTGCACAGATGTGGCACAGGAGCTGACAGAAGGAATTATGCTATTCTTGAGGGTTAAGTGGAGCTATTGCATGGATACTTCAGTTATACCTCATGTGACAGAGTTTGGTGGAGTTATTGAGGTAGTTGGTGGAGTTGTGTTCAGTTTAACTAGTTAAACATAGTTGAGCTAGTTGTATCTAGTCTAACTGATTGATACACTAGTGAGTGTGATGTGAATTAATTATTAATTAATTCACTAATTATTAACTCATTAATCAACTAAAGAATACATCAGTTAAGTACAGTGCATGGACAGTTTCAATGGAGACTAGTGAAGAGGTAGGTGAAAGAGCAGTGTGACTATCAATTGTGACTATAGTGTTGCATGATTTTGCACCACACATTGATGGAGATGCCAATGAGGATTACCTGAGAAAGGCTGGACCAATTCGAGTTCATTCAGAGCCATTCTTCAGCAGTGATTATGCAGTAGAGGCAGGCTAGCAGGTGGCAGAGATTGGAGCATGTGTTGTGCTTGATCGGACCTAATTAGTGTGTAGAAATTGGAGATTGTATTGAGAGCTTGTGAGGAGCTTTGTATAATGATTGTTACATGATCTCTATGACATATAATATACAAATAGTTGGGGGTTTTCATCTTTAAGCTTTCCCATAAAAATATTGTGTTCATATGTGTGAATTTTTATGGTTTTAATGTGCACATGTGATTGTTTTTATTTCTGCAATTAATGATCAATGGTAGAAGAGATTTTGTATTGTGCATGAAGTCAAATAGTGTGTGATCAGGAGAATCTCGAATGTATAACATATCAGTTATATAAATTTCTACATGATATTCTTTCTCTATCCCCACTGAGTGGTACCCCGAAAACCCATCGGTGAAATAATAATCCTCTAGTCCACCCACATTTTCTAAACTCTCATTTATAAATAGGGTGGGAAATTGTTTGTGCACACAAACATTGTTTAGTTTCTGCAATTCCAGGAAAATCTAAATCTCCCGTATTTTCTTGTTTTGGACCACCATTGGTCTAATCCATTTCGATTTTTCCACTGGTTCAATTATTCCTTCTTGCAACATGTTCTCCAATTCCCGTTTGAATTTCTCCTTATAAATGGGATTCAATCGATAAGGTCATTTCTTCATGGGCTTCACATTAGGTTTTACTGGAATCATCATTTCTCCCAACTCCCTAAAAATTCCCTTCATCTCTTTAAAGGTGTTAGGAAATAGATCCTGGTACTTTCGCAACAATTCTACAAACTTCTCAACGGTGTCGTTGTCCCAATAGTCACCAATGGAAGCCATTTTGGGACTTTCCTCTGTCCCAATGTTCACCTTCTGAGTTCTGATTGGATGTGTGTACTCCATGGACTATAATGGCGGTCCACTTACTGCAATTTCTCCTTCCACTTTTGGAATTTAAATGTTCCAAGGTTCATCTTCATCCTCTCCTTGCTCTACTATGTTTTAGCACTCTTGGAACTCCCACACCTACTATAAATATTGATGCACATAGAATAATGGCACGTCCCCCAAAATTATCGATTCATCTACTGCAAACATCTTTTTTCACAACACTTTTAATGCTTCATCCAGCATTATCTCTTCCGCTTCAAAACTAAATGTGGTCCTGAAATTTTGCGCGATTTCATTCCAATCCTGTTTTTTTTTGCACTTTCAACTCAATATACCAGTTAGCTGGAATGGTGTCCAATGGAAAATATATGATGTTGGTTCACCAAATTGAGCTGAATTGGATACTAATTCATTTTTGGCTTCCCCATCATCTCCTATGTGCTTTTTAGTAAAATTTTTACATATGATCCTAAGTCCAAGATGATATTATCCATATTGTATTACTTGATATTTGCACTGAACCGTAACTCTTTTTTGGTTATTTTCCTACGTGCCACTTGGTTTACTATGCGCGTGAAGTTCACGCAAGGGTCACCTGAGGTTCATTAGCACACTACTCCACCATCTTCCTAAACTTTTTCAGAGCTTCGGGGTATTAACCAATTCTAAACAGCTTTGTAGTAGACTTTGAACTGGATCTATTAATTCCTTATGCTTGTCGCATGTAGTGTTATCATATATTGTTGGCATGGTTGCCTCATGCATTTCCTTCAACCTATCCCATTCCGACATGATTAGCTAAATATGGCATTCATTTCTATGGTGGACTTATGTCCAAAATATGGTACGCCATACTTCCTTCACTTTTCCTTCCCCTTTTTCCAATCTTAAAGTTATAAGGTTAACGCAACCAACTATAATTGCACCTGTGCCATGCCATGCTTCTCTCCACCTCTTGCAGACGACACTTCTAGTTTCAGCGAAATTTTTAGAGCCTTTGACTGTGTAACTATCTGTTTCTGTGTTAATGGTATCTTAATATGTGACAATAGTCCCACAATGAACCATTCTTCATGTTGCACATCTGGGATCTCGAATGTCAGACTATCCTTCAAATCTTTGAATCATTAGTCAAAGTCCCACACTCACTCGCTTGGACACTATTTGATTTCCTTCAGTTCTATGATGCATTGGCACTTTTACTTCAAATTATTAAACTCCTTGATCAATTCTTGCTTGATATTCGCTAAAGTCCTATTATGTTCAACTTGAGTTGTGCTTTTGAACTTCATATACCATGTTAATGCGTGGTACCTAAAAGAGGCTTCCAGTTGTGCAATCTTTGTGGCCTCATCCTGGACCTGTTTGGTTGTCCAAAGGACCTCATACATGAATAGATACTATTATGGGTCCTCATTCCTAGAACCATCGAACATTAGCATCCGTAATTCCATACCTGTCATTGTGTTATGTGCAGTAGTTCTCAATGAAGTACTCCAACATGCACTTGTTCAACTACCAAAAAACTACGTGCCTGATTGCACACCACTATGAAATTAGTCACCTTGTGTCAATCCTCCTAAATTATGGTTGTTGGTCCATTGGATTTTTATAGACTCGGGATTTATGACACAGTGGCCAAAAAAGACCCGTTGAGCATCGACCCTTTCGGTTGTACCCTCGAAGTGAGTGAAGTCCCACCCAAGACCCTAATGGGCAACTATAGGAACCAGGTTTCCACAATTGGATAGGATTGTCTTAAATATTTGAGGCATAATTCCTATTTGATACAAACCAAACTTTCCCACTACTGGTTATCAATGTGATCCACTGCACTACTCTCTACGCCATGCATCAACTCCCTCAAACGCTGCGCATACTGGTCATGACTAGGCACCACACAATGCAACTTCATGAAATTTCAACATATTAACCAACTAGTGGAAATCCCACATCCAACATTAAAAGGTATCAGTGACTGTTGATTCCACCTATTCTAGTAAAAAAAAAACTACAACTACTCAACCAGGTTTAATAGCCACAACATTATAGGACCTAAAAAGTACATATCGCCGACATATGTTACCATGAAAAATCCAAACAACAGAATAAATATTGTGATTATTTAACATATCAAATAACCTTAAACCTCCTCATCATCCAACCTCGAGTTACCAACAGAACTTAGGTTCAACATACATATGTTTCCATATCATGCACAACGTAACAAGGTCCAACATCACCGTCACAGAATAATGCAAAAAAAAGGAAATAACATATAACTTGCTCATTAACAGTCATAACCATTATAAGAACATGTCAAACACCCAAAATACCATTCCATATATATATTAGCATAAAATGGGCATAAATACCCAAAACTACATATAGCAAGTTCTCGACCCTATGGCCTCCAGCAAGACTATTCGAAATAAATACCAGAAATTTACTACAACAACATTACTATATATCCTTCAAGATTTCACAATGATGTTGTTTAACATCAACCAAACCAACCACAATAACCATACACTAGCATACAAACCTAATATGACTCACAGGACATTTACATACTAGCAACCCACTGGACACCAATAATACATCATTCATATTAAATTCTTTAGCCCAACCCCTTCTTGGTCTTGGAGAGACCATTTTATAATGCTCAGGGATCTCTCTCGAAGGATTTTTTCTTCCTTCCTCTTCGACCTAGCCGACCCTTCGAGCATTAATATATTTTTCTCGTCACTCGTTGTGTTATCCCATTTTTTGCCTAATTGCCTCAAAATATCCTTTTTCCGGGTTCGGCTCCCCTACGGCCAGTGTCATCTACTTCAAAATATTCGTAAATTTCAAAGGGACAAATCCCAACAGTCATGATCTCCTATCCATGTTCTCTTATTTCTTCCAAAACTATATTTTTATTGCGCAGTGCCTACCTTCATCGTGCTACGGCCTTTGTGACATCCCCCCGATACGCTCTCCTTCCTCACACTAGACCTCTGCTACACATTTTCATCCTACGTTAGCCCTATGCTATGTTCTATCATATTTTCTTCTGCGCTCCTCACTCTTGTTACACGTCATTTTGTCACCATTAGGAAAGTGACCATCAATCTGGATCTTTCGCTATCCACCAAAGTGTTCCAAAGTGTTCCAAAGTATTCCCATGCAAGGTTGGAAGATAAAAAATCCTAAACATAATGAGAATTATGGATTAATTTTCCCAAAAACATATTTTTGAACACTTGTGTAGTTCCCTAGCAAGATTATGTGGATACGCAGATTTGACCATTAAATCTGGCGCAAAATTTTTCTCTATCTTCCATTGTGAACTGTGCACATGACTCAACGAAAATAAAAATAAAAAGTGAATTCTAGAAGCTTTGTTGGGTGAATATTTCTTAACTTAAAGCTTCTAGTTGATGCTTACTCGGGCCTAATCCATTTATTCATGGAACTAATTCCCTCTCTTTGTGGAACCATAATCCCTCCTTTTGAGGATCTCATCCCTTAGGAAGAGGATCTCAGACCTCCTCCTCTTGGACTATAAATCAAACATAGATCTAAGGGTTATAAAGGACTACTAAAGGTAAAATTATGCTACTGAAATAGGGCTAGAAGGCTTGTCATCTAAGGAGAATATTAGAGACCATTGGAAGGAGCCATACTTCATCAAGACTAGGTTGTATTATTGCTTCATTCTTGAGATTAATACAAAAGAGTGTTTATTTCCCATTATATTGTTCAATGGAGTCGATGTATTGTGTATTTGCTTCCATAGTTCCATTGATAATGATATTAGGTAGTAGTTTCCTTGATCACTAGTATGAGTTTTATTGATTAGTTTATCTATCGTATGCCTTTGATATTTTGTTGTTACTATGGTTGCAGATCTAGATTCTAAGAATTTAAGAGTTGCATCAAACCATAGTGAGGATATTCATCATGCATTTCATTTGAAAGGTATGGACCTCATCTTCCACCATTCTTGTTTATGATTAAATAGGAATGAACTCAGGGAAATATTTACTAGTTTGTTTGTTTGTTACTAGAGTCGGTCATTGAATCTAGGGAGATTTATTTTGTCCACATAAGCAATTTATCCGCCATAACAAATTGGTGACTCCGCTGGGGATTGAACCCAAAATCTCTGTTTTCGTATAATGCGTGCACCTCCAAATCCTTTTCACCTAATCATTATTTTTGGTCCTTTTTCAAAGTGAGGCATCAATTTAATTACATGTAACCCTCATTCGGCCAGGGGGCATGGGTATATTATCCTAACTGTGGATTATTTTAAAAAATGGGCCAAGGAGATGCCTACATATAAGGATGATGGAAAAATTCAGCTATTTTCATATTCAATCATGTGATTGCTAGGTTCGGTGTTCCACAATCCATCGTCACAGACCAATGTGGTATCCATTTTTTAAATTTTATGATGACCGAACTTACTACAAAACTAAGCTTGCATCATGATAGTTCAAATCCATATTACCCGCAAGAAAATGGCCAAGTAGAAACCATAAATAAGGTTTTTACTATCATGATTAAACGGATTTTCAGAATTCAAAAACGAAATTGGCATCTGATTCTTTTTCCAGCCTTGTGGGCATATTGTACCTCAGCAAAAAATTCAACCAATTTTACTACCTTCCAGCTGGTTTATGATCTGGAAGTAGTCTTGCGTATTGAATGTTAAATATCATCATTAAAACCGGAAATCGATTTATTACCAGCCACTTCTGCAGAGGAAGAATGTTTTTTATACTTAGCACTATCAGATGAGACTTGTCATGATGTTGCTTTAGCTAGTGAGACTCATACTAAACGAGTTAAGGCACATTTTTATCAAAATGTAAATCCTCGCTCATATCCATAAGGCGACCTAGCCTTGGTTTGTGATCAAGAGCATAATAAATTAGGTGTTTGTAAATTCGAGCCCATGTGCATGGTCCTTATATTGTAAAACGTTTATGGCAAAAGGAGATTATGAGCTAGTTGACTATGATGACATTTCCTTAGGAAAGCCCATAAATAGTCTTTACCTAAAGAAATAATATGCTTAATTCACTCCATGAATACTTTGTACATTGTTGTATCATATTTTTGTGTGTATGCGGAAATTTTTAAATTATTTTTACGAGTTTCTTCTACTTCTCCTGCTTATCTTGTTTTACACTTGATTTGCATATGTTGATGCTCCCCCAAACTTACATTGGATTTTCCGATGGAGCTAGTCATAATACTCAGAATTTTTCTTCTACAGCTTGTGATATTTATTCGCCCACTGATGAGTTAGTTAGTATTCATGGAATATTCCTTGGTCAAACAACGAATAACATTGCAGAATATAGTGCAATTATTGAGTTATTATCTCATGCAATTTCATTTGGTATTCTTCGATTGATCATTAGGTTAGACTCTCAACTCATAGTATTAAATTTAAATGGTATCTATTTAGTAAGAAGTTCCAAAATGTTAATAATGTTTTTACGGGTTCATCTCTTGGAGAGAGAAATTGATTACATTGAATATAGACACATTCCAAGACATTTAAACACATTAACTAATGCATTGGCTAATTATGTGTTAAATCGACATGTAAGAAAGAAAAACAATATACATCCACATGTTGCACAAGAGAAACGAGATAATAGTAGTATTTTCCATTAATAAAAATGTTTGTAAAAATTTTGGCTTTAAAAAATGTCATCCAAGACGTATGAGGCCTCGTGGCCTTTATTATCAGAATATTTCAATATATCAAAAAATAAAATCTAGCCCTAAGACTAGCAGCTAAGCATGGTGATCGTGGTAACAAAAAATGGCACGAACTACTCACTGTAGCAATAATTTTATCAACCCGAGAACTCCAACAGTATGCCTCTAGTAACGAAGAGGCAAATCATCAATTCCAATATCTAGGATGTCTAGAGTCATCCTCTCCAGGTTGTTCTCGATCTTAGTTAATACCTCATTTTCATCGGGGTTTGCTACCACAAGAGTTGTTGGCTGATCATCACCTTTTTCAAATTGACGTAATGTTGCTATTCTGACTGAGCCCACATCTACAAGATTATTTTAAATAGTTAGTCTTGGATGTCAAAAAACAAAACAAAAAATTGAAAACACAAAACAACCAAAATGTGAAATTTTTATGTATGTCACCCCATTGCATCCCTACAGGAAGTGTCACTAGTGTAATCCATGCCCAAATATAGGTATTCCTCGATCATGATGATTTGGCACTCCAGCCACCCAAAAATTCAGGAGTGTATCTCACAACTGGGCCACCACAACCTCTGTGGTGTGCCATCAAAAAAACCCATTGTAGCATACAAGGATCTTGAGGTCCTCCTACATCTATAGATACATGTGGGGAAAGAAGTGGAATCCTTTCCAAAGTAAATGAGATCACAATGGCACCATAACCAAATATTTTGATTCTTCCAATATTTTCTCTAGTCAGTTTCTCTTTCATATTGGCAGCAACCCCCTCACACCAATTGAAAATGGTAGGTTGTGAACAATCCACTGAAATCTACATTTCGGCCTTAGTGAGAAAATGAGGTGTTTCACTTCCACACAATCGTGCAATAGTGAATGTGATGGTTCTCAATGGAAACCTGTTAATATTTTTTATGTCGATTCTTCCATCTTTGAGTTGGGACCCTCAAAAAAAATGTTGTCGTAGGTAATTTTGTGTTGTTTATCCACTTGGTTTATGCCCATATAATGAGATATCAATCCCATGATGTGATAGCCCAGTCAGAAAATAGATGTTATATGCATCTATGGTAAGTCTTTGGTCTCCTATCTGGAAACATTTTTCCTGAACATTCCATGTTCTTACCATCCATGTCAGCAAATCTAGCTAAGCCTTCATACCGAGATCATGAAGAATTTGTATAAACCACAATATCTTAAGGTTTGTAGTGTTGTTGGGTCATTTAAATCTTCCACATCTTGAATCCCATGTTCTCTTTCCCTCCACTCCATTTTTGCAAGTGAAAATCCTGAAAATAAAAGTAGAGGATGATTAGAAAAGAATATGATGAATTTTTCAAAAACAATTGGGTGTTTTATTCATGTTTTCAAAACCCTCAGCGTTGTGTGCAGCCCTCTTTTATAAACGGAGTGAATTTGTGTGGTTTCCCTTTGGGAAAACCACGCAAATCATGATTTTCAGTGTAAAAAAAAGGGTTGGGGTGAGCAGACTCGATGAAGGGTAACTACGCACACCAAGGGCGAAATTTATTTTCATAAAACCTCCCTAAAAATGCTAAATATATTGGAAATGCAAAATCTGAGCAATCAAAATGAAGATAAAGGAAATATCTCTTACTTGGAGAAATAGGTTCATGAATTGGTCCATTAGTTTGATAGGAATCTACCTCTAAAGTTTTTGGTAAAAATGCACTCTCAATGGCTCTCAAATGGTAAAAACACAAATGGTAAAAATATTTTTACTTTTTGGGATTTTGGATTTTATAGCCATTTTAGGCTAATTGAAATATTATTTTTTCCCCTTAAACCTTTGAAAATTCAAACTTTTATGTTTTTGTTATATTTTTTAGCATTTACCATAATTTTGTGAGTTTAAATGTGAGAAACAAAGGTTTAATTATGAAAATGAATCATTTTGGCAATGAGTAAACTTTTGTCACTTTTTTGGGCTCTTAAAAATTACTAAAAAGAGAAACATTGGAGTTATCTTTAAGCTCTTTTCTAACTCTCAAAATGTGAAAATATTGTCAAGTATAGTTGTTTGTTTCGAACTCATTGAAGAAAATGAAAAAATGTCTGCTTGATATAAGTTTACTTCTTTTAGGGATCATGTGGACCATTTACAAAAAAGGTACATGTTGACTAATCATGCTCAATAGAGTTTTGTCCTACATTATTTTACCTTTTTTTGAGCTAGAGAGAATAAATTCATGAAAAATGACATTTCAGAGTTTACTTATGTTTCTCTTGACTCCTTAAAAATGAAAAAAAAAATGAGCATAACTTTCTTTGGGCTCGGTAAAATTTACGTTGAAAGAACTGAACGAGTTTTCTTTTTGTGTCTTTTCTAACTCTTTAAACATGAAAACAACGTCGATTTTTCCCTTCATTGGACTCGTAAAACATAAATAGTGCAGGACTCGTCAATCATGACAATACCAAACCACTTCTTCCTAGGGTTCGTTAAAAATACTCTAAAGGACTCATCCAAAGGATGAGCTTAAAGTACAAGCATATGTTATCCTCCTTAATCTTGCACAAAAATAAAGAGGTACTTTCTAGTAATGGTGGGGGGGAATTGGGAAGAAACATTTTTTTTCTATTACAAAAATTAGTATGTCACCCTTGAACATGACACTTCATCACCTTTGTGTCTGGGTTGGGAAATTAATTTTTCTCCTCACACCTCATTGAAATTATTTAGTTTGGCTTTGGGTATTAATTTTTGAGTCAAATGTTTCCAAGTCAAAATGTCGTGTCGCTAATATGTTCAAGAGAAGTCCAATCTCAGTTAAAATTACCTTGCAATTTGTATCCTTCAATCGCGTCGGTCATCCCTGAGTCAATCCTAAATTACTTCAAATTTGTTCTTCAAAACTTGATGTGAGTTTCATGTTGTAGGCCCTCCTACGATGGGTTTCTTCCTATCGACTTTAGCTCATTATCTAGGAAGTTAATCTAGAAACCTTCTTCAGTACCTTGGACCCTGCATGCCCTAATGGAAGTTTTCTCGCCTTCTCATCATTGACCTTTAATCGAATGATTCTATGAGTGTTCGACTTCAGGACATCTTTTCACACTTCATAGATTGTACTGGTAGTACCTTGAGAACCGTTTTCATTATTGGTGGTTTCCTTCGCACTTGTTAACAGTTCACATCATTGACAGGTAATCAAGTGGTTTCTACCATGTTCTACTTCGAGACATTCACTCACATGGTTAAATTCGTACTATGGATCGATAGAGATTGAGATCAAGACCCTAGATCTGGTTTCATCCATCCAAGATGTGTGGATTTATGTATTCATGATTGTACAAATAGATCCATATTTTATTTTTGGGTCCATATTGTGTCTATTGTTGACATGAATCTTTAGGTATTTCCCTACTAATTCATTGAGATATTTATGCTCTGAGTATGGGAATACCTACCTTAGTGATGATTATATATTGTATTGTAACCCTTGATTGATTATTGTAGGTCTCCAACCATGGTCTCTACTCTGAAATTTGGCATGATAAATCACTTCAGTCCTCAAAAATATTTTCTAACTTTACACTTTAAGGGGGAATCTATTACACGTCATTTTGTCACCATTAAGAAAATTACCGTCAATCTGGATCTTTCACTATCCACCAAAGTGTTCTAAAGCATTACCCTAAAAGGTTAGAATCTAAACAATCCCAAAGAGAATGAAAATTATGGATAACTTAGTCCAAAAACCTATTTTTGACCACTTGCACGGTTCCCTAGCCAGATTCTGCACATACAAATTTTTGACCATTAAAGGTAGCACAAAATTGCACTCTATATTCCACTATGAATTGTGCACATTACTCAACGAAAGTAAAAATTAAAAGTGAATTCTAGAAGATTTGTTGGGTGAATATTTCCCAACTTAAATCTTTGATTTGATGCTTACTAGGGCCTAATCCCTCTGTTCATGGAGATAATTTCCTCTATTTTTGGAACCATAATCCCTCCTTTTGAGGATCTCATCCCTTAGGAAGAGGTTCTCAAACCTCCTCCTCTTGGCCTATAAATCAAATACAAACCCAAGGGTTAGAGAGGATTGTTGAAGGTAAACTTATGTTGTTGAAATAGGGTTAGAAGGCTTGTAATCTAAGGAGAATATTGGAGACCATTGGAAGAATCCATACATCATAGGGCTAGGTTGTATTACTCCTTCTTTCTTGAGATTAATACAAAAGAATGTTTCTTCCCACTGTATTGTTCAAATGATTTGATTTTTTGTGTATTTTCTTCCATTTTTCCATTGATAATGATATTAGGTACTAGTTCCTTTATCATTAGTATGAGTTGTATTGATTCATTTATCTATCATATGTAGTTGATCTTTTGTTGTTACTATGTTTGTAGGTGTGGATTCTAAGCATTGAACAGATGCATCAAAACATACTGAGGATCTTTTTTGAGCATTACTTTTGAAATCTATGGATCTCATCTTCTACCATTTTTTTTTATGATTCAATAGGAATGAACTCAGGGAAAGATTTACCAGTTTGATTGTTTGTTACTAGAGTCAGTCATTAAATCTAGGGAGATTGTTCTTTTCCGCATAAACAATTTTTCCACCAAAACAAATGCTACTGCATGGTCCTACCTATACCAAAAAATTTCAAAAAAATTATGGGTCCTAACAAGCCCCCAACACAAAAATGTGGCTCGTCCTCGAGCCACTTAGTGCTTTATGAAAATAATTTGTTCCCCTACAGCTTTATGAAAATCATCCCAATTTTCTTATTGTGCTTTGATCTTGGCTACAATGTGCTTTATTCCAGCAGTCGATTCCTCAATGACTGCGTTAGTGTCCTCGTTGTTCAAGGTTTTCACGTTTTTCAACATTTCACTGAATTCATCTACAAATCCCATAATTATTTCCTAAATATCTTTCCATGGTTGTTGTTCCTCACAGAGCCTGCTCGTGATTTCCTTAAGTCATTCCTTATCTTGTATAGCTTTCCTTTTCATGGTAAGACTCATTTTTGTCATGGTTAGGTCAATGTGGTGGAGTTGATCGTTTATCGCTTTGACCTACTCATCCATCCTCTATATTTCCAGAACCTCAAATATTTTGTTCCATAATTGGTCACCTTGTTCTATCACTTCCTGAAACTTCCTTTCGTAGGCTAAAATTTTTTCTTTCTTCCGCGGGACCCTTTCCTCTCATTTTTGATCCTCTGTCAACATTTGTATCTCCCTTTTGGTGGTAGCTTCTGCTACAAGCACCTTGAGCTCCTGAATAGATTGTTTTACCTCCACCAACATATCTTGCGAGGGGGTGGGCTCCTCTACCGCACCCTCAATTAACTCTTCATAAACTTGCATAAGGGCTTTGCACAATTCTAGCTCACTATTCTTTAGCTTTTGTTTCTCTTGGTGCTGTTGTTTCTTTATTCCTCTACTCTATCCCAAACCCTCTGCCATAACCCTGAGCCAGTCATGTAATGCTCATGTTTCCTTGTGTTGAAACTATATCAAATCCTTTGTCTCCAATCCTGACAGTGCAGCTGGTGAGCCTTGGTATTGCACCAAGAATGCTGCAACTCCCAGGGGCTGCCCTACTTTAATTTATCAACCTGACGTTCGTACAAACTTTTAGGTGACAGTGAGATATACACAGCAGATGCATTTTGTTCATGTCATCCTCTTCTGCTTCACGAAAGGGTGTTATTTCTTAAATTATGAGAACAACTGGAAAGTAAATTGCTGGAAAGAAATGACAGAAAGGAAACTGAACTAAATTGCTGGAAAGGAATGCCAAGAATGAAACTAATTTAATTTGTAGAAAACAGATAGCAGAAAGGAAATTAATTCTAAACCACACTTAACTTGCCCAAACGGCTAAATGCACTCTACCTATCCTATGATCTATCTACCATACTCCTATCCATGCAACTAAACTATCCATGCCTTAATTTTAATTAAAAAGAATTGATTTGCATCCTAGAGGGAATAAAAATGGCTAAGAGGGCCAATGGGGGGGTTTAACACATGAAATGAGGTTTGGAAGTGGAAATAGGGGGTTAAACCCTTAGAAAAATTTATGATAGTGTGAGAAATGGCTTTGGAGCAAACAGAGGGGGTTAAACCCTTAGGAAACCTTATTATAACGCAAGAAATGACTATAGAGCGAGAATAACTCAGAAATGTGATGGCAGAATGTGATGGACAGCAGAAGTTGCGATGTGTGATGTTGCAATCTCAACTTCGCAAGCTTAAATGGATGGCAGTAATGACTTAACGGAATGAACTAAATGGCGTGTAGTGTGAAGTACGAAGAGTGATGTGGCGGGTCGTGAATCACAATATCACAAGTTTACAAGGGTAGCGGTAAGGATTAACGGGAATAATCTAAATGGTGTGCAGTGCGAAGTGCGAAGAGTGCATGGCAGGTCGCGAATCGCAATATCGTAAGTTTACAAGGGTAGCGGTAAGGATTAACGGGAATCAACTAAATGGTGCGCAGTGCGAAGTGTGAAGAGTGACATGGTAGGTCGTGAATCACAATATCGCAAGTTTACAAGGATAGCGGTAAGGATTAATGGGAATAAAATAAAATGTGTGAAATATGATTTACGTAGCGGTAAAGGTTGTGGGAAGAGATTTGCGATGTGGTAAGTTCTGCGGGATGTGAGGTGCGATGGGGATGACGTGGCAGTGGAAAAAGCTAAGAGTTGCGATTTGCGATTTCACAATCGCAAAGAAGGAGCGGTCAGTGTTAAGAGTAGAAGGTAACCGGTGTGAAGTGCGATTTATGATTTCGTAATGTCACAATAGCAAGGAATGGGCGATAAGTGTTAAGGTAATCGTTAAATGTTGCGATTGCAAAGTGCGACGTATGGTGGTGGGAGTCTCGAGGAGAAAAGGCGAAGGTTGGGTTTTCGGTGGTTCTATATGGTTTTTCACATTTTTTTCGTAAAAAGGGTAAGGTGGTCGTGAACGGAGAAAAATAGAGAAGTAAGGTTGAAGAGCTTAAGGGTGTTTGAAAGAAGGTAACTGCAGTGCTAAGGTGAGAAGTAAAGGAGGGAAATGGATGCATAAGAGCATTTCTCAGAAGTGAAGCACACATGTGGATTCATGTACGGGAAACAGACAGAAATGCGGGATGAAATAGTGAAGGAAAGGCTTGGACTTGGTAATACAAATTCTTCCCCGAACTCGAGCAGAAAGAAATTTTGGCCTATGGGAAGGTTTTCCCCTGCTCAAACTCTATTGACAGAGATGAGAGGGGGGAGACTTGACCACAGTTTTGGATTTTTTCCTCTATTTCACCATGCATAAGCAATTAAAAATACAACAACACAAAAACTAAATAGCAATGAAACTTATCAGAAGACGATCTAACTTAAATGACAGTAGAAAAACTAGCTAAATAACAGGAAGGAAAAGATAATAATAGAAGAGAAGTTGAGGCACATGGATTGGGCCCTAACCCACAAGCCTAGCCCTCTGAACTTAAATCAATCAAATGAAATCAGTCTACTCATTTCATAAAAGAATAAATGCATGCATCTCTGAAAGCTTCGATTCCTGAATAAAACAAAAATCTTCAATAGTTCACAACAATAATTCTAAATGGAAGTGAGACTAGGATAGACTAACTCTTCCTAGCTCTAGCTCTGCTCTATTTATTCTATAGGGAAACTAGCAAAAACTCCCTAGAAAATGGTGATTGAGTCCACTGGACTCCAAGTAAACCAATATTGAGTGCTCTCCTCTTTGAGTTGCTCGGCTGCCTCTAGAATTCTAATTCCGGGAGAGAATCCTTGGGGATCCTTCGGCTACTTGTGGAATTCAAATTGCTAGAGAGAATCTTTGGGATCCTTCGGCTACCTCTAAGGGTGGAAAATCCTCCTATAATTTCGCCTTGTTGTCTCCTCCAATTCTTTGTGATAAAATATTTATAAAAAATCTTAACAAATCATGGTTTTCTGCACTTAAACTTATATCAGTAACTCAGATTATTTTAGCCTTAAACACCACCTATACTAGCATCATAAACCCAAATAATAATAAAAATGCAAGAAAAAGATATCTAAGAAGGAAAAAAGGTGACTATTAACCCCTCCAAATATGTCTAATGATGGAGCTCATCATCACCCCCCTATTGAATGGTTACTCATCCTCTGAGCAACTGATCCTCCCCCTCCATTTCCTTCAAAGCTTTGACAGCCCCCTTGATTTCCTGAGGAAGAAGTGTGGGAGTTTCCCCAAGCGGGTAAAATCCATCATTCTTTTCTACATTCTCTCATTCTCTATTTTGTGCATCTGTGTCCTCTTCATCGTTCAGCCCCAACAGCAAAGGTGGGTTGAGATTTAGTCCCAACCATCGGATCTTTTTGGCCTGCATGGCACTCTTGTATAATGGTGCCCTTTCCAATGCACCCCTCGGTCTTTCTAGAGTATGATACTCCCTATTCTTGAGGCTATGTGGGAGGTTGTTCCATATCCTTTGGTTGGCCATAATGCACTCCTCTTCTGTCTAACTAGAAACATCATCAAAGTGGCCTATCACCTACTTTTTAGTCTAAAGGTAGCTTTCAACCAGTGTAGGGTTTTTTTCAAACTCTCGATGGTTAAGGATGACTCCTCTTGGGCTGAACACTTCTGGTCTGAGATATAAGGGTTCTCTATTTCTTCTTCCCATGACCTTCCATATCTCTTTGGCTCTATTATCCTCATTCACCATCCAAGATTCTAGAGCCATTAACTACATATCCCCCATTGTAGGATTCAGGTCCCAAATCTCCAGATTTTTCAACACAAATTTATGCATATAAAACTTTGCCATCTTTGCCTTATCAACTATGTTGGCTTACTTGTAGAAATTTATGAATTTCCTACAATCTTGGAAAGGGAGTGATCCATGGGAGGATAGAAACATATGTACCAATCAAATAGGTAACTGAACTGGTACCTACTTTTTTGAGGTAGCAAAAAAAGCACCCGATTTTGAAAAGTGCTAATGTAGAATCACCTCTTCTTCTTTTTTGCATATTTTTGACGCTTGAATTTTTTTATGTATGAAGTATGAACATTTGTTTTAAGATGTTAGTGATTTCCATGCTAATTTTGAAAAGTGTCGATGCATCGTCAACCATTTTTTTAGAGTGGTGATTTTCATGCTAATTTTGAAAAATGTTGATGCAGCATCAACCAATTTTTTTTTAGAGTGGTAATTTTCATGTTGGTAATAAAACATAAAAATAAGATAAGAAAAACATGACAAAAAAACTCAAATATAAAAAATATATATATAATTAATAAAAAAACCAATAAAAATGTAAAAAAAACAAAATTAACTCGTAAAAATAAAAAATTTAAACAAAAATAAATAAATAAAACAAACAAAAAAATCGAAAATTAAATTAAAAAATGGAGAAAAATTCAAAAAAATACATAATTTAAAGAAAAATATAAAAATTGAACCAAATAAATAAAAAACATCAAAAACTTTTTTTTCCAAGTTATATATATATATAAATAGAAAAATTAAAAACAATTAAAATTAAAATTAAAATATAAAAATAGAAAATAATTAAAATTAAAATTAGAAAAAAATTAATAAGAAAAAAAATAATAAATTTTAAAATAATAAAAAATTAAATTAAAAAAAATCACAAAACTTAAAAATTAAAAAGAAAAATAAAACAAAATTTTAAAATAAAAAAAATGAAGATTAAAAAACCAAAAAGGAGATAAAAAGCATTTTTCAAATATATATATATATATATATATATATATAATTGTTTTTAAACTTAAATCATTTTAAAATTTAAAAATGAAAAATAACAATAATAATAATAAATAAAAGTTAAAAAGAAGAAAAAATGATTGGTGTTAGGGCTTGCAGTCGAATGGTTGCCGCCGCTGCCATCGCTGAAGCTACCCCTCCAGCGTCTGCACCTCCCGGGCTTGCTTTGGAGGCCGATAAGACATCTGCTGCAAAACCAGTTTCGGCCCTCAGCCGAAGGATCTTGATACCGAATTTGAAAACCGCCTCCAAAATCTCTGCAGCGGCCGCAGACACAGAGGAGGATCTCACTGCACATTACATTGCCGTGGACAACTTTGCAGATGCTAAGCGAACTGCTGCTTTCACAGCAGCTATAGAATATGCGCTCCTCTGTGAAATATACACGCCACTGAGCCAAACTCTTCCTGCCGATACTGTATGCGGCGCTAAAGACGTTCACTCGAAACTCAAAGACTCTGTTTCAGATTCTTTCCAGCGGCTTTTGGGTTGCCCGGATCTGCTTGAAAGGAATGCAAGGAAGCTCTCTTGGGCGGGAAACAATACCCATTTCCTTGGCTGCTCGCCTCTTTCTTCAACTTCTTCCTACCCTCTGCAGCAAGACCTGGAAACGTTGAATCTACAGAGTACCTGTTCGCTCTCCTCTAAAATTTGCAGAGGCAAGCTGAAGTCTGCAAATCACTCTGTTTTTTTTCAGATCCAGCTTCTGCTCCTTTCCGGAAAAACCCTGTTGCAATGGGTGAGCTCCTTGGATCTAGTGTAGGATCTCAAGCAAGCACTTGAACATAGGCTGGGGATTCCAAGTGCATTACAAAGACTTATCTATGAAGGTAAACAACTTGAGGAACCTTACCCCCTCTCTTTTTATAGTATTAACAGAAATGCATCTATTGTTTTCACCCTTCGTCTGAGAGGGGGAGCAACTGGACGGTCATCTACAGCTCCTGCTTTTTCCTATAAAGATGTTGTCCATGCTCAGACACACAAGACACCAACTCCACCAGCCAAGGCTCCCACGCCTTTTTTGGTCGACAAACTAGAAGAAATCCCCTCCATTGAAATTGCGCATCCAACGCTGGATGAGCAAATCCAAAAGTATGCAGAGTTTTCCATCATTTGCAGGTTTAATGGACTATGGCCACGCACTGTAGATCTCTACCAGTGGATCCACTCCAACTGGACCAACAACTGCAAGGTTTTATTCTACTCAAAGGGCTTCTTCATTGTAGTGTTTGCATTCAGCGAAGACTACCAAAAAGCCTTTACAGAAGGCCCTTGGTTCTGGGGCACAGCAAGTTTATTCCTCACCCCCTGGTTCCCAGATTTCAATCCTTCCATTGCAGTCATCACCAAGCTTCCCATTTGGGTCAGACTTCCTAACCTCCCAGCGCATCTATGGCACTTCGTTGTCTTCCAATGGATTAGAAATACGCTAGGCCGTTTTCTTGCCATAGACACTTCGAGGAGGGAAAATGGAATATACACCTTCGGAAGAATCTGTGCAGAAATAGATATGAGAAAAGGTCTGCCCAATCAGATTAACCTCAAGATTGGGACTTCATTTGGACTCAGACCCTAGACTATGAGAATACAGCCTTCTGATGCCGACACTGCCATCAAACAGGGCACCTTCAGAGCTCATGCCCCTCGATTCCTGCCCAAAAGAAGAAAGTCAATGATAAGAAGAAATCCAAAAGTTGGAAACCTTGTGATCCCCCCCCCATGGATGATGTTGAATCCTTCAGCTCGGATGAAGAGGAGGGGGAAGAAGAAGAGCAGAAATCAAAGCAGTCACAGGATACGCCTACGGCATGCCTCGAGGAATCTAATGTTCCACCGAACTCACAGAAAAGAACTCATGAGTCTTCTCCCTCGGACTCAGACAAAGAGACCTCTCCAACAGCCTAGAACAGTTTGCAAATCATTCCAGCTCAGCCACATCATCTTGGTTGGGTCAAAGTTAGTAAAAAGAAAGGGAAAAAATGTCGAATGGATGATTCAACCCATGCTGGGTAGAATCCCTGTTTAGCCCTTGTTACCTTGTCTTTTCTTGTTTCTTTTGCTTATTGCATTGCTCTCTTCATGGTTTCACTCAGGGGCCGAGGTGGACAGTTTATATTTTCCGGCTGCCTGTTTTCTTGCTTCTCTTGTTTGTAACTTCATATTGTACCATATGCTCTCTTAATAGAATTAGTTTTACTGAGAAAAAAAATAAATAAATAAATAAAAGTTTAAAAAAATCATTTTTCAAATTAAAATTTAATAAATAAATTAAAAATTTTTTAAAAAAAATTAACCGAAAAATATTAAATTTAATAATAATATAAAAATTAAAAAATTAGAATAAAATATTAAATTTAATTTAAAAAAAAATATGAAATATAATAATAAATAAATAAATATTAAAATTTCATAAATAAATAAAATCGATTTACAAAAATATATATTAATTGCGTCGCCCAGGTGGCGGTGGGAAGTCAATTCCAAGAATCAACCTGGAGAGGTCGATTCCAGGAATTGACATAGGGAGGTCAATTCCGGGAATTGACCTGGGGAGGTCGGTTCCTGGAATCGACCTGGGGTGGTCGATTCTGGAAATTAGCATCGACCTCCCAAGGCCAGTTCTTGAGGTCGATCTGAGAATCGATCAGGCGAGGTCGATTCCGGGAATTGAGCTGGGGAGGTCGATTCCCAGAATCGACCTGGGGAGGTCGATTCCCGGAATCGACCTGGGTATGTTGTTTCCTGGAATCAACCTCCTACCCATATCGATTTTTTTGTTTTTTTATTTTTATTTTGTATTTGTATTTTTAATTTTTAATTTTTTTATTTATTAAAATTTAATATATATATTTTTAAAATTTAATTTTTTATTTTAAAATAGAAATTCTTTTGTTTTTAATTTAATAAAAAGTTAATTTTTATTTTTGAAATTTAATTTGTTTTTTTAATTTAATATTTTTTATTTATTTTTATTTTTTAACTTTAAAAAAAATAAAATAAAAGTGCATTTTTCAAATTAAAATTAAAAAAATTTAATAAACAAATTAAAATTTAAAAAATAATAATAAATAAATTAAAAATTAAAAATAAAAAATCTAAAAATATTAAATTTACTAAATTAAATATTAAATTAAATTAAAAAAACAAATATGAAACACAATAAATAATAAAAATAAATAAATAAATTATTAAAAACAAAAAAATTATTATTAAAATTTCATAAATAAATAAAAAATCAAATTTAAAAAAAAAAAAAAAAATATTTAATTGTGTCGCCTAGGTGGCAGCGGGAGCTCAATTCCAGTAATAGACCTGGGGAATCGACATGGGCAGGTCGATTTCGGGAATCGACCTGGGGAGGTCGATTCCGGGAATCGACCTAGGGAGGTTGATTTTTTTAATAGTCCTAAGGAGGTCGATTCCAGAGGTCGATTTCGGGAATCGACCTCGGGAGGGCAATTCCCGGAATCGACTTGGGGATGTCGATTCTCGGAATCGACCTAGGGAGGTCGATTCTTGGAATCGACCTCAATCGACCTCCCGCCCAAGTCAATTTTTTTTTTTAATATAATTTTTTATTTTAATTCTAATTTTAAATTTTAAATTTTTAAATTTATTAAAATTTAATATTTTTTTTTCTAATTTAAATTCTTTTGTTTTTAATTTAATAAAAATTTAATTTTTATTTTTTAAATTTAATTTGTATATTTTAATTTTATTTTGTTTTTTAAAATTTATTTGTTTTTTTAAATTTGTTTTTTTAATTTAATATTTTTTTGTTTTTGTTTTTAAATTTGTTAACTTTTAATATATTTTTAAATTTTATTTTTTAAAATGTTTTTTATTTATTTTTTTATTAATTTTTTCTCTTAATTTTTTATTTATATTTTAATTAAAAAAATGTAATGAAATTTTTTTTTTCCATTATTATAAAATGTTTTTTTCTTTTTCTTTTCTTTTTTTTATTTTTATTATTCTAAAATTTTTGTTTCAACTCTTTCCGTTTTCGGGGTGTTTTTTGCACTTAAAAATTGGCTTTTACGTCTATTTTTAAAAATGTTGAAAATCCCCCCCCCCCCCCCCCCCCCCAAAAAAAAAATGGTTATTCCACAATACAAATTTTCATTTTCGGGGCGTGTTTTCTAAAAAAAATTGGCTTTTTCTTCCATTTTTAAAAAATGTTGAAAATTTACCCCGAAAAAAAAAAAAAAAAAAAAAAAGAAGAAGAAGAAGGTTATTCCAGAACACAACTTTTTGTTTTCGGGTTGTCTTTCATGGTTTTTTTATGTTTTTTTGGTTAGAGTTCCTGTTTTGAGGTAATAGTTTTCGTTTGATCAGTAACTATGTTTAGAGTGTTTATTTGAAATAGAAGTCGTTGTTCTCTGAGGTACACATCATATGAGTCAGAGGGGAATCTATGTTGAAAGGATTTTATGCATAAGTCCACCATGGTGGCTACTTGCTCCTCTTTTTGCTGCAATTGCTCCTTTAGCGCTACATTCTCTGCCTGTGCCTTCTGCAGCTGCTCCTTCAGAGATATTTCTTCAATTCTTTCCTCCCCCCTTGGTGATTCTTCAATGATTGTTGGGCTTATGGGAGAATTTTCTGGCTTTCTCTGATTCTTGTCAACTCTGGAATACCTAGAGGTCTACCTTTTTCTTTTTTCGCTCAGAGGATCCATGGTGGCAGTTATCTTTTCGTAGTGGATGTGATGTTGGGTTGTGAGTCTGTGTCTCGCCCACTTTCTGCTATCTCTATGACTTCTATGGCCATCTCTTCTATTTTACTTTGGCCCTTTCTCTCTCTCTCTCTTCTTCTTCTTGTTCTTCTTGCTTCTACTGGTTCTTCCTCCTCTTCTTCTGGTTCTTCTTGTTTCTTCTGGTTCTACCCCGAGTTTCTTATTTCTTTCTTTTTTCTTTCTGGTTCTTCTTCTTCTTCTTCAAGCGTTGCATGCTTCTGTCGATCCTCCCCCTCTAAAAATTGTCAATTCATTGGTTTGGATGAGGCGTCATATCCTTTTATTAGATGATGCAGCTAAATTTGGAGTGCCAATATAACTCCGCTCAGCTCCAATTATGTCGTAGAAAATTGGTTCCTCCTCCCTGTTAATCAAGATGGACTATGTGTTTTCCTCCCCTTGTTCTCCTCTACTCCACTGATTTAAATTTTTTCTTTTGCATGCCCAAGTGGCGTGTACTCCGAGTTTTATTCCAACCATAACTCACGGTGGTGGCTGAGTTAACTGGCCACCTTGCTGCCCCTCAAACTCTAAGTCTGCAAATTAATTATTTATGGCTATTATGAATGTGTAGCAAGGGGTGAGAGCTTATACCTAAGTTTACCTGTTTTTTCCAAGGAGGTTGCAAGAGCTGGAGGTTTGAGACAACCCTTTTTAGATCCTACGTTCTTCACCATATTCATGTTCTCTGAGTGAGCAGCTTCCTGAATGAGCTACTAATCTTTGTCTGTTGTTTATCTCTTTTGTGGATGTCACCTGGGGTGCTTTAGATGCCATGGGTGGCATTCTCATTCTCCTGTAGTCTATTATGTAGCTACCCTTGTTGTTCTTCTTGGAATTCCATGAACAACTTTGTTTTTCAAGGAACTTCCTGATGTTTGTAGCAGTCTGTTTGTCTACTGCTTCTCTTGCTACATTGTGCTCAGGAATGGAAGAGTGTGGTATATGGAGGTGATGGAGGAAGTTATGAAGATGAATGGAGTGAATGATGGGATGGAAGGCAAGATAGAAGAAGGGAAAATAAGATGAATGATTCCCTATGTTTTCCAAAAACTAGTAACAGCCTGCAAAACAACAAACACAGAAAAACAGAGTGATACAGATGCATTTTTTGGTTTTGTTATTTTTCTCTTTTTTATTTTTTTCCAAAAGAAAATGGGCTACCTCCATGGAGGTTTTTAACCCACAAACCTGCCTTGGGCGCCTCGGAAAGGTTTTCACCCATGGATCTTTATTCTTTTTTTTTCCTTTTTTTTTTCTTTTGAGCAAGTGAGCTACCTCCATCGAGGTTTTCAACCCACAAGATTTTTATTTTTTCTTTTTTTCTTTAAGGAGGTGTGGGAAACTATGGATTTTCCCATCACATACATCTTGCTTCTTATTGAATTGATGAATTCTGCCCTTGACAAAGACTTCTTGTAAATTTTAAGTCTGTGACCATTGACAAGTGAGGGGATCCCTTCCTCATCTATGGTCTGATTTGAACTATGCCATTATCAAAGCATTTCTCCACGGTGTAAGGCCCCAACTATCTTGCCATCATCTTGCCTTTGAAGTCTTTAAACCTTGAACCATACAACAATGCCCAATCTCCTTCTTGGAAGGTTTTTTCTTTGATGTTCTTGTAATGCCATACCTTCCTTTGCAACTGAATTACCTCTGTGTGAAGAAGTTCTTGCATTCTAAACTCATCCAATCCATTTAGCTGCATCGACCTCTCTTTTTGGGCATTTATTAGATCTAGATTTAATTCAACTTCAATTCTTAAAGTATTGAATTCAAACTCAACTGAAAGTAGATCTTTCTTACCATAGACTAGTTCATAAGGAGTGAATCATGTTGTTGTCTTCCAAGTGGTGTTGTAGGCCCAAGTAGCTTCTCCCAATCTATCTACCCAATATTTTCTGCTGTTGCTCACAACCTTGGTGAGGATGCTCTCTAAAGATATTTTAGTTACTTCTAATTTCCCATTCGCCTTAGGGTGATAGGCAGTAGAAATTCTACGCTTAATCTTGTGCTTCCTCAAAATATTCTCAATGAGGTGAGAGGTGAACTATGATCCTTGATCAGTGCCTAATTATCTGGGATATAAAAATTTGCAAAACACATTCTCCCTCAGAAATTATGCTACTTTTTCTTCGGTTGCTACCTTCACTTCTTTTTCTTCAGCCCACTTTGTCAAGTAATCAGTGCAAACTACGATATACTTCTTTTGTCTAGATCGTGGATCAATGGGTCCAACAAATTCCATGCCCCACTTGTCAAATGGCTGAAGATCCACTTGAGGGTGTAAAGGCATTTCATCCCTTTGTGTGGGTTTCCCCATCCTTGGCACTGGTCACACCTACTGGTGTATCTTCTAGAATCTTGGTGAAGGGTAGGCCAATAGCAACCCGCATGCAAAACTTTGTAAGCATTTCTCTTTGAAGCAAAGTGGCCTCCACATGAGCTGTCATGACATTCAAAGAGGATATAAAAAACTTCTTCCTCCCTCCCACATCTTCTTATGATTTCATTAGGGCCTAGCTTCAAGAGATTCCCCCCAATCCATGTAAAAGGGGCACTTTTTCTGATGATTCTACTCCTCTCCCCCAATGAAATATTAGGAGGGAGTCTTCCAGCAACTAAGTAGTTGGCTATATCAGAAAACCATGGTGAGAGTGATGATATGGAAAAGATGTGTTCATCTGGCAACTGGTCATCCACCATTCCTTCTTCACCTGCAGGGAGAACTAACCTGGACAAAAAATCTGCAACAACATTTTCCTTTCCAGGTTTATCAACAATAGTCAAATCAAATTACTGCAAAAGTAACAACCATATAATTATTCTAGCATTAACATCTGGTTTTTTCATTAAATACTTTAAGGATGGGTGGTCATTATGAAAAAAGGTCTGATATCCACTGATATAATTCCTGAATTTGTTCAATGCATGGAAAATGGCCAACATCTCCTTCTCAGTAACAGTATAATTCAACTCGGCTTTGGACAAATTCTTGTTGATGAAATAAATGTCATAATGGATTTTTTCCTCTAATTGTCCTAATGTTGCCCCTACATCTTTGTTGGATGCATCAGTGTGGATGTGGAAAGGCAGAGTCGAATTTGGACCTCGAATGATGGGGGCAGTAGTCAACTGCTTCTTAATGAGCTCAAAAGCCTCTTGACAAGGACCGAACCAAATAAACTCAGAATATTTGGCTAAGAACCCAAATAATGGCGAAGTTATCTTGCTGAAATATTTGATGAACCTTATATAATAACCAGCTAAGCCTAAGAAACTCCTGACATCTTTCTGCTTTTCAGGAGCATGTACCCTTTTGATGATAGTGATTTTGTTCGAGTCTACCTGTATTCCTGCTTGGGATATGGAGTGTCCTAATACAACCCCTGCTTTCTTCAAGAATTCACACTTTTTTGGGCTCAAGGAGAGATGCATCTCAATGCACCTTCTTAGTAATCTACCCAAATTGGAGAGAGCTTCCTGGAATTCATCCCCACATGGTGTGAAATCATCTATGTAAACTTCGACAGAGTCATGGACTACCTCAAAAAATATGCTCAGGAAAGCTCTCTGGAAGGTGGCTGGGGAATTTCATAACCCAAAGGGTAGGACTCTATAAGCAAAAGTACCCCAAGGGCAGGTGAAAGTAGTATTATCCTGGTCTTCAGGGCTGATTTGAATCTGATTGTACCCACTGAACCCATCTAAGAAGGAAAATAACTTCTTCCCTGCAAGGCTATCTATGACTTGGTATATAAAGGGAAAAGGGAAATGGTCTTTCTTGGTGGCTTTGTTAAGTTCTCGATAATCAACACAAATTGGCCACTTCCCATTCTTCTTTAGGACTAGGATAATAGGAGATACCCACTCACTATTGGATATAAGATATATGAACCCCACATCCAATAGTTTTTGCATCCCTTATTTGAATATGTCCTTTAAATCCGAGTTCATCCTTCTTTGGGGTTTTCTCACAGGCTTGCATCCTTATTTGATGTAAATGTGATGTTTTCATACTGAAGGATGCACCCCTTTCATGTCCTTGTAATCCCAGGCAAATGTTTCAAGATTTTCTTTCAAAAGTTGGCATAGCTACTTCTCTTCTTCATTTGAGAGGTTTGGGTTGATTTTCATAGATCTGGATGGGCCAAACTCGACAGCCTTGGTGGTTTCATAGGTTGTCTAAAATGAAAGCACTTCCATCTAAGGTTTCCTTTCAGACTCTTTGACTAGGGTTTAGAGAGGAGCGTTAGTGGAGGACTAGTTTTCAATGGCATGGTTGATGAGTTCATCTTCATCAAGTTGCCCCCCACTAAGGATAACATCTATGGTACACATAAGGGCATTTTTATATTACTCCTCTTCATCATCCTCCAACCATATAGGGAGATCATGATCAATAGAAGGTTGGGTTGGAGGATATAACACTAGTTGTTTAGACAAAGACCCATTTTTGATAGTCATGTTTCTGGCACGACAACTAATATAAGCATCTACAATGGCTAACCGAGGTCTTCCTAAGATGAGAGGATAACAATTAAACTTGTTTTTTGGCTGCAAGAACGGGAAATCTGTAGGATACTCCCAAGAGTCAATGGTAACCATAACATCCTCAAAAATTCCTTAAAGAGTTATTGTGGACCGATCTGCAAGTTGCAGAACTGTTGTGGTTTTCCTCAAAGTCCCTTGGAGATTAATTTTCAACATAGTTTCCTTGGTCATGATATTGATGGAATCCCCTAAATCAATCAGAGCATTGGGGACTATGACACCATATATATGTACATCAACAACTAGACTACCAAGGTCCAGGTATTTTGGAAATATCACCGTCCCCAGCATCAGGTCAAACAGTTGTCCTGCCACATTGATGGTGGGGGTATCTCTCTTCCTCCTGCTAGGTTTCTTGAAGCATTTTTCTTTGATGAGCCTATTGTAGATAGGGTAATCCTCAATGGCCTATAGAAGTGGTATCTTTACACACAAATTTTCCAATCCTCCTAGGAGTTCATTCTTCTCTGGGGTGTGTTGACTAGGGTAGATCAAGCGCTCGGGAAAAGGAGGTTGTTGGATATGAGTGTTATCTTCTTCCTTTTCCTCCTCAACCTCTACAAGTGGATATGGGGGATGGTTTTCTAGGAGTACTCTTCCTGACCTGAGATTAACCTCTTGTATCTCCACAGCATAAGCTGGATGGGATGTTTCTCCACTAGGAGCATGTTGTGCTTGTCTGTTGTTCGGGTTCAGATTGGGTTGTGCAGGTATAGGTAGCCTTGGTGGAGCAGCATAAGTAAGTTGAGGTTGAGGTTGGGGTGGAGGCATTAGAGCAAGAAGTTGATTTTTTTGAGGCCCCACCCTTGGGATGGATTTTTTCACTGAGGTTGTTGTGGAACATACTGCTGAAATGGTTGGTTTACTAGCTGAGGATGATATGAAGGGTTGGAAGGCCAAGTAAGAGGTGTAGACCAGGATCGAGGATTGGGGGTGTACCAAGGTTGCATGGGTGAACTCTGATTGTTGTAATAGTAAGAGTGAATTTCACCTTTTATACCTTGTTGATATGGCCGAGGGCCCTGAGGCCTTCTCTGGTTGATGAAACAGAGTTGCTCTAGCATTTTTTCCCCACCTTGATATATAGCTTTAAGTCAAGGTAAGGAGGGACACTTGTTTGTGGCATGATTCTCTTCACAGACTAAGAAAACCTTTATGACATTCAGTGGAAATTCATTTCTTGGGTGTTTCCTAGTACATCTAGGACAAAATATGGCTAGGGCACTCTCTACTTCCTCTTTCTTCCTTTTGACCTACATTGTGTCCATTTTCAAAGAAAATGTGTGTAGTATGTCACTCTTGAAGTCCTCTAGCATGTTTCCAATCTCATGTTTTATGATGGTGGAAGAGGAAGGGGTATTGGATTTACTTTGGCTAGCTCTGCCCTTCTTCCTAAATGCCCTAGAATTTTCCCAGAAGATAGTTTTGATTGTTTCATATGATTTTTGGTAGATATATCCTACTGATAACATATTCAAGGTTTCTATCATCTCTTCACTGATCCCTCGAAGAAGTACAAGTTTCAATGAGTCAGGATCAAGAGTATAGTTGGCTCTCTTATAGTTCAATTGAAACCTCTATTCATAATCCTCTAGGGATTCATCAGGCCCTAGATTCATCCTAAATATCTCATCCTTAGTTTCCTTGGACCTACATTAGTATTTGTAATTTTTGTTGGGTCTCTTCCATATGTGCCTAGGTAGTGATGCTATCCTCAGGAAGACCCATGAACTAGCGCAAGGCTGCATCCTTAAGGGTGGATGGGAATAGCTTCAAATTCTTATCATCAGAGGTGTAGTCATAAGTCCTATAGACAATAGCAAATTCAAACATGAATGTGTCAGGGTCCTCAAAGGCAAGTCCATGCAAGTGTGGAAGAGATGATGGGCTAATGTTTTTCATCTTAGTGTCCCCATCTTCCTCTCTTATGGAAAAGGCTCTCTGGGTCCCAACCATGGTTAAGATAGGTGAAGCAAGTCCCTCAGTTGAAACAAGGTCTTCTTCTTCTTCCCCAATAAGATCCTCAAAATATTCAGAAGGCTCTCCTATAGGGGGTTCAATCTCACTGCCATTGAAGAAGAGTGAAGGGTGGCTAGGAGGTGATGTGGGGTTTTTAGGTAAGGTTTTTCTTTGAGTATTCCTAGTCCTACGAGGCATGAAAATCAGTTATTTTTTGTAATTTTTCAATATTTCTGAAGTGACATGAAAAGAAAGGAAAGCAAAAAATAATGCTAAAACAAAATCAAAATATCTACTAGACACCTCCCCGGAAACGACACCAAAAAGTGGTGACCCTGGTATTTCACCAAGAATGCTGCAACTCCCACGAGTTGCCCTACTTTACTTTATCAACCCGGGGTTCGTACAAACTTTGAGGTGACAGTGCTATATACAAAGCAGATGCATTATTTTCATGTCATCCTCTTCTGCTTCAAAAAAGGGTGATATTTCTTAAATTATGAGAACAACTGGAAAGTAAATTGGTGAAAGGAAATGACAGAAAGGAAATTGAACTAAATTGCTGGAAAGGAATGCCAAGAATGAAACTAATTTAATTTGCAGAAAAAAAATAGCAGAAAGGAAATTAATTCTAAACCACACTTAACTTGGTCAAACGGCTAAATGCACTCTACCTATCCTATGATCTATCTACCATACTCCTCTCCATGAAACTAAACTATCCATGCCTTAATTTTAAATAAAAAGAATTAATTTGCAGCTTAGAGGGAAGAAAAAGGGTGAAGAGGGCCAATGGGGGGTTTAACTGATGAAATTAGGTTTGGAAGTGGAAAGAGGGGGTTAAACCCTTAGAAAAATTTATGATAGTGTGATAAATGGCTTTGGAGCGGACAGAGGGGGTTAAACCCTTAGGAAACCTTATTATAACGCAATAAATGACTTTGGAGAAAGAATAACTCAGAAATGTGATGGTGGAATGTGATTATACAACAGAGGTTGTGATGTGCGATGTCACAATCGCAACTTTGCAAGTTTAAATGGATGGCAGTAAGGACTTAACAGAATGAACTAAATGGTGTGTAGTATGAAGTGCGAAGAGTGACGTGGCGGGTCGCGAATCGCAATATCACAAGTTTACAAGGGTAGTGGTAAGGATTAACGGGAATAAACTAAATGGTACACAGTGAAAAGTGCGAAATGTGACGTGGCAGGTCGCGAATCCCAATATCACAAGTTTAAAAGGGTAGCAGTAAGAATTAACGGGAATAAATTAAATGGTGCGCAGTGCAAAGTGTGAAGAGTCGTGTAGCAGGTCGTGAATCGCAATATCGCAAGTTTACAAGGATAGTGGTAAGGATTAACGAGAATAAACTAAAATGTGTGAAATGTGATTTGTGTTGTGGTAAAGGTTGTGGGTGGTGATTTGTGATGTGGTAAGTTCCGCAGGATGCGATGTGCGATTGGGATGACGTAGCGGTGGAAAAATCTAAGAGTTACAATTTGTGATTTCGCAATCACAAAGAATGAGCGGTCAGTGTTAATGGTAGAAGGTAACTGGTGCGAAGTACGATTTGTGATTTTGCAATGTCGCAATCACGAGGGATGGGCGATAAGTGCTAAGGTAATCGTTAAATTTTGCGACTACGAAGTGCGAAGTACGGTGGCGGGAGTCTCGAGGAGCAAACGCAGAGGTTGGGCTTTCAGTGATTCTATATGGTTTTTCATGTGTCTTTCGTAAAAAGGGTAAGGCGGTCGTGAATAGAGAAAAACAGAGAAGTAAGGTTGAAGAGCTTAAGGGTGTTCGAAATAAGGTAAGTGCAGCACTGAGGGAAATGGAAGCGTAAGAGCAATGCTCAAAAGTGAAGCACACCTGCGGATTCATGTACGGGAAACAGACAGAAATGCGGGAAGAAATAGTGAAGGAAAGGCTTGGACTTGGTAATACAAATTCTTCCCCGAACTCGAACAGAAATCAATTCTTGCCTGTGGGAAGGTCTACCCCTACTCGAACTCTATTAACAGAGATGAGAGGGGGGGATACTTGAACATAGTTTTGGAGTTTTTCCTCTATTTCACTATGCATAACCGATTAAAAATACAACAACACAAAAACTAAATAGCAATAGCAATGAAACTTATTGGAATCATATCTGACTTAAATGACAAAGACAAAACTAGCTAAATGACAAAAAGGAAAAGACATTAATAGTAGAGAAGCTGAGGCACATGGATTGGGCCCTAACCCATGAGCCTATCCCTCTGAATTTAAATCAATCAAATGAAATCAGTCTACTCATTTCATAAAAGAATAACTGCATGCATATTTGAAAGTTTCGATCCCTGAATAAAACAAAAAGCTTCAATAGTTCACAACAATAATTATGAATGGAAGCGAGACTAGGATAGACTAACTCTTCCTAGCTCTAGCTTTACTCTATTTATTCTACAGGGCAGCTACCAACAGCTCCCTAGAAAATGGTGATTGAGTCCACTAGAATCCAAGTAAACCAAGATTGAGTGCTCTCCTCTTTGAGTTGCTCGGCTGCCTCTGGAATTCGGATTGCTAGAGAGAATCCTTGGGGATCCTTCGGCTGCTTGTGGAATTTGAATTGTTGGAGAGAATATTTGGGATCCTTTGGCTACCTTTGAGGGTGGGCAAACCTCCTATAATTTCTCCTTGTTGTCTCCTCCAAGTCTTTGTGATAAAATCTTTATAAAAATGCTTAATAAATCATCATTTTCTGCACTCAACCTTATATTAGGCACTCAGAGTATGTTAGACTTAATCACCACCTATATTAGCATCATAGACCCAAATAATAATAAAAATTAAATAAAAATAGATCTAATCAGGCAAAAAGGTGACTATTAACCCCTCCAAATATGTCTAATTATGGAGCTCATCAGCAACCTCAAATTTAGTGATGCTACACAAGGACTTATTTATGGTCCCTTCCCATATCTTTATTGCAGCACTTGGGATTTTGTATTTCTTTCGTAGTTGTTGAGATGATGAAACCACATAAGATTGAGGCCTCTCATAGGGTCGCGATACTGGAACTGTTGATAGTCCTTCTCCCAATCCTGAAGAAATAATTAACTTGGTACCCATTTCCTTTAATAGTTGGTGTAGTTTATCATACCTGGTTATAACAAAATCGACCATTTGATCTCCAATGCCCTCAAAATCATCCTATGTGAGGTTTATCTGAGCCGGAGGAGGGTGATAAACTTTTTGTTTCTTTCTATCCTTCTTAGTGGACATGTCCCCAGTGTTATTCCCCGACATTGTCTTCTTGCATGTCAGTTACTAGTCTCCAAGAATGCCCATTTCCTCTTGCGTCTTTAGCTTCATAGTGACCAATGACTCAACTTATTGTACATTTGGAAGGGGGGGTATGTCTTTGAATTCCTCCCCTCTTGAAATAATCTCCACCTTAGAGGGTTTTTCCTTAGGTATATTCCATTCAAGAGGCCATGCGTCCACTATACCCAGAATTTGGTCCTCCGTCATGTGGTAAGGCTACTCGTACCAAGACTTCGTTGGGTCTTGTCATGCCATAATCTATAGGTGATGAGGGTCACCCTTAAACTTTACAACACCTCGGTACCTCTCCACACATTCAGCTAGGAGTCATGGAATTTCCTCTATGATTTTTCATATAACATCCCCATACAGATAGAACTTCAAAATGTTGAGATTATTTCCCTCAGGATCATTAGAGGCCCACAGGTTATGAAATTCAACAATTGTTATTAGTTTTTTCGTATCTTTCATAAGTAGGAAATGTTATGACTTCTCCCATTCTACCAAAGCTATCAAGACCAAAAACTAGGCGTAATGAAATTCAACATTTAACCCCTGTGTGTCCACAAAAGCTTATTTGAATTCCATCAATAGAAATGGGGCTCATGGAAACTGCTCTCTCTTCACACAACAGTCAACTATCACAATAACTCTAGCCAGTACTTCATTCACCCGGCACTAGAGCAAAATCTTGCATGCAATATCCTACACCGCGAACTACACAACTCAATTCGATATTTATGAGATTAAAAACCCTTGTTTCCCCCACTTAGTTTGTTTTCTCTTCTCCATAAGTGTTGCAAATTATTTTTCATTGATAAGGAGCCCTGTGTCTTCCCCCTCCATGGAAAGACTGGTAATTTTATGAATAAGTTCCTTTGTGAGGGGTACGGGGTGATCCAACCATAAATATCCATTATGCACGCAAGCTAACAAATATTTGGTGTTACACCATTTTTTTGGTCATCTAACCTATTATTATTAGATGAACCCAAGTACACCATGTAAGACCAATTTTACCCTAAGTAAAATTGCTTTCACCATATAAAATAACTTATTTGGTCATATTTAACCCAAAACAAGGAAATTAATTAAATAAATCTTTATTTATTTACTTATTTCCTAAGAACAAGTTATTTAAATCATTATTTAAATAATATTCTTAGTTAAATTTGACTAAATCATCCATAAATAATTAAATAAACCATTATTTATTTAATGATATTCCCATCATTCCCCTAAAATGATAAATAAATCATTTATTTATTTATTATTTATAAATAAAGGAATTGACCCAAGTCAAGAATCCTTTTCCCTCCAACAAATATAATAAAATATTCCTAAAGGTGCTTCTAGAATTCGATTAATAATATTTTATTCATGCACCGAGTTCTAGACCGCCCCAATATTTTGTTATAAATAGGGGGGTTTTCCCCATTCATTAGCCACCTTCATTGCATTAGATCACTCTAGATCTACTCTTGGTCACCATTTTCCATTTTGCTTTATGAACTCCCATTGAGTTCCATGTTTGTTTTTCTACACCAATAAGAGAGAGGAATTTTAGATCTGAAACATTGAGGACTTCCAAGAACCCATCCCACTGAGGAGAACCGAAAAACACCTTTCTTGTTTTCCTCTCAGGTGCCCCATTCTTTAATATAATACAAATCATTCTTTTAAACACTTTGTTCTTGTCTTGTCTATTGGATGCATGGAGCCATATTATATTTTATCTGCTTAATGTATTTTTGTGCTTAGATCTGAATTTGTGCAGCAAACTTAAAGATATTTTGCAGCCATAATCGATGTTAGGGCTATTTGTTATGTGTAGCTAAAGTGATCTTTTACGACGAAAGATTCATACTAACAATTGGTGACTCCACACGGGTTATATTTTACGACCTCTGTCGTTTTATCTATTCCTGCATATCCAGCTGTTTCAGACCCTAGGGTTTCTCTTCCATTTTCTGTTTTCCCTATTTTTATGGTTTTTTTCACCCCTAAAACCCTCAAACAGTCAAATTTTTAACTTCCATGTGTTTCTGGCCTTATTGTGCAGGTGACAGACATCAGCCGCAGCTAAGACGACAAAATTTTTCTGAAATCTTCCGCTGAGAGAGCCAGATCTGTAGGTCGCACTTATCGGCCCAAAAAGTGTGACCTGAGCTTGAGGATGCACTTTTCTGCCCCAAACCTGCGACTTGGACTGAAATCAGGTCAGAACCGGCGACGTGCCCTTTTTCTGCAAATTTTCCAACACTTTTTATGGGTTTTTCTGAAGCTTCTGTTAGGGTTTTCTAGCCTCTATCTCTGCCCGTTTAGACCTGTTTCTGATCTGCTTTACTCAACTAAGAGGGAATCTTGCCCCTTAGGGCTCTAGTACCCTCCACTTTTTGTGGGAGAGTCTTTGTTGTTTTAGCAGTTTGAATTTTCAGAGTTTCAGCCTTATTTTTCTCAAATCTGATACCTCCGTTTCAGCTCCTTTTAGATTATCTCTTCTCCCTCTCAAATCACCTCATATCGTTTTGTTTGGGTTCATTTCTAAGGCCACTGCCTTGTCTCTTCTAGTTTTAGCTGATCTCCTCCTTTTTAGCAGAAACCTTGCTTCTGCCTCTTTGTTGTTCTCTGCACCACTTTTCAGCAGATTTCTCCTTTAGATCCCAGTCCCTCCAGACATTTGATCTATTGGCCTCTTTTTAGCGTGCTTTGCTTAGTTTTTTCCCTCTTATAGACTAGTTTTGAGAGACCCGCCTTCTGGGGTTAGATTGATGCATTGGTAGCTGTTCATTTTCTATTCTTTTAGTCTTATTTACTACAGATTTATTTTCCGTTACACAGCACACTTTTTCTTTTACTCTCAAAACGTCTGGGTTTAAACAATTAAAATTAACGCATGCCACACACTGACCCTAAGTGAAGAAGTGCATGGTTAACATCGCCTGGAAAATACTTTAAAATCAATTGTCACTACACCTTTCTGCCCTTGACCTCGCTTGATTTTGTCTCTCCCTACCCTTGTCAGTTTTTCTTCTTCCCGTCATCATTGCGCCCCCAAGGCGCCTTTCTCGGAGACTTCTTGGCCTTCACCCTCAGTTTCCGCTTGGTCGACTTCCTCCTTCCCGTCGCCATCGAGTAAGTCCTCCCTCGAGTCTGCACTCTGACTCTTCCTCTGATTGTTCGGGTTCTCCCCCTACTCCTGGTTCTCCCCCTGTCACTTTTACCATGTCTACTTCAGGGCCTACTACCAGCAGCAACCCCAATACTACTGCTGGGTCTGTTTCCAGTGGAACCACCTCGGGACCTACCTCGACTGCCCCATTGCTCCCTTATATGGCCGGCCTGAGTCTCCCCGACTTCAATCAGCTAATCAATGATCTTATTCGCCATGATGTTATTTGGCCTGCTATGCCCACCAAGCTCCCCTCCGACATCCCCAAGTTCGAAGGCCTTTCTAGTGAAGATCCCTCTAACCATATCCGATCTTTCCACATGTGGTGTTCCTCCAATTCCATCACCGATGACTCCATCCGTCTTCGTTTGTTCCAATGCACGCTTACTAGCGAAGCTTCCAAATGGTATGTTGATCAAGCCACCTCTTCCCATACCACCTTTGCGACCATTGCCCAAGCCTTTTTATCCTATTTCCAGCTCCCCCTCCGATACGACACTGGCACTGAAATCTTAACTTCTTTCCAACAATCCTCTTCAACCCGCCTTTCTGCTCATGTCCAAGAATGGTAGCGAAGATGGAGCTTGTGTCGCGCTCCCCCCTTTGAAGATCGGGTTTATATGGACTGGTTCCTTCACTCTCTCTTACCTCCCATTGGCAAGGATGTCGCATCCCATTTTCCCCAAACCGAAGAAGCCGCCCTCCAAATAGCTTTGAAATATGACCTTATTTACGCCCAATTTGGTTATGTTTATACCGTCCTTCCTGACCTTCCCAATCCCGATGGCCCTCACGCCTCGGGGGCATCTCACTCTGCCGATGGTATCGTTGGAGCCCTGTCACATACCTCTGCCCCACCTCTTCCGGCCCATGGTTTCCCTCCAGGGGCCAGCCCCTCCGGCACTTTTTCCCCTCCTGGTAGCATGTATTCAGGATACAGCATGCCTCCTACTTTTTCCCACCCTCCTGCTTACCTCACTGCTACTTATCTGTATCCGCAACTTGGTGTCCCATCTCCCCCAACATTCGGACCTCCCACTCCCTTGCCTTTTCCACCCATGCAATCGCACTTATTACCCCCTCCAGGGGAAGTCTTTGCACAGCAGGGGGCACCTAATTTTCTTCCTTATCCAAGAAAGAAGAAAGGCAATCAATCTGCCCCTGGTAATCATGGACCCAATCCTTCCAGTATTGATCCTCACACTTCTAACCAGCCACAGGGTTCTCAGCCCAAGCCGAACAGGCCACTTCGCACCAATAAGCCATGTTCGTGTTGTGGTGTTTATGGTCATTACACTCATGATTGTCCCTTATTACCACAAATGCGACAGATGTGGGATTCTCAGGCCACCATACAGGGACAACACTCCTCCCCTACTATCCCCCCCGCTCCAGTGACTTCTCAACCTGCTATGTTTACCGATCCTTTCCCTCAACAAGGATTCGTGGCCACTCAACCACCTCATGCCCCGGTAAACACCCAACCTCCCATTTCTCGTTCCTCTAATTACCAGATTCTTATGATGGCTTCTGACCCATCTCTCAGCGTCGACCTTAACCTTCAAACTCGGTCCCGTCAGTATTCCACACCTCCTGTTCCGACTGTCTCCGAGTCTCCATCGTCAGGTCCTACTGAGCCTCTATCGACACCCAATGGTCCCTTGCAACTTCCTCTACCCAAATTCGAGGTTCATCCCAAGACTCCTAAGGGACTGTTACGCCGAAATGATGCCTCTGGTTGGGTTGCCCATTCATACAGCATAGTAGATGATCTGGCCCAATCTCCTGCTGCCATTTCAACATTGGAACTTCTCCAGTCGTGTCCTTCTCAAAAGAGGGCTCTCCTATGTGCCATGGGTGCTGTAGATCCTGCCGATGACCAATTGATTGTTTTCGACGCCCGTCAGTCAGACCATCCCCCTCTCCCTCCTTCAGTTGCTTTCCAAATCCCAGTCAAAATCCGTAACGCCAATGTTGCTCGGTGCATTATTGATGAGGGGGCATCTACCTCCGTAATTTCCGCTTCGGTTTGGAAACAACTCGGATCCTCTGAACTGGCCCCTTCCACAATCACCCTTCGTGCATGGGATGGCCATGCCTCCCAGCCCATTGGCCTTTTCCGTAACTGTCCTATCACCCTTGCCGGCAAGACTTTTTGTGTCGACGTTGACGTTATCGACGCCCCTCTTGACTACAACATCCTTTTGGGGCGTAGTTACACCTATGCCATGTCTGTCGTCCCATCCGCAGTCCACCGCAAGATGTTCTTCCCTCATAATGTCAAGATTGTCACCATTGACCAGTTGACTTACCATGAACCAACATCTCAGACCTCCCCTGAGTCCACCATCTCTACTGTCACCAACAAGCAAACTGTTGATTCTTTGACCAGTGTTTCCCCCAGCGTCTACAAAGATTCCTCCTTGCTTGGCACCTTTTTCGACTCCCCTCCCGTCTCTGATCCTAACTTGGTGAACGTTTTCATGATGCAATCATCTTGGGCTAACCTTACAAAGCCCACTTTGGCTAGTCAGCAACCTCAACCTCACCCAGCTCCTAGCCCTTCACCCCCGTTAGCCACCCTTCTTCCTTCTGAATCTTCTTCTACCGCCACTCCTCATGGGTCAATTTCACCTGAAATCAACCCCCTTGGCACCATTCCTCCTGGCCATTTCCACGCTGGTCATATCCCTTTCCTCGCTCCCCCTCCCGGAGCTTATTCGGTCGCTACCTTGGCCACCCTATCCCTCCCCAACTTGACCTTGGGTATATCCGTCTGGTATCTTGACCCTCCAGCCACCACTCTGCCAGGTCAACCTAAACCATATATTACCTTGACCCCGGTTCAACCAATCCCCACGACTTCTCTTGCTACACCGGTACCTCCGTCACCCCAACAAGCACCGCCTCCTGTTGCAACCACTTCGAGTAAAAATGGAAAAGCTCGCAGGGGGGCATCGAAGGACAAACCTACCCCACCCAACCCTACCCCTCCTTAGCCTCCCAAGCATCCCATCCAGTGTGCTCTATGTGATATTGTTGGTCACACCACTCATACCTATCCTGAATTACCACCTCTCAAGACCATGTTTAATGAAACGTTTCCAGAATACGACATCCCAGAAGTCCATGTCACCCTACCGGATTCTATCCCAAAACTTAAGAACTTGCGCACCAATCACCCTTATTCTTTGTGCAATTTCCATGGCCACTATACCCACCTTTGCCCTCGCCTTGACAAGTATCGTGCTTCTTTAGCCACATACTGTCAATTTGAAGCCGCCCTCGCCCGTAATCCTTCTTCCCTCACTCTGGACCCCCTGTCTACCACAATTACCATTTCTCCTCCTGATACTGAAATGACCAACACTTCAGCTACCATTTCCTACCTTTCCTCATCACCGCGATTCTCAGATACCAACCTCTTAGTACCTTCCCCCGACACTTCGCCTCATCATTCAACTGCTCACTCTGTCACCTCACATGATATTGTACCTGTGAGACCTTCCCATCACAATCAAGAGTCTCATCCCTCTACCTCCTCAGGTCAACCTCTTCCATCCTCTCTTCCCATCTTCCAGTCCGATGAAGACATCATGGAAGCCATGACCAACCTTGATTTTCCATGGGACAATATGCACCATCATGCATATTTCCTCCCACATCAATCCCATGACCAATATGCCCTCGAATCCAAAGACTTCATTCTTGATAAAGTTGATTGGTTCAAAAACCCCATCCCTGCACCTAACGCTTTCGAAGAAGGCAATATGGCTAATATCTCTCCCAACATCAAAATCGACATTTCTGTCAAGTCAAGTATTGAAGAACATATCACCATGGGCGCCCAATGCACTCCAAAAGAAATTGAAGCCTACACGAAACTCTTCAAATAATTCCGTGATGTTTTCGCCTGGTCATACTCAGAAATTCCTGGACTTGATCATGCCATTGTCGAACATCACATCGACACATGGCCTGATGCCGTTCCAGTTTGTCAAAAGTTGAGACCCATCCATCCTTCTAGACGTGAAGCCATCAAAGCTGAAATCGACAAGCTCCGGCAGGCTGGTTTCATTTACCCCATTGAATATACCACTTGGGTGTCTAACCCAGTTCCCGTCCTCAAAAAACAAGGCACCATTCGTGTTTGCACCGACTTTCGCGATCTAAACAAAGCTTGTCCAAAATACAACTTCCCCACACCATTTATTGACCAAATCATCGATGAGTGTGCGGGGCACGAGATTCTCTCCTTTATGGATGGCTTCTCCGGATACAACCAAATTGTTATCCGCCATGCTGATCAACTTAAAACCACGTTCATTAGTCCGTGGGGCACTTTCGCATACCGATTCATGCCATTTGGCCTTAAAAACGCCGGCGCCACCTTTCAACGAGCCATGGCATATTGCTTCCATGACTTAGCCCATATTATTCTTGCCTATTTAGACGACCTTACTGCACGTTCTAAACATCGGGCCCAACACCTTCATGACCTGCGTGTGATTTTTCTCCATTGCCGCAAGTATAACATTCACCTTAATCCTTTGAAATGTGTCTTCTGTGTTCCTGTCGGTCGTCTCCTCAGCTTCATCGTGTCTAAAGACGGGATAAATCTCTTCCCTTTGAAGGTTCAAGCCATTCTTGAACTTCCTCTGCCCCGTACCTTACGCCAGCTACAAAGTCTCCAAGGCAAAGCTAATTTTCTTCGCCGATTCGCTCCTGACTATGCCACTACCGCACACGGCTTCCTTAGACTTCTTCGATCTCACACCCCTTTGTCTGGGATACATACGCTCAAGAGTCTTTTGATACCCTCAAGCATGCTCTCACATCCGCTCCCTTGATCCGTCCCCCTGACTTCGACCGTGATTTCATTCTATACATCTCCGCTTCCACCTATTCGGTTGCTAGTGTCCTTATCTAGGAGGATGATAACGGTGTCGAACAAGTGATCAATTATGTCAGTAAGAACCTTGCCGATCCACCTGTGTCCTACTCGCATGAAGAAAAATTAGCACTAGTTGTCCTGTTCTCGGTCCAAAAATTATGTCATTATATCCTCATGCGTTCCACCAAGGTTGTGACTGATTCCAACCCTATGGCTTTCCTATTGAGTCGCCGCATCCTTAATGGGAAGTATGCCTGTTGGGTCGTTATTCTCCAAGAATTCGACCTTGAATTTGTCACCCCAAAAAGTAAGAAACGTTTAGTCCTAGCTGAACTCATTTCTGATTTGCCTACCCGGATGCAAGATACTCCAATTAATGACGCTCTTCCCGATGAACATTTGTTTTCCATCACCACTGACGATCCTTGGTACGGTGATATCCTTACTTACTTGCGAACCCAAAATTTCACCCTTCACCTTGATCGTGATGCTCGACGACGTATCCGACACCAAGCCTCTCGCTACCTTTTCATCGGCGCTAACCTTTATCGTCGCGGCGTAGATACTGTCCTTCGTCGTTGCCTCACCCATGCTAAAACCGAGCAAGTCCTAAATGCATGTCATAGTGGCGCTTGTGGTGGTCACCTCTCCGGCCTCGCCACTGCCCAAAAAATTATGCGTGCTGGGTATTTTTGGCCTTCTCTCTTCAGTGATTGCATTGAGTAGTCAAACACTATTCCAATTGCCAACATTTCGCCCCCAAGGCGCGAGCTCCTCCCGCTCCTCTCCATCCTGTCGTCACAGCTGGTCCTTTTTTCAAATGGGCCATCGAATTTATGGAATGTCGACCTCCATCTGCTGGTAACCACAAATATATCATCGTGGCAGTTGACTATTTCACTAAATGGGCCGAAGCTATGCCTACGTTCAACAATACGGCAGCCACTGCAACCCTCTTTTTCTTTAACCATGTCATTGCTCACTTCGACGTTCCGAAGAAGTTAGTCTCAGACCATGGCCAACATTTCGAAGATCAGATTTGGCACAAGCTCTCCTCCCTATTTGGTTTTGAACACCAATATTCATCTTCCTATTACCCCCAAGGTAATGGTCAAGTTGAGGTGATTAACAAAATTATTTATACCATGCTTCCATGCACAGTAAATAAGCACAAAACCAATTGGCATCGCATGCTCTTCCCTGCTTTGTGGGCCTATCGTACTTTTGTTAAAACCGCCACCGGTTTCACTCCTTTCCACCTTGTCTTTGGCGAGGAGGCCATCTTACCAATCGAGTGTGAAATCCCTTCCCTTCACTTGGCCGTCGAACTTCTCCCTGATACCCAACCTCTATAACAACGACTTATCATGCTTGAGCACGCCTTTGAAGACCGTCGCGTTGCACTACAAACTCTCGAAGCGGCCAAAAAGCGCACCAAGGCTTAGTATGACCGAAAATTACAGCCTCGCACCTTTCATGAAGATGACCTTGTTCTAGTATACGACCAGGCCCACGATACCCTTGGTCATGGGAACTTCGACTCATTGTGGCTAGGTCCTTACATCATCAGTAAAGATCTTGGGAAGGGAGCATATCTTTTAGAGGACTTTGAAGGCCACCCCCGTCCTAATCCTCGCAATGCACTCTATCTTAAGAGATATTACCCTTAGCATTTCGCACTCGAAATGCATGTTTTATCTCCTTGTAGATAGCCAGCATAGGTTTGTTTTTATCATTCACTACTTCACCAGGACACATGTTGCCCACGAAGTCTTTCTTTCCCTCTTCTCCAAATCGGATTTCCTCACTTACAACACTTTTCTTTGGGGCACCGCTTGGCCTCCATATTTATTTTTGTTTGTGTCGATTTCCATCATGAGATACCTTTTTGTACTCATGTTTTTTGGGTCCCCCTTGGACCTTTCATCATTTCTTCATCATCATTAGTGTCTCTTTGTTCGTCGCTCTACTATTTTCCCTCGTGCCTTAGTCGGGGTCCCCTTATTGCCTCACCTATGGCGGACCTACTTTTGTTGACATCATCTCATTTACTCCAGAAGTCAGGTCTAGGGGGCAGTGTACCTTGGTTCGAGCTCTTCCTAGCATGATCGTGATATATACACTTGATGGTCCAGTGACGCAACAGTAGCTATTGGTGATTCCCGGGCATGTGTGAGATGTCTCAACCCTCATGAGGGGGTGGCCCTGCAGGTAGCCCCCCACATGCCCAGCTGACTTCATTTCCACCCTTGATGTAGCTCCTCCCATTTGTTGATATCAGCCTCAACCGCTTGTGGTGCCTCTTCAATTGTCACGTATCAGTCAGAGTTTGCGAGCCCTTCCCCGCGTGTAGGGGACATTTGGGTGTATTTGTATCTCATGTACTACCATATTATTGTATAAGTCCTGACGATTATTCCAGGCATCACATGTATGTGGGATTCATCATGTTATTTATCTGGCTCATGTTTAGGCCAGCACACGCTTCATTATTGTGTTTCATGGTTTTCCGGGCACCTTATTCTTTGTACTTTGTCTCGGTGGGCATAGGTATGCCTCCCCCGCCGCCTTTAGCACAGGTACCACTTCATACACTAGAGACTTGTTGCACTTGTAAGTCTCATCTCCTCAGGGTCTAGTCCTTTAGCACATCAGACAACATTACACTTCTCTCTCTCACTTCCCTTTTGATATCTAGTGATTGAGTTCTTACAACGTACTTCGGTCATACGATTTGCTCCTAACACTCGTACGTTGGGGGGCAATCTATTACACCATTTTTTTGGTCATCTAACCTATTATTATTAGTTACCTCTTATCCTCATCCAAAATGAGGAATTAAGAATAGATTCAATATACTTGTAAGCTCCAGCTTCTTTCCCAGTCCTATGGTTTCAACTCTGGCACATTGTGCTCATTTAATGAAAACTGCATGTAATCCTGCAATTCAGGGTGTGTGACTGGGTCACACAAATCATGATCAAATTACATGATTCTCTGCATGATATTTCTTACATGTCCTTGGAAAAGCACTCTAGGGGGCAGTGGCGAAATTTGTAGTGTGGACCTAGTACCCCTGGGAGTCGTCATCTTTTCTATAGGTCATTGTAATGGTAGCGTGTACTTGGGTTTTTTTATACAACCTATTTTCGTAGAGATGATTACTTCTTTGTACATAGTTTGGATGGTATCATCTGAGATTAATTTCAAGGTTTCGTTCTTCCAGGTTACCTTTTCCTTGGTGACCTTCTTATTCTACTTTTCTAGTGGAGATTGGTGGTATTTTACGTGCATTTCCCACTCCCTTTTCAACGGGATCTCCTCCTTCATCTCAGTTTTTTGCACTCGTTTCTTTACCCCTCCCTATGCTCAGCTCTCTTTTCATCCCAACTTTATGGTTACCTTGTTTATTTACTAGTACTATAAACTCAATTGAATTCCTTCCACTTGTTTGTTTCCTGGCACAAGGGGTTACGTTATTTGAAACCACTTACTTCTTGTACCCTATCATCATAATGGTCATCCATCCACTGCTATTTTGTATAAATTATGATGTATATTTTCAACTACTTATGAAGTTTTAATCAAAATCACAAGACACAAACCTACTCTACTGCTTTGCAGAAATAAATTCACAATATATAACAATAATCTCAGACATACAATAAGAAATAACACACATGCACACAATATTTTTTTCGGTGAAAGAAATATTCTAAAAACACAAATGCATGCATGAATTAATATAGTGAGTAGAGATGTATTACAATTCCTTTTCTCAACTGAGCACAACCTACAAGTGAATAACCTATCTCCTTGCTCACTTAGAAGCTCTCACCCAGACTTAGTCAATTTTTTCCTTTGCTTGATCCCCTATTTCCTTATGCAATTCCTTGATAAATTAGGACCCTAATATTTAGGAATTTCTTCAAAATGGATTGTGAAATTCCATGTGTTGATCATTTGAATGCATGCAACACCTGTACACTCAAGACTAGTCTACAATTGATGTTACACTGCCTTGGAATCTCCACCATAGCTAGGGAACTCGAATTCTCTGCATGAACTAGCTATTTTGGATTAATTGATCATTTAGCTAGATGATCACTAAGTTTGATTGAAGTCCCACTGCTTAATTGACCCTCCACTAGTTCCTCCAACATTTATAACTAGTTTCATTGGAAACAACCTAAGATGACTGACCTTGATTGATAAAAATTAGCAATCACACATGTTTTGTTGATTAGCGGTTGTCATTGATGTCAACCCAAGCAACACCAGGGGCTAACCCAATATTGAATGAGAATTTTGACCTACCAAATTAATATATTCTGGGTCAATAATTCTTTTGATGGTTTCTACTTGTCGAGATGTTTCCATTGATATATGGCACGCCATGTAATTCTTCACGGTTTGAGAGATATTCATGTTTGAAGTTTGTACCCCAGTTAGTGGGCTAAAACCCCATGGGGTTGGGGAATGGGTCATTGAAAAGTCATAATTAATATTTTCTAAGCTCTTAAAATCCCTCCCACATTCACTTGTTGAAGCCCCTCTCAACTTAAGCATTCATATATATTGTGATCTTCATTTCCTCTTGAGGCAAGGGATTCGGCCATCTGAAACAGGTCATCGTGGAATTTTTGCTCTAAATTTTTTTGTACGAAGGCTCAGAAGCTGAAATTTTTATGAGGTGAAGCCGAAATCCTGAGGAAGCTGCAGTACAAATTTCAGATCAAGTTGCACAATATTTTTGGAAATATGATCTGTGGAAGTAAGGGTTTTTGCAGGATCCTGAAATTCATCTCAAAGAAGTGACCTTGGTAAATTCATCATAACTCTCTCTCTGAGTATCGGATTGGAATGCTGTAAAAATTGACGGATAGTGCACAGTATGTACTTTTTTCTCTATTAATTTCAGAATCAAATGAATAAACAGTGACACGTGGCACGCCGTACAAGTGTGCTCTGCTGAAACAGTCCATAATTAGGGCAGTGTGAGAAATTGGGTATAACTCTCTCTTGAAGAATCCAAATTGGGTCAGACCTGTGGCATTGGAAAGAAGACTCAGAGGAATACTACAAGACCGAAAATTGGATATTGAGGATCTAAAATAATAGAGATACACCAGATTCAATATCGAGCTCTTAGAAGGCAAGAAAAAACTAGATCATGTGTTGTCAAGGATTGCAAAGGACTAGAATTTCTACGGCATAAAAGAAAAACAAGGTGCAGCAGAGGGTAGCATGACAAGAGCAGCAACCAAGGTGCATAACAGCAGCAAGAATTTTAGCATATGAAGTCTTCAAGTGGGCAGCACTGCATACAATCATTGTAAAGGTATCATTGTACTTAGTCATTGTAAATACATTATTGTACAAATTGTACTAGTGTCTATCTTCCAAGGGTTGAAGAGGCAGTTTTGGGAGGTCTAGGATCATCATTAGGTGGTTGTGTCAAAGTTGGGGTTATGGTCTAGTATATCTTCTTCTTCTACATCATTCTATATCATTGTAAAGTGGACCATTTTCCCTGGTACGGGGGTCCATTATTCTTTTATTCTTCTATAGGGTGGTGCTAGGGTGAGTTGTAGCTCATTGGGTGTTGGGGCATCCATTCAGTGACTACTGAAGAATCTTAGGCATTGGAGCGTCCATACAGTGGGAGCTGGAGAAGAATGCTTTTCTAGTTTTAGGAAGCTGGAGCTTTATTTTCAATTGGAGTTGAAAATAATTATTAGAAAAGCATTAGGTGGTTTTTGTCCCGGAGTGGGTTTCCACCTTAAAAATTGTGTGCATTTGTGTTCCTCTTGTTTTCTTCTATCATTGTACAAACACTAATAATAATTTAAGATTAACTAATGCTCTAATTGAAAGAAATAATCAGAGCTTGGTTCCTTCAATAGCAGTTTAACAGCTGGAAGGAGGTCATGGAGCATACCAAGAATGGTGTACCTCTATTCAATGAAAATAATTATGCACTTTGGAAAGGAAGAATGGAGGTCTATCTCTTGGCACAAGGTTACGAAGTATGGGACACTGTTCAAAATGGATTTACATCAACCACGAATGAACAAGGTAAGAAGAATTTGGTAAATGATGCAAAAGAAAAGAATATTATTATCAGTGGACTTATTGAATCTGCTTATCATAAGGTGTTGGGTTGCAAAACTGCCAAAAATGTATGGGACAAGCTTGAGAATATATATGTAGGTGACTCAAATGTCAAAGAAGCAAAGCTTCAAATCTATAGAGCAAAATTTAAGCAACTCAGAATGAAAGAAGATTGCAACATTGCTGCATACTTTCAATACGTTGATGAAATAAACAATACTCTGGAAGGATTGGGAGAGCCAGTTGACGAGAAGACTATTATAAGGAATATTCTTAGAACATTACCAGGGAGATTCAACCCAAATGTATCGGTCTTAGAATACAGTGAAAATCTGGACAAACTCAGCAAAGAGGAATTACATGGATTTCTCATAGCATATGAAATGAGACTTGATGAAGAAGAGGGTACTTCGCATCTAGAAACTGCGTTTGTTGCATCTAAGAAAACCAATAAGGATAAACAACCTTCAATTGAAAAGACATGCACTTGCAAGTGTGAAGAAAAGGGAGATGATGAAGAAGGTCTTTCAGATGAAGAATATGCTTACTTCACGAGAAAACTACAAATTGGTAAGGGACAATTCAAAGGTAAACTTCCATTGATATTTTTCAGCTGTAATGAGGTTGGGCATTTTGCAGCAAAATGTCCAAACAAAAGTAATGGAAACTCAAAAAGAAAGAACGCTTTAAGAAATTCAACAAGCAATGATCCAAAAGGAACTTTCTCTCTAAAGAAGATAGCTCATCATCTGATGAAGACAATAATAGTGAAGAAGAAGCCAATGAGAGAGTATTGTTTATGGCCAAGCACAATAAACCCAAGCACAATAAGCAAGAGGTATCAAACAATGAAGAAGAAGGATGGACCATAGAAGAATTTTATGAGGAAGAAATCAAGCTTATAAAAGATCTCAAGGCGGAGAAGATCCGTTCCAAAACTCTTGAAGAACAAGTTCAAGGTCTCAAAATTGAAGTTTAAGAACACAAATGCATTGGAGAGTCACTTCAAAATAAGTTGGAAGAAAGCAACCAAGAAAGGGAAGAATTAGAAGCCCAAGTAGTCTCGCTGCGTGAGGAAGTGAAGAAAGGAAAAACTATCCAAAACTATGCCAACAGATCAAGGGCATTGGAAGAACTCATCAACAATCAACGATCTTACAATGACAAAACTGGCATTGGTTACAAATAAGAAGAAGCAGGACCTTCTACAACAAAATAGAATGAACCTATGAGATCTGACATGCATGAAGACTTCATTGGACAAGATTCACAAGAACAACCTTGGAAGACAATTCCTCGACGAAAATTTCCATCCAGGTACCAACATATTTTTTATGGCTACTGTTATTCATGTGGAAAATTTGGTCATAAAGCTATAGAATGTCACACGTACCCTAGGAACGAATACAATTCCAGAAGATCTGTCAAATATGAACCTCCCAGGGCTCAGCAAAGTATCAATAGATTTGAACATTTAAGAAATAATATTGAATGTTACAAATGTCAAAAATTTGGACACATAGCCAAAGACTACAGACTTGAAAATCCTCCAGAAGAATATTAAAAGCCACAGAATGAACGAACATGGAAGAAGAAGAAGAATAATGATAATTGTGCTCTCGCTCTCAAGGCTCAAAAGAACAAAGATGTGTGGTATGTTGATAGCGGTTGCTCAACGCATATGACTAGAGATAGAAATAAATTTGTATCTCTGAAAGAGAAGAAGGATGGAACCGTGACCTTTAGAAATGATGGATCTTCAAATGTTATAGGATCAGGTACTGTCACTCTCGGAAGCAAAGATGTTCTAGCCAAGAATGTTCTATTGGTTGAAAACATGAATCACAATCTGCTCAGTGTTGCACAAATGTGTGATCAAGGACACACAATACTATTCAACTCCACGAAATGTGAAATCAGGAAAGGCGTGTATGGTGAAATTTTGGCTACAGAAAATCGAGCTCCAAATGACATATATGTTCTGGATGAAGCAACTAAAGCATGTCTAATAGCTAAAGAGGATGATACAATAATTGGTAGCAATGATGATCGTCGAAGTAAGAATTTTACTACAAACGTGCAAAGTTATTTCAAGATACTTGGTTGCAAATTGAGCGTAGATGACTCATCTAAGGATGTGGATCAAAGGTTGTATAGATCTATGATTAGTAGTCTTCTATATGTAATAGCCTCCCGACCAGATGTTATGCAAGAAGTTGGACAAGTAGCAAGATTCCAAGAAGCACCAAAATAATCACATATCAAATATTCGCCAACATTGGAATATCTTCGCCAGAAGCTTGGGATTCTCCCAAGTTCTCATTAGATTTTCCTTTTTCAGAATATAAAGGGGGAGTCGAAGTGTGTACAGGTCTGTAGGACGGTTGTGTGTCAGCGTGAGTGGAAGTGTGTACAGGTCCGCAGGATGGTTGTGTTTCAGGGGGAGTTACCCTTTGCCATTGATGTCAAAGGGGGAGAGAATGTTGTAGGACGAGGTGTCATGATCGCAGGGGGAGTAATTGTGTTTCCATCAATGCCAAAGGGGGAGATTGTTGATCAGTGGTTGTCATTGATGTCAACCCAAGCAACACCAGGGGCTATCCCAATATTGAATGAGAAGTTTGACCTACCAAATTAATATATTCTGGGTCAATAATGCTTTTGATGGTTTCTACTTGTCGAGATGTTCCCGCGTATATATGGCACGCCATGTAATTCTTCACAGTTTGAGAGATATTCATGTTTGAAGTTTGTACCCCAGTTAGTGGGCTAAAACCCCATGGGGTTGGGGAATGGGTCATTAAAAAGTCATAATTAATATTTTCTAAGCTCCTAAAATCCATCCCACGTTCACTTGTTGAAGCCCCTCTCAACTTAAGCATTCATATATATTTTGATATTCATTTCCTCCTGAGGCAAGAGATTCGGCCATCTGAAACAGGTCATCGTGGAATTTTCGCTCTAACTTTTCTTCTACGAAGGCTCAGAAGCTGAAATTTTTATAAGGTGAAGCAGAAATCCTAAGGAAGCTACAGTAAAAATTTTAGATCAATTTGCGCGACATTTTTGGAAATATGATCTGTGGAAGTAAGGGTTTTTGCAGGTTCCTGAAATTCATCTCAAAGAAGTGACCTTGGTAAATTCGTCATAACTCTCTCTCTCTCTGAGTATCGGATTGGAATGTTGTAAAAAGTGACAGATAGTGCACATTTTGTACTTTTCGCTCTATTATTTTTAGAAGCAAATGAATAAACAGTGACACGTGGCACTCCGTACAAGTGCGCTCTGCTGATAAAGTCCATAATTAGGGCAGTGTGAGAAATTGGGTAAAACTCTCTCTTGAAGAATCCAAATTGGTTCAGACCTATGGCATTGGAAAGAAGACTCAGAGGAATACTGTAGGACCAAAAATCAGATATTGAGGATCTGAAATAACAGAGATACACCAGATTCAATATTGAGCTCCTAGAAGGCAAGAAAAAGCTAGATCATGTGTTGTCAAGGATTGCAAAGGACCAGACTTTCTACGGCATAAAAGCAAAACAAGGTCCAGCAGAGGGTAGCATGACAAGAGCAACAACCAAGGTGCATAACAGCAGCAAGAAGTTCATCATATGAAGTCTTCAAGTGGGCAGCACTGCATACAATCATTGTAAAGGTATCATTGTACTTAGTCATTATAAATACATTATTGTACAAATTGTACTAGTATCTATCTGCCAAGGGTTGAAGAGGCAGTGTTGGGAGGTCTAGGATCATCATTAGGTGGTTGTGTCAAAGTTGGGGTTATGGTCTAGTATATCTTCTTCTTCTACATCATTCTATATCATTGTAAAGTGGACTATTTTCCCTGGTACGGGAGTCCATTCTTATTTTATTCTTCTATAGGGTGGTAGGGTGGTGCTAGGGTGAGTTGTAGCTCATTGGGTGTTGGGGCATCCATTCAGTGACTACTGAAGAATCTCAGGCGTTGGAGCGTCCATCCAGTGGGAGCTAGAGAAGAATTCTTTTCTAGATTATAGGAAGTTGGAGCTTTATTTTGAATTGGAGTTGAAAATAATTATTAGAAAAGCATTAGGTGGTTTTTGTCCCGGAGTGGGTTTCCACCTTAAAAATTGTGTGCATTTGTGTTCCTCTTGTTTGCTGCTATCATTGTACAAACACTGATAATAATTGAAGATTAACTAATGCTCTAATTGAAAGAAATACTGATTCACCCCCCCTCTCAGTTTTTGCAACATGCTTAACTAAACTCTAACTCTTCTAACTCAAATTTACTGAGTTAAATAAGTGACACAATCCATGTCACACAAGTTAATTGCATCCAACTTGTCTGCTAATGTGGAAATTCAAATTTTTTCAATTTAATCAAGGCAAAATCAAATTGAGATATTCTTGCTACATTTTTCAACATGGTTAAGGGAATGACCTCATTTCCTCACCACGATGGTGATTCTATCAATGGTAACTCCATCGTATGCACCTATCATCTCTATGATCGCTAGTGATTCGTCGGTACTAATCCTAGTGACAAGTTGTTGCATCCTTCTCATTGTGTTGTCCTTTCCCTCTTATCTTTTTCCATCGTAATAAATTTTTCACAATTAGTATCCATGCCAAATATTGATTCTGTTGCAACCACTTAATCATTTCAACATCTCCAATGGCTCATTATGGGTATACATGCCACCAAAACAGTGTGATGCTTTAGCTCCCTTCCTGCATCCAAAATGACTTGTTTCTCAAAATAACTACCTATTTTCAACCTAAGATTTTCTTCCTCCTCTAACTTTCCTTTATCCATGGTGTGTGGGAGCTTGGTCACTTCAATAAAGCTTTAAAATACTTCCATTCACATAATCCTTGTAGAAATTATATAACTAATGCGTTATACATCCAAGATTCTCCTGATCACACACTATTTGACTTCATGCACAATAAAAAATCTCTTCTACTATTGATCATCATATGCGGAAATAAAATCAATTTCATGCACACATTGAAACCATAAAAACTCACACATATGAACACAGTGTTTTAACAGGAAAGCCTGAAGCTAAAAACCCCAACTATCTGTATATAATATATGTCATATATATCATGTAACAATCCTCATACAAAGCTTCTCACAAGCTCTCAGTACAATACAATCGCTACACACTAATTAGGTCCTGATCTAGCAAATCCATGCACCGATCTCTACCACCTGCTAGCCTGCCTCTACTGCGCAATCCCTGCTAAAGAATGGTTCTGAATGAACTCGAATCCACCTGGATTTCATTGCGCAATCGTCATTGGCATCTCCATCAATGTGTGGTGCAAACTCATGCAACACTATAGTCATAACTGATAGTCAACTTTCCCTTTCACCTATCTCTCCACTGGTCTCACTGAAACTGTCCATGCACTGTATTTAACTAATGTATTCTTCAGTTGATTAATGAGTTAATATTTAGTGAATTAATTATTAATTAATTCACACCACTCTCACTAGTGTATCAATCAGTTAGACTAGATACAACTAGCTCAACTGTGTCTAACTGAGTTAAACTGAACACAACTCCACCAACTACTTCTACAACTCCACCAAACTTTGTCACATGAGTTCTAACTAAAGCCTCCATGTAATAGCTCCACTTAACCCTCAGGAATAGCGTAATTCTTTCTGTCAGATCTTGTGCCACATCTGTGCACTTAACTGAAGTGCTCCAAGAGAATAAGTTAATGTTTATAGTCCAAATATTATTACGAGCTAATAATATTCGACATATCTATTTTTAGACTGGAAATCTAAAAATAGATTCTGCCCAATATGTATAAAAATAGAAGTCCATATATTTTTCCAACTTTACCAACCATCCACAAATAGCATCATGCAACTCATATAATATGATCGACATATCTAAAAATAGACATAGTCTAAAAATAGACTTGCGCCAAAAATAGCCTGCGTGCCCACTTAGTGAAGGCGACTCTTTTCACTAAGCTCATCATCTTGTTGCAATCTCAACACTTCCTCTAAACAAGATAGGGATTATCTACCACCCCGATCCTGCCTCTATGGTATTCAAATTTTCTCCTAGTGAGTGCCTTCATCAAGATATCAGCATCCTGATCCTTCGTAGGAATGTAAGAAAGTAACATGATCTTCTGCTGCACACAATCTCTGATATGATGATACCAGATGTCAATGTGTTTAGATCTATCATGAAATACTGGATTAACCGAGAGTTTGATGCAACTCTAATTATCACAATATATCACAGTAGGATCTAAGTGTGAACCGAACAACCTAACCAGGATCTTCCTCATCCATATAGCCTCGCATGCAGCCAAACTTGCTGCCATGTACTTGGCCTCCATTGAACTGAGTGCCACATATCTCTGTTTCCTAATGTACCAAGAAACTGTTGTAGACCTGATATTGAATATCCCTCCAGATGTGTTCTTTCTTTCCGTTGGGCTCCCTACCCAATCTGCATCCGTGAAGCCATGCAGCTTCACCTCATCCGACCATCTGTACCATAATCCATATCCCGATGTGCCTCTGAGATATCTCAATACATGCTTCCCCTCCTTCCAAAAGAGCTTGGTAGGCTTAACCATAGCTTTTGAAAGCTAGTTAATAGCATAGCATAGGTTTGGTCGTGTATTGACTAGATACATGAGCGAACCAACCAACTGTCGATAAACAGTGGCATCCACTACCTCTGTCGATGTAGTATCCTCTTTCCTCCAACCACCAGGAAGAGGATTGTCAATAGGCTTGCAGCCTTGCATGTTGAAATTCTCCAGTATCTCATGGGCATAATTTCCTTGAGACACAAACAATCCATCACTGCACTGCCAAATTTCTAATCCCGGGAAATAATGAAGGAGGCCCAAATCCTTCATCTCAAACTCTTTTGCAAGATCAACCTTGTATGAGAGTATCAACTGTTCATCACCCATCAAAATCAAATCATCTACATAAAGTACAATGATCAGCAACTTACCCTCCACCACAATCTGGTATAGGTTCGGATCCTCCTCACTCTTGGTGAATCCAAGACCGTTGAAATAACTGTTTATCCATGTGTACCAAGCACGAGGTGCTTGTTTCAACCCATACAGTGCTCTTTTGAGCCTGTACACATGCGACTCATTGTTGAAGATCTCGAAACCTTCGGGCTTCTCTATGTACACCTCCTCCTCAATGACTCCATTGAGGAACGCAGTCTTCACATCCATCTGATGAATGTGCCAACCCATCTGCGCTGAGAGGACAAGGATGATCCATATGGAAGAATACCTTGCGACAGGTGCAAAGGCTTCTTCATAGTCGATCCCCTCGATCTGTGAGAAGCCCCGGGCAAAAATATTGCCTAGTACTTCTTGACGCTCCCATCAGTAGCTTGCTTCACTTTGTAGATCCATCTCGAACCTACCACTGATTTCCCTTCCGACCTTGGGACAATCTCCCATGCACTTTTTTTGACAATCGAATCATACTCTTCCACCATGGCATCTACCTGTTATAGCCTAAATCTACCTCAGGCTGAAGGAAGGCAGAGTTCAGGGTAACATCAAACCACGCTCAGTCTGGTAGCTAGCCCTACCATATCAGGAGAGGGCTCTCTCCGGGTCAAGCTCAGCAAAATATAATCAAAGGGGCTTGAGATGACTTGAAATGAATGCTAATTTTAGGCTAGGTATGTAAGTGCAAGGATTTGATTTGATTTTTGGGGTTTTTTGTTGGAAAAAGGGAAAGGCAGTTTTGGGCTCGGGGATGAGGCCAGTCTTTGCAGAGTTCTGATCGGGGCAGGGTAGGCAATCGTTTTGATGCTTTATATTGAAAGGATAAATGGATCAGACCGGTGAGGAGCTAAGGAGGACAAGAGGGTCTCAAGAGTCCTCCTCAAACAGATGAAAAACATGTAAAACTAAACAAAAGTTTAAGGCAGAGCACAGCAAGCTAAGGAATTCTACCTTTGTCACTCATTTGTTTAATTTCATAAGAAAATTGAAGGGAAATGGCATACATAAAACATCAATGAACTTACAATTACATGGAGAAAAACACCATCAAAACACAGAGCCACAAGGATCCCAACAAGTACTGCAAAACGCTGGTCTTTCCTTTGCCAAAAATGTTGAAATGAATGTACAATGAAGTGCCCAACAATTCCCAAGAGTCCAACCCTGAAAATGACTGAGAAATTACATGATATAGACAAGCCTAACACCTTCCCATGCCTCTAGGGGTCGAGCTCATCATTCTAGGAGCTGTTTCAACTATATCTAAACAAGGAGCTGAAAAATAGGCAACCAAAACAACTTGCCTCTATATGCTAGGAAACTGATTCATTCATTTAATTTTTCACTTTTTAGTGAATTAATCTACTAGAACAAGTTAAAATGTACCAAAATTACATCATGATCATGAAATTACATCAAGGTAGATCAAGAGTTACATGAAAAAGTCAAACTAGTCAAAACTAGGCGAAATTCTGAGCTGAAGAGTGAAAAATAGGCCAAAATTCTCTATGCGCCGCGCCCAAAATCTGTATGCGTAGCACAACTTTGAAGCTGATTTTGAGGCACTTCCCGAAGTCCAAATTTCGCTCATGATAGTTCATTGGAAAGCCCTGCATGTCTACTTTCCAACCCAAGTAGAATTTCTAGATTTGGATGTCATTTTCCTCTCCAAAAATGCAATCTCCCAACACTGCTTCCTGTGTGTGAAAAAAGTGGCAGAAAGGCCATTTTTATGGTGTTTTTGACCCTTTAGACAACCCAGAACTTGATGAAATCCTTAGGCCATTCCTGAGAATGCATAAATTTTCATAAAAAATCCAAAAATATAAATTTTTCCTCCAGAGGATCTCCCAATCGTAAGTGCGCGCCAAGTGGCGCTACGCGTCGGGCAGGAAAATCTGTTTTGTGACCAAAAATTTCAAAATTGACAAAATTTTCTCCAAATTTGCTGAAATTTGGACTGAAGGTCCATCATTGAGTACTATGCTCAGCCAAAAAAGCTTCGGCCAAGATTTGAAGCCTATCATGCCTTTTATGCTGCCTTAGTGCCCTCCTGGTGCATGCAGTTCAATGGTGAAATCACTGTCTCTGTCAGATGATGTATCCGTGTCCATGATATTTCAAGGTCTATATTTGGCTTGTATGAGATGAAAATGAGAATTCGGTGCTTTGTTTCAAATTTCCAAATGTGTGTCAAAGGGAAGGGACTGTGGGAGAAATAGGACAGTGGGGACACTGAAGTCTTGTCAAGTGGTACTTTGTCTTTCGAAAGCTTTTGATTTGACAAACTTTGGGAGAAGGGATAGCCACTGAACTGTTTGGGGAAGTTGAGGTTTTGGGAATTTTTATAAGTGATATAAGAGAGGGAGGGTGATAGGGAATGGTAGGGTTTAGGAATAGGGATAATAGGACTTGGGAGTGAATGACCTTGGGATGTAAGAGAATGGTGTATTGAGGAGATAATGGGATGATAGGATTAAAGTGAGGGAAGGAACAAACAAGGTGGGAGAAAAGGAGTATTTGGCACCAAAGTTGTTTTCAAAACACCAATTCAAAACCTCAAGGAGAAGTTTTAAACAAGGTAATAGGGTTTACAATTTGACATTACAAATTCTCATATTCCTTCTCTCAAACAACACCAAACATGAGTTATGGACAAAAGGGGAATGACTTTGACTTACTCAAGCATAGAGCAACCAAGAAAATTGAATTTCGGAGAAGACTAGCAGAAGTTTTAAGTTTCTGGCCTGTGCGCCGCGCGCACAACCCAGTGCGCCGTGCACACTATATGCGCCGCGCACGTTCAATTTTACACTGTGTAGAATGGTTCTATGCGCCGCAACGAGCCAATGCGCTGCGACCTTCACCCAACGCACCGCGACGAGGATTTCACACACAGTCTGGCCTCCAAATACTGATTTCACCCTCCAACTCATTTCTCCACGATTTCTCTTCGATTCTTTGATGTTTTGGTATGCAAATGGATTGTTTGAAACACAAGAATCATATTTGTACCCACGAATTTTATTTTCAATTTGAAAAACCCGCTTTGTAATGCTACAGACTCTGGCACTTTTTAAAATAAACTCTGTTTTGCTTGTCTTTGACTTTTGGACTAATGATGAGCTTTCGCACACTAAACCACCATAAATTCTGAGAAAAACTCTTCAATTGCAATGGAAAAACTCTTAACTTTCTTGCACACCACAGATTTGAGCACATTTGGAAAATTTGGAGAAGTTTATGGTGAAATTAGGCTTGCAGCTCTATGCGCCGCGCCACAAACCCAATGCGTAGTGCACTTTTGCAGGAGGCTTTTGGAGGCCTTCCCAGTGTCCAAATTGGATGCGGGATATCTTGTTGGAAATCGTATTGAGTCTACTTTCCATAAAAACTAGAATTTTTCAATTTGGAGTTCATTTACCCTGTCAAAAATAAAATCTCCCAAGACTGGTCAAAATGTGAAAAATGAGGCTGCCTCAAGGCAGAGTGTTGTTTCAGTCAACTTTTGAAGGTCTTCCTCAACTCCAAATTTATCTCATGATAGTTCATTGGAAATATATTTGTGTCTAGTTATCATTTGACTCATCAAAAAAGTCATTTGGCCAACCAAGCTAGGAGAAATCCTGATTTTCCCAAGGTCACTTCAGAGGTGCATCAATTCTCCTAAGGCAACTGTATTTTTTACATTTCTCTAGAACCATGACACCTGTGTAAAAAGTGAAGGAGTTTTTTCTTCCTTGGCCTATTTTGGACAAAAAAATCTCTCATTTTTCCAAAATTCACCTTTTATTGATCAGAAACATTATTGGAGTAAAACCTATCCCGATGTGTGGAACAAGGGATTTGTCGAAATGAAGCGAAATGAAGGGGATAAGGGGCTTCTAAATTCTTGAGAAAATTTTGGGAAGTAGGGAGGGATGTTAGGAAGTAGGGAAAAGTGGAATTTTAGAGATTGAGTGAGGGGAAGGGGTCCAAAAGGGAAAAACACAGGCCTAGCCTAGAAAATTGCCAAGTTGTAGCAAGAAACTAGGGTTTGTGAGAAAATGAGGAATTTGGGGGATCTCAGTGATGGGAAGTGTTTAATAAGGTACATTAAGGATAGGGAAAGGTGTATGAAAATCAGGATACAAGTTTTTCTAATGATTTGACCATCCAAGTGAAATTACCTCCAAAACCCTAGGAGAGGGAAATGAACCTTACCTAGGCACAACTGAAGCATGAACAAGGTGTAAAATGACCTAGTGGAACTTGACATGATGATGAAAACCCTTTGAATGATGGTACACTCAGCTGAATGGTGACATGGACCGACATTTGGACAACTTTGACATGAGTAAAAGAAAACCCTAGACCTAATACCTAGTGACCAAATTTTACTTGAAGACTCACTGAAATGACAAAATTTGACCTTGACACCTTAAAATCACTTTGAAAGAGCATGTTTGATCACTAGAGGAAGGCTGCAAAGGCTGACACTAACACTACCCATGCAAGGTCCTCCACAGCTTCCTCGAAAGAAGATGGTTCTGTCATGATACACTTGCTCATCAGAGCCATGTATCCATTATATCGGTCAGGTGACTGTCTCTGTCTGCGTTGTGATGTAGGTGCTCCTACAATATTATCTGCATCAAGATTTAGTCACTCAGCTTCTGTAGTGCGCTTCCGCCCTCTGATGTTTGGCGTTGCATGAGTGGTTTCTTCCACTCCATGAACCTCCTCTTGTGGCTGATCCACATCCTGAGGCTCATCCTTAGGAACTGTTAGCTCATCATCTGCATACAAGTGTGGCTCCCTCTCAAGCGAACACTTCATGGCTTTCTCCTCATGAAATTTGATATCCCGTCGCACAACAGTCTTTCGACTGTCTGACAAATACATGCGATAGTTGTGGGGTGTTTCTGTGTACACCAAAAATATCCCAACCTCTGTGGTCGGCTCCAGCTTCTTCCTGGCATCCTTTGTCACATGAATGTAAACAGGTGAGCCAAAAATTGTCAAATGAGAAATATCAGGCTTCTTTCCAGAAAATGCCTCTTGGGGTGTACTCATGCCAAGTACTCTATGAGGACAACAGTTTTGCACATTAACCATGTTGTTACAAGCTTCGGCCCACAAGTGTATGGGAAGGCCCTGATCATGCAACATCGCTCGTGCAGCACCCACAATCGTTTTGTTCTTTCACTCCACGACCCCATTCTGATGTGGGTTATGAGGTGCTATGAGCTCTCTTCGAATTCCTTCTGCGCTGCAAAAGTCTTTGAATTCTCCAGAGATGAATTCACCACCATTATCGCTCCTAAGATCCTTCACCTACTTCCCTGACTCTTTCTCCACCAGTGCCTTGAACTCATAGAACTTTGAGAATGTCTCACTCTTCTTCTGCATGAAGAAGATCCAGCACTTATGAGAAAATTCATCAACAAATATCACATAATACATGTGCTTTGCTATCGAAGCTACTGAGAAAGGTCCACACACGTCTATGTGAATTCTCTCAAGGATCGTTGTGGCGTGACTATCCTTCTCATGAAAGGTGGCTTTCACAAATTTTCCCAAAGTACATCCCTTGCACTGATCTGACTGCGCAAGTGTACCTTTGGGAAGCCCGGTAGAAATCTACTGCAAAATTTTCAAAGCGCCATGGTGAAGATGGCCCAATCTCCTGTGCCATAGTTCGCCCTCATCCCAGATCACCACTCCTTCTGCTTTTCCTGCTATTGCTGCGTAGCCATCTACCTGCAATTGATAAAGGTTCTTAACTTGAACCCCTATCCTCCGAGTTTCACCAGTTGCCTTACTGCACAGGAAAGCCTTTCCCTCGCTAAAGACAACATCATATCCCTTGTCTTCCAACATCACCACAGAGATAATATTCTTCTTCAATCCTGGAACATGCATGAAATCCTTCAATATGAAAGGTTTGCTAGACTCCCTCTCAAAAAAAATTGTCCCGATACCAGTCGCACTGTATCTACCATCATCACCCATCTTGATGTGCACTCCAATATCCTTCTCATCCAAATCAGTAAACAAATATTTGTCTCTGGTCATATGGAAAGACGCACCACTGTCAAGAAACCACACTGTTCCCATCACACTTGAGACCAAGCATGCGATCAGTGAAAAATCCAGCTCAAACTACGAGGCTAAGACCTCTCCAGCTGCAGATCCAGCAGCCTGCTTATTTTTCTTCTTCTGTGGACAATTAGTGGCGTAATTTCCGTGTTGGTGACAGTGAAAGCACTTCACCTTGGATGTGTCCTACTTCTTGTCTTTCGCACCGGATTGAGAAGGATTTTTCTTGCCCTTCCCCTTCCTTTCTTTGGCAGCCAAAGCGCAATTTTCTTCATCTTCATTCTTCGATGAAGATCCATCCCTAGTACTCTGCCTTATCTCCTCCTGCACAAGATCCGACCAAAGTCGCTCCCATCCTGGCAATTTATCCCAACCATTGACAGAGTCCTCATAGGAATGCCAACTCTGCAGAAGCCCAAGGAGAGCCAAGCTCACCAATTCCTCTTCATCTACAGTAACCCCCACACTTCCCATCTCATCCCTGCACTGGAAAAACTTCGTGAGGTACTTGGGTATACTTTCGCCCTTCTCCATTTTTATTTTCCTAAGTTTATCTTTGAGTGCCAACTTCCTTTGGTTGCTCTTGTTTTGGAACAAGTCTGTCAAATATTTCCACATAAAGAATGGAGAAGCTTTACCATGAAGGCTGGACACTATGTGATCCTTCACACCTTCCAACAGAATCCTTTGACATTTTGTTGTCTTCTTTTTCCATGCGTCAACTGTGGTAGCACCGCTAGAAGCAGGTTTTGGAATTTCTGCATCTATGAACTCCTTCAACCCATTATCCTCTAGCACCGCCTCCATACTATCCTTCCATGCAATATAATTTGAGCTGACCTCAAGGGCATACTCCAATCGCAATCCGTTGAAAGACATCTCAACTTTGACACCAAGAAAACACTACTGCAAATTCGAATTCCACCAACACAAAACTCAACCACTTGAATGATTTGCAATTGCTCCAATGATCAATATTCCTCTGATACCATGTAGAAATTATACAAATAATTCATTATACATCCAATATTCTCCTGATCACACACTATTTGACTTCATGCACAATACAGAATCTCTTCTACTATTGATCATCATATGCGGAAATAAAATCAATTGCATGCACACATTGAAACCATAAAAATTCACACATATGAACACAGTGTTTTAACGGGAAATCATGAAGCTAAAAACCCCAACTATCTGTATATAATATATGTCATATATATCATGTAACAATCCTCATACAAATCTTCTCACAAGCTCTCAGTACAATACAATCGCTACACACTAATCAAGTCCTGATCTAGCAAATCCATGCACCGATCTCTGCCACCTGCTAGCCTGCCTCTACTGCACAATCCATGCTGAAGAATGGCTCTGAATGAACTCAAATCCACCTGGCTTTCACTACGCAATCCTCATTGGCATCTCCATCAATGTGTGGTGCAAACTCATGCAACACTATAGTCACAACTGATAGTCAACTTTCCCTTTCACCTATCTCTCCACTGATCTCCACTGAAACTGTCCATGCACTATATTTAACTTATGTATTCTTCAGTTAATTAATGATTTAATATTTAGTGAATTAATTATTAATTAATTCACACCACTCTCACTAGTGTATCAATCAGTTAGACTAGATACAACTAGCTCAACTGTGTCTAACTAAGTTAAACTGAACACAACTCCACCAACTACTTTTATAGCTCCACCAAACTCTGTCACATGAGTTCTAACTAAATTCTCCATGAAATAGCTCCACTTAACCCTCAGGAATAGCGTAATTCCTTCTGTGAGCTCCTGTGCCACATTTGTGCACTTAACTGAAGTGCTCCAAGAGAATAAGTTAATGTTTATAGTCCAAATATTATTACGAGCTAATAATATTCGACATATCTATTTTTAGATTGGAAATATAAAAATAGATTCCACCCAATATGTCTAAAAATAGAATTCCATCTATTTTTCCAACTTGACCAACCATCCACAAATAGCATCCTGCAACTCATAGAATATGATCGACATGTCTAAAAATAGAAATAGTCTAAAAATAGACTTGCGCCAAAAATAGCCTGCGGGCCCACTTAGTGAAGGCGACTATTTTCACTAAGCTCGTCACCTTGTTGCAATCTCAACAATCCTCACATGGTGTGTTGTCCAAATTCTTTAGTTGCATTGGTCACCATCAGTGATATCTTGAATTACATATGGTCCTAACCAATGCATCCTGAGTTTTCTTGGATGCTTCAAAAACTTTTTTTCGTATAGAAATAACATGCATCCTTCCTAGAAAAATATTTTTTTAATCATCTAGTCATGCCAAGCCTTGTCTCGTGATTTTTTAATTCATGGTGAAATCTTTCTAGGTCTCAGTCTTCCTATAATTGCAACATATCCTGGAGCCACTTCCCCACTGCCTTTGACTTTGTTATCTGGGTAGTGAGCGCAATGCACATATTTGGCATAATGAACTCCATTGGCATGATCGCTTACATCCCATACACCAGCCAGAAAGGATTTTATTTGTTCAACCTATTACAGTTGGTGCAATAAGCCCATAAAACTGCAAGGATTCACATATTCCAATCATCATGTTGTACATTACATACTTTGGTCAATGCAGTCTCCAGAATTTTGTTAAAATATTCCACCATTATATTTTCCTAAGGATTATATGGAGTGTTATTTTGATGGTATATTTCAAAATCCTCTATTAGTGCGGCTATGGTCTAGTTCAAAAAATGCGTCCCATGGTCACTCATCAAAATCTGAGTACATCCAATCTTGGTCACTACCTGATCAAATAGAAAACGCACAATAGTCTCTGCACTCCAATCCTTCACCAACACATCTTCGTCCCATATTGTTAGATAATTTGTTGCAGTGATAATATATCATGCACCAAACCTCCTGCACAAGGGATCAATAGGTCCAATAAAATCAATAACCCATTTTTCAAAAGGTTGCAAATTAAGATATGGGTTTAATGGCATTTCATCTCATTGTGACGGCCTTCCCACTCTCTGGCATATGTTACAGGCTTTGTAATATTCCTTGGCATCAACATATATAGTGGCCCACCATAATCCTGGGCGTAAAATCTTTTATGTGGTATCCCGGCCCGTGTAGTTCCCACTTGCAACTCCAGTGTGGGATTCAACCAATATCGTAGGTTGCTCATGCTCCATAACACATTTCCTTAAGATTCCATCAAGCCATAATTTGTACAATGCCCCTACTATTAGCTGATAATTTGTCGCCTTGTATACGAGCTGCTTCTTATGCACTGTGGTGTAGCTTTCTAGTGCCATTCCAGTACTCAAGAACCATGCAATTTCTATGAAATAAGTATCTACCATAGTAACCTCAAACAGCTATGCATTTGGTAAATTATCCTACAAGTTTTGTGCATCCTCTCCTGAAGTTAGACGTGATAGGTGATCGAGTCTCAAATTCAACTTTCATCATTTCCCCACTATTTGGAAATCATATTCCTGTAAATACAATAACCATTGGAAAATATACCCCCAAAAACAGGCTTTTTCACCAGGTATTTCAAGGTCGAATGATCAATGTATAACTTGAATTTATTGACCAATAGGTAATTTCGAAGCTTCTGGAGGGTGTATACCATTTTCATTCCCTCCCACTCAATCATAGTATAGTTATGTTATGTCATTGATATATTATGACTCGCAAAAGCAACATGATTTTCAACTTTTGTGTCACTTGGCTCGGCCAAAATCACTCCTAACGCAATAAAGAAGCATCAACATTCACATGGAATTCCTTCACCCATTCTGGGAAAAACAGAATGGGGGTTGAAACCATTTTTTCCTTCAAGATATCCAAAGCTTTTTGGCACTCTTTAGTCCACTAGAACTCTACCCCTTTCTTCAATAGCCTCTCCATAGGTGCAGTGATCTTTGCATATCCCTGTATAAAATTTCGGTATTAGCTTGTGTGGCCTAAAGTGGCTCTTAACTATTGCACTGTAGTAGGGGGTGGTAGATCCACAATGAAAACAATTGGGTCCACCAAAAACCCTTGTTTACATATGAAATTTCCTAATACAATACCAAAGGGAGCACAAAAAATTAATTTCTTAAGGTTCAAAGATATTTTTATTTTCCTGCATCAATCTAACATTAGTCGCAACAACTCAATGTGATTCTTTAGCAATCTAAACACTATTTAGTCATCTAAAGAAAACTCTAGAAACTTATGCACATATTATTTAAAATTTGTCACCACTATCTGAGATAAAATGGTTGGTGCATTTTCCATCCTGAATGGCATCACCATATACTGGCAACAACCCCACTCTGTCACAAAGGTAGTCTTGTGTCGATCCTCTTTAGTGATTTGCACCTGGCCCATAACTCGAGAATTCATCAGTGAACAAGTATGCCCCATATCCCCCTACATTCTCCAATATCTCATCGATGAATGGGGTAGGGAATGGATCATGGGTGCAGACATCATTCAATTTATGCAAGTTCTCAAAAATTCTGATTTCTCCCATTTTCTTGTTTTGGACTACCATCAAACTCACCCACTCTAATTCTTCCACTGGCTCAGTGATTCTTACTTTCAACATTTTTTCCAACTCTTGCTTTACCTTCTCCTTATAGATGGGGTTGAAATGATACAACCTCTACTTCACTAAATTTGTATCTCGTTTAAGAGGAATAATATTCATTTCCCCGAGTTCCCCCACAATCCCTTTCATTTCCTTGAAGGTCTTGGGAAATAACTCTTGATATTCGCATAGCAAGTCCGCAACTTTTTCAATTGTATCCATGTCCCAACAATCTGAAATAGAAGCCATATCTGGTCATTCCTCGGTCCCAATATTAACCTTCTTCTTTTTTATCGGCTACACGTATTTCTTAGACTATAAGGGTAGTCCTTCCACCTCTCCTTCACCTTCTACTTCTGGAATCTGGATATTTCGTCGATCCTCTTCATCATATCCCCCACTATCTGCTACATTATATCACTCTAAAAAACCATGAAATTTCTGAATGTTGGGATGTATCGCGTAGTGGCCCATACCTAATCAAAATTGGGTCATCCTCTGCGAATATTTTTCGTCACAACAACACCAGAGCCTTTCCTAGTGTAGATTCATCTTCTTGAAAACTGAAGGTTTCCTTAAATTTCTATTGAAACTCATCCCAATATTGAGCTCCTTGACATACTTCCAACTCAATATACCAGTTGGTTGGGATCACCTCCAAGGTATGGATAAAACAATATACCCGTTTATGCTGGGGTACCCCTCTCTTTTTCCAATTTGAAATGCACCTATTTAGAAGAGTTTCGGGGCACTCCACTCTTGAATATTTTTCTCCAGGGTTCCCAGAGTTGGTATGAATCTAAATTTAAGTAGCACAATGCATTTTTTCCATCCTATGACTCATTCCCTATGCATGGGACACCACCTAGCTGGTATAGTGCGTAATGCAACATCCAATGCTAAAATTCTTTGATATGTTGACACTTGTTCCTCATACTCCTATACAAAAAAATATACCTAAGATAATCCATCAAAACAAGGTGGATATTTTACCTCAATCCCATGATATGGACACATCGTCTGGTGTTGACCTTGTGAAGTTGATTCTGCCAATTATTCAATGCCTCCTCTAGGTCATATGTGTAGGAATCGATATTGCGCTAGCTCAACACTCTGTTGATAATGGGGCTTACATAATCATCTTGTTGAGTTGTAACATTATAGATATTATCTAAATATTCCTAACTAAGCTCACCCTTCACAGGTTCTATATATAGATCCCATTTTAGTGGATCCAAAGGTGCAATAAATCGAACATGTCCACCTTAGAAAATCATTTGTCTTCTTTTTAAATTTATGATTACCTGGTTATCGAAGTCACAATAGATCCCTAGAAGATCTGGATAAGGATTAGTGTCGTCCATGATTTCAATGACCTCGAAGTCAGTCGTGCTTACCACCACGTCGATATCCATTGGTACTCTTGACAATCACCCAATTAGGAAAATTCAATGTTGATTGGCCAACTTGAGCTGAAGGGAGACCATGTCAACTTCATTTTCCCCATTATTTCCTAGGTAATTTTTGGGAGGATATTTACATCTGACCCAAAATATAGAATAATATTATCCATCTCATACTCGCATATCTTCTCCCCAAATCGAAATTATTTTTTGGTCCTTTTTCTATGAGCTACCTGGTTCATGACCCTTGGTGACGGATGCACAATTACCTCCTCCACTGTCCCGGTACATTGTTACACCAAATGTTGGGACTTATTCAAGGCATATGTATCCTTAACCAACTCCAAGCATCTTTGCAATAGGCTTTGGATTAGATCCACCGTGTTCCTCCTCTCCCTACCCATAGTGGAATCAAATATCTCTAGCATGGCAACTTCACACCTAGGTTCTAACCTATCACATTCCTCTATGACAACGTCATGCCGAGCCTCCTTGTAGGTATTCTTCTCCTTGATGGGATCAAACCTTGAGGGTGGTTAGAGAGCTCTCCTTACCCATTGGGGTTGTTTTTCTCGAGATTTTGTAGCATCAACTCCCATATTAGCACCTCTTTGTGTTATTGTGCCAATCTACCACTGGGTTTTATGCCACTCACCAACTATCATTTAGAAATTTTGTCCATTGTTTTCCTACTACTTGGAAATTGACTAAGGAAAACACTATGTCAGATGATCCAATGACTTATCGTAAATACACATACAACATAGATTAGAGAAATAGCGAGTTAAATTCCCCTTTTTTTTGAAATTATAGTAGATTATGGTAATTTTTCCACAGCCAAATCCTCCTCTTCCTCTGCCTAATCCTCAAGTCCTCTAGCTTACATGCCACATCCTCTTCCTTGCAAGTTGTATTGTCTACCCTGAGCATACCCTGGTTTATTAAATCCATTCATTGCGACCTTTGCCCCTTCCGGCCCTTGCACTATAAAGGAGTCAAAGGTTTGCTTGCGCATTAGCTCCAGTGCATGATAATGGTGAATCTCATGCCCAACCAACTTACAAAAGTCACAGAAAAATGTCTGTGTTGTAGCCTCATATTTTTTCATCGTTGGTAAATTGGACAGTATATGGCCTCATACCCTGAAAATTTCGCACCAAATTCCCTTGCCCTAAACAAGAGGATTTGTGGCAGCTATGTCCATATAATCAGTCATAATTTTTCACTCAATCCTATGGTGACCCTTTGTTCAACAAATAGTACACCATACCTCCTTCCGTTTTTTCTTCACCTTCAACAAGCCATGTATTTGTGTAATAATCCAAATTTGAAAAGACAAGAATATAGAACAAAATAATGGAAAAATCAATGAATAAAATTACACCAACATGTGTGTCTAACATAGAGCCATTTTATTAATCATATCAGCAGCAAATAAGTACAAGAAATATAGGCACAACTCAGATAATCAAGGCAAAAAAGCCTCCCATGAATACATATGCCATAACATGAAAAATAACTGCTATACAAATGCAGGAGAACTAATATAGTGCAGTTTTAATGAGGGTAACTTCTACTGGAAAATGTAATATTTATATCTCCTGATATATGGCTCAAATAGTGTCGGGAATAAATATATATGCTCCCAAGCACATTTCCAAGGCAACCCAGGAAATGTTTCTTGAAATACCCAAAAGTACAAAATGCCAGAATGCAGCCCTAAGGCTGAATAGTAGCTGCAACTGAATACTGGAGAGGAGGTGGCTGAAACTAATGTATAAATAAATAGAACTACTCCAATAGATCCTCCAAGTGAAAGGTTGATCCCCTCACTGAAAGTCTAACCCTCCAAAAGTAGCAATGAAACCTCCACTGGATATGCTCACTGAAATAACACAGTTTAAGAGTGAAACGATGCTATAGATGGTGGTAACAGTTTGGCCTGGTGAAAAAATATGAAATAAAGACCAAGGACCTTCCTTTCTTGCCTCCCAATGGAAAGGCTACCTCTCCACTCAAAAAAAAACACTGAAAGTGGCCCTAACAATCCTCCATTGCTTCTACCCTGCAACACAACACAATTCTACAAGAAATTGTGATGTAGCTGAAGAATGAAGCTTGGCCTGATGTCATAATGTGGACTATGAAGCTCAATAATACCTCTCCTGAGTAGGCACTCGAATTCCCCCGAGGATGAGTGTGGGATTCTCGCTCGGGAACACCCTTGTGCTAAACAGCACAGCAGACTCTGGTAAACAACTAAAGAGTGAAAACAGTCATACAAACCACAAAATCAATAATCATCTAACATACCCTCTATGGTTTCCTTCCCCTTCCTTATATTAATTGTGAGCCTTCTCACCTTGGGTCCCACTCATTAAAGCCACTACTCTCATGAATACTTTCTCACATTAACACTGTGTTGTCTCTCATTGATGATCCACTCTCTCCATACCAGCATTGTTGATTTGGTCAACATCGACCTTGTCCACTTTAGCCCCTGTTCACACATGAGGGTGATTTATCCAGCTATCAATATGATCTCCTTTCACATTAGGAGTGAATTTATTCCTACTAAATATATTTATGGGTCTCCCTACCCACTTATTCATCTATCTATATGATAAAAGCAAAATTTAATATTCCAATTAGCTACGGATAATTTTGGAATATTACATTCCTCCCCTCCCAAATTTTTCTTGTCCTCAAGAAACTACAAGGATAGTACTGCAAAGCCCCCTCTCTTCCTCCTAAAGCATCCTCATATGATAAGCTTCTCCACTGAACAAGATGCTCTCTCATCAATATGTTTCCAAGTTTCTCCCCCCAAGTGTATAAGTTAGCCTTTGGTGATAGATCCAAATGGATCTCATCATGAAGAAGTGGGATATCCATGGAGGCAAATATATGTTGTCTAGAGGCCTTCTTGAGGGATGTTATCTGAAAAGTGTTGGGAAAATTCATTTCCATGTGAAGCTCCCATCCCCAAACTATCATCCACACAAAATGAATCACCCTCCAAAATGGTAATTCATAGAAAAAATATTCCACCTTGTGCTCCTGCAATGTAGATGGGTTGTATAGCTTAACATGATAGAACAAATTGTCTACCCCACATTGTCTCTCTCTCCACTTATGATAGGTGTAGAGCTGTTGTTGATTTTTGGCTACAATAATGTTGCCTTCAAGAGGCAAAAAAGCAACTGGATCTTCAAAGACCCCCTCTCTAGTTTCATGAATCTTACTTGCCCAAACCATCCCATATAGAGTGAATAGAACATCATCACAATATAGAATCCAAATGAGAAAGATGCTGAATGTTTTGTGTAATGATGGATGGTACCAAAATTTTCCCAAGTGGTTATAGCACAGGTTTGTTTTCTGTTGTCTTTGATCATAATGTGGCAAGTTGTCTCCCAACCATTTTATAGTTGTGCATGTTTTCTCATCTACTTGGAGGTAGTAAATGGCATTATATATCAGTTGTGTATACCAAGCATAGCATAATACTTTCCCAAATCCGCACAAGAAATGGCTATCCCCATCACTGATGTGGGTCTTAGAAAGACCATGAAGCCCAAATAAAAACTTTCCCTCTTGTGAAGCAATGCACTCTACATAAATGGAAAGAGAATGAAATACTTTGTTAGATGATCAATAAGTGTAAAAACACAACTCTTACCATGTACTGATAGTAAGTTGAAAATGAGGTCCATGAATGAGCCCTCCCATGATAATCTCCCCATAGTGGTCTGAAATGTGAAGGGATATATACTCCCCTTGGAACACTCCATCAATAGATACATACTCCCAAGTGATAGCATTGTTGGCCTTTGTGATAAGACTCCTATCATCTCATAACTCCATCCTTTAACATGCCAAATGCCAAAGCCACATGCCATAATACTAATACATATGGGAGAATCCTTCCTATATGGAAGTACCTCCTGATCCTCCAAAGCTAAGGAGTAGCCCCTTTGCACCATGATTGTGCCATTTTCTACTCCTGAAACATCATGTAAGGTATGGAAGAAAATCATCCCATACTCTCCCAAGGGTAACCAAAGAAACAATAAATTTTGTTGCATCCTCATCTCATCATCATACAAGTCATGGAGTAACATCATGAGAGAGGACTTGTAGAATTCCCCATACAACCAAATTTTTTTCTGCCATATCATATGGGTGCCATGCAATTCCTCAAACCATAACATACCCTTTTACATATGACATTTCACATGATGGCCAAACTCTTTCAAGAGTAGCCAGCACAGCCATGCCTCTTGATGCCCTGTGTCATAGATCTACAAGTGTCTCACCAACCCCTTGCTCATCATGCTCACCCATCCATCCAACTGTGGATGTCTCCTATCATGCTCCGAATTGGTATCCACCTCATGGAGAATACCATTCTCCCAAATCTTATCACTATCTTTGCACTTCATGACATGTTGAAGCGAAACCTCGTGGAGATTTCCATATGAAGACCACTCATCAATGACCAAGCTGAACCCATAAGGTTCCAAATATGTTGTAGGCAAAAACTTCTCTTTGAGTTGATATGTGCTCATCAAGAAGGATCCATCATAATAATGGGAGATGTCATCCAACATAAGATGTCTTCCATCAAACATCTTCCTATCCAATGCAACACAAGAAGAATGGTCATTGGAATGCTCCAATGATAGTTGGGCCCCCAACTCATCATTGATGCTCAATGATAGCGTTGTTGATCTCCATGATGGTGCATCTACTGTCTCATCATCATGCACAATGTTGAACACATAGTTCTGCATTGGATTGATTAGGAATATGCTCATCCTATCCTCCAAAATTCTAAACTCCAACCCAAAGTGTTGTGAGCAGATAAACAATGAGATACCATGATGATTATATATCTCCTCCTTGAACCAGTCAAGGGTCCTCTGAGCAGTGATAGTCTGCTACTCTAAATTAGTAGTGTGCTTTGACCCTAGGTCATGCAATTGCCCTGATGGCATGTCCCCACAACTCTCCATATGATGTGCTGAAATAATAGGAAGTAGAAATGTTTTCATACCTTGGTTAAGCTGATACTTTGGAACTTCTTGTACAACTACAAGGGTTCCTTCTACCAGTGTGATGACTCCTTCAACTGCTAGTGATGGTGATGGCTGCTCCTCTACTACTGCACCAGCGCTGGTATAAGTATCCTCTTCCTCATGCATCTCCTGAATAATGCATGGGACTCAAAGTGTTAAGAGATCAAGACCACCGTGCAAGTGTGCAAGTGTTCCTTCTTATGATGCAATACTCCTGTAGCAAGTGGTGGTGGAATTTTCATTTCCTCCGGTTTCTTCTTATCAAACTTCTTGATCAACCTTTGAGTAATATATGCATAAGAAGTTACTCTTGCATGTCTCAAACGGCTGAACCACCAAATTTTTGCCTCACCTCAAGGTGCAGTGCTGCAATCTCAACAGCTTCTATTTCTGCTACTGGATGTAGCAGGAAGAATGCATCTAACTTCCTCCTCCAAGCCCTTGCTGTGCATGTGGATGACCCATCAAATGTAGAAAATAGAAATATATTGTGTCTTCTTCTACCATTGCAAGGTCTCCTCTATTCTTTGAGCTGAATGAACTGTTGGAGAGTTAGATTATCATTGAAATCCCTTGATTGAGACTTGTACTCTACAAGATAATCGCTTAGAATATCATGATCTAAGTTCCCTCCATCTCCATGCCTTACATCTTCCTCTTCAAAGGAAATGGGAATCGTATATTGCTTTGGAGCTCTATGCAATACCGGTTTCTTTGGTTGCTGATAGGAAGTGCATGGACCTTTCTCATCATGAAACCCTCTTGAGGTCTCATTGCATCTCTCCATTCTAATTTTCTTGAGCTCCTTGGAGAGGTTCTTCATAGATCTGAAAAGATATGAGGCAAAGCTCATTCCTTCCATCATTTTAGATCTCTTATTCTTCTTTTGCTTCTTATTCTTATTCTTCTGATAGCATATTGGTTGAAACTCACAGGCTGAACCAAGATTATGCTTTGGTACCACTATAATATTCCCAATTGGAAAAGACAGGAATATAGAAAAAAATAATGGAAATAGTAATGAATAACATTACACCAACATGTGTGTCTTTTTGGGGTTGTATTAATCTGTAATATTCCTATTTTAATAGGAATATTCAATTTTATTTTGTTTTCTTTGTTCAAAGAATAATTATGTAAAGGAGGGTCATTAAACTCCTAATGGAAGAATAAATTCATGCCCAATGTGAAAAAGGGTAAATCTGGGCCACTTTAATAAACATGCTTGAGTGTGAAAAGAACAAATCCACTTGACTGGGTGGATCTTGACCATATCTACAGCGCAGTATTGGAGGAGTGCTCATCAATGAGGCACAACGTAATTCTAGAAGGAGGTCTCTTGTGTGAAAGAGATAAATTATTGAAGGTGGTTCAGGGTTTTGGAAATCTCTCATCTTATAAAAGGAAGGGGAAGGCAACATATTGAGTTTGTTCATGATATGATTTCTGATTTTTTGTCTGTTTAGACAAATAGCTTTCTTGGTTTTCTAGCCTAGATTGCATATGACTTTTAGCATTAGAATTTCCTGTTTAGGAGTTCCATCTCTTCCCATTGAGTAGCTCTTAGGAGAGTTTGTATTGCTTAGTCCACTACCTGTTTGGAGACCAAGCTTCTACTTCCAACTGCAACACAGATCCAGTGAGGGTTCTTGTTTTTTTAAGCTGCAGCAAGTGGAGTTTAGATCTTTTCAGATCTAAGACATTCTAGTGCCTCTTCTCAGTGAGTGTGTCTTTTAAACTCCTGGAAGAGTGTATTGAATGATTGGAGCATCAAATCAGATCTTTTCATCAAGACAAAAAACATTTCAAAGGCTACAGCACAGTTCATCTTCCTAAATTGTGTTATTTTCAAAGGAGAAGTTGCAGGGTGATTTAGCAGTCTTTTGGGAGAAGGATCTCTAGTGTGGGGAATCTTCCTTCATTGTGGTGATCCATGGATTGGCCAACCAATCCATTTTCCTTTTAGATCTGATCTATTAATTTCTACATTTGCTTCAAAAATTTTGAATAGATCTGCAGATCTACTGCATAGAAATTCAGATCTACTCCATGTATCTCATTTTCTGCTGAAAACCCCAAGGGGATCTGAAAGAGGAACTCTTCTAGTTTATGGATCTTATATAAATCAAAAATTTTGCACACAGATCTGCTCTAGATCTAACATTTAATCAACATCATTTGTAGCCTGATAAAAATAACGATGTCAAGGCAATTTTCAGTCATTCATATGGTTGCAGCCCTCTTTTGAGGAGATTTATTATGTTTATGACTTGTATTTTCAGCCATGTATTTGATGAACTTCATTGTATAACCTTATTTCTATTGTAAGTAATATTGAAGAACATTTCATGAGCCTCCTATCACTGCTCTGTAGAAACTGCGTTATTTTCTTAGCAGAATTGTTTATTATTGTTGTAGTCCCACTTTGGGGCACTTTTCAAGGAAACTAGGTGTGGGAGATCTGTTTAACCCACCTAGAAGGATTTATTTTTGATACCCTCTTGGATTTAGGACTTAGATACTCATATCTAAGGGATACAAGTGCTGGTTTTCATTTCTGTAGCAACCATTCCTAGAAAATGCGTTTTCCAGTCATGCCTTGCTAGCAGTCTCGATTTTGGGATATTACAATGGTATCAGAGCATGATCCTTGGCTCAGCCTGTGAGAATCAAGCCAAGATGTCTTTTTAGGAAGGAAGAATATAGAAGAAGGAGATTGATTGCATTGAAGACACATAAAGTAAGGGTCAAAACCCTTTGTTTGGAAGGAGGGCAGGGAAAGAGTTCTCAAGAACTCGGTTCCAAACTCTGTTTAAGCCTAAAGCAGAGAACAAAGAAAAAAAGAGGATAAACCATGAAGTTTCCCCAACTGGATCCACAAGATCTATGCATAAGGAAAATCCTACATCCTCATCTTATGGGTATGAGCACTCAGCCATATCATCAAAGCTACCATGCTCTATCAGCAACTTCTTCATGAGGAGGAAGAGAGGAGATGTGCCAAGGGCAAGATCCTCATTGGATGAAGAGTCCTCATCTCAAAAAGAATACATGGAGATTCCTCCTTCAAAAGTAGACCAATATGTAAGATATCCTATTGATGATGAGGCATTTTCCACCATGAAAGAAAAGGCTAGGGGTGACAGCACAGTAATAACAAAGGCATATCTAGCATTTCATGAAGAAGAAGAAGGGGAAGTTGCTCCAAGAAGAGAAGCTCTTGCATTCTTGCAAGGAGTTTCAAAGAATCTCACATATAGAAATTATGGCACAATCCATGAGCAGCATGTGCCATCATTATCAGATGGTGAGATCCTGAATACTGCAGAAGATAAAGGGGAAGTCAAGCTTCATAAGGTAAGAAACATTTACCCCTCTTTATTTCAAAGGAGTGATGCACTAAGGAGGCATGAAGATCTCTGATGGGCTAAGGGAGGTTTTGCAGCATGATGGGTGCTTTCCTAAAGCACCAAATATACATTTCACCTTCAGCCATGGTGGAATGATAAGGGAAGCAAGTAAGTGGCATGTAAACCACTTACCACATCTAGATTTGAAGCAGGGAGAAGATGACCTATGCTGGTTTCTATTAGGTGGGTGTGGGTACCACCGAAATTTTTTGATTTTCCGTTCTCATGCCTTGTATTTCAAGAAAGGAATGCATAAGAAGAAGGCATGGTTGCTTTGGTTGACAAGAAGAAAGTATGGAAACCCCATGATGAATTCCATGTCCATACATTTTCTTATGCCTATGATGTATGTACATGTATTTATGTTTAGAATGAATATTATAATCATGTATATACTTTGGGTTGGGAGAAAATGTAACCTTCTCATGAGGTGGCATAAGGGAGCTTGTTTATATCATTATGTCAATAATGCTCCAATATTTGTTATAAACATGAGAGGAGGAATGACACATTGGGTGAATGTGTCCATTGGGAATGCAATCTCCCATATTCATTTGTACTTCAAGGAGAGGATAGGACCTTATATGACTGTTGCCTTATATATTGTGTTTTATTTTGCAAAGGGTCATGTATTGGGCTTATGTCATGGGAAAATATCTCTCACAAGGGAGTACTTGGAGCAAGAAATGTGTTGCTGGAATCATGTTCAGCCAACACCTATTATCCTCCATCATTTTCAAGCTTTGAAGAAGCTTATTGTAGCAAGAAGGTGGTGGGATGGCCACTTATTGTACCATGATTTGATGCAGCAAGATGATGGAAAACGCTGGTCTCAAGGGAGGGACTATTGTCACCATCCAATATATCATATGACACTTAGTCCATGTTTCTTTTGGAGCACATATGGTGAAGATAATCTACTCACTATATGCATAGGAGATTGGACAAGGATACTCACTAGAATCAATGAATAAAATCATGAAGTTCCAAGTTCCTTTTGGCTTCATGAGGACTATTTTATTGCAGCCCAGGATCAGCAGCTCAACATTCATCAAAAATGGAAATAGGGATAGCGTGAGTTGAGTATCCTCATCTCTCATTTCCATGCATGAAGCCCCTACATAATGCAAATGGGGGGAATTGGTGACTTTTTCTGTGAGCTACCAAGGATGGCTCACTTTTTTTGGATGATAGCATGGAGATTGAAGCCTCTAATGGGGGTTGAAGTACCCTAGATTTAACATATTTCATGCCTTGAGAAAACCAATGGACAGCCAGAAACTATTTCTATGTATCTCCCACTTCTTTATGATGACGGTTGATTGGTTCATTCACCAAAAGCACACTTATACCCTTGGGAGGACACAATTCCATTGGAGATTTTGCAAAGTCCTTGTAAGTTGCTTGAGGGCAAGCAACATTCTGGAGGGGAGGACTGTAATATTCCTATTTTAATAGGAATATTCAATTTATTTTGTTTTCTTTGTTCAAAGAATAATTATGTAAAGGAGGGTCATTAAACTCCTAATGGAAGAATAAATCCATGCCCAATGTCAAAAAGGGTAAATCTGGGCCACTTTAATAAACACACTTGAGTGTGAAAAGAGAAAATCCACTTGACTGGGTCAATCTTGACCATATCTACAATGTAGTATTGGAGGAGTGCTCATCAATGAGGCACAATGTAATTCTAGAAGGAGGTCTCTTGTGTGAAAGAGATAAATTATTGAAGGTGGTTTAGGGTTTTGGAAAGATCTCATCTTATAAAAGGAAGGGGAAGGCAACATATTGAGGTTATTCATGATATGATTTCTGATTTGTTGTCTGTTTAGACAAATAGCTTTCTTGGTTGTCTAGCCTAGATTGCATATGTTGTTTAGCATTGGAATTTCCTATTTAGGAGTTCCATCTCTTCCCATTGAGTAGCTCTTGGGAGAGTTTTTATTGCTTAGTCCACTATCTGGTTGGAGATCAAGCTTCTACTTCCAACTGCAACGCATATACTGTGAGGTTTTTCTTGCTTTTGTAAGCTGCAACAAGTGGAGTTTAGATCTTTTCATATCTAAGACATTCTAGTGCCTCTTCTCAGCGAGTGTGTCTTTTAACCTCCTGGAAGAGTGTATTGAATGATTGGAGCATAATATTAGATCTTGGCATCAGGCCAAACTACATATTAGGGGCTACAGCATAATTCGTCTTCCTAAACTGCATTATTTGCAAATGAGAAGTTGCAGGGTGATTTAGTAGTCTTTTGGGAGAAATATCTCTAGTGTGGGGAATCTTCCTTCATTGTGGTGATCCATGGATTGGCCAACCAATCCATGTTCCTTTCAGATCTGATCTATTCATTTCTGCATTTGCTTCAAAAATTCTGAATAGATCTGCAGATCTGCAGCATAGAAATTCAGATCTACTCCATGTATCTCATTTTCTGCTGAAAACCCCAAGGGGATCTAAAAGAGGAGTTCTTCTAGTGTATGGATCTGATATAGATCAAACCTTTTGCACACAAATATGCTATAGATCTAACATCTAATCAACATCAGTTGCAGCCTAATAAAAATAACATTTTCAAGGTAGTTTTCAGTCATTCATATGGTTGCGGCCCTCTTTTGAGGAGATTTCTTCTGTTTATGACTTGTATTTTCAGCCATGTATTTGGTGAACTTCATTGTATAACCTTATTGTTGTTGTAAGTACTATTGAAGAACATTTCATGAGACTCCTATCACTTCTCTGCAGAAACTGCGTTATTTTCTGAGCATAATTGTTTATTATTGTTGCAGTCCCGCTTTGGGGCACTTTTCAAGGAAACTAGGTGTGGGAGATCTGTTTACCCACCTAGAAGGATTTATTTTTGATACCCTCTTGGATTTAGGACTTAGATACTCAGATCTAAGGATCTAAGTGTTGGTTTTCATTTCTGTATCAGCCATTCCTGGAAAATGCGTTTTCCAGTCATGCCTTGCTAGCAGTCCCGATTTTGGGATATTACATAATCACTATTAAATGACTAAAAAGTACACATAAATTATCAATCCAGGAAAGTATTTTTATTCCAATGACAGTTGCACTATCTATGCCGATACAATCAACCAAAAGCAATTCCAATTAAAAGAAATCGCTGCTGAAGTAAATGTTGGAAATAAATCACTCATGTAGAAATAAAATGATCTACAAGACTGAAATCAGGATTCAATTAACTATTCTAGCGCGCCACACAACAAGTATCCAGCTGGTGTCTCTAATATCATATGTGTAACAACATACAAAGTATTAAAATTGAATCAGATATATTCACAGCAGCAATAGCATTCTACTGATACATAAACCAGAATAAAAACACATACACATAGCTACCTTAATCACTGTAATCCCTGCTAAGAAGGAGGGCCCTTCCTCCCTAGCAGGGTGCAAGTAGAGGAAGAAATTAAGGGAAGCTAAATGGAATAACACATGTAACAGAAATAACAGGATAATCTGTATTAATATGAGCACAATTACAGAGCTAAAATAATGATGTTATCTGCTAATATTTCGACCTCTAGGGCCGAGAATTATATAGTGGTTACATCTCAGAAAATCAAGTTATAGAAAATTCATGAGAATCTTATGATTCTCATGCTAATCGAAATAGAGTACATATAGTTATAACCACTTCTTAATAATATTTTGACCAGAAAATTATAGATTACAATCAAAACTGCACATAGGCTATGTTGGAACAAGGTCCCCTAAAAGCTACGAATTTTGTACAATTTTGTATATTTTTGGTCTTAATTATTCTAACGCAGGGGTTTTCGGGTGGTTCAAAGCCCCGAATTCATTGTAATGAGTCAAGGGTAGACCAAGAGTCCGCAAACCACGGTTTTTGGACCATTGGAAGTGTAGGCTAAGTTGATATAAATTGATGAACATTTTTAGTCTTAAGGTAGGAAAGGAATTAAGTCTAATGCCAAGTGCGAATTTTTAGATCTGTTGTTGGGTCATTTGGGTAAGGACTCATGTTGGCTGTGTGCGGACCCTGTTGGCTATGTGTGCAGGATGTGTTTGGATTGTACTGGGTTTTGATGCTAATATATGCGAATATAGTTAAAGTAGCTCTATGTTATCAAATCTGATGTGTTGTTGTTGATGTGAATCTTTAGGATTTGTTAGAACTAAGAATACAGTTGTGTTATCTATTACCTATTATGCTGCGAATATGTTTATGTTATGGTGTATCTGTAAACTGTTAATGATGCATTATGATATTGTGTACTAATAAATGATGATGCGCACATGGATGTGAATACATTGACTAAATCTGTAGTTGTGTTATATTGTGGATTACATTGTTACTAACATGTGAACAGATCTGTCTTGTGCAAATCCGATAAGCTACGAACACAGAACTTCTTGACATTCTTACTCTCTCTCTCTCAGGGTGTAGAAACCTAGTTCCAGCACCCTCCCATACTAGTTTGGGTGAGACTTTGGCCTGCGCAAGCAGGTCACTTCCGAAAGGGCCAGTAGTATAGGGGTTTTTTGGCAAACCTTAACCTCCAAACTTGGGTCAGGACCCCTCGAGCCAAAAAATGGTTCCGTTGCTAGGACTGGGAGCCTTTTGAGAGAGGGATCTAGTAATGCCAAGGGAACATTGGAGACCTGAGAAGAAAGAAATTGAAGAGTGGTTTGAAAAATAGGTTCAGGAATTTGCAATAAAAGATAATCGCAGCACAAGGTTGACAACAGAAAAGTGGAATGATAAGTACATTTTCACAGAGGTCTACGAAATTTTCTTTGTGACATTTGTGACTGAGATTCAGGAGTGGCTTGCAAGGCTTGTATATTTCCAGATGTGTTGGAAGGACGAACAGTTCACGCAGTGGACTCTAGAGTTGATTCAGTAGTTAGAAAATACTGATAACACCATCACTCGTATGGTAGATCACTGGGTGGATAGTGTGCTAGGAGGATTTGTGACGGAGTTTGAAATCGATCAATTTGTATCCTATTTTGAGGTAGAGCGGAGGTTCTTCAAGGGTTTCTGGGGTAAGTTTCTGAAATCCTTTCCATTACTGATTTAGATATTATTGTGCGAAAAGAGAATTATGTGCAGCCATACAGAGTGAATGAGCTCCGATCAAATCAAGGGTACAACACGGAGTGGAAAATACCACAGAACTAATCAAGAAGCAGATAGATCTATCTACAGTCCAATAAGGGATTTGGCTGCGCATATCCCTCCAACTACACCACCTTCAAATCAGCATAGGGGTAAGAACTCACCCGTACCTCCACCATCAGAAGACGAGATGGCCTTGCCCATGAAGCTACCTACCTTTAAGGTGTAGGGGATGAAGATATGGATCAAGTCTGGTTTGTCGCAGATTCGGTATGGACTGCGCAAAATCTGGACAACGATGCTGTGAAAAGGGTGCAGTTGTCCCTTGCCTTTGAAGGAAGAGCCCTGGACTGGTATATGGGATACATAGTTCAACATGCGAATGCGACCATTCAAGAGGTTAAGAATGCCCTAAAACAGCAGTTCTGGAAGACTAAATCCTACTCTCAGATAGTGAATTATCTAAAAGATTTCAAGAAAGGACCCTCTAAGTCTGTATGGGAAGCTGACCAGCAGCTAAAGAAGGTAATCAGAGAAGGGAAATTTTTGTATGATGACAGACAGCACAAGGAATGGTTCATTTCTACGTTTCTACCTCACCTGCATGTACCTATGGGTCAGCAAGCCATTGAATCGCAGGAAAAAACCTTGAAAATTGCTATGAAGTTGGAAGTTACGCCGAGAGATGATACCTAGTTGGGAGTACAACAAATCCAAGAGTAGCTGGGGGAGATGCACATGGAGATCCAGAACCTGCGAAAGGACCAAGGGAAAGAAGCTAGCCTAGAAATATGATGCATATGATGTAGGGTATTAGGCCATACCAAGGATCACTGCCCACTACTGGCAGACTACCTACCAGCAGGGGACCCAGTCTGTTGCGCCCGGGACCAGGCAGACCAGCATTGTGGTGTGATGATTGTCGTGTAGCTAGCCTGCATGATACCAACCATTACCCCTGTCTAGGCGCATATGTCCCAAAACTGAAGCAACGTCAATGGTGTAGGTTTTGCCCATCAGTAGGACATGATGAGCAGAACTATTGAACTTATGATCTAATGATAGACCGGGGAAACCTATATAGGGTACAATCAGACCCTTCTTCACCAAGATCCCCCTCAGGCATAGGTGGCTCGCCAGCTATGGGCAAGGGAGGGGGTCGAGTTGGAAGCGTAGGTAGGGTAAGAGGAAAAATGATTTGCTATAACTGCGGAGAGGTAGGGCACTTTGCGAGGGACTGCCCAAACCCTGCAAATACTGTAGACAACTGGACCATGTGATCAAAGACTGCCTAATTATGATAGCCAAAATGCAAGAAAAGTAGTAGACACCTACGTAGAATGTACAGAGGGTTAAGGCAGAACCTCGAGACGAAGGACCAAGCATTAATGTCATAACACGCAGCAGCATGGCCATCGAGGGAGCAGAGGAAAAAGCTGAGGTGGAGCCTCTTATTTGAAAATCAGCCATCAAACAAGAAGGTTTGGATTTACAGAGGGAAAAGGAAACCTTTGTCGTAGCTCGCCAAGATTTTGCTAAGACCGAGGCATCTACTTCCCCAGCCCCTGCGAGCCTCAAAGCAGGTGATGAGGTCAAACCATTTCTGCAAGCTTGTATGAAGCTATTGCACAACCAAAAGGCCGTAGAAAACCTCCAAGATTTGATAAATAGTTGCGTAGAAAGAACAACCCCACCCATGGAAGTTAAGGATGTGTACAAACTATACAAGCATAAGAAATGCACTGGTATGGAAATGTGGCTCACCACACAAATTGGTGATTATGAGATGGATCAGGTTATTCTGGACCTAGGCTCAGATGTGAACGTACTGCTTAAGAAAACTTGGCAGCGAATGGGAGAAACAAAGTTGGAATGGTTCACTATCCAGCTGTGCATGGAAAATCAGCAGAAGATCATACAGTTGGGAATACTATCAAAAATCGTGGTAGATATCACAGGAGTTAAGGTCCGGGCTGACTTTGAGGTCATTCAGATTGTAGAAGATGCAAACCCCTATCCTGCTCTTCTAGGATTGGACTGGGCCATAGATATGGGAGGTATCATCAACCTAAAGAAAAGAATCATGGTGTTTTAAAATGAAGGTACGTGGGTGATAGTACCATTAGACCCTATAGAAGGAGAATGGTATATAGAGGCAGTGCGTGAAGAAGAAGATGTGGATCATATTTATAAGTTAACTACACGAGATGAATATTGGATCAATCCCACAGCCAATGGTGTACTATGTTGGGAAAAGGATAGTGAATGTTTCTCTGACTCCGACGGAGAGATGGAAAATTGGCAGAATCAGTTACATGATGTATTCACGATTTGATGCCTTAGGATCACCAAGAATTTCTGATGCATCTCCTCTGAGGTAAGAGAATTGCCCTACTTTGATGGATCTGGTAGTATTAAGGAGTTTTGCGAGCATTTGAAGTTTAGGTTCCGAGAGAGCAAAGGTTATGGACCCTTAATTTAGCTATGCGCGCAACATCTGTGAGGTGGTGGGATACGCATAAGGGGGCATTCCAGGACTGGGAAGAATGTCGGGATATGATAGTCCTACGATTTGAACCTCCAGTTCACTTATGCGTAAAGAAATTCCTTGGGCCAGGGAACCCGTGCAAACATTTGTTTTCCTGGATGGAGAAATGGTGTGACCGGACTACAGAAGAATGGGTTCACCTGTTTATTCATGCCTTGGGACCAATTCCAACCACATGTTACTTAGATGCGGAGCTACATCAGTGCACCCACCACTGGGAAACATTAAAGGATGAATTTGTAGGCATGTTTGGGTTAACAAGGGGCACGGAGGTACTTGACGAAGCTCTGCAGGATATCAAAACCTTTTTATTTGATGAATCATGCCCTTCCACAACACTTTGGACGCCAACATGGGAAATGCAGATGCAGGATATTGTCAACTGCCGCAATATATCCATTGAAGAATGCGATGAATATTCATGCAATGTCTCTATCCCGGAATCAAAGGGAGAGCACATAGTTGCGCGACCCCCACTACACACTGTCGATGTTACTAAGCCTCTGAAGTTTTGAGAAGTCAAAATTGGCATGGAAGAGTAGCCTAAGTTGGCTAAAATTGGGGATTACTGGGATGATGATATGGTAGGCAAAGTTGCAGAACTCCTCACAGAATATCAGGACTTATTCCTGACAAATTTTTCAAAGCTTAAGGGGATCGTAGGGGACCTAGGGGTCATTTGCATCACGTTAAAACCAGATGCGCGCCCTGTGAAGCAGCACCCTTATCGACTGAATCCTAAGTATAAGAAAAAGGTTAAGGAAGAAATCGATAAAATTCTCACTGCAGGTATCATCGAACCAGTCGAACGGTCGGATTGGGTAAGTTCGATGATGGTTCAGGAGAAAAATATGAAGGGAGAGATACAGATATGTGCGGACTTACGCAAAATGAATCATGCCTGCGTATATTATCCCTTTCCCATGCCCTTCTCAGACGAAATCATTGATAGCGTAGGAGTGCAGGAAGCGTACTCATTTACAGATGGATTCTCGGGCTACCATCAAATCAGAATCACACCTGAAGATTGCAGAAAAACTATGTTTGCTATTGAATGGGGATCCTTTCAATATATTTTCATGCCTTTTGGGCTCAAGAACGCCCCCACCATCTTTTCGCGGGTGGTGGTAGAAGTGTTCAAAAAGTTCATCCACAACCTTTTGGAGGTATACTTTGATGATTGGACTGTCTTTGACTTGGTGAAGAAGCATGTCTCAAATCTGTGCATGATGTTGGATGCTTGTAGAAAACACCAGATTTCCCTGAACATCAAAAAATGTGTATTATGCATACCCTTTGGAATCTTTCTTTGACATATTTTTTGTTGACAGGGGTTGATGGTTGACCCTGCGAAACTCGCATTTATCATAAATCTGGCAGTACCTACAACTGATAAATAGTTGTGTTTGATCCTTGGACATATAGGCTACTACTGGAAGTTTATTCAAGGATACGCACTCATCACAGCGCCTATGGAAAAATTTCTTAAGAAGTATGTTTCATTTTTGGGATGACGAATGTCAGAAAATTTTCGAGCTACTCAAGGAGAAGATGGTCTCTGTGCCTATTCTCATCTTTCCTAATTGGACGAAGGTATTCCATGTTCATGTAGATGCATCAGGAATCGCCCTGGGAGGAGTCCTTATGCAACCTAGAGACGAAGACATTGATCACCCAGTTGCATTTGCTAGTAGGAAACTTTCTGGTGCAGAGCGCAACTACTCCACCATAGTACAGGAGGGATTGGCCATGGTCTGTGCATTACAGAAGTACCGGCACTATCTACTAGGGGGACACTTTAAAATGTTTACGAATCATTCAGCTTTAAAGTACCTGGTGAATAAGCCTGTGTTGGGGCAGGGAATCTGCCGATGGCTACTGTTGTTCCAGGAATACGACTTTGAGATCATTGTCAAGTCGGGGAAGTTGAATGTTGGGCCAGATCACTTATCTCGAATTGAGAGTGGTGAGGAACCTACCAGCCTGGAAGAAGTATTTCTTAATGCACATTTGTTTTCTATTAAGGTAGTTGACGCGCACTTCGCCGACATCATCCAGTTCCTGACTACAGGCATGGAACCTGCAGAGTATTCGATACAACAGAAGAAAGAGTTGGTAACCCGCGCTGCAGATTTTTCCATCATCGTAGGTCATCTATATAATATGGGAGTTGATGAAGTGTTGCGAAGGTACGTTTTGGAGCATGAACGACATGCTATCATGGCATAAGCCCACGACAGGGTAGCAAGAGGTCACTACGCAAGGAAAGCAACAGCGAAAAAAATCTTGAGAGCTGGATTATGGTGGCCTACCCTGCATAGTGACTCTCACGACTATTGTAAGGCCTACGATACATGCCAACGAACCGGAAGGCCATCATGCAAATATGAAATTCCCCTTAAACCGCAAATGGCCCTACAAGCGTTTGACAAATGGGTCATCGATTTTGTAGGCCCTATCAACCCACCCGAAAAGAAGACAGGTGCGCATTACATTATAACTGCCACTGATTATGTAACTAGGTGGGTCAAAGCACAAGTGTTGAAGGATTGCACTACAGATACCATTGCGCACTTCATCTTTGAACAGATTCTAACCAGATTTGGATGTCCGAAGATCTTGATGAGTGATAGAGGTACGCATTTCATTAATCAAACAATTTAGGCCTTGATGGAAGAATTTCGAATCCATCATGCGAAAATCACTCCATATCATCCCCAGGAAAATAGAGCAGTTGAAGCTTTTAATAAAGTCTTGGACCATGCACTGACTAAGGTCTGTAACGCCAATCGCAATGACTAGGACGTGTGCATCCCGTCTATTCTTTGGGCCTAACGAATCACCTGTAAGAAACTGACACGGAAAACATCGTTTAGGATGGTTTATGGCAAGGAGGCCATTATGCCCATGGAATAAATTGTTCCTAGCCTACCCACCACAGCCTCTATGAATATGGTGGATCCTGATATCCTGGAGGAGCAGTTAGCGCAGCTTGTGGAATTGGAGGAAGATCGTTTCATTGCTAATTTCCATCAGCAGGTTTAGAAGGCTTGGGATAAGGCATGGTATGATCAACATATTTGACAAAAGACCTTTGTAGAGGGAAAATTAGTCCTACTGTATGATAGCCAGTTTATGAAACACCTGGGGAAGTTCCGACAACACTGGTTAGGGCCCTATGCAATTAAAGAAATCACGAATGGTGGAGTTGTTCGGTTAGCCACCCTGTTTGGCGATATGCTACCCGGCTATGTCAATGGTAGCTAGCACAAACCATATCAAATCAAATGACTATATGGCCTGAGTCGTTGTATGAAGTGGGGTATGCCCACCAAGGAAGGTAAGAACGAAAGGTTCCATGATATGCACAAGGAGCCGCCACAGGCTTGGAAGCTCGTAGGGGTGTGCTGAAGGCACAAGATCATGTTCAGAGCACATAAGGTGCGTCGAAAGCACAGAGGTGCACTAGAAGCGCAGGGGGTACGCTGGGAGCGCAGGGCTGCATTGGCCAAACAAGAGGTTCGCTGGGAGTTCAGGGGTGCGCTGGGCGCACAGAAGGTGCGAAAACTAGCCATTGGAATAGTAAAATCGGGTAAAAAGAAAAAGTTACCGTTGAAAGGAGCAGGTGGCCAACATTTAATGAGGCGATTTCCGAAGATTTTTTATTGTTTACTTGATGGAAATTTCCAAGTAAGGTTTACCCAACCGTTGGTCGATCGCAAAGGATATAAAAGGAGAAGGATATATCAAACAAGGGTTCTGTATCACTTGAATAGTTTGTACTTGGCATGTTTGTCCTTGAAAACTTTGTGCTGTAAGATTTTATGTGCCTATTGTGTCCCTTTCATGTCTGAGCAGCATACACCCTCTGACAGTAGCAACCCAGAGTTCATATTCCGTGCCATAATGATGGCCACTAATCTCACTGAAGCCTCAAAACCAGTGACCTCGATGGAACAAGAATCTGAGGACGTAGTGGAAGTTGAGCCTGAAGCCGAGGAAGTTATATCTACGCTGAGTCAAGCGAAGAAGAAGGGGAAAGAAAAAGCAGAGGGGTCAGGGAAACCCATGAAATGGGTTGGGGTGAAGCCCCGTACTTCCCCACAAAATGTAAAGTCCCCGCGAACAGCGCCCCAAGCACGTTCCCAAAAACTAGCAAAGCAACCTTGGCCTACTAAGGAAGAGGCCCAGGTAGTTAAACCTATCAATTGGCTACCACCCTTTATTCGGCCCTGCAGGACCTCCACGCGCATGCCAAAGAGTCTCGATGGCCTGTGCACCTACCTAAAGATGTCTCTAACCCCGGGAGAGGTCTCCATCATTGGCGAGCCCTTTACAAGGTTCCATGAGGTGAAATTTGATGATCATGACCTAGCCAATTTGGAGGCCTTCCCTGAATTGGCACCCGAATTATATCTTGACAAAAATCAGGAAGACGATGGGATAAATATTGTCCCCATGTGATGGGTACGTGGATTGGTAGGGTCTCGGCTCTTAAACTTGCTAAGGATGCCGCACTTCGGCCACTACAATATCACAGACCATCTGGTACGTCAGTTGCTCTCCCTGGTCCATGACGGCGACTTATGGATCCAGGATTGAACCCCATTGATGCTGCACCTATTCAAGGAATCACTGGTGTTCCCTTGGAAGGGTCAGACCCTCTAATACGTGTTGGTAAGAAGTATCAGTGGGAGATTGTTAAACACGTGCGCAAAACCTACCATGTGGAGCGGAACACTCGAGGCTTCATGATCAAATCCATCAGCGACCCCAGTGCGCCGTTGGGTACCCTACTATTGGCATGCAAGATGATGCAAAAATTCCAGGTGGCCTTCGTCCCCGCATATGTAATTCAGTTGGCAAGCTGGTGCGAGAAAGGGGTCTGCTTCAATTGGTCCCAATACTTGTGCAAAGGGTTTTTGGCCAATGTCCGTGAATCCCAGGAGCAAGGACGAGAATTTTTTTATTACTGGTTGCTACTTCTCATTGCATTGGTTGCTTGGGAAGCACCGGAGGAATCCATCCTCCCTGAGCTCACCCCAAACATGTGCGAGGGGGCTCGATATAAAAACCTGTGGGACTCTAAAGATGCGCAGTGCCTCGAGGATAACCAAGTCTTCTGGGTGTTGTTCTAGAGTGGGCTCACAGTAGCTATCAACTCTCTGTCGCGTCTGTCACCAGCTATCTACGATAAGTATAAAAGATTTTTTGCATTCCAGGTGACTATGCATAACGTCCAAATCCGAGGCCACAAGGATCCTGCGTGGACTTCGCTTCCCTATATGGCTGCCGATGAAGGAATTGACCGTTTAATTGCGCAATGGCCTCCTCACTGGAAAATTGGCTTCAAAACTAGTGTGAAGGGCATTTAAGGAACAAGCACCACGAAGGTTACCCCGCCTATCATCACCAAAGAAACGAGAGGACCGAGCAAAATCACGGGGAAGGGCGTTGAAGCCGCGTCACAGAAAGGTTCGCATCCTGGTAAGAGTACAGTGAAAGACATAGACGCAATAGTACAGAAGGATGTGCAGCAGGATCTCGGTACTGAAGGACAGGAGGCAGGAGGTGTTGAATCCCCTTGGGGAACAAAGTGAATGGGTGACCCTACTAAGGGTCCACGAAAGAATTAGTGCTCACAATGACCAGAACATGACGAAGCAGTTACACTGACTGAAAGATACCTTAAGAAAATTGCAAATGCGGTTACTTTGGTTGCAGAAGAAAAATGGTTGGCTCTGGAAGAGCAGCAGAAAGCCATGGTCAACACAATTCAGGCTGAGCTCTGAGCTCTGCAGCTAAAGATGGATACACTGCAAACTAGTATGATTCAGGTACGAACGGCCTCAACAACTAGCAGCGCAGCACTTGTTACAGCAGAAAGACACCTATGTTCCTTGTCAGGCGCAACCCTCGCGATAAGTCCACCCGACTTGGGAGCGAAAGTCTAGGTCTGTGCAAAGGTCCAGTTGGATCTAGCCAGGTTGCCATATGAATCATTGCAGGTACTCCACACCTCCTTGTTTGAGGAAATTCAACACTGGGACCATCAATTGCACCAGCAGCTTAATGTAGTCGAGCAAACAATTGAGGAAAAGAGTGCTAAAGTTTCTCAAGTACAGGTTACGTGTACCCTCGCCATTGTGCAGCAAACGGAGCTGGAACACCTCATTAGTAGGCTCCGCCCAGACATTTCCAAAGATATTACAGCCTCTTCCACCCCCCAGGCCAAGATTGAGGGGTTGGTCGCAGAATTACGGGCCTCAAGGACCGAGATCTAGATGGTCAAAATAGAGATGGAACAACAGATCGCAGACTTACAGGCCAAGTTGCAGCCATACACACCACCGGAGGTACGGTCCCAGCTAGTTGTGTTGGTTACGGTGGCCATGAATGTGATTACAGGACAGATTGCTCAGGGTGCCCAATTACTAGACACATCCATGCAGTTATGGACCAAGGTGCAGCGACCCGATCCTGCGTGAAATCAACTAGGACCTATGATAGAAGGAAGAAGCGTTCAAGCAGCTGGAAGCCACGATGCCTACTCTGATTCCTGCTCAATGATTGGCATGCCTGTGAACTAGCCATGCCCTTCAGGATGATATCGAAAAACTCCACCAGAAGAAAAAGACTCTTAGTGACTGCCTTAAGCCATGGGCTGATGAAGCCCTCAAGCTCTCCCAGGATGTTGATGTCGTTGTTAAAAAATTGAACTAGACTCTGGAGACCGTCACAGCTGTGACGGAGGGACCAACTTCAAAAAAATTGTTGGATATTGCTCAGAACGTTGCTTCCTAGAGTGAAGGAGTGCTACCCCCACTGGTCGAGGCGATCCGACTGCTGCAGGCACAAGTGGAGACCCCACCACTACAGTGACTTAGGACGAGTCACAAGATTGTTTTGGGGGACTGTTGGAACAGGGTCCCCTAAAATCTGTGAATTTTGTACAATTTTGTATATTTTTTGTCTTAATTAGTCTAACGCAGGGGTTTTGGGATGGGTCAAAGCCCTTAATGCATTGTAATGGGCCAAGGGTAGACCAAGAGTGGTTTGTGGACCATTGGAAGCATAGGCTAAGTCGATATAAATTGATGAGCATTTTGAGTCTTAAGGTAGGAAAGGAATTAAGCCTGATGCTAACTATGAATTGTTAGATCTATTGTTGGGTCGTTTGGGTAAGGACTCCTATTGGCTGTGTGCACGAAGATCCTCAGTCCTGCTGTGTGCGGACCCTGATGGCTGTGTGCGCAGGCTATGTTTGGATTGTACTGGGTTTTGGAGCTAATATATGTGAATATAGTTAAAGTAGCTCTATGTTATCGGATCTTATGTGTTGTTGTTGATGTGAATCTTTGGGATTTGTTAGAACTAAGAATATAGTTGTGTTATCTGCTACCTGTTATGCTGCGAATCTATCTATGTTATGGTGTATCTGTAATCTGTTAATGATGCATTATGATATTGTGTACTAATAACTGTTGATGCGCACGTGGATGTGAAGACATTGACTAAATTTGTAGCTTTGTTATATTGTGGATTACATTGTTACTAACCTGCAAACAAATCTATCTTGTGCGAACCTACGAACAGATCATGGAAACTGATCTCTCATGGGAGTATCTCTGATGCAGGTTGGTGAGATCATAAGCGCCAACTATATCTTCGTCTGCAGACCTATACCCTTGATTGGCCATCAGCTGTCATACCCAAGACTCTGACTCATAATTACTCTGATAATCCTCAATTGGTAGCTAGATCAAAGGAAACTTGAATCTCAATCCAAGCCACAAAGCACCAAGGGATTGTATGATCTGTGCATAAGTTGGTACATGTGTAACAGCCACCATGAAATTCTGGAATGAGAATGGGTCCCCCTTCAGTAACTCAGCACTGCTGGCTTCCATGTGTTTTAGGCATCCAATCAAAGCTGGGCTCTTCATCATTAAGAACTGGTTGATGCAGAAGTTCACAATTCTTCTTCTATAGGTGGTAGTCGGTTATTTAATCCCAGGAGTACTCAACATTCTCCTGAATTATCTCCTCAACTCGGCGGCCCGTCCCGTCTAATGCCATCTTATCCTCATTAGAATCCATATATTTGATGGCCAAATGCTATTCAATCTGATTCTTCATGAAGGACACAAAAGCTTGAAACTAAAGATCTCCCATATAGGAGAATACTGTCACAACCATCTGCATACTCACATGTTCACAAATGACATTTTGTAAGAATAGCTCACACAACAGGCTTTGTTCATCAAAATCGGAGGCCAGGAAAACATGTAAAAATGTGCGAGTGGAAGAACATAAATAAGTTTTTTTTTCCATAACGGCTTTCATCTGGAACATGAAGTAACGTTCCCATAGAAAGATAGGATAGGATGGAGAAGGCCGCCTACAACCTAGAAAATTGAGGGCGAGGTCATGAAGTTTTTTCTTATCTATGGTAAGATCCTGAACCTGTTCCTCCTGTTTCTTCAGAGCTTCCTTATTCTTATAATTCTCCCATCCTCTCTTCAACTCTTCTTTCATCCATCTTTCATGTAAGGTGTTTATTTCTCTCTGATGTTATTTTAGCGAAATCATCCCCTCCCGAAGGGAGATTGCTTCCTATCTCAATTTTGCAATTCAGAAATTAACAAGATTTTCTCAGAACTCCATCCCGAGATAGGACTAGGTGTTCTTCTGCATTAAATATCCACATCAATAATGGGTGTAACAACCTTTTCCAAATGGGGTTGTTCCACCTCTACTGCTGGTTCTTGTGTAATAGCAGCTTCCTCGGCGGGTTCTTGTGTGTCAACCCCTTCGTTTCCACCTAGAGTAGCCTCTGTGTCCATTGTTGTTTCTTCTACAATAGGAGTGGCCTCCATAGGTTCTTGTGGGTCAGCTTCTAGGTCAATTATTACAGGAGGCTCTGCTTTAACAGTTGGTTCTTGTGTAACAGTAGTATCATCAGCGGGTTCTTGTGTAACAACCTCTTGCCGTTCTATTTCTGTTTCCATTGGGCTAATGTTTTCTCTACAGACATTTATCCACTATTTTTAATTCTTGAAAACATGTCGTGCATATAAACACCAGGATTTCCTTCCCCTCAAATAATTTTCTCTTTAATTATTCATTTTCCTTTTTTAGATTTTCAAGTTCTAAAAACAGGATATGAGTTTCGTCTTACCTGATGAGGAGGGTTGCCTTTCTTCTTCTAATACTTCTACTTCTGTCTGCTTTCTGGCTATAGGCAAAGATTCTACAGGTATACTGACTTTTACCCTTTGTTTTTTCCTTATATCCCCAATTTCTTCATCAGTAGGTTCTTTCCCAATTTTAACTTTAGCAAGTCGAGTCTAGGTTTCCACTTCTGCCTGACTTCCTCCTGAAGTCATGGTCTGTTTCCCTTGCTTTTCCTCAGCCTCTTTTGCTTGAATTCTTCCCAATTTTTTCCTTGCTGGCCTAGGGCATCCAACATGATTAATTTTATGAGTCCGTGATTAGTCACACATGCTTCCAGGTGTGCTAATTTTTTTATTGCTGCCGCCATATGCTTTATGTTCCCTAACAAGTAGAATGGAAGATTAATATTTTGTTGGTGCCGAAGGTGATTAAGTAAAGGAAAGTGATAGTTAAACACTATCTTGGATCTTCCCTCACAAGTGATATATTTAATTAAATCTAGGGCAACATCTGCCTAAGGATGAGGAAGCGAAAACCTATCAGTTCCTCTCCCTTTCTTCTCCAGTTTTTCTCCTCCTTCTAGGAAGTCTTCTTTCAATGAGGGGTCATTAATTTTTCTATTAAACCACCTCTGTCCCTCTCCTGGAAATGTAGTTACCCGGGCACTTACCTCTTTAGTCACCTCAACTTGCATGCCCTTAACTCGGGTTTGATTGTTGTTTAGATTCTGGGCAAATTCAATTACCACCGCCTCGTCTGAACCTTCTAGCTTTTGGAAATACTCAATCCATCTGGCATCTCTGAATATATGATAGGCTTCTGGAAAATTCTGCAAGGCATCCATAGAATCTGGCTCGTGCCTGACCGCTACTCCACCCATCTTGTTGTTTGTTTCTAAATTCGCTTCTTGTTGCTCAGCCCCACTGTAATGTCACCACACTACTCACTGCTTCTCGGCATCTCTACTTATCCCAATTAACAAGTTTACAATGAGGATGCAAGGTTTCAGTCGAGAAGGTTGATGGGAGGTGCCAGATTTTAAAGATTACCAAATCATACCTCACGCTACTCTTCATAAATGTCTCTTTATGGAAATTAATGGGATATAGTACACACTCTTTTCGAACCAGATTTAGTCATTATTGGCATTTATGTTATTAATTGAGCGCATGTGGATTTGATAGAGTTTTATGACTACGGGTTTTTGCAATGATTTCAAGACATATCCCTTCCCCCATCTTAATGGTGACGGTCTCCCATGGTCGTCACAGGAATATCATTACTTCTGCCAATTAATCACCAAATCATAAATGATAACGTTACCCTTTTAATGACATACCTGAGGTGACATGGAGGAAGATTTCGAATTGGCGGCATTCTGATTGCAGAGCTCGTGTTGTTGTGTTTGGTTGGCATGATTATTGTTGTTATAGGATGAAACATAAGAAACAATGTTCGTGGTTGTCGGTTGTTACATGTGTAACAGCCAAGACAACCCTCAGATTATTCTTCAAAAAACATAATAATCAGGAGAAATTGGTACAGAAAAGAAAATTACATGAATACCATCATCCTATAAAATAGATCAGGAAGGGAAGATGATGTTTTGGGGTGAAAAATATGGGTGTAACAATCGCCACAAGAGTGGTTTTCAGCTGTTACCAAATATATGACTGCGCCCCGGAAAGGGGTTTTTACAGTCAGATTTATTATTTTTGTTTTATTTTATTTGTATTTTGTTATTTATTTATTTATTTATTACTTCTTCTTTTTTAAACAGGTGTAACAGCTACCACAAAGGTGGTTTTCAACTGTTGCACTTATTGGAATTTCAATTTTCAGGTTGCACAGGAGAATGTTCCCCTACTGTTGTAACATGAAGATCAGATTCTGTGACAATGTTGAAAAATGATTCCTTCGAAGTGGGTTGATGATATAACCTTAGACGGTTCCCATTAACCAATAACAATGTCTTAGCACTGTCAATGGTGACCAATTGTATAGTCCCATTGTCAAAGATCGTGTCCACTTCGTAAGGACCTAGCCATCTGGTGCAGAGCTTGCCTTTGAAATATTTAAACCTTGAATCATACAAAAGAGCCCAATCTCCTTTCTGGAAATTTTTCTTATTAATAAACCCATCATGCCATCTAGCTCTTTGCTTCTGAATTATCTTTGTCTGTTGAATAGCAGCCAGTATTTTCTCTTCCAACTAATTGAGCTATTTTAGTCTTTGTGTTTGTTTCGAACACAAATCCAGATTGACCTGTAATGTTGTTCTTAATGTCTTTATTTCCAAATCTATGGGGAATAAAGGGTTATTACCATACACCAATTCATATGGTGAGAAGCCTGTAGTATTCCTCCATGTTGTCATATAAGCCCACAATACCTCTTGAAGTTTCTCGGCCCAGTTTCTTCGATGGCTGGCTACTGTCTTCGTTAATATTCCCTCAATGACTTTGTTGGTACTTTCCACTTAGCCATTTTCTTGTGGGTGATAAGGTGAAGTGATTTTGTGATGAATTCGACAGTTTTCAACCAGCTTCTTGATCAAATGAGATGTGAACTAAGGCCCCCCATCTGTCACTATCTCTCTGGGTATTCCAAAGAGAACAAAAATATCTTCAAACAGGAATTCTGAAAAAACCTGCTATGTTGCTCTAGTTAATGCCTTTACTTCAACCCATTTTGTGACATAATCGGTGCAGACCAATATGTATTATTTTTTGTGTGATGAAGGATTAATTGGCCCCACAAATTCTAGGGCCCATTTCTCAAATGGTTCTATCACTATCTGAGGCTGTAACGACATCTCATTTGATTTCAGAGGCTGGCTTATCCTTTGGCAACTATCACATCCTTTCACAAACTTCTTGGCATCCTGGAATATATTTGGCTAGCAGTACCCTGTTGAGATTACTTTATGTCATGTCCTCTTGTTAGCAAAGTGTCCTCCATAAGGTTCCTCATGGCAAGCCTTCAAGTTCTCAAATATCTCATCTTCTCTAACACATCGCCTAATCTGAAAATATGGCCCGGTGTGATAGAGATTTCCTTCTATCGAGGAGTAGGTAGCACTCTATTGTATAATCTTCCTCCTTTCCTTGGAAGACAATTGGTGTGGGAATTTTCCTACAGCAAGGTAATTGGCTATATCTACATACCATGGTGAGTGAGTAGAGATGGAAAAAATATATTCATCTAGAAAAGAATCCTCAGTGGCAGTGCAGTCATCACTTATAGTTAATCTAGAAAGAAAATCACCAACTACATTAACTTTTCTGATTGTATCTAGAATAGTAATATCAAATTATTGTAACAACAATAACCATCTTGTAAATCTACCACTAGTAACAGGTTTTTTCATAAAAAATCGAATTGCAGCATGGTCAGTGTGTACAAATACTTGGTACCCGGTGATGTAGTACCAGAATTTATTGATATCATGCACTACTGCTAGGAATTATTTCTCAGTAATAGTGTAGTTGAGTTCTGTTGGAGTTAATTTCTTGTTGATGTAATAAATGGCGTAAGTTTTCTTCTACTCCAACTGCCCTAGAACAACACCCATAGCCGTGTGAGATGCATCCGTAGTAATATGAAATGGCAATTCCCAGTTTGGTCCTCATAAAACAGGTGTTGTTGTTACACAGTTTTTCAACTTTAAAAATGCCTATTCACACTTCCCTGTCCACACAAATTACGCATCCTTCATGAGTAATGAAAATAGCGGAGATGTAATCTTTGAAAATTTCTCTATAAATCTCCTATAGTATCTTGCATGTCCCAAAAAACTACGTACCTCTTTTGGAGTCTTAGGGGTCAGGATTTTCGAGATTACCTCAATTTTTGTAGGATCTACCTTGATTCCATCTGTCGAAAGGAAATGTCCAAGCACAATTCCCTCAGTCACCATCATGTGGCATTTTTCCGTGCTCATAGCAACATTAGTTTGTTCACAACATTCCAACACTTTTTCCAAGTTAGTTAATGTTGTCTCAAAGGCATCCCTGTAGGGTGTAAAATCATCCATAAATATTTCAAGGAATTCATTCAAAAGATAAGAAAAATACCCAGTATTTCCCTCTGAAAGGTTGTTGGTGCATTACAAAGGCCAAAGGGAAGGACTCTGTATGCAAAAGTACCCCATGGGCAAGTGAAGGTTGTCTTGTCTTGGTCCTCCGGAGAAATATGTATTTGATTATAGCCACTAAACCCATATAGAAATGAAATATTTTTTTCCAGACAGAGTATCCAAGACCCGATCAATGAATGGTAAGGGGAAATAGTCCTTTTGAGTGGCCTTGTTAAGTTCTCTATAGTCAACATAGACTCTCCATTTTCCATTATTTTTCGGAACTATGACAAGTGGAGACACCCACTGGCTGTCAGAAATAACTCAGATGAAACTAGCATTAAGGATTTTATGCAATTCTTCTTTCACTATCTCCTTAAGTGTGGGGTTCATTTGGCACTGAGGTTGTCTAACTAGTTTGCAGTCCTCTTTAAGGTAAATGCGGTGAGTGCATAGGCCAGGATGGATTCCTTTCATGTCCATGTAATCTCATGCAAAATCCTTTATGTATTTCTGTAACAGATGTATCATAAATCTGTTTTGTTCAACAGTCAAGTTAGGATTGATGTTTAAACATTTCCCAGGTTCAATTTCAACGGGACTGCTAATAGTATGCAGAGTTGTTTTCAAATGTTCAATAATTTCATCATCTACCTCATCTTATTCTCCCAAATCTCTAACAGAGGCAACAAAGAGAAAATTACTAATAAAACCATTAATGATATCATCCTCTGTTTCATCCTTAAAGTATTGTGCTTTTCTGAGCGTGAGAAGAGGTAGGGAAAGATCATATTCAGGTGCAAATTCGTCCCACCAGGGACTACTCGAATCCATATGAGGTTTTGTTGGGGGGATAAAGGTTTAGGTTTTGAGTGGCTTGACCATCTGAGATCACAATAGACCCAGAACTATATCTGATATATGCATCTGTAATGGCCAGCCACGGTCTTCCCAAGATTAAAGGATGACCCCCCAGGTTGTATTTGGTTTGTAAAATAAGAAAATCAACCAGATAATTCCAAGAAGCCACAGTGATAACCACATCTTCTATTATTCCCTCGGGCTTGACATGGGACCTATCTGCTAATTCAAGCATTGTGGGTGTAGGTCTAAGTCCATAAAGTCCTAGAGAGATGAAGAGGTCTTTATTCATGACATTAATAGCTGCCCCTAGATAAATAAAAGTATTGGTTATGGGTTGATTGTCAATATGGACAGTCACGGTAGGGTTCCCTTGGTCATTATATTTAGTCAACAAAGGCTGATCAATCATAAGATCAGACAATTTCCCCATGACATGGATAGTAGCAGGATCTTTAGGTTTCCTTCTAGGTCTTTTGACGCATAGATCTCTCACTGTTTTAGCATAAATAGGTACTTCTTTAAGAGATTGTAACAACGCAATCCTCACATATAAATTTTCCATTTCCTTGAGGAATTTGGATTTAGGTTGTGAGACTAGCCCAGTTTCAGTTAATCGTTGAGGGTATGGAGGATACTGAAGGCTAACAGCCGATTCATCTATCACGGATGCACCAGCCTTGCTTGGATTAGTTGTTGTAGAAGCGACAGATCCTCCAGAGCTAGATACTACATATGTAACAGTGGGTGTTGTATCAGTTGTTACATGTGTAATAGCTTCCTCATAATCGTCCATATCCTTCCTAGGTGATTCACATTATTTTGTAATAATGGGAGTATGTTCAGATCTAATTACTTTCCCTGATCAAGGTTGAACCTCATTAAGTGAAATAGGAGTAATAAGATAAGTTTGGAGGGTAACCAGAGCATGGATGCCTTATTATTTGGATTGGGGTTAAGTTGCACAGGTAATTGGGGTTGGACAGAAGGTGTACGATTTTGAATAGAAAGAAGTTGTAATTGTTGATGCTGCATTGGTATGAGAGGGGGTACTGGACCTTAGCCATTACTTCTCCAGTTCTGACCCCAAGGATTGGGTTGTGATGGAGGATATTGCATTGGTGGAGGAGACGACCACTAGTTCCATGGTGAAGGGAATTGTGTTGAGGAAGGAATATGATATTGCCATGGATATTTCTAACTATTATAAACATTATTCCAAGGAAAAAAAGAGGAAAAATCTTAAGGCATACCTGTAGGTCGTGGTTGCCATGGTCTCTTAGATCCGATGAAATAAGAAGATTGAACATCCTCGCTTGATTCTTTAAGTACCACATTCAGCCTGGGAAATTCAAGACACTGATTTGTAGAATGTGCCAACTCACAGATGTTACATAGGCTGACACTATTCAGTCCATATTCTCTTTCCAAATATTTCTTTTTACATCAGGGACTGAATATTGCTAAGGTTTCTTCAACTTTTGCTTGTGCTTTCTTAACTTTTGCCGTAGTGATCGGGGCAGAAAGAGTGCTAAGGAGGTCATTTTTGAAATCCTCAATTAATTTTCTGGTCTTTGCTCTGGTTACTCCCCCACTCATGGACTTCTATATCCGGAGTGAAGGGTCCCGAACTAAAGTTTTCCCTTTGACCGGTCCTCTTGAGCTACACAAGAAAAGCTTCATTATTTCATCAAGTGGTTCTTTTGATATGTCTCCTTTTCCCAATAGGTTCACATGCTCTAGACAATCATCTCTTATACCTCTTAAAAATATTGGCTTTAGAATTTTCAGATCTAAGTTACTGAACTTAGACCTTTTTACATTGTGGTGAAATCGCTCCATATAGTCTTCAAGGCTTTCCTCCTCCTTCTGTGCAATTCTGAATATCTCTTCCTTCAAATCCCTGGTTCGGTAGTAATCCTAATACTTAAAGAGGAAATCCTCCCTCATGTCATTCCAGGTTCTAATCATGCCAGCACCCAGTCACATGAACCATCTTAATGCTGCTCCTTTCATAGTGGTAGGGAATAATTTCAGCTTTTGGGCATCTAAAGTGTAGTCATAACCTCTACACAACACATCAAATTCGAACAGATATCCATCCCTTGAAAGGATGGTAGGGATGATAAAGGAAAATTTTCATAGGAGCCTCATCTTGTGTTACTACTATTGGGAATTCAAAAGTGGCAGAGCTATCTGTCTTAAAATTCTCGTCCCCCATGGTTGATTCTTCCTGATGGGATGAACTGCCCTCGGAGTGTACTAGAGATTGACAAATAAAAGGACCAGGTTGTTCCAGGACTGACTGTTTAACAGCACTACCAGCGTCCAAATGATGATCAATTAAATTTTGTTCCTCGGGTCCCCGGCGCTCCCCACTGGTCTCTTTGTGTCCTTCAATTCTTAGATTCTGATTAATGATCCTCCACTGTTGTTTTGAATCTATAGCCTTGATATCAGGAGTGGATATGTTGTTCGAAGGGTGGTGAGGTCTAGACACGAAAGACATTGATGGACCTGTCTTTCTAATGGCAGCTGCTTTCTATGGTCTTGTCTTCCTATTATCTTTGTATTATGTAGACTGTTCATTTTCTGCCCTTGATATCAGATCTCTAAAGAATGTTCTTCTTCCCAAATCTAAACTCTTATTTTCCTTATTATGACCCATATTTCCTATATTCAATAGAGTGGGGTGTATTTGTAGATGTTTATGTCGTCCTACCGGCACACATGGGCCATATGTGTATCAATTCATCCTATAAGTGCTTCGGTTTCTACAGCAGTGAGCTAGCTCAAGTTCGTTAGATCGATGCACAGGTTCTTACCTCTTGTCTTACCGTCCAATGATTGTATAGCTGAAGACACCCTAAAAGAACACCTAAAATTCAACTTCTGAGTCTCCCAGCAAGACATTGGTGAGCCCGCTCAAGTTCGTTAGAGTGATGCATAGCTTCTTACCTCTCGTCTTACCGCCCGGAAATTATGTCGTTGGAGACACTCTAAAAAAAATAAATGCTCATAAATTCACTCTCCTAAGTTTCCCAGGAAGAAATTGGTGAGCCCGCTCAAGTTTGTTAGAGCACTGTGTAGGTTCTTACCTCTCGTCTTACTACCCGGCAATTGTGTCACTGGAGACACTCTAAAAACACACGGAAATTGCACTTCTAAGAAACAAATCTAATTGATTGGATCATCACTTCCATCCCCGGAAATGGTGCCAAAATTTTGGGGCTATATTAATCACTATTAAATGACTAAACAGTACACATAAATTATCAATCTAGGGACGTCTTTTTATTCCAATGACATTTGCACTATTTGTGCCAATGCACTTAACCAAAATCAATTCCAATTAAAAGAAATCATTGTTGAAGTAAATGCAAGAAATAAATCACTCATGCCGAAATAAAATGATCTACGATACTGAAATCACACTTCAATTAATTTGTTCTAGTGCGCCACACAACAAGTATCCAGCTGGTGTCTCTAATATCATGTGTAATGTCATACAAAGTATTAAAATTGAAGCGGATATATTCACAGCTAAAACAGCAGCAACAGCATTCTACTGATACATAAACCAGAATACAAACACATACACACAGCTACCTTAATCAAAGTAATCCCTGCTAAGAATGAGGGCCCTTCCTCCCTAGCAGGGCGCAGGTAGAGGAAGAACTTAACGAAAGCTAAATGGAATAATGCATGTAACAACAATAATAGGATAATCTGTATTAATATGAGCACAATTACAAAGCCAAAATAATGTTGTTCCTCACTAACCTTTCGACCTCTAGGGTCAATAATTAGATAGTGGTTACATCTCATAAAATCAAGGGATAGATCAATCATGAGAATCTTATGATTCTCATGCTGATCGAAATAGAGTACATATAGTTATAACCACTTCTTAATAAAAGTTTGACTAGAAAATTATATATTACAATCAAAACCGCCCATAGGATTTTATCCAAAAATAAAATTCTAAACATATTCTACTGCTATCGTAATAAAACCACAGCTGTGGTGTAACATCTAAAGGATAGCTCAGCAATAGGTGTTGATGAGATCCAGTCAACGGTACAACTATATCAGCAGTTCGCCAATGGGTATGCAATAGCAGAGCATAACAGCAGTTTGTCGACGGGTCTGTAATAGCAAGGTGTAACATCATTTCTTCATTGTAACAGCACACCCTTAACTACTCTTGTGTACCTCATTGATCAGGAGATCAAGTCATTTGTGGAAAAATGCTCAAAAATTTAGTTGCTCAGAATTGGTCCAAACCAGAACGACTGGAAAGAGCTCGGAAAAACGATCCTATAGACGTGAACGGCATTGAAAACCGACGCTATATGAGGAAGTTATTCAGCTTTGAAGTTTGAAAATTTTAGTAAAAAAAATGGCCAATTTGACTTTACAAAAATATTTTATTAAGAAGAGAATATTCCACAGAATATTATGGAAATATTCCATGGAATATTCCAAAGTTAGCCAATCGAAGGGCGCCACGTGGCCAGCCAAGAGGCCGCCACATGGCCCCAAGGTCAAATGGAAATGGTTTAACAAAATTTGTTTGGAGCGGGCAGGAGTCGACCCCAGGTCTAGGCGGAGACAACCGGGCAGCCCGACCAACGGGCCACCAGAAGTTCTTATATAACAATGTGGCAAAATTGTATTTGAACTTTGTTTTGATTTGGGCGGGGCCCGAAAGGGGGCCAACCCCTTCCGCATGCAATCAAAGGCTGAGAACCACGGCTTAATCAGCGCACAGCAGTTTGGAGTAAGGTCACGTGAAACCTGGCGGACATTTGAATATGGTTATATCATAGGGTTAAACATTAATAAACCCGTAATAAACCCAAAGTTTATGCCGAAGGTTCCATGCGGAAGGGATAAGGACCTTATCCTCATAGCCCTCACAACTTGGTAGAATTTTGGCAGACTCCACCTATTTAGGCACCGACCCCTAATTTTTCGGGCTCAACTGGAGTTCCACCAGATTTGGTGGAGCTTTCCTAGCTCTAACTGGGGAAAGTCTGTTTTGACCATATCTTGGGCTAGGAAAGTCCAATTGGGACGAATTTTTTTTTGTTCTGGGAGTATTGAGGCATTCTAAAGCTGTTGTAACAGGTTGCAGAGCCATCAGGGCACTCTGTTAGTGATTTTATCAGCGAATTTTCTTGTGGAGCCACCAGGGCTAAGGGAATGATCAGTTGTTTTGGACTATATTCATCAGTTTGAGGTGAATGAATAGTCAATTTTTACTGTTTCCAGCACTTTGTTTCTAAATTTGCAGCTATTTTAGCCTTTTGAAGCTTTCTTCATGGTGTAATACTTATTTTGAGCATTAATAAAAGAGGTAAAAGCCTATTTGGAGGCTTTTGGACCCAGCAGAGATAGCCCAAGTGAGGGGTGAACTGCTTAAACAAATGCTTACTGTTATGTTGTGCATTTTTGCTGCTATTTTCCAAAGTTTACTACATTAAACAGTAATTTTTAATAAGTCCACTTTTCACAATGAGACTTATACAGTGATCAAAACTCATTTGTTTCACTTCAAACCACATTACTTCCATTGCAGAATACTTGAACTTGATTATTCACACATAAAATTTGGTTAATGAATACTTTGCAAACATAAACAAATACTTTCATTTCCAGATCGATTTAGTTTTTACTTCATATTTCTTTAGGCAGAGCTAGTAAGAGGGCCAGAAGCTTCTGGTTTCATCCTTTCTAGTAAAGGTGAAATAACTAGTAAAAGCCCCTACTGTCTATCTCTGTAAAAGAAATATTTTGTTCACACATTTCAGATCAGATTGGTATCAAAGCTTTAGGTTTTTCTTAAGATTTTGTGAAATTTGGGCAAGAAAATTGTGTTGTTCTGCAAAATTTGATGCTTACTAGGCTGAAATTGAAAAGAGGGGAAGGTCAATTGATTAGAGCACAAGATAATCCTCAACCAAGGAGGGCTAGGGTGCCATTATCTCCACCTTCCATTTAATCCTCATTAGCCTTAGAATCAGCCACAAACATGTCTTCCAGAGAAGGAGAAGTACATGAGGAAATGAATCCTAAGGAAGAAGAAAAATTCTTTAGAAAATCTTTCTTGGACATGACTGAGATGGTTAGGATCCTATACCAGGAGAGAAATGATAGGATTGCTGGAGAAGGGTCTAGAAACCAAAAAGAAGAAGGAGATTCTTCAGGAGGGAAGAAAGACAAGGATGAGTCTAAGAAAGGGAATGGAGGAAATGGTGATCCTTCATCTCCATCATCATCCTCTTCCTCCACATCATCCTCTTCAACTTCTGTTAATCAGTCACACAAAACAAAAACATCTCTTAAAAATCCTTTGTTAAAGCTTGATGTGAAGTTTGAGTTCCCGATGTTTAATGGTGATGTGAATGCAGAAAAATTGGATAACTAGATTAGACACCTGGAAGTCTATCTAAGAATTCATAATTTGCATGATGATGACACAAAAATCCAATTAGCCTCATTGAGAATGGATGGAGCAGCTTTGGTCTGGTGGGAATCCAAGACAAGAGAGGAGATTAAAAAGAATGGTAAGATAACTCTAACTTGGAATGAGTTTATTACTACTATTAAGAAACAATTTTATCCTCTTGCTCATATTCAGAAGGAAATCATGAATTGGAAAAATTTTAGGCAACTTAAGGGTCAAAATGTGCAAGATTATACCCAAGAGTTTAGAAGGAGAGCACTTCTACTTGGAGTAGACTTAAAAAGTCAAGACACCTTGTTGAAATACATAGGAGGTTTGCACAATTACCTTCAACATACTATCCTAATGTTAAATCCTACCAACTTAGATGAAGTCTGTGTGCAGGCTACACATTTAGAAGCTAGAGGAAAGAATACTTTTGATGAGGATAGTAATTTCAAAAACAAAGGAAAGAAAAGAGTTGCAAAATCAAGAAAATAAAAAGGAAAGTTCTTTTGCAAGAACTGTTCAAATACAAGTCATGATGAAGATCATTGCTGGAAGCTTCATCCTGAACTGAAACCAGAAAAATACAAGAACAAAAGCAAGACCAAAGAAAAGGAGAAAACTGTAGCAACAGTTGAGCAAGACTTAGCGTCAGACTTAGGAGATGAGACAAAAAGCATAGGCATGGTTTTAAATAACATTAAGGGGAAAGAAGTGGTGCAAGACACAATTCCTAGTTCTAGCTCTTTGAATTGTCACAAAGATACTCATGAAGAAAAGAGGGGGATAGAGCTCTTCCATGTGAGGGTAATTTCAAAACGTACCAAATTGACACACTATTTGACAGTGGGTCACAAGCGAATATTATATCTGAAGACTTGGTCAAGAAGCTTAAACTTGAGACCATTCCACATCCGAAGCCTTATCCACTTGGATGGATATGCAAGGATGCCAATTTGCAAGTCTCAAGAAAGTGCATATTGTGCTTTGCAATAACTGCACACTTTATTGACACAGTGGAACTTGATGTGGTGCCGCTTGATATCTCAGGTATTGTTTTGGGAAGTCCTTACTTATTTGACAGGAAGGCCATCTTTCATCGTTGTGAAAACAAGTATCACTTGTTCAAAGATGGTAAAGAGTACATTGTGAGAGCTCACAAGAAGAATCTGGAATCTTCTTTACTCCATGCAAGTCAATTGAAAAGACTGGTTAATGCAAGTCAAAGTCTAACTTTGTTGATGTTGAAATGACCAGATTTTGAGCATTCGACTTTTTATGATGTTGCTAATAACATGTCTCAGTTTGATAATAGTTTGTCTTTGTAAAAAGATGATGTTATGTTGCACAAATTACCTTTTGGGTCAACCAATGTAGTGAATGAAGTGTCAAAGAAAAGCAGTGCAAGCAAGGAGGACACACCATTCACCATGGGAAAAAGTTGGTTTCAGAATGGTAGAATTCACCATAGGAACAGTTTTCAAGGTGAAAGTTATTTTAAGTCTTCTAGGAAGTTTGATCAGTGTACAAAAAGTTTGTTTTCTACAGATTACAATTGTTGTTCTGCAAACTATAATCATTTGCATCATGACTCCGTCAATCTTAGCAATGGTCGATCAGTTGATTCCAGAGACAGTTTATCATTTTCTCAAAAGCTCCATTTGATGAAATCGAGTAGATTTCAAATATTCAAGGGTGGAAGAGTGGAGAATCAGTCTCCACATTATCAGTTTCACTAGTCAGAGAGCTTTTGGGGTCCAAAAGCTTCCCATTTGGGAGGTGTGATCAGGAGATCAAGTCCTTTGTGGAAAAATGCTCAAAAATTTAGTTGCTCAGAATTGGTCCAAACCAGAACGAATGGAAAGAGCTCGGAAAAGCGATCCTGTAGACGCGAACGACACTGAAAACCGATGCTGTATGAGGAATTTATTCAGCTTTGAAGTTTTCCAATTTCAGTAAAAAAAATGGCCAATTTGACTTTAAAAAATATTTTATTAAGAGAATATTCCACAAAATATTTTGGAAATATTCCATGGAATATTCCACAGAATATTCTGCAGAATATTCTGAAGTCAGCCAATCAGAGGGCGCCACGTGGCCAGCTCAGAGGCCACCACGTGGCCCCAAGGTCAAACAGAAATGATTTAACAAATTTTTTTTGGAGAGGGCAGGAGTCGACACTGGGTCTGGGCGGAGACAACCGGGCAGCCCGACCAATGGGCCACCATAAGTTCTTATATGACAATGTGGAAAAATTGTATTTGAACTTTGTTTTGATTTGGGCGGGGCCCAAAAGGGGGCCAACTCCCTCCGCATGCAATCAAAGGCTGAGAACCATGGCTTAATCGGCGCGCAGCAGTTTGGCGTAAGGTCACGTGAAACCCGGCGGACGTTTGAATATGGTTATATCATATGGTTAAACATTAATAAACCTGTAATAAACCCAAAGATTATGCCGGAGGTTCCGTGCAGAAGGGATAAGGCCCTTATCCTCATAGCCCTCATGACTTGGCGGAATTGTGGCGGACTCCACCTATTTAGGCGTTGACCCCTAATTTATCGGGCTCAACTAGAGTTCCACCAGATTTGGTGGAGCTTTCCTAGCTCTAACTGGGGAAAGTCTGTTTTGACCATATCTTGGGCTAGGAAAGTCCAATTGGGACGAATTTGGGAAAGTCTGTTTTGACCATATCTTGGGCTAGGAAAGTCCAATTGGGACGAATTTTTTTTTGTTCTGGGGGTATTGAAGCATTCTAAAGCTGTTGGAATAGGTTGCAGAGCCATCAGGGCACTCTGTCAGTGATTTTATCAGCAAATTTTCTTGTAGAGCCACCAGGGCTAAGGGAATGATCAGTGGTTTTGGACTATATTCATCAGTTTGAGGTGAATGAATAATCAATTTTTACTATTTCCAGCACTTTTTTTATGAATTTGCAGCTATTTTAGCCTTTTGAGGCTTTCTTCATGGTTTAATACTTATTTTGAGCATTAATAAAAGAGGGAAAAGCCTATTTGGAGGATTTTGGACCCAGCAAAGGTAGCCCAAGAGAAGGGTGAACTGCTTAAACAAATGCTTACTGTTATGTTGTGCATTTTTTCTACTATTTTCCAGAGTTTACTACATTAAACAGTAATTTTTAATAAGTCCACTCTTCACAATGAGACTTATACAGTGATCAAAACTCATTTGTTTCACTTCAAACCACATTACTTCCATTTTAGAATACTTGAACTTTCTTATTCACACATAAAATTTGGTTAATGAATACTTTGCAAACATAAACAACTACTTTCATTGCCAGATCGATTTAGTGTTTACTTCATATTTCTTTAGGCAGAGCGAGTAAGAGGGCCAGAAGCTTATGGTTTCATCCTTTCTAGTAAAGGTGAAATAACCAGTAAAAGCCCCTACTGTCTATCTCTATATAAGAAATATTTTGTTCACACATTTCAGATCACTTGTGCTCGAGATATTTGGTGCTACAAATGACATCTGGAAAGACAACAAAAACACCATAGATCTTCTCCAAACATTCATCCTCAATTAGTCATAAATAGTCGCGATATATCATAATGATTGATTAAATGGCAGAGCAATGAAAATAAGGTGAAACAACACAAGTTAGGATAGAAAGGTAGGAAAAAGAGGCAAAGATAGTCCCATTTGTTATAGTCATGAGGAAAAATAGGGAAAACAAGTGTAGGAAAAGTGTGCAAAACTGGAACCCAACATGTCTAACATAGAGCCATTTTATTAATCATATCAGCAGCAAATAAGTACAATAAATATAGGCACAACTCAGATAATCAAGGCAAACAAGCCTCCCATGAATACATATGCCATAACATGAAAAATAGTTGTTATACAAATGCAGGAGAACCAATACATCGCAGTTTTAATGAGGGTAGCTACTATTGGAAAGTTTAATAATGTAGATCTCCTAATATATGGCTCAAATAGTGCTGGGAATAAAGATCTATCCTCCCAAGCACATTTCCAAGACAACCCAGGAAGGGTTTCCTGAAATACCCAAAAGTAAAAAATGCCGAAAAGTAGCCCTAGGGATGAATAGAAACTGCAAATAAATATTAGAAAGGAGGTGGTTGAAACTAATGTAGAAATGAATAGATATCCTCCAATACATCCTCCAAATGAAAGGTTGATCCCCTCACTGAAATTCTAACCCTCCAAAAGTAGCACTGAAACCTCCACTGCATATGGTCACTGAAATAACGCAGTTTGAGAGTGAAACAACATTGTAGATGGTGGTAACAATTTTTCCTAGTGCCAAAATATTAAATAAATCCCAACGACCTTCCTTGCTGGCCTCCCAATAGAAATGCTACCTCTCCACTAAAAAAAAAACATTGAAAGTCGCCCTAACAATCCTCCAATGCTTCTACTCTGCAACACAACACAATTCCGTAAGAAACTGCATTGTAACTGAAGAATGAAGCTTGGCCTGATGCCAGAATGTGGACGATGCAGCTCAATAATACCTCTCCTTAGTAGGAACTTGAATGCCCTCGAGGATGAGTGTGGGATTCCCGCTCGAGAACACTCTTGTGCTAAACAGCACAGCAGACTCCGCTAAACAGCTAAAGAGTACAAACAGTCATACAGACCACAAAATCAATAATCATATAACATACCCTCTATGGTTGCCTTGCACTTCCTTATATGAATTGTGAGCCTTCTCACCTTGGGTCCCACTCATTAAAACCACTACTCTCATGGATACTTTATCCCATTATAATTGTGTTGTCTCTAATTGATGATCCACTCTCTTCATACCAACGGTATTAATTTGGTCAACATTGACCTTTTCCACATGCTTTAACCCTTGTTCACACATGAGGGTGTTTTATCCAACTATTAAGATGATCTCCTTTCACATTAGTAGTGAATTTATTCCTAATAAAGAGATTTATGGGTCTCCCTACCAACTTATTCATCTATCTATATGATAAAAGCAAAATCTAATATTCCAAATAGCTGCAGCTAATTTTGGAATATTACAATTTGTGAGGCTAGCACAACCTATTGAGACTACACCAGTCTCACTTCCTCTTGTTGGTGATGCCTTGAGCTTTAGAGACAAATATAAGGATTTTTATTGTTCACTAATCTTCTGTTGAGTCAACAATATTCTTATATGTCACAACAAGCCATCAATAAACTATTCTTTGTGTTGCATGTATGAAATTTTGAACGTCAAACTATTCTTCAGCACCTTGAATCATTGGTCAAAGTCCCACACTACTTCTCCTGGAATTTTCCTATTCTCCTCAAGTTATATGATGCATTGTGATTATTATTTATTCTTTTGGAATTCCCTAGCCAAAGCCTGCTTAATATCCGACAAGGTCCTATTTTGTTTAGTCAACGTCGCACCATTATATTTCATGTATCACGTCATTGCATGGTCCCTAAATGCGGATTCTATTTACGCAATCTTGGTGGCTTCATCCTATACCTACTTAGTTATCCAAAAAACTTCAAACACAAACACATATTGTTCTCGGTCTTCGTTCCCAACATCATGAAACATAGGCACTGTTAGATCTACACCTTCCATTGTAGTATGCGCGATACTCCCAAACAAAGTAGTTCCCCCTGCACTTGCGGTCTACTGAAAGTTCTTGTGCCAGTCTGCGCACCACCCTGAATCTGAATATTTGGTATCACTTGGGCCTATAGTCTGGCCAACTTCACTACTACTCGATCTCTTCCCCCTTGACTATTATGACCTCCTACACTAGTCGAATGAGTGTGTCGAGTAGTTACCTCTTGATATTTATATGCATGTGGGGTGGTTGGCTCAACACCAATGATGATCTGGTCTTATTGTTTTGACTATGAGTCCTCCATAGTGTGTAGGCTTAGTTGTTTTCATTAGAAAAATGCATCCCTTCATATATTTGATCATTGGTTTTGCTCTACATCCTGTGATGACTTCTCTTAGCCCCTCCCTCTGGGCTCCTTCTTCTGGTAGGTATCGATGCTAACCAACCTCCTCTCACATCACCCCGTCAATATATTTTGTCGCTCCTTAATGTTCCCTTCTCATAATCCTCCAGTTACATTCTTCTCCCTTTCATTTTTATGCACATTTTGGGACCCACCGACAACTGTTGTTGCAATTTACTTCTCTTTTCAACCCCTTTTCCCTCAAACCACCGCCCTGGCCTCCTCCACTCCCCCATCTTCTTGAGCCTCCTAACCGCTCATGGTGTCAAATTCCAATGGGAGAACATCGTGAGCATACAACAACATCTTAATCAATAATGAAAATGAACTTATAAATATACCCCTAGGCACTTTAAGAAACTTTCGCTTTGCTATAGTAAAATATACAGTCGATTTTATTGCAAATTCCACAATATAGCCTTCTATCACACTCTCAAACCAAAAATCAATAGTACGCGAAATCTTGTTTCTTACCATTTCCAACTGACGTACTTCTTCCGACATCCACTTCCTTGGTCGGTCATGCATATACATGGGATTGATATCCTTTAACCGTTAGACCCACTTGGTCAAAATATTTGAGATTTCTCCAAAGAAGGTTCAATGGAAATTGGTATACACATACTTCTGCATCCACCTTTCTGGATTTTGACCATTTTCTCTGATTTATTTCTCAACAAACTCCTGCACCTTCCTGTTAAGCCAACGAGTGATCTCTTTTCTGTCAGGATTCCATGGCTTCCACATCCTCATAAGAAAATCTCATTAGGAAACCATCCTAGTCCTGAAAATGGAGCCATTTGTTGGTGTGAGGGATGTTGACAAACCCTAGATTTGTGACGTAGTGGCCAACAAAGACCTTCTTAGCACCAACCCTTTTGGCATAACCCACGAAGTGATTGAAGTCTCACTCGAGATGTTAATGGGGGATTGTCTAAACTAGGTTTCTGCAGTCATATTGGATGATCTTAAATCAATGAGGCATAACTCCTGTATGATACAACCCAAAATGTCCCTCTACTAGTCGGCGTTGCGCTCTGTTTCATTATGCTCCGCGCCAGACATCAACTCCCTCATCCACTGCATATACTAATCATGACTAGGCACCGCACAAAACTACTTCGTGAACTTTCAACATACTAACCAACGGGTGACAATCCAACAGCCAATGTTGAAATGTAGTAGCGACCCTTGATTCTACCCATTCTAGTCAAACAACAACTACGACTACTTGACGAGTTCAGTAGCCACAACATTACACGACCAAACAAGTACATATTATCAGCATAAGTTACGGTGACAAAGCCAAGCATAAAAATAAACATTGTGATTATTTAGCAGACCGAAGAACCTTAATCCTCACTCTCATCCAGCCTCGAGTTACCAATAGAACTTAGGTTCAACATACATATAATTCCATATCATGTCAATGTAACAAGGTCCAACATCACAATCACACAATAATATAGAAAAAGGGAAATAATGTACAACTTTCCCATTAATAGTCACAACCATTACAAGAACATGCTAAACACCTAGAATACCATTCCATATATATATTAGCAGAAAAGGGGCAGAAATACCTAGAACTACAAATAACAATTTCACATCCCTCTAGCCTTCAGCAAGAATATTCAAGAATAATGCCAAAAAATTATTACAACAACATTACTATATATTTTCCATTATTTTACAATGATGTTGTTGAACAACAAACAAACCAACCGCAATAACTAGACACTAGCATACAAACTGATTATGACTCACAGGACACTAACAAACTAGCAAACCCAGTGGCCACCAATAACACATCATTCATATGAAATTATTTATTTGAACCCCTACTTGGCCTTGGAGAGACCATTTTATAATGATTTGGGATCTCTCTTGAAGGCTTTATTCTTCTGGCCTCTTCATCCGAGCTGATCCTTCGACGGTTAAGATATTTTCCTGTTGCTCTCTGATTTTTCCCATGCATTACCTAACCACCTCAAAATATCCTTCTTTTGGGCTCAACAACACTCTGATCAATGTCATTTACTTCAAAATATTTATAATTGTATGAGGCCAAGACCTCCTTCATCGACCTTCTCCTCATACAAAATCCCAACTATCATGATCCCCTTGTCCACGCTCTCTTATTCCTTCCATTGTTATATTCTGACTTCGCAGTGTCTACCTTCATCATGCCCCAACCATATCATCAGCACCATGCTTCGCTTTCCTTCCTCGCTTCAACCTTATGTTGCATGTTTGCATCCTGTTCCAACCCTATGTTGCACGTTATCCTATCTACTTCCGCTCCTCGTTCCTACTACGTAGTCCTCCCTATACCAAAATATATCAAAACTTTTATGGCTCCCAATACTAACCAATCCCGCTACTAGTAATAGTTTCTCCTCCTCTACTACAATTACCCTTTACATTAGTCATATCAGTGTCCTGAGTAATTACCTCCTGCTTTATGGATGCACGTGGGGTTGTGGCCTCAACACTGGGCATGATCTGATTCTATTATTTTGATTCCAAAGCCTTTGTATCATGTGGACTTAGTTGTTCTCCATCTCCTTCCAATATTCCTGACGTACCAAACTACCTCCCTTCATTTCTCTAGTCACTCGCACTATTCCTTGTCCGTTGGTGGCATCTCCTAGCGCTTCCCTCTAGGATTCTTCTTCTCTTGGTAGGTATTGACGTTGACTGACATCCTCTCGCGTCACATCGTTGAAACTTCCTTCCACTCCTCAAAATTCCACCCTCGCTACTATCTTGCTCCATCTTATCCATTCTCCTTCTTATGTGCAGTTCCCTTCTCACTGTCAACTTCCACCACAATCCTTCTACCTATTATCCTTTCCTTTTCCATAGACCATCTACTAGTTCTACTCCACTTCCCCTTGTGTGTGAGTGGCCTAGATGCTCATGTTATCTAATTCCAACAATATAACTATGTGGTTGTACAACAACATCTTTATAAGAAACAATATCAACCTTATAAATTTTCTTTTCGGCCCCTTTATAAATTTTCGCTCTATTGTGGTGTATGACACTATTGTCTCCACTGCAAAATCAAAAATATATCCTTATAACACACTTTCAAACTATAAATCAACATCATGAGATGTTTTATTGCTTACCGCTTGGAGTTGGCATACTTCCTCCGATGTCCACTCCTTGGTTCATTGTGGCGATATGTCAAGTTATTGTCCTTTAATCGGTGGATCCACTCTGTCAAGATATTTGGGAAATTTGCAAAGAAGACTTCATGGAAATCAATATACATGTATTTTTGTAGCTAATTCTCCATGCTCTACTTCCTATACTGGATTTTCTTCGCTAAAATCTCATGATCCTTTCATTTAAGCCACCGGGTAATCCCCTTGTAGGTGGGTTCCATGGCTTCCACATTCTTATGAGACAATCTTGTCACACAACCATCCTAGTCCCGAAATATCATCACACAATTCAAGATTTTCCACGTAGTGGCCAACAAAAACCCGCTTATCATCAGCCCTTTCAGCAACACCAACAAGTGGGTGAAGTCTCACCCAAGATGCTAATGGGTGATTTTTGGAACCAGGTTTTTGAAGTGCGGCAATATTTTCTATGACCTATGACATTGGACTCCCACCATAGAAGCACTTCACCATTTCCCTAATATTGTGCACTGCACAGTGCTTTATGCCCTTCAATTCACCAAAAAATGCATAATTCAAAATCGACGAGGCGCAAAAGGTCATAGTGAGTTACACCTTTAGCCATTAATGATTATATCGACAATATATGAAATCAGATCCTTTTATAGAAAGACAACATTATCTATCAACATTAACCACTTTATAAAAATCTAGACAATTAAACACATTTGCAAACATTTAAAGTTGTTATAAACCTATTAGCACACATAAATCCCATACAGCATAAACAACGTCCGATATTCATACATCCGCACAAAATGTAGGGTGAAACTCAATGTTCAATCATAATGTATTGTCATAAAGGAAACGTACATTATGCACTATGATACATCCATGAAACCACCAGGCTGACCAAACTTTCAAACCTATAACATTTACAGATAGGGAACAAAAATCATAGCCCAAACCCCAGATATATATATATATATACACACGAATATTACAATAGGGCTACCCAAAAACTACATAATCTAACATACATACATAAACATCACATAACCAAGAACATGTTCCACATTTTCGCATCCTCCTTAATCATTCGTACTTCGTCCCAACCTTTTCTCTGTCCAACATCAAACCTATGTTCTATGTTCAACATCCCTTCTTATCCTCACCTAGAAGCCCTTCGAATCTTCACAGCCCTTTGTCTGATCGCTCCCGCTATACCACAGGTCATTGGGGTATGTCTTGATCCCATCTCCCAGGTGACCCATGTGTAATAAAGACCCTTTGAAATATCTTCTTGTTGAACTAATCCACTCTACCATTCCTATTTTTCTTGCAAAATATCTATAACCTCCTTCCTAACACGACATCCTTTGTTGGCTCCATCTTGCTAAAAAATACTATTAGCTGATATTTCCTTGTATGTGCCTCCTATCCTCTAGTGCCACTACCTCCTTCATGTGCAACATTAATCTGGGTTGCACCTTACCTCCTGTGTCAGCCATGTTTTGTGCACCATCTTACCTTTTGTGATCCTCAATCCTCCTATGTGATCCCATACTTAACAAAATTTAAAACAAAAATTTTATATGCTCCAACAAGGGGAGAGAATGAACATAGGGGGAGAAATTGACAAGAATTATGAAGAGAATGCAAACATGGGAGAAGCCATAGGAAAAATCAAATATCAAAGTATTACCATTAATAACAAAGGGGGGAGATTGTTTAAAATGTTTGTTATTGACGTCAAAGGTTGTCCAAGTGAAAGAGAAAATCACATAATCATATAGCATATTATGAGGCCTTTCCAATGATGTATGGCACTCCCTCTAATTCGATAGGAATGAGGAGATATGAAATAATTTTCAAGATGACCCAACCGAAGTACAAACATTCCCCATTTGGATACCCTACCTTTGTGTTGATTTTTTTTGCGACACTCAAGAATCAAGTTTGAGTCTAAAATCATGATCACAGACACACTCAAATGCCAAAACATTTCTACTTGGCATAGTGGAATAACAAATAATAGTGAATCAACTAGAACACAAGACAAATTTTAGCCCAATTAGGGTTACAACAATAGTGTTGACTAATATGTCCCTAAACAAATTACACTTCACCTACTTGTTGATGGTGCACAGCCACTGTCCTTTCGGTCCACGTACCTTGAACACATCTGGCAGGTACTTTTCTCCCTTTTTTTTTATCACTCCAGCTAATAAAAAACCTGTATCAATCACTCTTGGCTACTCTAAGATGACTGAAAATAGTTTGCCTTCTATAATGTCTTTTGTTGCTCCAAAAGTTCATTTTCATAAGGTCTTCAACTATTGCCCACTAGTTGTCCTTTTCTACACCAAAGACACCAACACATAGGGTCTTCAATGTTGTCCACTTCTTGCCTCTCTAATTCTCCAAAGAATATCTGACTTGGGGCTTGGAGGCTACCCTCTTATCTCTGATTTGACCCATTGTAAATCACAGAACTAGGGCTCAATAACTATCACTCTTCACTTCCCTTTTGTTCCTTCAAAATTCAATACTTAGGGCATATAATGTACAACCCTCTTACTGTGAAAAGTATACCACTTTCCCACAACACTTAGGGCTACCCAAAAAACCACTAATAGTCCACAAAATACTAAGCTTATATGCTTCAACATTTTCATAAACCAGACCTTAAAATCCATAACAACCACAAACTTGGAAAGACAAATACATACCTCTCTAGGAGATAATCATATGTCTTCAAATACTCAGTCACGTGCACAATATCTTCTGAGGTTTTCAGCCTTGTCTAAGGCTTCCTATAAGAGCTATAGTGTTGTCCCAAATTTTCCTAACAGTCCTCAAGACACTTGTGCAGATACCCCTCTACAATCCCTATACTCTTGCACTACAACTTGCCCTTTATATCACAGTTGTTCTAGAGTTATGTTGCCTTAGTCTAACTACCAATTAGGACTAGGCCTTCCTGCCATACACATAATATATTTTGACCTATTTATAGAGGAATTACACCTCAACACATGCACAAAATATTCCTCTCCAACTCGACCAACATTTCCCTAACTCAGCCCCATCCAAACACAAGAAAGATGTCAAAACTTGTCCCTTTATTCAACTTGGATTTGCTTCTATAGGTATGTGGCTTCCTCAAGTGTCTTTCTCCTTGAAGAGATTCACTTGGATGGTCATGCTGAATGAACTCACCTTGCCTCCCTTTTATAGATTTCTTTGTGGGCTTCCCTTAGCCACCAAGGTCCATTACATAACTCTAAGAAAACCTTAACAAATTGTTAAAACTCCATAAAACATAAGGCATAAAATTATTTTCATCCAACCAATGCCACCTCACTGATTAATTATCTACCTCTTAGCTCCTTAAGGGTGCCCCACATTTCCTCAATGAAAAAACCATCAAAATATCCTCTTGTTTTCACGCCCACAATTTTGGGTGCAAAACCCTAAGCTTTGGTACTTTTCCCATAAGGCCAACATGGGTCAAACTTCTCCCAAACCTAGTGCCCTAGGGTGTGGGAGTACCTCCCAAGCTACATAAATCAAAACTCCCCCTTAGCGAGGGAGGTGCTTCCACAACTCAGAAGTATCTCGTCGTCATCATCACTAGAGACACTAGCCCAACTCCTAGCATTCACCACTGTAGCATATCCTGTAGAATAAACCACATTCATCTCAGTAGTGTCTCTACCACCAGAAGCCTCCTGCTTCTTATTTATTTTTTTATATGCCTTCATTCCATCCCATGGTTCCTTCTTACCAACTGTAGAATTCCCCTTACACCCCACTAACCATGTGCTCTTCTTGGGTTGTGGATTCTCCCTCTGAACCTACATACTCCTGCTAGAACTTGGCTCCCTCTAAACCTCAATAACCTCTTGGTTATTATCATGATATATAGGCTTACATGTAAGTTAGCATAAACCATGCTCCATAACTCCAATGACAACTCTAGCAGAGTTAGATCCTCTGAGCTCAAGTCTCATTTTCATATCGTAGAAAATTATCTCAAACCCCTTCACCTCGATCATTGAGACAAACAACATGTTGTATTTGAGATCTGGTACAAACAACACATCTTGAACTCATAACAAGCAACTTGACTCCATCCTGAATTGCACAAAAACTGATTGTTTGATCTCCTTTTTACTCTTTTCGCCAACCATCATGTGCAAATTTGAGTACCATTCAGTAAGAGTCTCGAAAACATCACACAAACTTATCATATGGTTCGATGCACCACTATCCAAGTACCACGCAGTCTCACCGATGATACCTTCATCAAAATGAGAAACTAGGGAAAATCCCTCATCCTCCAACCTCCTGAAGAGGTCATCCAGCTAAGAAGAAGTAGTGGCACCTGCTAAATCCTTCCATTTCTTCTTGCCGTTATCTCACTTGCATCAAACTCTCGATTAATCATGTTTTTCATGATAGGTCCAAGCATATCAACATTCGGTATCACCATCTAAGAGTATGCAGAGGCGTATTATGGAATTAGAGTACATTCCTACAGAGGATATGATGCACACATCTTGACAAAGGCATTGTCAAGCGGCAAATTTGAGTTCCATAGCGGCAGGATTGGGGTATTAGAAAATCCCTTTCTTGCTGAAAGGGAGTGTTGAAAATGGCACCAATAAAGGATTTTAATTTAATTTTCCTTATAATTAAATTAGAATAAAATTTTAATTCCACATCACATGACAAATTATAGGAGTTAATTAAGTTATGATGACATAGTTTCTTTAGTTAATTCGAGTTGAGGATCAAACTAGAGGCATGTAGGGTGTCTCCTACATTATAGGAGCCCTAGTTGAGTTTCTTTTGAGTTGTAATTAATTAACTCAAATAATCTAAGTTAAATTAAGTTAAACCAGTCCTAAATGATGGAGGAACTAGTGGGAGGTTAGAAAATGGGGTGTCACTTCATGTGTTCAATCAGTTCACTTATAATTCACTTGTAATTAACTCATGCATGCCAGTTCTGAGAAAGACCCAGTTGAGATTGGAGTTCAAGGGTAGTGTACTATCAATTGTATAATTATTTGAATTGTACATGTGGTGTATGCAGTCAAAGGAAGGCCCCTAATGGATTGCGCAATATGGATTGGGAATTTCCCTAATTAATAGGGCCTAATTCCCCAAGGAAACTACGCAAGGAAATAGGGATCATAGAGGGCGAAAAATTGGTTAAGTATTGAACCAGACTTTTCTAGGAATCATTGAGACAAATAGAGATAGTGCAGAGGTTTCTCAACCTAGATAAAAGCATTGTAATCTTCTCATATTCTTTGACTTATGCAATATACAGATATCAGGGTTTTTAGCTGAGGCCTTCCTCGAGAAAATCTTTGTGTTGTGTGATTGAAATTATTTCTCTTTCATGTTTTGTGATTTCAAGATCTAAATTGGTTTCCGCAATTGGAAGAGTAGATTAAACTATAATGTTTTATCATATTGCAATTATCAGTTGAATCTACATGGATTTTCTACAACACGTAATGCAGGTAGCTAGACCATGCTACATAGGATTTTATACCATTATTGGAAAAGTGGCAGGAGAAATAGGGGTCCAATGTATATATGGTCACAATTAAGGCTGGCAAAGACTGCTCTCAGGTGTGCACGGTTGCAAGAGGAGGAACTAGAACCAACATGCATGCTATAAATATACTTAAGCAACCTCACCAGTGGGTCTGAAAGGTTTCACAACCTCCTCTAAGGTCTCGCCCCGCTAGAGAAAAACATTCATGTAAGGATGCGAGAAGAGATTTCTAGTTCAGAAAAGATTGAGACCACATGGTGGATATCCTACCTGAAGCTCATCTTGCACTAATGGAAAAAATACCACTACCATTCCAAATATTGTGCTAATTTTGGAGGACCTTTTGATCCCCCATTTTTGTTTCATGGAGTAGGAGAACTAAGGGTCTCTCTTTCTTGATCAAATATTTCACTTCCTCCGTCCTTTTTGTTGACTCCAATCCACTGCAATTTTAGGAGAGGACCCTCATTACCTACATGTTATATGAATAGCTCCTTGCTGAGGGGTTGAGTTGCCTCCTTTTCTTGTGTTTCTATACCCATTTAGTTTTGGATCTAAGATTTCTTATGTTCCCATTTCCTTATTCTTCTCATTTTTCTCATGCCTCACCTCTATATTGGTCCATTGTCCAACCTTTTCTTGGAGTATTTCTAATCCATTTTCCTTATTTACCTTTGACTTCTCGTCAACTAAGCTCAGAAAAGAAGCCCCAAATTTGGAGCTTTTAGGGGAGAGGAATTGTTCCATTTGTTAGAAACATTCCACTATTTGATGCTTCAATATTGGATCATTTTCTAATAGCAACATGGATTCACCATTTTTCTATAGTTCAGACCCAGGTCCCAAATTTTGTACCTATTTTTGTACATTGGTTTCAAGAATTTTCCCTTCTTTAGTCACCAAATTGAGAGCCTAGAAGTTGTTATTTTTCTCATTTTGGCCTTACTAGGTCCTTCCCCTCCCCACCAGAGTGGATTGCTTAGGGGAAGTTGGTCCTTTCCCTTAGTTCCCATTATGATATGGCTACTTTGGCAACTTTTTTTCTTATTTAGTGGGATTTTTCTACTCTTATGTTATTGCCATTTTTCTCATTCATTCCCTTGTTTTCGCTCCTCCTCCTTCATTTTGTAGCTTCTTGAAAAGTGGCCATATTCATGGAAAAATTTTCATTTAAAAGGAATTTTATAATATTTAACCTCTTAAATATGGGTCTCGCTATCCATATTAGGTTTATTGTTGTTGGGAGATCCTTATCCAGATCTACCTCTATGCATATCCTTGCATAAGAGAATATCCCCTGTGGTGGTTTGGTTCGATCAATGTATTTACCAAGTGTATTGCAGATATGTCTAAATGTAGTATCATTCCAACAGTGTAGGGTAAAAAAAGGGAGTTGAACCCAAATAGGGATGGCAAACGAGACATCACTTTCAGGGTTAAAATCTAGGTTGCATCAATCCAAATATAACCCTTGGGACCCATGAATTGAGGCCCGCTTCAAAATATCAAGTCTTGATCATCCTTGTTCTAAAAAAGAGGGTGTTGTACTATTCAACAACCCCCTCATTTCCATTTTTATAATAATCATTATTGTAATAATATATGGGGATCCTTTTAAATTTTTCCAAAAAGATAGCAAGTAAGAGTTTTTTTTTCCCTTTATAAAGTACAAAACATTGAGCTAAGTCACTTAGGACTAAGCTCTTTTCGCTTTATCGCAGATCGCACAAGCCAAAGGTAACAAAAATAATCATTAGTTGGAATCTGTGATATGCGATCAATAAAACCCTTTTTAAGATCAAATGTTATGTTGAACTCTTTATAACTTAAAGCGCCTTGCAATATTTCTAAAAATTCCATAAAGCACTTAGAGCATACTTCCTATAAGGAAAAAGGCGCTCAAAGAATACATAGCACATCGCAAATCGCAAAGACAGAAACAAATTTCAAAATAACATAACTTAAATCTTCCAATTTTTCGATACTGCGACATGGTGAATATTTCGGTCTTGCGATTTTGCGATAACACGATATTGCGATTTTGGGATATTACAATTTATCGCAATCACAAAATCAACATTCCACTTAAATCTTGTCATTCTGAAATATCATTCGAGTTTGCGATGTGATGATTTGGAAAGACCCAAAAATAATCACATGAAAGCCATAATGCATAATTATTAGAAATCAACTGCATTTACTCTTTTAAAGTCTCGAGGGGATTTGTATATGTTTACTCGTGCTTGTAATAAAAGCCCATCCTTATTGAATTAAATGTTTTAATTAAACCTCTGCTATTGTCTTTGTTTTACGTTAATTTTGATTTCTCTATTGTTCAATCTCAGGGAATAACGCTCAAATATGAAGAAGAAAGGAAAAAATACATCCAAGCCTTCTCCATCCGAAGATTCATACATGCAGCCACTCTTTAGTGATACTACATGTTGTTAGGGTCCTATAAAAATAGGATTCATAATTTTTTAATTGGTTTTGATTAGTCTTGTACATATGTACATACTTTGCTTTCTGCAAATTGTTTTCCCATATTAGAAAAATAAAAAATGTAAAGAGGGTAAAAGTCCTAAAAGAAAAAACAAAGGACTTAAAAGAAAAAGATAAAAAAGAATAGAAAATGGACCCCAAACAAAAAGAGATAAGAATAAAACACGAAAGTGATGCAAGTTCAAATGCCACTACTGTTACTTTTTACTGCAAAATAAATGATTATGTGTAGCTTGTTACAATGCCATAATCCATGATAAGTCAAATAGCTTTATCTTGACTTTTTCATGCTTTCAATTTCATGCTGATAGATAGAGAATAAAGATCTAGCCAAACAGTTTAATCTTGGCAGATCAGTAGTTAGGTAGAGAATAAATAAGGAGCTCAACAGTTTAAACTGAGCCCTTGGAATAAATAAGGATATAATTAGTTTGTTTGTTTCTTTGAAAGAAAAATGAAAAAGGGTTTGCAAGCTCGAAAGCACCCAGGTAAATGAAGAAAAGATGTTAGGGTAGCATATGGGTAGGCAGAAGCAGTTTTTACAATCATGGATAAGCAGAAATTGGGTCAATTCAGCCACTAACTTCCTTAAAATAGTCATTTCCTTTGTAAATACTTCATCCCCTCCATTTTGATTATTTCCCCTTCATTTTCCCTTTTCCCATCATCATTCAGTTTCACTTTGCAAAAATACCCTTTTCCTAGGTGTAAAACTCATTTTACTTAAGGAAAGTAAAAATTTTGATTAATTTCCCTTTACTCTAAAAAATACCCAAAAACCCAAACTTAGTTTATTTTATATATATATAACACATTAATTTTATATATTAACTCCTTATTAACCTTTCCTATCCCGTATTATATTTAATTCCTTTTATTATTATTCCACCCATATTTTAAGTTTTATCCTATGTTTTATTCCCCACGTGATATATTATCCCTGCTCCCATCGGTTTATACTATTCTTATATATAATACCCCACCTATGTTAACATTACACTAAACTATGTATTAAAACCTTAGATTTTAATACATTTTAACACTCCCACCGCATACAAATCCCGAGCCCCATGCCCATTACCTCGCAGCTTCATTGCTTGATCATAGTCGTTCGCTCCTTTCCGCTAGATCTAACGGTGCAGATCACCTGTTGCAAATTTCATTGCACGGTCAATAACCAAATTAAAACTTGCGATAAAAGTTGTTTTAACTCTTTCTCTCCCCTCCACACGTCACATTTTTGTTGGATCGCATCCATTCAATCAATATCATTTACCACCTTCTATTGTTACGAAAACCGCTGGCAGTAATTCCTTCCCCCGCACCCAAACCGCCCATGAATTGAATTGACTGGCAATAAATACATTTACTGTTTAAACAAATTCTTTATAAAAACAACTGAATGCACTCATTTCACGCCTTATGTTACCATTTCTGCTTGTAAAACCTTCGCAGACTGAGAAAATAATGTTGTTGCCTCTGTTTTACCTCAAAAACTAATAGAACTCATCTAAAACAACTGCTACAACATTGCGGAAGCCTCCATACTACATATAAAGGCTAGAAAAATCTTTTGAAAGATTTCAAAACCCAGCAAACCCTTCTTCACAGCATAAAATCTGAATTTTATAGGTATTCTTCAGAAAAAGAGATTCATCCATCATTCTAAAAGAATTATATTGTTAATTGAAGCCTTATAAATCTTGTATGCCTTAAATAATGCACCTTTTCTTCATAAATTCTTTAGATAAGATAAAACCCTGAGCATTTTTCAGTTTCCCGAAACTATGACTTGTTTTAGAGAAAATTTGGATTGATTTAAGCCACCTGCAGACTTAAAAAGCCTTCTAGAGATATCCAAAGCCTCTTCTATAGTACTCTGAAGCCTTTTTGCATAAAAATTAAGGTTTTAAGATTGTTCTATCACAAAAATTCTACAATAAACCCTTGATATCTTTTTGTTGAGTCTATAAGGTTAAGAAATTGCTCTTGTTGATACAAAAATGCCAGTTTGAGTCAAAAGTATAAGAAATATCCCTTTGCCGTCAAAGATAGAACCTCTGTTATATTTAAATTCATTCTGTAAATTGTTTAATCTTACAGAAGTGTTTCACAAGCCTAAAACTAGAGTTTTATAGATCAAGAGTGTTTAAATTGATAAATCAAACCTAATAATGGAATCCAAAAGCACAATTGTGATCAACCCTCTACAACCCCCTGCTGTAGATGTAGAACATACTCCCTTGGCAGATGTAGACTTCAAAATTACAGATCCTGTGACAGAGTTTAACCTCCTTGAGCTCCACTTCTGGAGCCAAGAGAAATCCTTGGACCAAGCAGATGATGTTCTTATTTGGGAATCAAATTTTCCTAAGTATGTTATTCCTCACACCCATCAATGCCCAGAAGCTATCAGATTATGCCAATCTCATTATTCTCCAGATCAAAGAGCCATTATCAATTCTGAAAAAGAAGTATTGTTTACCATAACAGCTGAATCTATCAACCAGATGCTTCAATTACAGCCTGAGCCTAATGAAGTGCCTTTATCAATTGAAGCCCTTACTAAGTTCTATTTGGAGTTGGATTTTCCTAAGAGATTTCAAATTTTTCAAAATTTCATGCCATCTTATGTGGAAATCCTTAAGTTCAACCCTCCATATTCCTCTACTAAATTCTCAGAAATAACCAGACACATTATTTCCATGCTATCTTTTATCCTTGGATATTTCACAGATGAACATGCTGATGCATCAGCACTTGGTTTCTTATCCATTTTTGTACCTAGCCAGCCCCCTGCAGTTATCTACACTTTTTCCCAGTACATTGTTGATAGCATCCATGAAAAAATTTTCAAATTACCTATTGAAGGTGTCTTTAGGTATACTTCATTTTTTCCACATGTTTCTTTGTTTTCAGTCTGAAAATTTCCCCTTAACTCTTCAGAAGCTGGATGTGGAAGGAAATCCACAATCTGTTGTATTTTGGACTTCCTTGATCGGGAAGGAGTCAAATGAGTTTACTTATGCAGAGTTTACAGATTCCTTTATCCATCCATTGGTAAATCTGCTAAACAACAGTGTCCAACCTAGGATCAGCAATGAAATCAAGAAAATTTTACAGTTGTCTAAACATAGCAAAATAGGTGATTGGTATTTATACTAAAATCACACTGAAATCATAGTATATGGGTCAAACCTGCTTCCCTACAAATTGCCAAAATACCTCCACATGAGGTTGTTTGCTTTAGAGTATATAAGGCAGATTTTGAACTCAGATGTTGTAATTTTCTTGGCTGCAAAGAAGAAAACCCAATTTAAATTGAAGAATCAAGTTGGTCCATTCATATGTAATAATAGAGAAGCAGGTCCAGAGGCAGAAAAGCAATTAAAGGAGTACAAATTCAGCAATAGCTTTCTTTGGTACTATGATCCCTATGGTATAATCAACAAAATTAGAGTTAAATGTAAATTAACTCCATACATTCATGAAAAGAAGCCTGATATTGGGAAATTATCAAACCAAACAGAATGGTTAGAGAATACACTGGTAAAAGCTAATAAGAAAAGTGATAACAGTCACATTTTTCAGACTCTAGCTCAAGAAGACAGTGGTATAAAAACAAATAGGGAAGAAGGCTCTTACACTGCTGAAACCACCATAGAGACAAAGTTCAAACTCAGGTACAACAAAAAGCCAAAGATTAATCCAGCAGACAAAGAAAAAAATACAGTTGAGGCTATAGACACCGAGATTCCAAAGAAAGATACTGTGCCTCCCACAGTAATTGAAAATGAACAACAGCCAACCACTTCTAATACACAAATTATCCAAAAACAACAAAGTATAGAAGTGTCATCATCAAAGTAGACAAAAGAGAAGGATATGGACATCAAGGAAAGGTACAAAGAGATTAAAGCTAAAAATTAAGAAATCAAGAATGAAATATACTCTTAGTACTTAAAGCATACCCCCAACATACAGAACGGGTTGTTTTCAGCCTTTGATTACAAAAACAAGAAACTGCTGATGAAAGTGCTTTAGCCCACAGTGCCAACTCCTAAAACAACATCTGATTATAAAAAGGTTTATTTTGAAGTACCAGTCCAGAACATTCATCCCTTGGACCAGATTGAATTCCATAAACAAGCAGGAGAGATGATATATTCCACAATGACTACTAAAGCAATGAGTACTCAAAAGCTTCAAAATACTTTAATAAATGCAAGAGATCAGCTCAAGCTAGAGAAAACATCATCATATGCTAAGGATATCATAATCAAATCTTTGGAGGAGTTAGTGATTGAGGTAGGTTATGATCCTCAAAACATAAAAGTTGCTGAGGAAATGATTAAAAAGAAGAATGTTGATATTGTTGCACTTAGGAAACAGTTGAAATTGCCTCATATAGAGAATCCACAAGCTAAGGGGATTTACAGGAATCTAATCAAAAGGATGAGATTATGGGTCTCATATTGCAGCAGATAGCCCAGATTAAAGAGATGGAGATTGAGATGGACAAATTGGTCTAATAAAAAGAAGCTACTAAGGCACAGGAAGTCCCAACCACTGTAATTCCTATAGCTACAACAGTAGTGCCATCTACTCTCAAAAGAACTAGCTCCAAATGTTCCATTGGCTATAGTAGTGCCAGTAACTTCATCAACAACTTCTGCCACTAAATCTTCAGCAACAACAACCCAGCAATCAGATGAGGCCAGTAAATTGGTAAAGGAAATGCAGGACATGACCATACAAACCAATGAAATAAACAGGTTAAAATAACAAATTAAGAATCTTGAAGATGCAAAAAATCTTGCACAGATTAATGCCAAGACTGAAGAGCAAAAGGCCAAAAGGTTGAGTTAACAACTCAAGAAATTAGAAACGGAATTGACTTTAAAAGAACCCATGGCACATGTAAAAAACCAATTATGGTCCAATATCATTGAATCAGTCAATGATACTTGGCCATCAATACAGGTAATTTATGAGCATAAAGATTTACTGAAAGTAGCAAAAGAAGCAATACAAAAAACCAAGGAGGAGCTAGGTAAAAAACCTGAAGAGGCCTTGGAAACTATTAAATTTCTAAATTCCAAGAATAAACAATAATTGGATGAAATTGGAATTACAGACAGAATAGAGACCATACTTGAGGTAATAAAGGTAATATCTGAGAGGAACTTGATGAACCAATTAGAGGAAAGTGCCAAAACATGGAAATAGAAATTACAAGATTCATGATAAAATTTGTTATTTTAAGGCAAAAAGGCCTTCCTAATCCACTGGTAATCAATGAAAATTTGATGAAACCAGAGGATTATGACAAAAATATTATGGAATTTTCTAGAGAACAGGTAAATAAATCAGATTGGCAGGGAATCCCAACAGGAAAAGTTTTACATAAGAATTTGGAAAATCTGTTTTACTTGTAGCATGAAGCAAAACACCTTTTTGTCAACAAACCAACATTTTCCAAATACACTGAAGCTGATGAAAACTTCAGAAGGTTAATTAAGATTAAATTTCCAGAAGCTGAGTTCTGGGAGAAGTTAACAAGCTTACTGTAAGATCAAATTACAATGAGGACATATCAGTAAATAGTTTTCAGCAGTAAACATTTTTTCTGCAGTTAAAGTGTATCAGTCAAAGAGTATCAATTAAAAGTGTATCAGATGAAAGGATGAAGACAAAATCAGATTGAAGATAACACTGCCAGCATGTGGGACACCTCAGTTGTCCAGCTGCAACCTAAATCCAAATAGCAAGCTATTTTATTTCAATAAATAGGACAGTTAGCAATTAGTTATGCATTTGTCACTATCTTCTTGCAAGAATATATTTTATTTTCCAAGAAAAATTCCTAATATTATTCTAGGATACTTTGTACTAGTTTCTGTATAAATACTTCATCATTTGAAGTATTAGTGTGGATTAATTGTTGAACATTTCTGTAGTTGTAATAATCTGAACCCAAGGGTTTTTTGTATCAAGTTCAAGTCAGCAGACTGGATCATAGGAAATAAAGAATCATATTACAGGATTCATGTGTTGGGCCACTGCAATGAAGTATTTCACTTGTCATTTTGTCAATTTTGTTTATCATCCATTCATGAATGTGTTCTAAATTTAATGTGAAATCAAGAATTGTTATTTCAGAATTTGTTAAAAGCACTCCTTTATTAACTGATTTTCATTTAAACGTTTTCTACTGATATCCAGACTAGAGAACCCTTAATTTCTCCCTGCTTTCAATTGACCTCTACCATTTTCACTCCTTATCTGGATTTAAGAACCCTTAATTGTTCTTTATCCCGATCAAAACCATTTCACCATCAACCTTTGAAGATCTGAAGTGACACTACTATCTTTCCTGTAAACACTTACCTTTAGACCTTGATCCTGATCTGACTGCTTGACACATTGACTCCATCTGCCCAATGGAATACAGATCTATAGCTATACATCTGATTAAGTGATTTTCCCACCAAACCAAATCAAAACCCCAAAACCAATTTGCCTCATATAACTAGCCTAAAATCAGATATAAAAACAAAGTTAAATCTTATAGAGAGAGCCTCTCTGAGCATTAGGAAGGCTAGATCCTAAAGCTTAAAATTAGGTTTGTGGTTACCACTAATATTATTTAAACTATAATAAAAAAATCTCACAACTTTGAGAATTATTAGAGTGATAACATACTGGCAACTCCGCTGGGTAACTAACCAATCCTTAGTTATAAAATAGATCGTAAAGGAAATCTTTTCATTATCTTTTCACCTTAAGACTGTTTTAATAAGTAGTGAGTATATTTTCATAAAACGTTTTCTGGCTTCCAAAAGAGTCTACTATACCAGTTCAAATCCAGATCCACAACTTGTTGTCATAGTAGATAATCCTAACAAAATTGCAAAGAAAAATAAAAGGGTAGAGGATTTAGGTAATAAGATTCCATTAGTCAAAGCAAATTCCCTTCCAAAACAACTTTCAAGTTTACAAGACATAAAATTTGATTTAAATTTTGAACAATATTTATTCAGAACCAAATCAGAAAGTGACTTGCATAAAACTGTTATAGATCCTGATTTTATTTCATTCATTGAAACTAAAAAGGAAACTGTTTCAGTAGATTTTGAGGAAAATATTTTGAAGTTTATGATAAGCTTGATGCTATAACTGCTACTTTTATTAACGAAATAGATGAATCTTATTTACAACATTCAGTTGAATTGAGTGCTTTATCAACCTATACCCCTAAGCCTTCTACCAGCCATTTAGATATCAGCCTTATAGAATCTGTAGGGTCATCCCTATTCACTACCACTTCATCCATTATTTCCACCACACTTCATTCCACAGATTCGTTCTTTCCTAAGCAACCATTTCAACCTAGAATATTATTCCCATCTTCCACCACCTCAAGTTCATCCACTAGCATTTCCGCTGCATTTTCCAATACATCATTCTCATTCCCAAGCACCTATTCACACATCCCAACTTCATCTTCTATTATCTCAACCACATTTTCCATTACTTCTTCTTATATTCCAATCTCATCTACAAGTTCTTTAACTACATTAGCAGGTACTTCTAGTTCTTCACCAAGTACTTCAAACCTACCTCCTAGCCAAGCTAGAATTCAAGCCATGGCTGCAAGATATGCTCCCTTGGTCCTAGCAGCACAGTTACATGACATGCCCAAGGATTATCAAATCAAAATACCTCAATTTGATGCAACCACTCATTACACTGCCCAACAGCATGTTAATAAGATGACAAACTATTTTGAACTACATGAAATAGATGATGTTGATGTCCAAATGAGACTTTTTGCTCAAACTTTAATTGGTGAGGTTAGAAAATGGTTTAAAGGTTTGAATGCTAGTAGTATTGCTAATTTAGAAGTTTTTCATAGATTATTTCTTAATAGATGGGAAAAGAATAAAAATCCACTACAAATTTTGTCTGAATTTGAAAATATAAAAAGAGCACCAAATGAAACAGTTCAGGATTATTGTACTAGATATAAAAGTATTTATAATGCAATTATTGTTAATCTTAAACCTCCTCCAGACTTCGTCATTATAAAATTCTCTAATGGATTTGATGCAGATATATCATATCAATTAAGAGAGAGAAATCCAGAGACCTTAGAGCAGATGCAAAGTAATTTTGTTAGTGTAGAGGCAAACATGTTAGCAAAGAAAGATAGATTAAGGAATGAAATAAGAGTAACAATAAAAGAGGAAACATCTATTTCAGATTTCAAAATAGATCAATTAGCAAAAACATTAGAGATCATGATGGATAGGTTAGATAATATGGAAAGGAATCCACAGTGGGGTAACCAACAACAAGGACCTCAAATTAGAAATCCCAATTTCAGGAAAAACACCAACACTAGAAAATCTAGAGAATCAACACCTGACCAAACAATAAGACCACCTTTCCAAGAGAACTATGCTGAAATTTCTCATCAAAATGAAGATGATGAAGATACCATTAATCTAATGGGTATTAATGAAGATAACACCATTTTTCTTACACAAGAAGAACAGGAGTTATATGAATTACAACAATTACAATTAGATTCCCGTGGGTCTTTTGATTACAAGCAAGGTTATGAGTTTGCAATCAGTGAAGTACATAAACAATATAACCTTAGGAGCAAGAAAAATGTAGAGCCTACTATTAAGAAATCTACCCAAACACAAACAAAGAAAATAGTAGAGGCTCCTACCACTAAAGTTCTGCAAATTCTCCCTAGGGAAACCAAGCAAAACTCTAGTCAAACCAAGAAAAAATTTAACAAAACAGAGTTGGTAAAACATGACCTATACAAAACACCTATGACTGAGACTTTAAATATGAATGATGGAGAAGATTCAGTAAATCTAAGTGATGATCAACCAGAATTAATCTTTGGTCCTAATGTTAATGGGAAACACCAAGATGGAGCAGTTCCACCTTTCTACATTAGCCTAACTATTCATGATCAGATTTTACAGAATGAAATGCTAGATTCAGGGGCTTCACACAATTTGATGCCAAAAGAAATAATGGAAACCTTGAATTTAGACATCACTAGACCTTACAAAGATCTCTTCTCATTTGACTCCAGTAAAGTGAAATGTTTAGGTTTGATAAAAGATTTATGCGTTACTTTATTTCAATACCTAGGAAAAAGCATAATCGTGGACATTGTAGTAGTTGACATCCCTCCCAAGTATGGAATGCTCTTATCTTGCTCATGGGGAGCTAAAATATAGGGATCTCTACAACTTGATATATCTTATGCAATAATATCAGTTTTTGGCCAACCTAAGAAACTTTACAGAGAAACATTATTGAAGTACATGATTAGTAGTGTAGAAAGACCAAGAAATTATCCTATTTAATCTACACCTACTGATATGGATTCATTCATTTTATGTAATTTTGAAACTGGAATTGAAAAAAATACTGAACTAAAATAGAAAAAGAAAGCTCGAGACAGTGAAAACATTTTTCATGAATCATTGTGGCACCTAGATTTTGATGGATCAGTTAATAAATTAGGAGCAGTAGTAGGAGTTTGGATACATAATATGGAAAACAATCATGCATAAGGTCATGCTTTTAGACTAAATTTCAAATGCACAAACATGGCTAAATATGAAGCTCTTATTTTAGGATTGTAGATTGTTAGAAATTTAGGAGCCAAAAGAGTGTCAATTATGGGAGATTCAGAGCTAATTGTGAAACAAATAACTGGAGAATATTCTATATATAATCCAAGATTAAGCTGATATAGAGATACTATTTTAGATCTAATTATGGAACTACTTGAATGTGATTTTGCTACAATTCCTAGAAAATAGAATATACAAGCCTACAGCTTAGCAACTTTTTTTAGTACCTGTAAACTGCCATTTCAACCAAATCACAAATACACAGCAGAAGTTAAACGTAGGGTTACAATACCAGACAATCTTAAATAATGGCAAATATTTTCACAGGATGAACGGATTTATCATTTCATGAACAATGAAGGAGAATTTCAAGGTTGTAATATAGACACGAATTGTGCAATAGATCAGAACATAGATAGTGAGATTGATTTAAATAATGTAGATGTAAATAACTTAAATTTTTCTAAACCTACTAAATTTAATCAAGTAGACATAGATAATTTAGAGAAAGTAGAGATTGAAGAGTTAGTAGATGATGATTCTGATATTTTAAACCTCAAGGATAACTTTTTACCTAAAGGATTAGCCACTTTAGAAGATCTGTTTGACTCTAATGATGTTGCAAGAAAACCTAAGATGGCATTAAGATCTGATATTGAAGAGTGTAATATAGGAACAAAATCAAAGCCTAAGATGATTAAAATTTCAAAAGCCTTACCTCAGGAAGAAAAATTAAAATACATAGCTCTGTTTAAGGAATTTCAAGATGTATTTGCCTGGAGTTATGAGGACTTAAAATCCTATGACACTAGTATAATACAACATAAAATACCCACAAAAGAAGATCAAAAACCCTTCAAACAGAAGCTTAGAAGGATCAATCCAGTTTTGATGCCTTTAATAGAGAAAGAGGTTAAGGGAATGTATGAAGCCCAAATAATTGCACCAATCAGATATTATGTTTGGGTTTCCAATCTAGTTCCCACTAGGAAAAAGACAGGAGAAATCAGACTGTGTGTTTATTTCATAAATTTAAATAAAGTGTCCTTAAAAAAAAACTACCCTCTCCCCAAGATGGATCACATTCTACAGAGGTGGTTGGTTCTTCCAGAATTTCATTATTTGATGGATTCTCTAGAAATATCCATATTCTAGTCCAACCAGAAGATCAACCTAAAATTGCTTTACTACTCCATGGGGCACTTTCATGTATGTGAAAATGCCTTTTGGGTTAATGGATGCATGAGCCACTTTTCAAAGAGCTATGGATATAGCCTTTGCTAAAGAGATTCATGAATTCCTTGTGATTTATTTAGATGACATTATTGTATTTTCAAAGACTAGTAATGAACATTTAGACCATCTTAGACAAGTATTTCTTAAATGGAGGAAATTTGGCATCTCTCTAAATCCTAAAAAGACTTTATTTGGACTGGAAGAAGGTAAATTATTAGGAAATATTATATCTAAAGAGGGTATTAGGATAGACCCAGCTAGAATAAGGGCCATTCTAAACATTAGTCCTCCTAGGAATATTAAAGAATTACAAGCTTTCTTAGGTAAAATTAACTTTCTCAAAAGATTCATCTCAAATTTAGCAGAAATAATTAGAGAACATAACAATATGTTGAAAAAAGACTTTGTACTTAAATGGACTGTGGAGGCCAAGCAATCATTTGAATCAATTAAACAAGTCTTGACAAAAACACCAGTCCTTACAAGTCCTAACTTTAAAAAATATTTCATTATTTTTTCTTTTGCTTCAGAACACACTATTGTTGTAGTTTTACTGCAAAAAAATGATCGGGCTATGAGTAGCCCATTGCTTTCTTCAGCAAGTCACTTAGAGATGCCACTTTAAAGTATAACATAATGGAAAAGCAAGCACTAGATTTAGTGAAATCTATCAAAGACTTTAGAGTGTACATTATTTATTCGTATATCATTGCTTATGTTCCATATGCAGTTGTAAAGGAAATTCTAACACAGAATGGGCCTGATGGTAAAAGAGGCAAGTGGATTGCTACAATTTTGGAATATGATATAGAAATAAAACCCACCAAACTCATAAAAGGACAAGATTTAGCCAAACTCATGGTTGAATCAAATTTTCATGCTTTAGATATTAATTTTATTGCACAAATAGATGATCAGGAAGAGATGGAAACTCCAGAGGTCAGTGAATCCTTTTCAGACTCACCATGGTATGTAGATATTGTATTTGTATTACTAAATTTACAAGATCCTCCTCGATTATCAAGAACTAAAGCTAGATATTTAAAGTTAAAAGTAATAACATTTTGTATCATAGACAATGTGTTGTTTTGGAAATATCATGGTGGAATTTTATTGAATTGTTTACTTAAAGAAGAAGTTGAAAATTTTTTGCAAGAATTCATGCAAGTGACTATGGGGGACACCTCTACTGGAATACTACTGCAGATAAAATCTTGAGAGCTGGTTTTTACTAGCCTACCTTGTTTGAAAATGTAAAAAAGTATGTGACCTCCTGTCACAAGTGCCAACTCTTTGAAGGAAGGAAAAAGCTACTACCTTTGCCCTTAAACCCATCTCAACATAAATGCCTTTTCAACAATGGGGTCTTGACTTCATTGGTGAAATTCACCTTCCATCCTCAGCCCAACATAAGTGGATTTTGACAGCCACAGACTATTTCACTAAATGGATAGAAGCCATACCTTCCAGACAAGCCACTGACACTGTCATAATCTCATATTTAGAAAACAACATACTCTCAAGATTTGGATGCCCCCAAAAGATCGTCACTGATAATGCAACAACATTTAAGTCCAAAAAGATGCTTGATTTCTATCATAAATACCACATTACCCTTGGTCATTCTACTGCTTATTTCCCTCAAGGTAATGGCCTTGTTGAATCCTCCAATAAAAGCCTTGTGAACATCATCAAGGAACTACTAGAAGACAACAGGAAAACTTGGAACAAGAGGTTAGTGAATGCCTTATGGGCAGAAAGACTTACCACAAAGAAATCTATTGGTACATCCCCTTACCAACTTATTTATGGAATGGATGATGTATTTCCATCTTCTTTAGGAGTACCAGTAATGAAGATAATTCAATAACTGCAAGTTGAAACCAATGATATTCAAGGAAGGATTAACCAAACCATACACTTGCAACGAACCAGAGAAAAGTGCCAGATGCCACAAACATAAACATGAATTGAAGGAACTTATGATTTTCAAACTCCTAAACAGACCTTACAAGTTTAAAATCTAGAAGAAGATGTTGAAATCATCCTAGCCTACCCAACGTCACAAATTGTTTTGATTATTGAAGAAATACCCCCGTTAGATATGTTTTATAGTCTAGCACACAAAGCAGTTGTAAGAAGACATAGAAAGAAAAGAAAGTTTGATTTATCGGCAGCAAATTCGGAGGATGAATCAATGGAGGTTGTCTGGAAAGAAAACCCCATTGATCCATGAGAAAACTTGACAAGGCTGTCACAATTCGCAGGTGCTTATGAAACAGCTAGAATTGATAAAGCAACAGAGGTTAGCCTTTTGCTTAAAGAAAAAGATGCAAGAATTAAACTGTTAGAGCAACAAATTGAACAGGAAAGACAAAATGTCAATAAGCAATCAAAGTTGCAGATGACACAAGTTTGGAAGTATTTTTAACAAATGAAGTTACAGCACGAGGCGAGCATCACAAAAAAAGATACACATATTCAATTGATATAAAATGAAGTAGATAAACTCAGAAACCAGCTGTTGGACCAGAATTGTAATCTACGGATAAATTACACTTCCCTAGACAGGTGTTAGTCTAGAAAAACAGGTGAAAGACTATACTACCATTTCTCCTAACTTAGAACAGAGACACAGAGAGGATTGGATGCTTACTTGTTTCAGTCGCTTCCAAATGACTCCTTCTGTCGCTTCTGCTACATCTTCAAATTCAAGCGGTTTGTTGGCTGAATGCTTCCTACAAGAAAGAACACTAAAACAGCAAAAGATGCAATAATATAGATATCTATTCAAGCTAGTTAGCTAAACCAGTTAAGCATAAACTACATTCATCAACCAAGATCTTACAATATGGAAAATCAAATTTAACATAGATGCATGTAGGGAAAAACAAGAAGTACTCTTTATTGATGATAGAAGGAGAGGTTACAACCTAGTGACTAATTTGAAGTGACCTTCCAGCATAGTTTCCAAGTCTCATCACGGCATAAATCTCTCCAACAGTAGCTCTACAAACCAAGCTCTCAATTGAAAATTCTCCATCATTTCTCTACTCAAATTCTTCCTTCTCAAACACTTAGATCTGTGTTCAATTTATAGATGAACTGTAGGTTGTTTTGCAATCAATAGCTTTCCAAAAATAGGCAAGACATGTTTCCATTCATGTAGATGTAAAATGGACACTTGGATCTGAAGCTTGACACATGTGAACTCTTCTAGAAGGTACTGGCCAAGTGGAGATTCCGGAACAATGAGAATTTCGCTCCCAATGTGACCAACGCACCTTTGAATGTCGGGAAGTGCTTTGCAGAGCAGCCTTGCATGGGGTTACCTGCATATGCAATGCACTTAGGCCCCTTAGAGCCTGCGTTGGTGAGCTTTCATATGCTAAATAATAAGCTTCAAACCATGGAAACCTTTTCTTGATGAGAGTCTTGCTTTATTTGTCTTGTTTTCTGTCTTAGGGCATATAGCAACTGAGATGATAGGGAATGATATACCCTTGATCATCGGTCCTGGAGATGATGCCTAGTTAACTAGGTGATTGGGAATGGTGCCCAAATTGACCTATAACACCAGCATCAGACAGAAGAATTTATAAAATAAACACTTGAGCTAAATACTCAATTGACAAAACAACAAGAGATATTATGTCAAATAATCTCAATAATCAAACCATATTGTGAAAAAAGTGATACATTAGCCCATCAAATGGTTGATCAGAGATTGGAATAGGAAGAAGTTGATAACAAGATCTCAGAGTTTATCTCTTGGCAAGAATCCAAGGAAGGAAGAAAAGATTATTTTTCAAAGATTGAAGAATCCCATGGAGATATTCTATTTACAGATTGGGATAGGCAATTAAAACAAGCAGAAAGGGAAATAGCTCGAGCAGATGATATAGCAACTAATATAATTGAAGTTGTGAATGAAAATATTTATAATATAAATCTGATAAAAGAATGCAAGCCTGGAGTTTTCCGAGATATCAAACAATTGGAAGGACAATAGAAAGATACCGCCAAAAATCAAATTGAAGCAATCAAAAAGCTATCTAAGCTTGATCATGAATCTTATTGGCATTTTCTAGAAAAACTATAGATTCAGTAGATAGCTTTATGTTGTCTAACGAATTCCACTCAAAATATGGTGCCACCTCTCTACGATGTTGTATTCACAAGACAACTAAGATCCAAATTTGGCCAGCCATCCCAAGTGAAGCCTATGTTGGATATCTCAGAATCGAAGAGCTCAATGGAAAGGAAGAACCGCTCAACATGATCAAGCACGCCATTATCTTCGATTTTAGTTTTTATCTTTTTATTCGGTATTCTAAGGAAGGTTGGTTTGAAACTTCCTCAAATTTTTATGTAATACTTGGCTTTCATACATATGTAATATTATTTAAACCTCTCATGCATTTAGAGATGGGTCCAGATTTTATCAAAAACGCTGCAAAAAAGCTTTCATTTTTGTACTTTTGTGATTCTTTTCGATGGTTACATGGAACAAGATCTTGATTTTCCAATATCAAGCACACTTATCAATTTTCTTTCATTTTTATGTAATTTTTAGAGGTATTTGGTTGAAAAGAAGAGAAGGTCAATATCATATTTCTATGAATATAGCCTTTTCATATCTCGGGTACTATTATCTCTACGATTGAGTTCTATTTATGATTTAGCAATAAACTTCTTTATATTGTATTGCATGAAATTTGGATTATAGTTTTTCATTAAAGCAATATTGCATGATGTTTTAGCCGTAATTTCTTGTTGAGTATATAATTAATTGATAATGTGATTTAGTTTCATAATTATTTTGCCTAACTATTTAGTCAAAATAATTATCTTCAAACAATTTCATCTCTTTTAGCAATTTAATGATCATTATCTTTTTCTTTTTAAGATCTCTTTGTAGATTGCATAAGTTAATTTTTTCTTGGGTATAGATTAGGTTAAATATTAGATTAAATAGATGCATGTGTTTAGCATTAAATAGATAATTTTATTAGTTTAAAATATTTTCCATTTCACTTTGTATCAAACCCATCATCATCATATCAATTTTTCATGGGAAACTGTCCCATTATCCCCAGCCGAGCTACCATACCAAACAAAAGGAGCTTATTTCAAGGTTTGGATCGGTAGTTATCCCCCATGTTGTTGCACGTAATTCTGGGGTTTTGGGCCATTTGGCACTAGAAGGAGGGCCAATTGTGAATGGAAATGAAATTGATAAAACCAAGAAGTCATCCTAATAAATGTTTCTCCTCTTGATACCTCCACCCCTAGATCTCCATCCTAACTACCATTTTAAGATCGAAGGAATCCATTTACTCCAAAAATCTCATAGATCCCAAAGATTACTTTTCAGTCATAACTGAATCACCGAGTTCAGACTTTAATATAGAAGTTAGAACAAATTTATTTCTGCCTAAAAAAAAAACATGTAATTGCTCAACCATTCAAGAACTTGTTTCATCCGTTTTACAACCCAGATGAATCTTCACTCGTTTCTTATGAGAAAATTGGAATTCCTCCTTTGGAATTTCCCATTACTTCGAAGGAATATCAAGAAATCCAAATCACAAACATATATTAGTGAGATTTTTTCCAATTCTCCATCTCAATCCATTCATTCTCCATGTTTAAATGTACCTCTCATTCCGACTATTGTGCTAGTTCTTCTAGTTTAATTAGTCACCAGTTTCTCTTTCTTGCACTCACATCCCACTCATATCTTCATCCATCCATACTCTTATCATCATGGTAGGACAACAACCACCACCGCTGGGACCAACCATGGAATAATCCGTGCGTTGTAGCAATGTCTAAGTCCTTCTTAATACTCTTTCCTAAACATCCTAAAATATGGTTGCCCAAATTTAATCCGCATGATGGCTCACCAAAGGTAATAGAACATCTCCACAACTATATTTTTTTAGCCATCAATTTAAAATGAAGTCACCGAAGAAGACTTGTGGTTAGATGACTGTGTGATCATGTCCAAGTGGAAAATGCTCAAAATTGAATTTCTCAAAATTGGTTGAAACTCAATGACCAGATAGGCCTCGTCGCCGCAATTCTGGTAAGCAGAACGACACTCAAATCCGATGTCGTATGTGAAATTTATGGTAACAGTTTTTCAAGAACCTTCAAACCAGCTGGACTGTGGTTGACTTTGACTTTGGAAAATATTTTAAAAAAGAATATTCCCCAAAATATTCCATTTGGATGAATGGTTGGAGAACAAGTGGCATAATCATGTTCGTTGGTGGTTTGACTTTGCTGGATTTTGGTCATCGAGGTCGCCACATGGTAAAAGCCCGGAGGCCACCACGGTGAAAATTTGTGCCGTGAGGATAAATGGCGAATAAAAATTGTTGGCACTCCACCGTAATCAACGTGAGGCTAGCCCCACAAGCTCAAGCGCCCGACTACTTGCCATCCAAAAGAGGATCTTAACTCCCATGTCTGAAATTGTATTTGAAGTTTGAAAGATTTGCATTTGCATAAATGCAGTCACCACACTTCAAATGTCCGCGGTTCATGACCAAGTGCTAACTAGAATGGCGGGTTTGTTAAATATGGTTTAATTAACCACTAAAACGTGGCTTGGCCACTAATCCGCACTCATTAAAGTAAATGTGCTTTTTTTGGTTAAATGCTTAAACCGCCCTTAATCCTAATTAAATTTAAACTAACTCGATTACCCATGGCACTTATGGCGGATCACTTTTCTGAAATTTGGCTATTTTGGAGCACTAATCCAGTAGTTTTCTAATTTTTGGAGGAGTTTGTTTAGGTAATATTGGGAAAAATTGGTTTTGGCCATATCTCCTATTTTTCAACCAAATTAAAAATTTTAGTCAATTTTGACTATTATGAGCATTATAGAGCCATTGAACAGGTTACAGAGGCCATCAGAGGTGTTTTTTAGCCAATTTTCTTCAGGGGAAGCTTTCTGGAGAGCCATCGGTGGCCATGAGGGAAATGAGCCGCATTGGGCTACACTTCACCGTTTGAGGTGAAATGTGCCAAGGCTAGCTTATTTTTGTCTTATAAATTCATTTTCTTCACAGCCTTTTCAACCTCGTTTAGGCTTATTTATCACCGTAAAACCAATTTGGAGCATCATAATATATCAAGGACATGCCCATTGGGAGCCTTGACCCTAGCAGATGTAGCCCAGAGGGGTAAAACTACCTCATCATGTTGTTGCGTTGTTATGGTGAAGTTATGCTTCTATTTATTTCCCGATTCAAGATGTTAAACAAGAATTTTAATTAACATTCCCTCACACATAAAACTCAAAAAAAATTACCCAAAACACTTTGTTTAATTTGCAAGACAAGACAAACACTTTGCACACTTAATTTAATGGAATGAATATTTTTATGCAAGATTACAAATACTTTCATTTTTCAGATCGATGGTATCGTGAGCACGTGGATTTAAGGATTTGAGCCTTAGAAACTAGAGTTTTACTCATCATTTGTTTTGTGCAAAGATATAGTGATTTTTTTGCAAGTTTTGATGCTTACTAGGCTTAAACTCAAGAGAGGTGAAGGACATTTGGTTAGTGTACAAAGTAATCCAAAAAAAAGAAGGGTTTTAGAGCCACCTCCAAGAGCCATTGAAGAAGCCTCAAGCATGTCTTCAAGAGAGGAGAAGCTCCCTAAGATATGGATCCTAAAAGAAGAGGAACGGTATTTCGAAAGGCTTTAGACATGACAAAGAGATGGTATGATACACTACCAAGAAAGGAATGATAGGCTTGTTGAGAAAGAAGGTCTAAAAACTTAAATAAGAAGAGGGTTCTTCAGAGGAAATAAAAGTGATGAAAATATAAAGAAAGAACATGGAGGAAATGTGGTGATCCACCATCCCCATCTTCATCCTCTTTCCTCCACATCGTCATCCCCCAACTTCTGCGTGAATCAATCTCAAAGTCTAAAACTACCGGTAAAATTCCATTTTTAAAGCTTTCTGATGTTAAATTTGAGTTGCCTATGTTTAACGGTGAAGTTAATGCAGAAACTTGACAATTAGAGAAGGCAATAAAGTTTACTTGAGGATACAAAACCTTCATGAAGACGACACCCAAATTCAGCTAGCCTCCAAGACCAAGGATGAAATTAAAAAACATGGTAAGATCAATTTATCGTAATAACTTATTTCCGCAATTAAGTTAAATTTTATCCATTAACTCATTTACAAAAGGCTATCATGAATTCGCAAATCTTTAGATAACTAAAGGACAAAGTGTTCAAGATTACACTCAAGAGTTTAGAAGAAGGGCTTTAATACTTGGAATTGATTTGCATAGCCGATACCTGTCGAAATATATAGGTGGTTTACACACTTATCTTATACATACAATCCTTATGTTCAACTTACTAGTTTAGACGAAGTTTTGTGTTCAAGCTACACATTTAGAGGCTAGAGGTAAACAATCTTTTGATGGGAATGAGATAGTGAATTCAAAGGCAAGGGAGGAAAAGAAATGAAAACTCTAGGAAAGAAAAGGAAAGTTATTTGTAAAAAATCGCTCCAAAACAGCCACGATGAAGACTATTTTCCGAAGCTTCATCCGAAGTTGAAACCAGAGAAATTCTAAAAAAACAAAGATAAGGCCAAAGAAAAGGGAAAAAACGGAAGGTAAATCAAGTGGAACAAGCACTGTGGTTTGAATCGTGTGATGAAACTAAAATCATAGCCATGGTACTAAGGAACATAAAGGGAAAAGAGATATTGTTAAGGAACAAACTTCAGCTTCTAGTAATTTTAAATCACACATATAAGCTCAAAATGAAGAGAGGAGGATAGAGTTGTTTCATGTGAGGATAGTAGCCAAACACACAAAGATAGACACACTATTTGATAGTGGGTCACAAGCTAATCTCATCTCTAGAAGACTTAGTCAAGAAGCTGGAACTTGAGACCACAATTTCATCCAGCCATATCCACTTGGATGTATTTTCAAGGATGCTAATTTTCTGCGTCTCAAGAAAGTGCATGTTGCGCTTCGCCATAATAACTCATTACGGTTATTGGTTAAATTAGATGTGGTACTCTAACATTACAGTAAGAAGTTGCAGTCCAGACATATGACAGAAAAGTGATATTCCATCGCCATGAGAACAAGTATTATATGTTAAGGGATGGTAAAGAGTTTATTGGGGAGAGTAACATCGAAGAAGCTAGAATCTTCTTTTAGTCCAGCAGGACAATTGAAAGGCTTGTCAATGCAAGTCAAAATCTGACTTTGTTGATGGTTACAAAAGATTTTGTACATTCCTCCTCTTTTCATGTTATTGCCGATGTAAATGATGATATGTTTCATTCGGAAGCAAGTCGCCTTTGGGAAATAAGATGACAAGATAAAGGCAGCGTCTTTGGTTAGACGATGCGTAGAACAGCGTGTTGGTAAGAAAAGAATCCAAGAGAGGGTAAAGCATGCAAGAAAAGAAGGCACAAAGTTCATCATGGGTCAATGTCAGGTTTGCACGGCGATTGATATGTCGAGAAAACTTGGTCGATTTGATTTGCCGTTGGCTCATTTTACAAAATTCGGCCATGAGGATAGTTGGCAAGGTGAATCTGGTTTTTAGTCTCCTTGAAGTTTGACCATCAGTGGAAAACAGAGGTATTCAGAAATTTTGGCTTGTTGTTCTACAAATTTCAAAATTTGAATCATGACTGGAATAAAGAAGTAGTCATTGGTCAATGTGATTCCAAGGAAGAATTTATCTTTTTATGAGAAGCTCAATTTGATCAAGTCGTGAATATTTCAGTGGTTCAAAGTTGGAAGAGTGGAGAATCAGTCTCCTCATCTTCAATTTCTATAAATCGGTGAGCTTTGGGGTCCAAAAGCTTCCCATTTGGGAGGTATCAGTGATCATGTCCAAGTGGAAAATTTTAAAATTGGAATTGCTCGGGAATTGGTTGAAAACTTGAACGACCGGATAGGCTTCATCATCAGCATTATGGTGCCATAACGGCCTCAACCACGTCAGATGTGAAATTTTATGCAGTTTTGGCTCGCAACCTTCAAAAATCCAAATTTTGACCAGGGTTGACTTTGACTTTGGAAAATATTAAAAAAAGAATATTCCCTATAATATTCCCTAGAATATTCCATCCGGACAAATGGTTGGAGGACAAGTGACTGCACCTTGTTCTTTGGTGGTTTGAATTTGTTTGATTTGCTTCCATCGTAGGTTGCCACGTGGTAGGCCCAGAGGCCACCACGTGTCAGCCTGAGGGATAGCCAGCGAATAAATTTTTTGGCACTGCCGAATCGAACGCGGGCCTAGCCCCGCAAGCTCAAGCGCCCTACCAATCGGCTATCTAGTAGATCTAACCCTAAGGGTCCAAATTGTATTTGAAGTTTGAAAAGATTTCATTTATAAATGGGGGTTAGCCCCCACACTCATGTCCGCGACTCATGACCAAGCACTCAATCGTAATGGTAGGTTTACAAAGCATGTATTAATTAAATTAAAATGTGGCTTAGCCACTAATCCGCACTCATTAACGTAAATGTATTTTTTTGGGTTAAAATAGTTTAAACCACCCTTAATCCTAATTAAATTTAAACTAATCCCGATTAACGATATGCATTTATGGTGGACCTCGCTTTTCCTAGAAGTTGGTTATTTTGGAGTATAATCATGTTTCACTTTTGGAGGAGTTTTTTAGGGAGTATTGGGTAAAATTATTTCGGCCATATCTCCCTCATTTTTTAACCATATTGGAAAACAATTTAGTCAATTTCGACTATTCGAACATTATGGAGCCATCGTGGAATGGTTGCGCAGCCAACAAAGGTGTTTTTCTGCATTTTTTCTCTCAGGAAGCTTTCTGAGAGCCATTATGGCCATGAGGTAAATGGAGCAACATTGGGCTACACTTCATCGTTTGAGGTGAAATAATAGGCCATACTTAGCTTATTTCTCGTCTTCTCAATTCATTTTCATAGATTTTTCACCTCATTTAGGCTTGTTTCTCACCGTAAAACCAATTTGAAAGCATCACAATATATCAAGGACATCCTATTGGGAGCCTTGGACCCGGTAGATGTAGCCCAGGAGGGGTGAACTACCTCATCATGTTGTTGTGTTGTTATGGTGAATGTATGTTGGCTGTATTGACCAAGATGTTAAATTAAAGACTTTAATTAACATTCCCTCACACATAAACTCAAAATAGTTATCCAAAACACTTTGTTTAATTTTCTCAAGACAAGACAAACACTTTTCACACTTAATTTAATGGAAATGAATACTTTGCACAAAGATTAAAAATACTTTCATTTTCGTATCGATTGTATCGTAGCATAGGATTTAAGGATTTGAGCCTTAGAAGCTAGAGTTTTACTCAAAGATTTGTTTTTTGCAAAGATATAGCCGATTGTTTTCAAGTTTTGATGCTTACTAGGCTTAAACTCAAGAGAGGTGAAGGACATTTGATTAGTGTACAAATTAATCCACAACCAAGAAGGGGTCGTAGAGCCACCTCCAAGATCCTATCAAGAAGCTCACATGTCTTCAAGAGAGGGAGAATTCTGAAGATATGGATCCCAAAGAAGAGGAACGTGGTATTCTAAAGGCTTTAGACATGACAGAGATGGTAAGGATACTCTACCAAGAAAGGAATGATAGGCTTGTTGGAGAAGGGTCTAAAAACTTAAAGAAGAAGAGGGTTCTTCTCCAGGAGGAAAGAAAAGTGATGACAAGTCAAGAAAGGACACGAGGGGAAACAGATCCACTATCCCCATCTTCATCCTCTTCCTCTACATCGTCATCCTCAACTTTGGTGAATCAATCTCACAAATCTAAAACTATTGTTAAAAAGCCCATTTTAAAGCTTGATGTTAAATTTGAGTTGCCTATGTTTAACGATGAAGTCAATGGAGAGAAACTGACAATTGGATAAGACAAGCAGTTTTACTTGAGGATACAAAACCTTCATGAAGATGACACCGAGATTTAGTTAACTCCTTTAAGAATGGAAGGAGCAGCATTGGTATGGTGGGGAAGCCAAGACCAAGGATGAAATTAAAAACATGGTAAGATCACTTTATCATGGGGCTGGAATTATTTCCGCAATTAAGCAGAAATTTTATCCATTAGCTCATTTACAAAAGGCTTTCATGAACTGGCAAAGTTTTGTGACAACTTAAATGACAAAGTTTTCAAGATTACACTCAAGAGTTTAGAATAATGGCTTTACTACTTGGAATTTATTTTCATAGTCAAGATACCCTTCGTTGAAATATATAGGTGGTTTACACACTTATCTTATACATACTATCCTTATGTTCAATCCTACTAGCTTCTAGATGAAGTTTGTGTTCAAGATACGTATTTAGGAGGCTAGAGGTAAACAATTTTTTGATGGGAATGAGGATAGTGAATTTAAAGGCAAAGGAGGAAAAGAAATGCAAATCAGGAAAGAAAAGGAAAGTTATTTTGTAAAATCAGTCTAAACAAGCCACTCTATGAAGACCATTGCCGGAAGCTTCATCTCGAGTCGTGGAACTGTGAGAAATTCAAAACCAAAAATAAGGCTAAATAAAATGGAAAACCGGCAGTAATAGTTGAACAAGACTTAGGTCCGAATGATGAAACTAAAAGCATAGCCATGGTACTAGAACATAATTGGAAAAGAGATTGTTAAGGAAAAATCCTGGCCGAAGAATTTTAAACTGCCACATAGAGCTCAAAATGAAGGGAGGAGGATAGAGTTGTTTCATGTGAGGATAATAGCCAAATACACAAGATAGACACAATATTTGATAGTGGGTCGCTTTAATCTCTTGACCGTGGTTGACTTAGTCAAGAAGTTGAAACTTGAGACCACACCTCATCCAAATCCATATCCACTTGGATGGATTTGCAAGGATGCTAATTTGCAAGTCTCAAGAAAGCATCTTGCGCTTCATTACAATGTACCATTATGTTGAATTAGATAAAGTACTCCTCTGACATTATAGGTGTTGTGTTGGTGGTCCGTATTTATATGATAGAAAAGTGATCTTCCATCGCCATAAGGAGAACAAGTATTATCCTCTGCTCAAGGATGGTAAAGATTTTATTGCAAGAGCACACGAAGAAGCTAGAACCTTTTTAGTCCATGACAATTGAAAAGGCTTGTCACCAAGTCAACCGACTTTGCTTGTTGGGTGGAGTCCGATTTCATCCCGATTCAGATCCTCGTTTTAATGATGTATGCCCCAGAAAATCAGACACCCTGCGTTGGGGTGGGGGGCTTGTCCCCCGGCTGGTTCTTTGGGGCCGACCCCCAACCGGGGTCCGGGCCGCGATCCCCGTTTAAAGTTTCGGGGCCGCCCCAGCTAAAAAACATGTAAAATTGCCTTGTAAAAGTATAGTAATTTCTAGTCAACTGGCCATTCATTGTGCGATGATCCGACGGTAGAAGTATGTTTAGTTTAGGGTTTTTTTCCTAGAAGGAAACCCCTCTCTTTGTATGTATGAGGGTATTGTATTGGCAGCCTATGTAATATATGTGTATTCTCCCGAGTTGGAAATAGAGAGGGAGATCGTGAGAGAGAAAAAGAGGATATTACAAAGGATCCGTCAGAGGTTTTGTCTATAATTTTGCCGGATAATAGAAAGGAAGGATTGGTCGTTCGTGTGACGTAGCCCAACCGGTGAACCACGATATTTGTGTTCCCCTCTAGTTTTATGTGTTTTGTAAAAGTTTGCTTCCAGATATTTTATGTGTTGCATTGCTCCATAATATATAATTTTCAAACAACCTGTAGACTTGGAATTCAAAGGTATATTTGGTTGATAAACTACAGAAAGAAGGGTTCCTAGTTCGAGTGGGAGCAATGGTGAAGATGGTGTTTAGGGTCGAGAAATTAAACGTACAAACTTCCATTTGTAGAAGATGCGATGGAAGATTATCTATATCAAATATTTGTACCTACCATTGAGCGAAAACAAAGAAGCTTCAAGAACGGCGACAAACATCAAATGGAACATTCTGATAGAAAGGCACTTAACAAGATTTAAGCTAGGTTTGCTGTCATTACCACTTCAATATTTGGATGAAACAACAATTGTAGGAATGATGCAGACGTTGGTGAAATCCATAAAACTCAAATTTCAAATGCTGCATTTATTATGGTGGGCACCACTATTTAATATGAAGATGTTCAAGGTGATCTGCACCATTTAAATTATTTTAATACAATACTTACCGGGCTAAGTTCTCAGAGGTAAAATTTGATGATGAAGTTAGATTTGCTATTCTTGTGCTCATTTCAGATAGTTGGAATGGTTTAGTAATGGCCATAACTTTTCTTCCGGATCTAGTACTAAATTTTAATGATATTTTCTTGCTATCCTTAGCAAGGAAATGCTATGGGAAAAGCTGATGAGACATCGGCAATGCTTGAGGTGGAGTCAAAGGAGAATGGAATATATATTCACATATCGCATTAAATCAAGAAAGGGGAAGATCCAAGTCCAGACGGGGGATATGGTGTCGGAAATGCGAGTCAAAGGACACCTAAAAGAAAGACCGTAGTTCTCGAAGGGAAAAGAAGGAGACGCGCAACAAGAAAACAACGAGGAAGCAAATGTGATAGGCATGTTACAAGATGATTTGATTTCGAAAATGTTACCGATTCTCGGGTAGTAGATTCACAATGACCTACACCCGATAAGAAATATTTTCATGACTATGTTCAAGGAGATTTTGGACAAGTCCGTTTGGGTGATGATAAACTTGTAAAATTTTTGGAATGGGTAAGGTTCTTGTAAAACAAAGAAAATGGAAACCAATGATATTAAAGGAGGTAAGGCATGTTCCAAATCTAAAGAAAATCTGATTTCAACAAAAGTAGTTTGTGTTGTTGAAGGTTGTGGCATTAACTTTACATATGTTTAAGGTCACCATGAGCCCCTGTAATAGCAAAAGGTGAAAAAGGTTGTACATTGTATTTATGCAATGGTATTTCTAACTCGTTAATGCTTTAACTTCCAAAGGAGAAGATGACACATTATGGCATCATAGGCTTCTGACACATGAGTGAGAAGGGGATGAAGATTCTTCACCGAAGAAATTTGTTGCCGTGTTTGAAGAATGTTGATTTTACTTCAGAAAATTGCATTTATGGAAAACAAAAGAGAGATTTATTTCTGAGTTGGGAAAGAAACTAAGAGCAAAAAATCGAGCTTGTGCATATAGATGTATGGGACCCCGCCTCTGTGCATTCTACATGGGCTCTCGCCATTATGTTACGTTTATTGATGATGCAACTACAAAAACTTGGATTTATTGTATTCAAAATAAATCTGATGTATTTGATACTTTCAAGAAATGGAAAGCTTCTTGCTGAGATTGAGATAGGAAAGAAGTTGGAAGTGTCTCCAAATCGCATAATGGAGGTGAATATTGCAGTAAAGAGTTTGATAGGTACTCGTTTGTGAGCATGGAATTAAGAGAGAAGACAAGCCTCCAAGAAAAACCACAAGAATAATGGTGTCAAAAAGGATGAACAGTATCAATCATGGAGCCGCAAGGTGGCGAGATTGCATGCGTGATTGCCTTTAAAAATTTTGGGCGCATGTCAGATACCGTTGTTTATCTAATAAACAAGAGGGCCTTCAAGTCTTCGATGGTGGTATTCGAGAAGAAGCATGACTAGCGTAAAAAGGTAAACTACTCCTTTTAAAGCCTTTTAGCTGTGAGCCTTTGTCCATATTAATAAAGAAAATAGAACAACAAAGCTTGAGGCAAAATCAAAGAAATGTACTTTATTGGATATGTTGTTAATGATTTTGTTACCGCTATATGATTGCGAAAATCATGGTAAAATCATTAGGAGTAGAGATGTAATATTCAATGAAAAGGTCTTGTATAAGAATCGACTGCGTGAAAAGAAACAAAGAAAAGAAAGCATAACACATGGCTCTTGATGAGATAATCAAAAGTAATGTGGCTGAAAATAATAATAATCAACAACCACAAGAAGCAGCTTAACTCACCACAACAAATGAATGTGCACCTCAAACACTGAAAGTGGGTGTTAGAAGACTACCAGGGATATGCAGGACTTCTTAACGATACTTTTCGTTATATTATTTATTATCGATCGATTCCTAGTGAACCCGAATGTTATGAAGAAGCAACGTGTTGAAAATAGGAAGAAGTGAGCTAGCCATGGAAGAAGAGATGGGAATCCTTAATGGATAACTAGACTGGGACTTAGTCAAAGCTGCTCTGTGTAAAACTACATTGCAAGTATCAAATGGTTTACAAAGGAAGGAAGAAGATGGAAGAAAAATGTAGGTACAAAGCTAGACTTGTGGTGAAGGGGCTTGGTACGTACAGGTATTGATTTTGATGAAATATTTTCTCCTCGTTGTTAAGATGACTTCAATCGGGACCATCTTAAGTCTTCGTAGCAGCCGAAAATTTATATCTTGAATTGTATTAGATGTAAAGACAACATTTCCTACGGAGATTTGGAGGAAGATATATACATGAAATAAATCCTAAGGATATGAGGTCAAAGGAAAGGAAAAATTGAAAAAGGTGTTAAAGAAGAGCTTGTATGGCTTAAAATAGGTTCAAGGCAAGGTTATCTAAAATTTGACAAGTTTATGTCTAAAAAAGGTTATACTAGATGTCACTCTGATCATTGTGTTTATTCAAAAAAGCAAAATGATGGCAAATATATTATATTGTTATTGTATGTAGATTACATGTTTGTTGTAGGGTCTAACATGCGTGAAATAAATGTGCTCAAACAAAAATTGGCAAATTCATTTGGTAATGAAGGATTTGGAGCCGCAAACAGATCCTTGTATGAGAATAACTAGAGATAGAAAAATCGAAAATTAACATTGTCTCTGTAATGAGTACATACAAAAGGTGCTGAAAATATTTAATATGCACAATGCAAAAACTAGCTAGTACACCTTTTGCTAGCCATTTCAAACTTAGTAAGGAGATGTACTAAAGACTCAAGAAGACATGGATTATATGTCTAAAGTTCCATATGCATCGCCAGCTTGAAGTTTAATGTATGCAATGGTCTCCACAAGGCTTGATATTGCACATGCAAAGGAGTTGTAAGAAGGTACATGAATAATCCAGGAAAAGAACATTGGATAAGTGCGAAAATGGATTCTCGTATATTTGAGAGGTACTTAAAACTCAGCATTATGTTTATGGTTCAAACATTGTTTCACATGTGGATATGTTGATGCAACATAAGGTGTGACAGAGATAAATGGGTGAGAGCACTCACAGATATTCATTTACCGTAGGTGGAACAACCTGCCAATTGGGTTTCAAAATCCAAAAGGTTGTTGCACTTTCAACAACAAAAAGCAGAGGCATGTTGCTACTGCTGCAGGCTAGTAAAGAAATGACTTGGTTACAAAGGTTTATGTATTCAGGTAAGAAGCATGATATGGGCACATTATACAGTTGATAGCCAAAGTGCCATTCATCTTGCAAAGAACCTTGATTTCATCTCCAGATCAAACAACATCTCAAGTACCATTTCATACGGTCGCATTGGAAGATGGAGAGCTGAAGCCGGAAAAATATACACACTAGCTAGAATCCTACGATATGCTAACAAAAGTTAGAACTGTGGAGAAAACTAAGAATGTGCTCGCTCAATTGGTCTTCAAGGATGATGATGAAGATGAGAAACGTCAGTCCAAAGAGGAGTCATTTTCCATCAAACAAAGTAGCGATGGAGTTGCTACAACCGCCCAAGTGAGATTGCTGGGTGTGAGCCCGATTTTCATCCCGATTCGTAGATCCTCGTTTTAATGGATGTATATCCCACGAAACCGTACACCCTTGTACAAGTGTGGGGAATCTTCTCTAGTCGTGGGGCTGATTCTCGTTGGGGGGTCCAGGCGCTGTCCCCAAATGGGGTTTTGGGGCACGCTCGAAGTTAAAAAAATGTATGTAAATTTTCCGTAAAAAAAGCATAGTAATTTCTAGTCAATCCGGGCCGCTCATTAGGCTGGGATGATCCGAATTTTTAAAGGTTATGTTTAGTTTAGGTTTTTCCTAGTGCAACCCTCTCTTTGTATGAGGGTGTTGTATTGCGGCCGTGGTAACATATGTCTATTCTCCAGAGGTAAATAGAGAGGGGAGACGGAGAGAGAACAGAGGATATTACAAAGGGACCACAGATGGCGTCGAAAACTTGGTTGGGATTCACTTGCCAGTACATGGCTCATTCGGTAAGGGAAGGAAGTGCTTGCCATCAAAGATTTGACACTTATGGTAAGACATGACCAAGCCACAGTATCCGGGAAAGTAGGCCAATAGTGAACCTCGATTCCAGAATTTTGTTTGTTGTGGCCTTCAGTAGAGGTGTCCTTACATTCACCATCATGTAGTTCGTGTATGATCTTCCCCAGATCATCTTCAAGTAAACATTTAAGCAAAATTCCAACGGGCGCTTTTTCCAATATAACACTGTCTAAAATGCAAAAACTCAAAGCTTCTGCTTCTCAAAATCTAGCTTTAGTTTGTACGAAGGAGGAGTATTCAAATATAAAAGCACATAAACAATGTCGTAAGATACCAAGGGAATTTAGAAATTTTCTCAATAAAGGGAAAGCCGATTCTTCCATTTCTCTTCCAACACATCCACCATATTTATGTCTAGTGCTTGAAGTTGGACTTCGCCATAAGTTTTGCTAATCCTTGCCCCTTAACAAGTTTGGTGGGCCTAATTTCTAAGTCATATTCAAGAATAGTTGCAATCCATTTTCCTTTACCATCGTGGTCTTGACTTAGAATATCCTTGACAATGCATAGCGGAACAAAAGCAATTATGTGAGAGTGTAAATATAAACCCTAAAGTCTTTTAATGCTTTTACTAATGCTAAGACTTGCTTTTCCATAATGTTATAATTGAGAGGAGTCAGTTTCTTAGGCCCTACTAAAAATGACATAGTTCTTGTCCGAGATCGTCTTTTTTGAAGCAACTACTTATTGTATGTTCAGATGCAAAAGAAAAATGTAAAATTCTTTTGGTAAAATCGTGACTAATCAAGATCGGGGTTGGGTAAGAGCTTGTTTGACCAATTAATGATTACTAATGGGCAGACCATTTACACCTAAATTTTTCTTAAGCATGTTTGTGATGTTTTTCAATAGCTCGCCATACAATAAACCTTCTCAAAAAATTAATCTTTCGATGAAAGATTGCAATTCTTTGAGGCTTCTAGGATGGCTGATTTGCAATATGCCACTCATCCTCGTAGGGTCTATTTTGATTCCCTCTTCTGAATAGTGACCAAGAAGTTTCCTTGGAGTCCAAAGAGGGTCTTCTTGGGATTTAGTGATAAGCCAAATTTCCTACATTTCTCAAAAACCTTCCTTAGGTGAATCAAATGTTCTTCATCAACTTTTGAGAAAACAAGTATGTCATCAAGGTAGATAATTATAAAATAGCCAATATCTTCTCAGAGAAGGCTATGTCCATGGCCCTTTGGAAGGTGGCCCCCGCGTTCATTAATCCAAAAAGGCATTTTGACATACATGTTCCCCAAGGTGTGGTAAAAGTGCTTTGATTTGATCACTTGGGAAAACTAACACCCGATTGTAACCCGAGAACCCGTCTAATAAGGATATTCTTCTTGATCCAACTACCCTTGAAGTATATGGTCCATTTTAGATAAAGGGTAGTTTTCTTTTAAAGAGGCTCACAAATTTTTGAAGTCAATACGTGAGCCCGATTTCAGCTTTTCTACCGTAACCAAGTTTGATACCCATTCCGAAAATCTACTGGTACTATGATCCCAAATAAGTACATTTTCTCAATCTTCAGCTTTAATCAAGGTAATAAAAGGATTTATTCTCCTTAGTTTTTGCTTAAAAGGCTTTTGATTTTCCTTCAAGGGATTTCCGAGGCCGGATGATGTCAGACCATATGATTTCAAGTCTATTCCCAAGAAAAACACATCCTTAAATTGTGTTCTTCTATGTTGTGTTCTTCTACATTTGTCTCCACAGTTCATTCTCGTCTTTAGCTACATCGTTGAGACCAAATTGTGTGTTCTAAAGGTGTAGACCGATTTTATCATTTTTGCATTGTAAGACTTCCAAGTCTTCTCGTCTTCATTGTTCACTACCTCTCGCTTCAAAAGGATTTTCGCAATGATTTATATCGCCAGACAGTCATTTCAAATTTCTCCGGATTTGTTCAATATAAGCGCGCTTTTCTTCTACATAGCTTTTCTGTAAGTGTATGCTGGAAATCATTTTCTGATTTTAAGAAATCACCTATGTGTTTCTAAATGGGATTCAAACACTTTGCCGTTGATCTTCGCGTATCGAAATTACTGGTCTGTGGTTTCACCTTTATACTCGAAGTTGTTCATTTATCTCGTGTACTTGGCAATTGGCCGCAAGTGAAGGCAGTTCATTTAAGCGATGATTCATTCTCTAGGGATAAAAATGAGTTCATATTTTTCAAAGTTTTTAACAGTCAAGGGGCAAGATTTTCGATATTCTGCTTTGGATTTTGGTCGAGTATTCTTGATTTGTTTGATGATAAGTTCTAATCCCTAAAATGATATCCTTGGGCTTCTAATTTTGGGCGCTAGAAGTCTAGAGAAGTGCTTCACTTGTAAATATTGTTAGTGACAGTCTAATTTGTATGAAAAAATCTGATTTGTGTTCTAACTTATTAATTCGCCTCTCCACTAGTTTTATTACGTGATCCATCAAATTTATTGTCCAAAGTATATTTGACTCATTCTCATTTTCGTCGTTGATCAAGCCAACGCTCGGGGTTTATTCAAGGTGAAATCGGGTGGCCCATATTTTCTTTACATGGTTGGAGTGCACTTCATCTTCGTTATACAAGACAAATGAATCTAAACTTGATTGAATAGAATAGATCTGGGAGTGTTGGTTTGGTTTGTCCATGTTACCACCATATACTTACGTGGGCTTCGTATAGTCTTCTATTTGGTTAAAAACAGGGATGGTGGCATAAGACATGTCCATTTGAAGGCTTCCGAAGTTTGGCTCCCCATGATCTTGATAAAAGCATGCCATACTTAGGGGGAATGTCACCACAACGATGTCCATCACTAGATCTCTTGGCAGATCCGAGCTAGTTAACACATAAATCTTTGATTAACCCCAAACATTTGACTCTACTTGAGTCAAAGGAATACAATCTTTGTACGGTTTAGTAATTCTAAGCCTGCTTTCCATTACTTTGGGCATTAGATTGTGAAGTCTGAATTCAATATGGCATTGTGTAGAATTTTATCGTGTATGCTCAAACCGACATAGAAGGGAGTGGACTCGGTCTCTGATATTTTCCTTTAACTTCGGGGCAAAACAATGTATGTACTGTGCTCACGTCTGTTAAGTTTAAGGTGTCAAGATTACTTCCTAAGTTTAAAGCTTTTAAAACTTCTGGTTTTGTACACATCTTGGTTACTAATCCAAGTAGTATGTACACCCAGTAATCTCCCTCAAGGCCGAAAGGAATAATTGACTTGTTGATACTAAGACCGCTTTTTCACTAAATCTTCAAAGAATTTTACTTTGGCTGAATCCGCTGTAGATAGTAATTGGGATGGTTTTATTGGGACTACTAGTCATAAGAAATTTTTCAACATTTGTTGATTCCCTTGTCTTTGTTTGAGTCCTGCTTTTCTGGTCAGCTGCTTTTTCTGCTGTCTTTTGGATCATAGTCATGTTCTTCTTGGATGTTAATGCTAGTATCTTTATCTTTTGAATTCTCTACACTTCCTTTGCTCCTAAGATCATGGATCAGTTTTGTGCACTTCATGATTGCATTTTCAAAACCCAATCTATAGTCAATCTTGTAGGTGTTTGTATTTTGATCATTTGAGAAGAACCTTGTTTTCTGCGGAGGAAAACATCATCCTCAATCGTCTGATCCAATCAAGTTTACATGATTCTTCCAATCTTTCCAACTCCATGTCTTCCTCATATTGATCACAGTTCCTCATAAGGAGGCATGATTTGTTGGTCACTTTCTTTGCTTATCCCGATCAAGTATCTTTCTATACCTCGATTTCTATTTCGTTTTGATTGTTTTGAAGTGCAACAAGCTTTGATTTGCTTGTGCTTTCTTAATTATGCTCATCTCTTTCATCATTTCTTCCAACATTCTCTCCATTTTTGAGCTTGAAGTAGAGGGAGGGGATTACCTCTCAGCTAGATACTCTCTTCTCGCCATTCTTGCTCTCTTTCTATTAAGTTTACTCTTACCAAAAGGGCACCTCTTGCATATCTTCCAAAGTTGCAAAACTCTTTCTCCGAGTGAATATGTCATGTCTTGGCCAAACCTTCAGGAAATTTGTTTAAAGCTGAGCTCGAGGAGGTTTTAGTTCAGTAGGCGTTATACATCAAATAAGCAACTGCACAATAAGCTTGTACACTTTCCCCGTGTTCCTATGGAGATTGTTATAATTAGTAAGTGACTTTGAGAGGATTTTTTTCACTTCCCACTTGTTTAAGAATGTTTGATGGAAGCCTTGGAGGTCATTTATACTAATGGGAGGCTAAACTTTAAACCATTTTCTTACTTCTCCCTAAGCTCGAGCAAAATGTTCGAGTTTGATAGAATCATCATCGACATTTCATTTCGATCAAAATAGTCATTCATCTTATCCACATGTTGTGATGCGCTTGTAGCATTATTAGCATCATATAATGGAATTTTGGACGAGCAAATTGTGGAAGATTAACTAGCAGTATATTAAGGGTTAAGGAGCATACCATGCTGCCAAGGATATGTGGTGGGGTGGATTAACAAGTGGTGGATTAACAAGAGTGGGGATTGGTATACAAGAGGGGATTTGGTCGAGGGAGTGGTTTGAACAAGCGGATGAATGGTGTACAGAAGTGGATGAACAAAATGCGATTGCTGAGCTGATTTTGGATGAGAGACACCTAGGTTAAAAAGAAAAATGTGGATCGTGAGGTGCGTTGATTCTCTATCAGGATATTCACTTGTTTCCGGGATGAAATTGAAGACTCAGATCTATCTGAATTATATCATCAAATGACCTAGTTCTAAATGGGTTTACTAAGTCAACTTGTGATTATTGTAGAGCTAAAATATTTTCGTGAACTCGAATTAGCTCATGCGATTCAAAATGTTTGAAAATTTAACTTTAGGAGACGAAGGATACTGGTCAACAACTATCTCGTGGACGAGGTCGTGATGGCTCAGTATAAGTCTTCTAGAAGCAACTATGCCATAATTTGAGATCCAAATGACACTAAAAGTTCAACCAAGTATGACAATCTTTGAGAGGTTAACTGACCACATACAAATTTTGATCTTGCAACTCTAACCGGATTAGGAACCGTATAAATGGTAAGGGTTCTTTCCTAAATGGAGTTCTTTAAGGTCTCAAGCCAGATTATGAGTCGCTGTGAAGTTTTTAAGCTCCTAAGGAGGTAAATGTTTTATGGTCCACAACCATGTTTATTATGAAGCCAAATTTGAAATATTTTGGGTTTTTCGTAGTTTATTTTGTTTTTATAGGTTAAGAGAGTGTTCTAAGTCTGATTTTTCACTTAGCTAAGGTGTTCAAAAACAAACAGAGTTGCTCTTATGTTTGCAACTGGTTCCTTAATGTTTGATAAGGATTTAAAGGAACTTGGTTACTTAGTTTGTCACCGATTCAAAAGAGTCCTATCATGATTGCCATTATGTTAGGCAAGAAGCTGAAGAAAGTTACTTATGTTATAATTTGGACCTAACGTTGAAGGAAAGGTTTCGCAAACCTCTAATTCTCAGCAGTCCCACCGTGATCGCCATTATGTTGGTGTCCCGTGTTTTGACAGCTTTGGCAACCGCAGACAAGGCAACATCAACTAATCTTTAGAGTCTGATCTAGTCCTCCTGTTCTCGTGAGAGGGATCTCTAAATATTTGTTTGCAAAGGTTTATCTTGTTTTCTTTGGTTAAGGATTTTAGACTAGTTATTACGTGCGCATGTTTGTTTAAGGCTGAGTTGATGTGTTATAATATGAAAAGGTCTAGAAAAGATAGACAAAGAAGAAATATCGTGTTCATTGCCACTGGAGTCAAAATAAGATCAAGGACAAACTCTTCAAGGGATATGGGATATCAAAGGGAAAATCTAACTTGGCCACAGATTCTTCGTTTTGGAATGAGATGTGGACATTAATGATTTGGAAAATAAATTTAATTCTAAACAAAGGGAACTTGAGAAACATGACTTATCAATAAAGAGATACTTGAGGACAGGCTAACCATAAATTCTACAAACATTATTTAAGCAACTAATGATTTCAAGATAACTTCTAAAATGAAATCTAAGATTCAAGAACACCCTATTTCCTCAAAGATCTTATTTTAAAGATTTAGAAAACATAAAAGATTCACCGATAGTTTCATTCATAGAAGAAGGAACACCTAAATAACATTTGTGTTTGCAACTATAAAGACCTTCCAAACAACTGCCTGCCAGGCAAAGGGCAAGATCAAACCAACCTCTTGGTTAACGAAGACAATGGTACTCAAGGAGATTTCCACAACGGCTTTCATGATGGAAGAAAAGCAGGAGAACCTAGTAATATTGGAACCAACTATTTGAGCTATCAAGGAAATAAACGAGCATGAAGACTAAAGAGAAGTTTAAAGCTCTAAAATACTTCAAAATAGAAGAAAACAGAGCAAATGTTGAAGGTGAACAGGTCTAAGGTGCTTCCAGAGTCATTTCTAGCTCAAACTTTCAAATTTTTACCGTAGTAAGAAATTATGGAACATACGAAATAAGGAAAAAACATTTAACAGCTTCTCAGAAAGCACTTCACCAACAGCCCAAGCTCATGGATCAAATGATAGAGCCTTCTCAGAATGTATTACATGCAACAAGATCATCAAGACATCCAAGACTCCAAATTACTTTTCAACTTCAAATACACTTGTATATTTATTTCTGAGAGTTTCAATATTACAACTTGTGATCAAATGAAGAACCAACAATTCCTCATCTTCTCTTCGGGTATTTATAGAAGAATGAGGAGGTGATCCGAGAAAATATCTTCTCGTGATAATTAATTGCTGTGTCTGGTGACTTCTGCTACTTTGAGGGGCTCATTGAAGAAGCTTGCTGTGTGGTTCGTATTAACTGCTTTACATTTATGGATTAAGCTCAAGTGTTTTCATTTGACTTTGAGGCTTTATGTGTTTTGAGTAATCACAGATATTTTCTCGCATTGATTTCCTTGGGTGTATAATCGGCTGCTACTGAGGCGAATATCTGATTTTCTTCTTAATAATTTCTACTGCTTTGAAAGGTTGAGGCTATTGTGTGGCTTAGTGGTACGAGGAATCAATTTGCCTAAGATGTATGTAAAGGCTTCTCGTCCGATGAAACACTTTAGGTTTTTCCTTTAAACTGTGTTTTAGATTGGGGATTAGGCTTTGATAACGGTCTTAGCTATAACTCTATAAAAACTGCCTTAAATCTTCATCTGTCGGTGTTTGTCTTCAACCGATACTCTTAACCGTTGAATTAAAACAGCGTCTTGTCGATGTGCAAAGGACTGGCTTTAAAGGCATCAATTCCCTATGAAGTGACAGAAAACAATGGAGCTAAACCCGCAGATGGTTCTCTTTAACAGCTCAAGGCTAGAAACGTTTTTTTCCCAACTCCTTTTCATTAAACAATGTTCATTAAAACACCCGCAAAACACAAAAATAGTTAAGAAATCCCCGAAATAGGCTTTAAACCGCCTCGGCGTGAGGAGCCGTTTCGCCGATGAAGGTAAACTAACGGAGATCTTGACAGAAAGGCAAAAAGGATAGCGGAGAAGAATAAGGAGGAGTAGTTTTGTCATCCGGACTGACAATGTGACGGGTCCAGATTCAATCGGTTGATCGTGACCGAATTGCGTCTAATCGCACCGAATCAGGCCTAATCGCGAATCGGAATTGTGGGCCTAATCGCACCTAAATCCCATGGGCTTAATCGCATCAAATCATATTTACCGAATCGGAATCAAGTGACCCAATCGACCGGGAAATCAAGGTCTGTCTTGATCAACTCCATTGAAATTTTCTTCCCGACATTTAATATGCGATCGGCCTTTTTAATCTAACCATTTTATATTTAACACGTTAGATTCTCAAGCTTTGCTGAAACTTTGATAAGCGGGTTCTTAAGGAGTAAAGGAAAAGTGAATAAGAATGAAAATTTACAATGCTTTACGCCAGAGGCGAAGCATCGGATATATAAAACAAACGATAACGGGATTTAAGCAAAGAAGTACAATCGCACCTAAACTTTTGAGTATGGAAAAGACTTCATACTTTCGATTCTGTCATGCAATCGGGTTTTAAGGAAGAAGGCTAATCGTGAATCGAAACTTTTGGAGTATGGCAAGACTTGGCGCCGATTCTTTTCGGCGCGATTAGCACTTTATCGCATTAGCAAGTGGTTCCGCACTCCAGCGATGGTGGGGAAGGGTTTAGGCTTAGCCTAAGGGGCTTAGGTCCATAGTAACGAACTTTGTTTTTTATAAAAAAAATTCATATTTTAAATGGATTTGGGGGTTTCGGCACAGCTCAAAAAAGAGGTTTTTAAACCATGTCAGGAGGATTCTCATGAATGGAAGGAGAAAAAACCATGTATATGCAGGGAAATAATATGATAAAAGGGGGAGTAAATGAAGGTTAGTTATGAGTGGGAGAAAGGGAAAAAAATGATGGTTTCTTCCGCCAGCTTACAGAAATCAAATATAACTAAAATAGGGAAAGTGATGAAGATTTTTGGAGCCGCAGGCATGAGGCCTACAAGGAGTCTTCAAGAGCCAACAATTTTTATGTGATAAAATTTGTTCCTTGGAGGTTGTGTACATCTTAGCCACCTTTTGGTATAACAAAATATTATAGGTGGCTAATGTATTCCACTTGGGGATGGTGCTCTTCTGAAGGCATCAAGAATTCGTACTTTGATTTCTTCGGGGAGGCCGATTAGTTGCCTCATCCATTTGGTCATTTTCCGTGATCGAATGATCTTCTAAAAACATATTTGGCAGCCATGAAAACAATGGACCTTATCAACAAGCTTGCTACCTAGCCAATCCTACGTATCTAGAATTTTTTCTTCATCAGAAAGTGCACTTGGATTGGCAAACCTATTCACAACATTTTATTCTTTTGAAAGAAGGAAATCTAATCTACTTCTACTCCTTATTTCTCCCCGAACTCGCATTAAACAATTGAGCTCGATATTTTTCTACCTATTCCCATCACACTGTTGGGATTAAATAGTCCAACAAACTTTCATTCTCTAAATTCTACAACATAAAATTTAAAAAATAGTCAAGTCAAGATTTGAGTCATGATTTTGCTATGATCTATGCATATAAACGTCGTACATAGATTATTGTAGAAAATTAAATCAAAATGGAAGGCTTAAGATCCGAAAGTTTCTCATTATGGCCTTTCTTTTTTCATTAAATTTCCGTTTTTAATTTTGTTTTGAGTCGTCTCTTCCTTTGATATCCGATTCAGTTTTGAGGATTAGAACCAGATTTTTACATCTTCTTGACTTAAAATAAAACAAGTGTGAGTCATTTCTCTTGGGAAACTTAGGTTCAGATTTTGAGTTTGTTTGAACCTTCAATTTTTATCCTAATCTATCTAATGATAAGCCACATTAAACAATGAAATCAAATTCACTACTCCTATCAGCAGAAAATAGCCAATTAGTCAAGATTAAACAATTTGACTAACTAGAAGTGTGTTTTAAGGAGTGGCATTTAAGCTTGCACACTTTCAGATTATTTTTTTGGTATGGGGCTATACCTTTCTTTGTTTTGACAACCTGCCCTCTTTCCTTTTTTCTATTGTTTTTTGTATTTTTGAAGTTTTATAACTTTTGAATGCAATGGTTAGACTATGATATTTACAATGGAGTATTTGTAAAAAATGCTTTGAAAACTTAAGACTTTAAGGTAGTACGTGAGAATCCCGCCATTGACAGGACCTCCATATAAGTCTTCCATTCAATTATTTCAAGAAAATGTAATATGACCCTCCCAAAGATGAATAATATGGCCCTTTCCACAAGTTCTCAAACTTGCCATGTTTCCTTCTTCCCTCCGTGAATCCCACTTAAGAACAACACTTCCAACCCTGAAATTGTTTGCCTTAGTCCTTTTATCAAATTGCTTTCTCATATTTTTCTTGACTAACTGTTCTCTCATAAACTTTCTCTAGTTCTGCTGTAAATGGATTGTTTGGTTGATCCTCTCAGGTATATCATTTTCCTCAACCTGTACTTCTTGAAGGGAGTTTTATGACTAGAACTCCTAATGAGGTAGAAAAATTGCATCCATGCCATAAACTAACTCATAGGGGGGACATTATTGATTTCTTTGTAGTTAGTCTATCAGCCCATAAGGCATGAACCCGCTTATCAGGCCATGATTTTTATTTTCTTCCAACAGCTTTTTTAATGATATTGATGAGACTCTTGTTGGAGGATCTTGTACTTAATCCATTTCTCTTTGGGGTAGTAAGGTATGGGAATGGCCCAAGGTTATATGGTATTTGCATTTAAATCAACCATCTTTTTGGACGGTGCTAGCATTGTCCGTTATGATTTTTCCGGGACAACCAAATATGGATAGGATGGGTTTCAAGAAACTTGATATTACATTGGCTAGCATTCCTGGTAGGTATAGCTTCTCATCCATTTGGTGAAGAAGTCGTTATTCGAGGATCCACTTATGTTGGAAACAGAGGAAGATGGATGAATTCTCCAATGAAGTCAAAATTTCCATTGTTGAAAGCGTACTCAACTCGAGCAGGGCGGTAGGGGTGGGTGAAGGAGTTTTTTCTTTACATCAAAGATTTGACACTTATGGCAAGACATGACAAATTTTCTCGAGAATCTGGGAAAAATAATAGTAACCCGATCCGAGAATTTTGTTTGTTGTGGCCTTCCAAGAAAGGTGTCCTCCACATTCACCATCATGTAGTTCGTGCATGATCTTTCCCCGCATCATCTTCAAGTAAACATTTAAGCAAAATTCCAAATGGTTTTTCCAATATAACACTGGTTTGAAATGCAAAACTCCAAAGCTTTCTGTTTCAAAAATCTAGCTTTAGTTTTAGGATGAGAAGGAGGAGTATTCAAATATAAAAGCACATAAACAATGTCAGCATACCAAGGGGAATTCTAGGAAAGTTTCCTCACAAAGGGGCGTATTTTTCCATTTCTTCCAACACATCCACCATATTTATGTCTAGTGCTTGAAGTTGGACTCGCTATGTTTTATTAACTTGCCCCTTAACAAATTTGTGAATAATTTCTAAGTCATATTCAAGAATATTTGCAATCCATTTCCCTTTACCATCGTGGTCTTGACTTAGAATATCTGACAACAAGATAATAAAGTAATTATGTGAGAGGTAAAATATAAACGCTGTGTCTTTTAATGCTTTTACTAATGCTAAGGCTTGGTTTCTCCATTGTTATAATTGAGAGGAGCCGTCTCTAGGGCCCCTACTAAAAAATGATATTGGTTGTTCTTTGCCCGAGATCATTATTTTTGAAGCAAAACTGTAGCTATTGTATGTTCAGGATGCAAAAGAAAAATGTAAAAGTCTTTGGTAAAATCGTGACTAATCAAGATCGGCGCTTTTGCAAGAGCTTGTTTGACCAGTCAATGATTGTTTGGCCGGGTAAAGTCCATTTTACACCTACATTTTTCTTAAGCATGTTTGTGATGTTTTTCAATAGCTCAGCTAGTTGGGAATAAACCTTTCAAAAAATTAATCTTCCGATGAAAGATTGCAATTCTTTGGAGGCTTCTAGGATGGCCGATTTGCAATATGCCATCTATCCGTAGGGTCTATTTTGATTCCCCTTCTGTAATTATGTGACCAAGAAGTTTCCTTCTTGGAGTCCAAAGAGGGTCTTCTGGGATTTAGTGATAAGCCAAATTTCCTACATTTCTCAAAACCCTTCCTTAGGTGAATCAAATGTTCTTCTACCGGGCTTTTTTGATGAAAAATGCTTATGTCATCAAGGTAGATAATTATAAAATAGCCAATATCTTCGCAGAAGGCTATGTCCATGGCCCTTGAAGTGGGGTGGCCCTGCTCATTAATCCGAAAGGCATTTTGACATACATAAAATTTCCCAAGGTGTGGTAAAAGCAGCTTTGATTTGATCACTTGGGAAAACTAACACCGATTGTAACCCTACGAGAACCCGTCTAATAAGGATATTCTTGATCCAACTACCCTTTGAAGTATATGGTCCATTTTAGGTAAAGGGTAGTTGTATTTTAAAGAGGCCTCCATGAACTTCGAAGTCAATACGTAGCCCGATCTCCCGCTTTTCTAATGTAAAACTAAGTTTGATACCCATTCAAAATCTAATGGGTACTATGATCCCAATGTATGTACATTTTCTCAATTTCGCCTTAACCGAAGGTAATAAAAGGGATTTATTCTCCTTAGTTTTGCTTAAAAGGCTTTTGATTTTCCTTCAAGGATTTTATGCTGATGATGGCTGCATTACATGATTTCAAGTCTTTGTATTCTAAGCAAACACATCCTTTAAATTCTTTAAAAAGCTTTATGTACTCTGCATTTGTACTGAGGGTGCTGATAGCTTGATCATCTCTCCTGGGTTCTCATGAGAACAGCTTATGTTGTGTTCTTCATATTTGTCTCCACAGTCTGCTCGGGTTCTTTAGCTACATCGCTGAGATCAAACAAAGGTTCTAAAGGTGTGAGACCTTCGGGGATTTTATCATTTTTGCATTGTAAGGATTTCCAAGCTTCTCGGTCTTCATTGTTCACTACCTCTACTTCAAAAGGATTTTCGCAATGATTTATACTGCCAGGATATGTCATTTTAGCCTCCGGGATTTGTTCAATATATGCGCTTTTCTTCATGGCTAGCTTCTCCGGTGTTGGTATGCTGGAATCATTTTCTGATTTTAAGAAATCAATTTTATGTGTTTGTCGCATTCCGAACACTTGCTGATTCGTTATCGTGAACAAGCAGGGGTTCGTGTTTCACTCTTTATACCGAGTTGTTCATTTGCATTCAGTACTTGGCAATTGGCTGCGTGAAGGCAAGTTCATTTGCTAGATGATTCCGTGCTCTAGGATAAAAATGAGTTCATATTTTTCGAAAGTTTTTAACATCAAGGGCAGCATTTCGATATTCCTAAGCTTTAGATTCTTGGCTGAGTATTCCCCTTTGATTTGTTTGATGATAAGCCTTAATCCCCCTAAAATGGGATATCCTTGGCTTCTAATTTCTTGCGCTGTAAGCCTAGAGAAGTGCTTCATACCGTAAATATTGTTAGTGGAAGTCTAATTTTGTGGCGAAAACTCGATTTGTGTCTTAATCCGCATAATCTGCCCCGCACTAGTTTTATTGGCTGTGATCCAACAAATTCTATTGTCCAAAGTATATTTGACTCTATTCTCATTTTCTTTGTCGTCGTTGATCGTCAACGTTCAAGTTTATTCAAGGTGAAATTTGTATCTATATTTTTGCATATGGTTGAGTAATTTCATCTTCGTTATACAAGATAAATGAATCTAAAACTTGATTGAATAGAATAGATCGGAGTGTTGTTTGGTTTGTCCATGTTACTCACCATATACTTCATGTGGGATTCTCAGATAGTCTCTTCATTTTGCTAAAAACAGATGGTGGCATAAGACATGTCCATTTGAAGGCTTCCTAAGTTTGGCTCCCATGATCTTGATAAACGCATGCCATACTTAGGGGGAATGTCAGCTACAACGATGTCCATCACTAGATTTCCAAGGTGGATCTGAGCTAAGTTAACACATGTTCCTGATTAACCCAAACATTTGACTCTACTGAGTCAAAGGAATACAACCTTTGCACGGTTTAGTAATTTCTAATCCTGCTTTCCATTACTACTTTGGGCATTAGATTGTGTGAAGCTCCGGAATCTAACATGGCATTGTAGAATTTTATCGTGTATGCTCAAACTCGACATAGAAGTAGTGGACTGTCCTTCTTGATATTTTCCTTCAAACTTCCGGGCCAAACAATGCCTTCAAAGCTCTGTCGTTTGTAAAGTTTAAGGTGTCGTATCACTTCCCAAGTTTAAAGCTTTAAAACTTGGTTTTCAGACACATCTTGGGTTACTAATTCAGCTAGGATACAATCTTTAATCTTGGCAATCTCTCTCAAGGCCGAAAGCAACAATTGACTTGTTGATATTTACATCTCTGCTTTTTCAATTAAATTCTTTCAGCAATTTTACTTTGCTGAACCTGGTTTGGGATAGTAATTGGGATGGTTTTTATTGGGACTACTAGCTGAAGTGCTAGGTACTTTTTTCAACATTTGGCCGATTCCCTTTTGTCTTGTTTGAGTCTGGCTTTTGATTTAAATGTTGGTTTTTCTGCCTTTTGACTTGGTCAAGTGTTCTTCTTGACAGCAATGCTAGTATTCTTATCTTTTGAATCTTCTACACTTCCTTTGCTCCTAAGATCATACTCCGTTTTGTGCACTCCATGATTGCATTTTCAAAACCCAATCTATAGTCAGAATCTTCATAGGTGTTTGTATTTTGACTATCTGAGAAGAAACTCTGCTCTTTCATCATGAGGAAAACATCATCCCCTAATCGTCTAATGCAATCAAGTTTACATGTGATTCTTCCAATCTTTCCAACTCCTCGTTCTCCTCATATTGATCTACATAGTCTGCTGAAAGGAGGTCTCGATTTTGGTCACTTTCTTTTGCTTATCCCGATTGTTATCTTTTCTATAATTCTAATTTCTATTTCTCGTTTTGATTGTTTTGAAGTGCAAGCCCTGGCTTTGATTTGCTTGTGCTTTTCTACTATGCTCATCTCTTTCATCATTTTTCCAACATTCTCTCCATTTTTGAGCTTGAAGTAGAGGAGGGGATCTTCCTCAAAGATACTTTTCTCTCGCCATTTGCTCTTCTGTTTACTTCCACGTATGGCACCTCTTTGCATATCTTCCGTGCTGCAAAACTTTTCCGAGGAATATGTCAGTGTCCCTAAGCCAAACCCTTCAAGAAATTTGTTTAAAGTCAGGCCTGAGTGAGATGCTTTAGTTCAGTGAAAGTGCGTTATACACGCCGCAACTGTACAATGCTTGTACACTCTTCCCCTGTGTCTTGCGGAGATTGTTATAATCGCTAGCGGACTTGAGAGGATTTTTTCTCACTTCCCACTTGTTTAAGAATGTTTGATGGAAGCCTTGGAGGTCATTTATACTACGTTAAAACCTTTAAAACCATTTTCTTACTTCTCCCCCTAAGCTCCGAGTGCTAAACAAATTCGAGTTTGATAGAATCATCATCGTACTTTACCATCAAAATAGTCATTCATCTTATCCATACGTTGTGATGCAATTCCTGTAGCATTATTAGCATCATATAATGGAATTTGACCGGAGAATCCCGTGGAAGATTAACTAGTGGTATATTAAGGGCTAAGGGAGCGTTCTATGGCCGCCATGATATGTGGTGGGGGTGGATTAACAAGTGGTGGATTAACAAGAGGGGATTTACAAGAGGGGGATTTAATGAGGGAGTGGTTTGAAATAAAGGATGAATGGTGGCCGTAAGGGATGGGAACAAGAACAGATTGTTGAGCCTCGATTTGATGAGAGACACCTAGGTTAAAAAGAAAAATGTGGACCAAAGAGGGGTGTTGATTCTCTATCGATATCTACTTGTTCTCAGATGAAAGTGAAGACTCAGTGGATCTATCCGAATTATATCATCAAATGACCTAGTTCTAAATGGGTTTACTAAGTCAACTTTAGGATTGTTGTAGAGCTAAAAGATTTTCTGTGAACCGAATTAGCTCTCAAGGGTGATTCCGAAAATGCTTGAAAATTTAACCTTAGGAGACTCTTGCAAAGGATACTTTCTGGTCAACAACTATCTCGTGTGGTTCGGGCCGATGGGCTCTAGTATAAGTCTTCCTAGAAGCCACTATGTCGTGAATGAGATCCAAATGACACGGTAAAAGTCTGTAACCAAGTATACAATCTTGAGAGGTTAACTGACTACATACATTGTAATTTTGATCTTGCAATCCTCTAACTGGATTAGGAACCGTATAATGGTAAGGGTTCTTTTCCAAAGGGGTGTCTTTAAGGTCCTGGCTTCAGATTATGGAGTCGCCAGGAAGCTTTTGGTGCCCCTAAGGAGTAAAAAGGTTTTGATGGTCCACCACTCATACATATAGCCAAACTTGAAATATTTTGGGGTTTTTCTCGAGTTTATTTTGTTTTTATAGGTTAAGAGAGTGTTCTAAGTCTGATTTTGCATTTTTCTTAGCTAAGGTGTTCAAACAATAGAGTTGCTCTTATGGCTTTGGTAACTAGTTCCTTCAAGGTTTGATAAGGATTTAGCAACTTAAGGGTTACTTATTTTTTGTCAATGATCTAAAAGAGTCCTATCATGATTGCCATTATGTTAGGGCAGTTGCTTGAAGAAAGTTACTTTGCGTTATAATCGTGGACTCTAACGTTGAAGGAAAGGTTTCGCAAACCTCTAATTCTCAAGCAAAGTCCCACTGCATCACGTATTATGTTGGTGTCCTCGTATTTTGACAAGCTTTGGCAAATCAAAAGACAAGGCAACATCAACTAATCTTTAGAGTTCCAAGACTGAGTCCTACTGTGAGAGGATTTCAAATATTTTTTTGCAAAGGTTTATCTTGTTTGCTTGGTTACGGATTTTAGACTAGTTATTACGTGGCAAGATGTTTGCTTCAGTTGGGTTGAGTTGATGAAGCGTAGAATATGAAAAGGTCTAGGAAAGATAGACAAAGAAGAAATATCAAAGCCCATTGGGCAATGGAGTCAAAATAAGAATATGACAAACTCTTCAAGGATATGGGATATCAAAGGGCAAATCTAACTTGGCCACAGATCCTTTGTTTTGGAATGAGATGACATTAATGATTTGGAAAAAGAAATTTAATTCTCAACAAAGGAACTTCTGAGAAACATGACTTATCAATAAAGAGATATTTGATAATGTGGCTAACCATAAATTCTACAAACATTCTTTAAGCAAATAATGATTTCAAGACAACTTCTAAAATGAAATCTAAGATTCGGGGAACACCCTATTTCCAAAGATTCAATTTCAACATCAGGTTACAAAAAAGAGATCAACAAGGTCATTCACAAGATGTACTGCCCAAGCAATATCTTTATTACAACTGAAAGAATTTTCAACAATTGTCAACAAAGGTACAGAAGATCAAACCCACCTTTAATGAACTCAAGACAATGGTACTTCGAAGGGAGATTTCAATAATCATTTTCTCAAGTGATGGAAGACAAGCAGGAGAACCATAACATGTTGAAACTAAACTATTTGAGCTATCAAGGAAATAAACTGGTGCATGAAGACTAAAGAGGTTTTTAAAGCCTCTAAAATACTTGAAATATAAGAAAACATAAAATGTTGAAGGGTGAAGGTGTCTAAGGTGCTTTCCTACAGAGTCATTTTGTGCCTAAAACTTTCAGCTTCTTCATCAGAGTAAGAAATTATGGAACATAATGAAAACAAGGAAAAAACATTTAACAATGTGAGCACTTCACCAACAGCCAAGGCTCATGGATCAAATGATAGAGCCTTCGTGAACAAAATGCAACGGCATCATCAAGACATCCAAGACTCCAAATTATTTTCAACTTCAACACACTTGTATATTTATTTTATATTTCAATATTACAACTTGTGATCAAATTAAAACTGAATTCTCATCTTCTTCCGGGGTATTTATAGAAGAATGAGGAGGTGATCCGAGAAAAGATCTCTGTGATAATTAATACAAAGTTCAAGACTTCGACCTTTGAGGGGCTCAATGAAGAAGTTTACAGTGGTTCTTCCGTATTAACTGCTTTACATTTATGGATTGCTTCCTGAGCTTTATTTGACTTTGAGGCTTTATGTAATGTTTGAGTAACTCAGTATATTTTCTTCGTATTGATTTCTATGTATAACTTCTCAGTCGCTACTGAGGCGAATATCCGATTTTCTTCAATACCTGGCCTCGTTTTGAAAGGTCGAGCTATTGTATTTAGTGGTAATGAGGGAATCAATTTGCTCGATGTGGCTATGGAGGTTTTCTGTCTGATGAAACACTTTAGGTTTTTCCTTTAAACTCGTGTTTTAGATTGGGGATTAGGTTTTTGATAAATCTGCCTAGCCGTAATCCCCATAAAAACCGCCTTAAATCTTCATCTGTCAGGCTCGTCTTCAACCGATACTTTTAATCAAGTTTTGGAATTAAAATGTTGTCTTGTCGATGCGTACGACCGGGCTTTTTAAAGGCATCAATGCCCATGAAGCATAGAGAAAACAATGGAGGAAACCTCGCAGATGTGTTCTCTTTAATGTACTCTCAAGGCGCAGTGAAACGTTTTCCCCAACCTCGCTTTCTTTTCATTAAACAATGGAAAACCATTAAAACGCCCGTAAAACACAAAAATAGTTAAGAACTCGCGGAAATAGGTTTAAACCTAGCGAAGATGCAGGAGGAGCTGTCGTTCTGATGAAGGCACCAACTATGGAGACTTCGCATAGAAAGGCAAAAAAGGATAGCTAGAGAAGAATAAGGAGGAGTAGTTGCTGAGTCCCGAATTTGTCTTTTCCCATGTACTTCTTCCATATCTTTTTCACTCACCCAAACCTCCAAAATTGTCAATATCATGTGCAAAAGGTATCTAACATGGTTTTTAATTATGTTTGTGTGTTTTCTATTTGATTTAGATTTTGTTCATATTAAATACAAACTTGTCACTTTCCGTTAGCCGCAACTTTCCACAAATTACCTATTTTGTGGAAATCAATGTTGCTGTGCTCCATTAAGGAACGAGCCACATGGTAAGTGTGCTAGGGAATGACAAGGACATGGTTCGGTCCTATTGGTTCAAGTAAATTTGTCAAAGAAAGCCTGTCAAAGCCATCCACGGGAAGTCAACTGTGGAGTTCCTATGTCACTGACTTGCTGGTGGGTACATAAACATCCATACTACGTTTCAAGCTTGCGAGGTTAATTGACATTCAGTAAAGTCTCCGGAGTTGAATTCAAGCGCCCACTCTCCATAGATCCGTTTCCAACATGGCCATACTCCCATATCCGTGGCCTTAGTGGTCTACGTGTCATCGCTATCATAAACTTCAGAAATGCTGAAAGATTTTATTGCTTTATAAAGCAGCGTTTGCATACGCACGAGTTAGTTGATAGTTGTTAGTTGATCAGCCAAGAGTTGATGTGATGGTTATGTAGTGATTATCAGCTTGAGACGTAATACTACCGTAATGAATTGCTTTTTAATGTGAAGAACTCTCGCTTTCAACTTAATTTGTGTTGAGGATCGTTACCAGCTTTAGGAGTGGGCCCCTGTCAAATTTATATTCTGTATTAATGTATATATTTTTCATTTCATTTCTTTAAACAGCCATTGTATCATAACTCATTACATGTCTATATTTCATAGTTGCTTCATTTCCGTTCATTAATTTCCATTGCATTCTTGTCTTTCATGTTTTTATGATTGTTAAATCACTCGATCGCTTTTCTTGTGTGCTTTAGGTAGATTGTACCGGGCATTTTCTGTATAGTATTTTGGCTAATGATATGAAACCGACATTATTCCCCGTCGCTAGTTTTTCCACAGCCTTTTGTTTAACTTCGGCCTTGTTTTGTATGTTTGGCTTTGTTTATCTGATTCAAGAGTTAAATTTTAAATATATTGCTACTCAGTGTCTTCAAGTCATTCTAAAGCCACAAAATTGACCGATGGTGAGGGGTTAAAAGGGGATGAAATGTGTAGTTTAGTATTAGTTTCCTTCAGTAAAATTAGATATATTAAGCTGCTCATAGCGCTTCAGCTACCTCCGAAAGCCACCGGACTCGATGGTGAGGGGTCGGCATGATGAAATGTGTAGTTTGGCATACCTTTTCTCGCAAATTTAGATATATTAAATCATGTATGACATCTTCAAGCATTCGAAAGCCAATGTACTGGGATCGATGGCGAGGGATTGAATTATGTGTGTATGGTTTAGTATTAGTTTACTTTCGCAAATTAAATATCGCTTACACAAGTTGTTTATGATTACTTCCGCAATGTTAGCCGGTCTAATGATGAAGGGTCGAAACTAATTGATGTAATCTCGATTTAGATTTATTTCATTGCAATTTTGAATTTCCATAAGCGTAGTTTCTTTTTGTGTTCGCCAAGAAGAATAGTTACGCTGTTCACTAGTTTCTTGTTTTGATTCATTAGATTAGCAAAGATTTTTCATTTCGAAATAGCATTAATTTTTACTTTTCTTCAAGTCTTGTCATTGTAATTTCAATTTGCTTTAAAGTTTCAAGATTGGTAAATATTATAGGGGAAATCACTTCCTTGAACAAATATAACCAAGCTTGCTTTTCACTTTTTTAGAATTTCCTATTTTACCTTTAGGAAAGACCACAACCACAAAGTTAAGAAAGAGGTTATCTTGTACATATAGGCGCTCACTTATCACCATTTATTCCCTACGACAATTAAATGCAAGAATTTAGGATGTACTAAATTTAATTAAACATTTTGGCGCTGCTGTTTGGGGAAGTGTAACTAGGTAGCCAATTTCTTAAAAAATATATATATATAAAATCATAAAAGAAGGGAAAACTTGATAACTTCTTTGGAAGCATGCTCTCCTCTGCACCTAGTGTGACTGGAGGATCGAAAAGAGAGTTATTGGCTTAGTACTTAAGTATGCTCTCTCTTTGCACCTAGCGTGATCCGGAAGATCGTAAAGAGAATTATTAGCCCAACTTTTAAAAAAATAAATAAAAAATGACATGCATAGAGCAAGAGATTCTAGGGGGAAGGTTTATAGCTAAAGCCAAGAGTTCCATTTTCATAACTCCATCTTCTTCAAGGCATAGACCAGATCACCATCATCTACCCTAGCCTTAATATTTTTGGAAGTCAAAGAACAACCGAATTAGAGGATTCTCCTCTATACCACCTACTAAACCCACTTAGAAAACAAAGAAACTTTCTCTCATCCTCTTGGTAGAAGAACTAGAGGACTATAAGGACTCTAAAGAAACTATCATGGCAGAGAAGTAATAAATAGAGTAGGAGGCAGTAGGAGGAGGAGATAATGAAGATAACAATGGTGTATGAAATAACTAGAGAAATAGGCTGGGTTCCGTTTGGATTCCCTATAGTTGATGAGGAAACTCATGCAATGAAAATATTTCACCATCTCTGTTTCTCCCTTAAATTTTATGGATTACTAAGTGAGGATCCCGAAACATTTCTCATTGAGTTTGAAGTAGTGTGCCGAACTATGACTATATGGAAGATTCTCAAAACTCAAACTATTTCCTTCAACTTTGAAGGGATCTGCTTTGAAATGGTTCAGGGATTAGCCACTCAATCTATCGTGACTTGGAATGATATGGAACAAACATTTTTGGATAGATACTTGGATTATTGTATGCCCACCAATCACAAGGATGAGGTATTCAAAATGATGCAAAAAGAAGATGAAAATTGGAAGACTTAATTGAAAGATTTCAATACAACTTGAAAAGAGCAAAGATGAGCAACTTAGATAATGAAACCTTGAAAGTTCTCCTATTAAAAAGCCATTAGAGATGAATGGATGACATTTAAACATGATGGGGAAAGGAGACATTTCTCAGCTCCCATTTCATGATATAAATGCACTATGTATCCATCTCTCAAGGGGAAAAATCTAAAACCGGAAAAAGGCCTAGGGATCTCTTCTCTTATTAGGGCTAAAAAATCCGCAACTGACTGCATAAGTAGGGGCGTAGATTGGTAATATGCTTGATGAGTTTAAAACTGATATCTTAGGAATCTAGTGAACAACTAGATACCCTTAAAATCCAAAACAAGGCAGCGGTAAACAAACATTTCTTCTTTAGCCATCTTTTGTCCGAAATGTAGAAAGAAACATGCTTTAAGGGAATGTCCCTTGATGCAAAAGTTGGGGAACATGTATGATTTGCTCAGAAAATCTATGAGATCAAGGATTGTCCTTCTAACTCTCGGACTCAAATCTGTTTTTCAAGAAGATCCAAATTCAATAGAATCTCTCTGCTTTGTCGCAAGGAGACCTTGGCAGTGGACAAAAATCTCAAGGGTTTAATAACCCTATGAATTTTCAAACCCCACCAAATTGGACTCCTTGGCAACAACCTTGGCCCCAACATCAAAATTCATATCAGCCATGGGTACAAGGAATGCAAAATCCTTATGGGAGATTTGCTCAATTTTATCAATATCCTCCATCTTTTCAAAATCAACAAGCTCCACAATTTCCAAGCCAAAATCCACAATAACTTTCATTGCCATTTCCACAACATCAACCTTCTCAACAAAATACAAATCCTCAACTCATGCTCCCATACCAACAGAAGACAACTCAAACAAATGCATTGCCAACTTCTAACAATAAGAATCCTCAAACTACTTATATGGTAGAAGGACAACAATTTCCTACCTATATGATTGTTCCTCTGAACGATGTACAACCCGCATCCGTAGAGTTTTAGAAAAACCTCTCATAGACATTCAAGAGCAAGATACCTCTAGAGTGACCTCAAGTCAATATGGCTCCGAGGGAAGAACTTTTCAAAAATTCAAAAATTCAAAAAGAAAAAGAAAAGCTAACATCCACAACTCCTGAAGCTGAGCAACTCAGACTTTCATCTACACCTCTCCTTTCCTGGAAGACTAAGTAAATTGACAAGGGGTGGAAAAACAAATCTTGGTTGCCTAACTATGACTTTCTAGATGAATTGAAGAATGTTTGTATCAAGATTCCATTAAGCTACAAGCCATTCGAGAAATTCCTATTCTAGCAAAAACCATAAAGGAGTTGAGTTTCAAAAGACCAGAAGAAAGCTAAAGGACACAAGAAGAATCCACTGCAGGAAAGATTGCAGACATTATGATGGGAAAAATTGCCATGCGTAAATATGTAGATCCAGGAAGTCCAATTGTCAAGACACATATAAATGGGATAGAAATCAAACACATGATTGACTTTAGGCTGCCATCAACATTATGAGTAGACAAATCATGGAATGCTTAAACTTCCTTAACCTTCTTTTTCACCTACTTCATTGCAACTTGCAGATCGACTGCTATTAAACCAAGATGGTGTATTAGATGATATTTTACTTTAGATTCTTTGGAATATCCATGACTTTATGATTTTGACTTCAAAGCAATCTAGGAGGACATCCAATTATCTTAGGGAAGACCTATTGGCTACACGATGCTTTTATTAGCTAGAGATCCGGAGACATGTACATTTCTAATGGTAATTCGACAAAGAAATTCAATTGTATCCTCCATAAGAGCAATTATGTGAATAGGAGACAATGAATGGTCGATGATGAGAACACTATACAACTCCAGCTCTTTACTACTGAAATTAGTGAGGATAGTCAAATTCTCATCATTACTAGAAAAATTTTGGAGATAACTTCCGTAATATGACCCCACACAATGCCAATGGAATCTGACATAGAATATTTATCATCAAGACAAATGTCTCTCACTCTATGTAAATATTTGGTAATTCTGCTTTTGGAGATTTTTCCGCAAAAGACATTGAATATTAACATCCGGAAGTCACAACAAGAAGACTTAACTGAATCTTGCAAAAACATTCTAATGCGATTGCATGGGAGTATACAATTGTTTAGGTTGATCCCAAGACTTGCATCCATCATATCTATATTGAGGAAAATAAGAGGACCAATCAGACAACCTCAAAGAAGGATGGGAAATCCAAATCTTAGGGAGATAGTGGAAAGAATAGCTCCAAAAACTTCTCAATGTAAACTTCATTCATCCAATTTATAGCCGATGGGTTTCTCCTTGTTATAAATTAAAAAGAATGGTAAATGGAGTATATGCATTGATTACATGGAGCTGAACAAAGCAACTTTGAAGGATCACTTTCCTTTGCCTTTTATTGACTGTGTATTAGATACATTAGCAAAAAAAGTACTACTTTGGATGGTTTTAGTGGCTATAATCAAATTGTGTAGCACCGAAGATCGATAAGACCACATTTACTTGTCCATGGGGAACTTTTGCCTACCGAGTGCTTCCTTTTGGGTTATGTAATGCACCAAAGAACATTCCAAAGAGCAAGATTTGAAATTTTTTCTGATCTAACTCATGATTGTGTAGGAGGTTTATATGGATGATTTTACAGCTTATGGTAATTCATTTGAAGAGGCATTAGAAAATTTGAAAAAAGTTCTCATAAGATGTAAAGAAACAAACCTTTCTATTGGGTTTATGAAAAATGCTTATGATGTTTACCGAAGGGATTGTTTTAGGACATCATATTTCAGGAGATGGAATTAAGGCTGATAGATCAAAGTTGAAGTCATCTCCAAGTTGCCTATTCCAAATTACAAAGAGATGTTAGAAGTTTTTCTAGATTTCCCATCAAGCTAATATAGAAGATTTATAGAAAACTTCACTAAAATAGCACTCTCCACTCTTCAAGTTGCTTACAAAGATCAGAATTTAAATGGGATCCGATTGTCAACTGGCTGAAACTTTGAAAACAAGAATATCTCAAGCACCTATCTTGAGAGGACCAAATTGGAAACTTCCTTTCCATATTTCTACGTATGCTTGTGAGCATGCTCTTGAGCCGTGTTGGGTCAAAAGATTTAATTCCTTATGCCATTTATTACACCAAGAAAATTTGTCTCCCCACAGAAATATTGAATTATGCATCAGGATCGTGTTATTCTTAGTCATATTCATGCAATTAATAAGTTTAAACATTGACATAACAGGCTATGAAACTTTTATTCATACCGACCATTTCAAGTAATTAGATATTTAATGAACAAAAACCTCAGCATTAATGGCAGAGTGACAAGATGGCTTTTACTTTTGCAAGAATTCAATATTATCATGGTTGGGATAGACTAGAAAATGCATTACGTAGCTGATTTCTTAGTCTAGAATTCAAAATACTAAAGAAGATTCTCCCGTAGGAAGATAAGTTTCCCGATGAATATTTGTTTGCGTGAATTATTAAGACCCCTTGGTATGCGATATTGCTAACTATTTGGTTACGTGGAAACTACCTTCACATTTATTTCAAGAGAAAACGAAAAAATGGTCTGTGGAGAGTTCAAGATATTCATGGATTTCTAACGAATTGTTTAAAACAGGCTGCATCTTTGTGATCAAGATGTCAGGAAGATGAAATGTCTTCGATATTCTTAAGGCATGTCATGATGAACCATGCGGCGGACACTTATGATAAAGACGGCCTATAAAATCCTTTTCCTGGGGATATTATTGGCCTTCTTCTTCAAAGATGCAAAACAATATGTCATAAGGTGTGATAGCTGCCAAAGAGAAACCTACCCTTTCAAATGAAATGCCACCGCAAACACGTACTCATTGAACCTTTTCAGTGGGCTTTAGATTTCATTGGACCGATTAATCCACCATCGAAGCAAAAGAAGTATATATTGGTTTGCACGATTATGTTACTAAATGGGTAGAAGCTAAAGCATTAGTAATCAAATTTAAAAATTCAGTTTGTTCATTTTCTTTATGAGGATATTTTTACTCGCTTGCAAGTTCCAAGAGAAATTGTAATGCATCGGGGAGCCAATCACATCAACAGAGAAGTTGATGGAAGAATATAAAATCAAGTACGTAAGATCTACCTTTACCATCCACAAGCAAATGGTCAAGTGGAGTCCACAAACAAGTTCTGAAAGTATCATCACCAAACCTGCTCATCTACATAGAAGAGATTGCGTAAAAGGCTTCCGTGCCTTGTGGGCCTACGTAATCCAAGGTTGGAGGAATACAACAAAACATTCCCACAGAACTTGTTTATGGAAAGAAGTCTTGCTCCCCATTGAGTTCCAAGTCAAGACTCTGCTAAGATACAGTCAGCTTGGGAATGGACTTATCAGAAGCCCAAAAGCATAGAATGGAGCAATTGAATGAGCTAGATGAGATCGACAAGAAGCAATTCTAAGAACTGATTTTAAGCCGAATATCAAAGAACTAAGTGGCATGACAAATATATCAAAGAGAGGAAGTTTCAAGAAGAGACTGGGCATTGTTATTTGACTCCAAGTTTAAAGATTTTCAAGGGAAATTTCGTACTCATTGGCTTGGGCCATATGAGATTGACAAGATCTTTAACAATGGAGTCAGAAGAATCACACCATTTGATAGAGCTAACCTCTCTTTTAGTGAATGGCCATAGATTGAAAGTTTATCATAAGCCACTTTCAAAGAGGATTCTTGTCAAGTTGTTTCAAGAAAGTTCTCAGACTGTGCTAGTAGAGAAATAACCTTCTTCTTACCAAGCCAGCTTTTGTTTTTCAAAAAAAAAAAAAAAAAAAAGAGAAAAAAAAATGGTATAAGCCCGAAAACCAATCATTGATTGGCAGTTTTATACAGAAAATATGGAGTGAAAATCGTGGACACTCCGACACCTATATTTTCCAAAATCTATTTTTATTTCATTTCATCTCACCCACTCCATTTCATTCCACTTCATTTCATTTCATTTTACTTCATTACACTTCATTCCACTTCATTTCATCCATTCCATCAATAAAAATCCTTTTATGACCATTTTCACCGGGTCATTTTTCATTTGTTACTCATTTCAGCCAAGTGATAGTCAGGTCAGCCTCGCAAATTTATGATCTCAGCTTCCGTACCGACCTGGCCGTTGTACTGCATGATTCCTAAATGCTACTACTCGTTTTCAAAAGATGCATGCTTAGTTGTTATTTTCGCATAAATCATGAAATAAAATGCAAGAGAGGATCAATGGGACATTCAAGACACTAATGAAGATCAATCGCTGAGGACCAAGGGCAAAAGCAAGGATTCCAAAGGTATGAATAAAGTTTATTTCAAATAGTATCGAAAAACACATTTTTATGTAATTTTAAACTATGAGCTCTACCCATAACGCCGCAATGATTATCTTGACAATCCCGCAACTTCCACGACATGTTATCCTCTTGCATTTATTCACAAACGTTTCATTATTGAAATCGACTCTCACTCATGTTCAAATATCCCACCTAGATAATGATATCGATTTGAGTTGACAAAGGACTCTGGCGTAAGCCGCATAATCATAACTGTTGATTGAAACGTGTTCATATTTATGACACAACACCAAAATTCAAATGCTGTCAATGCATTATGCTTTGTTAACTTTCTTTGTCGTTTTCTTCCGCTGTTTACAAAACCTCACTTACTCATTTCACCGTTTATCTCCATTCATTCCTTGCTCACTTTCATTCTCGTGATATTCACCCACAAATATTCCATTCTATGTATGGTGTTCATCTCTGCTTTGTGATAACGCCCCTAATAAAGCATTAGATCGTATTCCATCAAGCTCTATTTCCACTTAAACTTTCACAGAGGCATTCAGAAGCACAGAGAAATAAAATGGGAAAATTATTATACAGAGGCCGAAGGACCAAAGTTCATAGAGGGATTTTACAAGCAAAAGAGATGCCGAGAGGAAAGTTAAAATGGCTGTGTTTTATCCAAAATTTCAAGGTTACCACAAAGAGAGCACAAAGTTACGGTAAGATCATTTGATGGCCTCGGTTAAGAAGTGGAGACCTCAAGTTTTTTGGTTAATGAAGCATCGATAGCAGCAAAATGCACAAGAGTTTTCCGTGAAGGAGAACGCTGGTTCAAAAACAAAAGTATCGTTGATGAGGCATGGAGAACAATTTCTCGGAATCACAGTATGATATCACCGTTTTCAAAAGAGGAATCCCCTCGTGCATGCAATAAAAGATGAATGGGCCACTTTATTACTCATTGTTCAGAAATTTATCACATGTGAAGGCCGCTTTGGCTCTATGTACATGTATCATACTAGGATATTGATGAATTTTCGAAAACCAAACTCTCAATCTTCCTTACTTCCTATTCAATAGTTTCCAGAAATACATCAAAACACTTAGAGATGTAGAGCGTTCATTTATATCATCATGGGCTTATAAAAATTCTGATTGAAAAGGAACTAAAGGACGTAAAAGATACATGGAACACCCAAGCTAGAAACTTCTTTGAAGAACTCAGAAATTCCCGAAGGTAATCCAATTAGAAGGAGTAGAAGAAAGAAATGGATGTTGAAACTCAAGGTTCTCTACACAGAAGTTCTAAGAGTTAGCACAAAGAAAAGAAGTAGAAGGGAAAAGCACGTAGATGAAATCCAAGATAATTTCTAATACTACTATGAAGAAAAATGATAGGAAGAAAGATTGATAAAAAGGAAGAAGAAGGAAGTTAAAACTAAAGAAGCCAATAATATCAAAAAAGGGAAAGAAATTATTGAGGTTGTCCATAAAACTTTTCTTCGAAGAAGAAGATCACCAAGTTCTATCTCGAAAGATTAATTTTTCTTCAAAAAAACAAGCCATTCCTATCCAAGAAGGCAAAAACAGAAAACAAGAACAAAAGGGTAGTGTACTACAAAGATGAGGAGAAGCAAAGCAGTTTATGAAAACTGAGAAAACACAAATTAAAAAGTCCTCATTTCATTGATTTGGGTGAGGGACATTCCATCACTTCCAATCAAGAATAGTCTATTTGCATAAGTAGTGAACCCGACTCCTTTCACTCCCAATCGACAATGAGCGCATCTATCTTATTCTCAAAGAAAATATTGATGAAAGTTCTCACCAAATTTGAACATAATTCTCCCTTGCAAGATTTGAGGACAAATCGAATGAAAAAGACATCTGGCAGACCTCAAATGCCAGGAGGTCTATGACTATATAGAATCCCGAGAAGGCAGCCAATGTGTCCAAGTACCTCTTCTACTCAGCCTCATACATTGCAGGATGACTTGTCTGGGCCTATTAAACAGAGATTTTGAGTTTGAGTTGAACCGCATATCAAAATGAAAATGAAACACTCAAAGAGAAGGCAAACTGATGGATTGTTACTTTGAGCAATACTATGTTACTGGGTATTTGGTAAAAGAAGAATAAGAAGTAAAAAGGAAATAAAAATTGAGCAAGAGCACTTGTAAATATCAAATTCAAAGCTTAATGAAGAAACCTGTACTGTTTAAGTGCATCAAAGAAGAAGAGAGTATGTGTTAGATGTGGCTACTGAAATAAGGCATTATGAATTGAACAAAGAATATCAAAATTTTATTGCATGAGGACATGCAAATACCTCACAGTTGGGGGTATGTTGAGTCCCGAATTTGTCTTTCCATACACTTTTCCATATTTTTCATCACTCCAACCAAAATAATGCTAATATCATGTGCAAAAGGTATCTAATATGGTTTTTAATTATGGTTTGTGTGTTTTCTATTTGATTTAGATTTTACTATATACTTCCATAAACTATCACCACGCAAATTTCCGTTAAATGACGGAAATCAATGCTGTACCATTTGGTTACAAACGAGCCACATGGGCAGTGTTAGGAATGACAAGGACATGGTTCGTGTCCTATTGGTTCAAGTAAATTTGTCAGCGAGGTGTCATGTCAAAGCCATCCACGTGAAGCCAACTGTGGAGTTCTATGCATCGGCTGGATTGCTTCGTGGCATATAAACATCCATACGGCCGTTTCCAAGCTTCTGCGGAGGTTAATTGACATCCGTGTGTTCGGAGTTGAATCTGCCGCCCACCTTCCATAGATCCGCTTTCCAACATGGCCATACTCCTATATCCGTGGGTCTTATGGTCTACGTGGCCGTCGCTATCATAAACTTCAGAATGTAGCTTACATTTGTCATTTATAAAGAGCGTTTTGCATACGCACGTAGAGTTAGTTGATAGTTGTTATTGATCATAGTCATGGAGTTGATGTGCGTATTTTTGTTATGTAGTGATTACGCCTGGCCTTGAGCCGTAATACTACCAGTCTTGGATGAATTTCTTTAATGTGAAGAACTCGTTTTCAACTTAATTTGTGTTGAGGATCGTTACCAAAGTCACAGAGGGCCCCGTCAAATTATGTCTCCAGGTATTAATGTATATATTTTTCATTTCATTTCTTTTAAACACTATTGTATCATAACTCATTACATGTTCATATTTCATAGTTGCTTCATTTCGTTCATTAATTTCCATTGCATCTTTGGTTCTTCATGTTTTTATGATTGCTAAATCACCGACGTTTTCTTGTGCGTGTTTTAGGTAGACAAATTTCAGGCATTTTCATAGTATTTCATAATGATGAAATCGAGATTATTCTAATCGCTAGTTTTCTTTTCCACATCTTTTGTTTAACTTCGATTTCCTTGTTTTGTATGTTTCTGGCTTTTGTTTATCTGATTCAAATAGTTAAATTTAAATATATTGCTTATCATAGTGTCTTCTTGCTATCTAAAGCCACACTGGATCGATGGTGAGGGGTCGCGATGATGAAATGTGTAGTTTAGTATTAGTTTCTTTCCGCAGTAAATTAGATATATTAAGTCAGCTATAGCGCCTTCGCCACTCTCCGCCACAAATTGACTGATGGTGAGGGGCCGTAGGATGAAATGTGTAGTTTAGTATTAGTTCCTTTTCTGCAAATTTAGATATATTAAATCAAGGGCGATATCTTCGCTTGAAACAAAGCCACACTGGATCAAGGGCGTGGGATTGAATTATGTGTGTTGTTTTAGTATTAGTTTAATTGCAATTAATATCGCTATGGCGTTGTTTATGATTACTCGCAAGTCATAATGGGTCTAATGATGAAGGGTCAAAATGAATTGATGTAATCTCGATTTAGATTTATTTCATTGCAATTTTGAATTTCCATAAGCTGAAGTTTCTTTTGTGTTCAGCTTGGCGCAAGAATAGTTTAAGCCATGTTCATTTAAGCTTGTTTGATTCATTAGATTAGCAAGATTTTCATTTCAGTAGTATTAATTTTTACTTTCTTTTCAAGTCTTTGTCATTGTAATTTCAATTTGCTTAAAAGTTTCAAGATTGGTAAATCATTATAGGGGAAATCACTCTTTGAACAAATATAACCAAGCTTGCTTTTCACTTTAGAATTTCCATTTTAATTAGAAAGACCACAAACGACAAAAAGTTAAGAAAGAGGTTATTCTCATATTATTAAGGGTGCGCTCGCATCATCACTTCACGACTCTGATTTGATAATTAAATGCAGCTAATTCAGACACACTAAATTGACCAAACAAAGAGTTTGCCGTCCGATCCGGACACGTGACTGGCCCGCATTCAATCAAGGATCGCAATCAAAATCAAGGGCTCAATCGCACCGAAATCAAGTGCCTAATCGCAATCGAAATCGGCGGCCTAATCGCAATCGAAATCGGCTGTGGACCCAATCGCAATCGAAACCGCGGGTTCGGTCTTTTCGATCAACCCATTGAAATTTTCCGATTACGATCAAGGCTGACGTGTCTTTTAATTCAAACATTTTATATTTAACATGTGACTTCAAGCTTTAATTTGAAATTTGGATAAGCGGTTCTTGGTTTTATAAAGGAAAGGTAACAAGAATGAAAATTTACAATGCTTTAAGCACCGGAGGCGGTGGCTTTCATCGGATATAAAATAAACTATGTGATCTAGATTTGCTGTTAAGGCGACCATGAATTCAAACTTTTGGAGTATGGCAAAGACTTGCGTCGATTCCTTTCGATACGATCAAAGTTTTAAGCAATAAGGCCAATCGCACCGAAACTTTCATGGAAAAGACTTGCGTCTTCAATTCTTTCTTCGATGCGACAAGCGCTTTATCTATTAGCAAGTGGTTCCGTGACTCCAAAGTGTATGGTGGGGAAGTGGTTTAGGGCTTGTGCCCAAGGGGCTTAGGTCCATAGTAACTAAACTTTGTTCTTTGTAAAAAATTTCAAGGTTTTAAAATGGATTTGGGGGTTTCGCACAAAATTTCAAAAGAGGTTTTAAAACCATGTCGAGGATTCTCATGAATGGGAAGGAGAAACTTATGAAAAGTAGGAAAATAATATGGAGAAAGGGGAGTAAAATGGCCGTCTGCGAGGAGTGGGAGAAAGGGAAAATGATGGTTTCTTTCAAATAGCTTACAGAAATCAACAGAATTAAAATAGGGAAAGTGATGAAGATTTTTGGACAAAAGAGGCATGAGATTCCAAGGCGAGTCTTCAAGAGCCAAATATTTTTAGTGATAAAATTTGTTCCTTGCAGGCTCAAAAAAGATCTTAGCCACCTTTTGGTATAACAAAATATTATAGGTGGCTAACAAGTAGATAGCTTTATGTTGTCTAACGAATTCCACTCAAAAGATGGTGCCACCTCTCTACGATGTTGTATTCACAGGACAACTAAGATCCAAATTTGGCCAGCCATCCCAAGTGAAGCCTATGTTGGATATCTGCAAACTGAAGAGCTCAATGGAAAGGAAGAACCGTTCAACATGATCAAGCACGTCATTATCTTTATTTTAGTTTTTATCTTTTATTCTGAGTATTCTAAGGAAGGTTGTTTGAAACCTCCTCAAATTTTTATGTAATACTCTAGTTTTCATACATATGTAATATTATTTAAACCTCTCTCATGCATTTAGAGATGGGTCCAGGATTTTATCAAAAACGCTTTGCAAAAGCTTTCATTTTTGTACTTTTGTGATTCTTTTGATGAAATACATGGAACAAGATCTTGATTTTCCTGAATATCGAAGCACACTTTACTGAATTTTCATTTATGTACTCTTAGAGTGTATTTGGTTGAAAAGAAGAGAAGGTCAACATTGTTGTTTTCATGAATATAGCCTTTTCATATCTGGTACTATTATCTCTACGATTGAGTTCTATTTATGATTTAGCAATAAACTTCTTTATATTGTATTGTGTATGAAATTTGGATTATAGTTTTTCATTAAAGCAATATTGCATGATGTTTTAGCTGTAATTCCTTGTTGAGTATATAATTAATTGATAATGTGATTTAGTTTCATAATTATTTTGCCTAACTATTTAGTCAAAATAATTATCTTCAAACAATTTCATCTCTTTTAGCAATTTAATGATCATTATTATCTTTTTCTTTAAGATCTCTTTGTAGATTGCATAAGTTAATTTTTTTCTCGGGTATAGATTAGGTTAAATATTAGATTAAATAGATGCATGTGTTTGTTACTTAAATAGATAATTTTATTAGTTTAAAATCATTTTCCATTTCACCTTGTATCAAACCCATCATCATCATATCAATTCTTTGTTGGGAAACTGGTCCCATTATCCCCAGTCGGAGCCACTATACCAAACAGAAAAGGAGCTTATTTCAAGGTTTGGACTGGGTAGTTATCCCCCATGTTGTTGCAACAGAATTTCGGGGCTTCAACATTTTGGCACTAGAAGGAGGGCCAATTGTGAATGGAAATGAAAATTGATAAAAAACCAAGAAGTCATCCTAATAGTCGTTCTCCCTCTTGATACCCTCCAACTTCTAGATCTCCATCCAGAACTACCATTTTAAGATCAGAAGTTGAACCATTTACTCCAAAATCTCATAATAGATCCCAAAGATTACTTTCTTCAGGTCATAAATCTGAATCACCAGAAGTTCAGACTTTAATATAGAAGTTAGAACAAATCTCTATTTCAGCTAAAAAACATGTAATTGCTCAACCATCTGAAGAACTTGTTTCATCTGTTTTACAACCTAGATGAATCTTCACTCGTTCTCTAAGTGAGAAAATTGGAATTCCTCCTTTGGAATTTCCCATTACTTCTTTCTGAAGGAATATCAAGAAATCCAAATCACAAACATATATTAGTGAGATTTTTTCCAATTCTCCATCTCAAATCCATTCATTCCCTCCACATGTTTCAACAGCTCTCATTCTGACTATTGGTGCTAGTTCTTCTAGTTTAATTAGTCAGCCTGCCTCTTCTTTGACTCACATCCCACTCATATCTTCATCCATCCATACTCTTATCATCATGGTAGGACAACAACCACCACCGCGAATTCAACCATGGAATAATCCAGGCGTTGTAGCAATGTCGGGTCCTCTTAATACTCTTCCTAAACATCCTAAAATATGGTTGCCCAAATTTAATCCAGATGATGGTCTACCAGCAGAAGAACATCTCCACAACTATATTTTAGCCATCAATTTAAATGAAGTCACTGAAGAAGACTGTGTGGTTAGATGATCAGGTGATCATGTCCAAGTGGAAAAAATGCTCAAAATTGGAATTTCTCAAAATTGGTTGAAACCTGAATGACCAGATAGGCCTCGTCGCTGCAATTCTGGTGCTACGAACGACACTCAAATCCGATGTCGTATGTGAAATTTATGCAGGTTTGAAGTTTTTCAGTAACCTTCAAAAATCCAGTTTGACCAGGGTTGACTTTGACTTTGGAAAATATTTTAAAAAAGAATATTCCCCAAAATATTCCATTTGGATGAATGGTTGGAGAACAAGTGGCATAATCATGTTCGTTGGTGGTTTGACTTTGTTTGATTTTGGCCTATCAGAGGCTGCCACATGGCAGGCCTGGAGGCCACCACGTGGTACCAGGCCGGAGGATAAATGGCGTAATAAAAATTGTTGGCACTCCACCAGAATCAAACGTGAGGCTAGCCCCACAAGCTCAAGCGCCTGACCAGTCGGGCTATCCAGTAGATCTTAACTCCTAAGGGTCTGAAATTGTATTTGAAGTTTGAAAAGATTTGCATTTGCGACAAATGGGGGCCAGCCCCCACACTTCAAATGTCCGCGGCTCATGACCAAGTGCTAACTAGAATGGCGGGTTTGTTAAACATGGTTTAATTAACCACTAAAACGTGGCTTGGCCACTAATCCGCACTCATTAAAGTAAATGTGTTTTTTTGGGTTAAAACAGTTTAAACTGCCCTTAATCCTAATTAAATTTAAACTAATCCTGATTAACGATGGCAGAATTTATGGCGGACTTGCCTTTTCTGAAATTTGGCTATTTTGGAGCACTAACTGGCAGAGTTTTCACTTTTGGAGGAGTTTGTTTAGGTAATATTGGGAAAAATTGGTTTTGGCCATATCTCCCTCATTTTTCAACCAAATTGGAAAAAATTTTAGTCAATTTTGACTATTATGAGCATTATAGAGCCATTGGAACAGGTTGCAGAGCCAACAGAGGTGTTTTTTAGCCAATTTTTCTTCAGGGAAGCTTGGAGAGCCATCAGGGCCATGAGGGAAATGGAGCTGCATTGGGCTACACTTCACTGTTTGAGGTGAAATAAAAGCCATATTAGCTTATTTTTGTCTTATAAATTCATTTTCACAGCTTTTTCAACCTGTTTAGGCTTATTTATCACTGTAAAACCAATTTGAGCATCATAATATATCAAGGACATGCCCATTGGGAGCCTTGGACCCGGCAGATGTAGCCCAGGAGGGGTAAACTACCTCATCATGTTGTTGCGTTGTTATGGTGAAGTTATGCTTCTATTTATTTCTGATTCAAGATGTTAAACAGTAATTTTAATTAACATTCCCTCACACATAAACTCAAAAAAAATTACCCAAAACACTTTGTTTAATTTGCAAGACAAGACAAACACTTTGCACACTTAATTTAATGGAAATGAATATTTTGCGCAGCATTACAAATACTTTCATTTTTCAGATCAGATGGTATCAGAGCACAGGATTTAAGGATTTGAGCCTTAGAAACTAGAGTTTTACTCATCATTTGTTTTGTGCAAAGATATAGTGGATTTTTTGCAAGTTTTGATGCTTACTAGGCTTAAACTCAAGAGAGGTGAAGGACATTTGGTTAGTGTACAAAGTAATCCAAAAAAAAGAAGGGTCAGAGAGCCACCTCCAAGAGCCATTGAAGAAGCCTCAAGCATGTCTTCAAGAGAGGGAGAAGCTCCTGAAGATATGGATCCCAAAGAAGAGGAACGGGTATTTCGAAAGGCTTTCTTAGACATGACAGAGATGGTAAGGATACACTACCAAGAAAGGAATGATAGGCTTGTTGGAGAAGGGTCTAAAAACCAGAAATAAGAAGAGGGTTCTTCAGGAGGAAATAAAAGTGATGAAAATATAAAGAAAGAACATGGAGGAAATGGTGATCCACCATCCCCATCTTCATCCTCTTCCTCCACATCGTCATCCTCAACTTCGGTGAATCAATCTCAAAAGTCTAAAACTACTGGTAAAATTCCATTTTTAAAGCTTGATGTTAAATTTGAGTTGCCTATGTTTAACGGTGAAGTTAATGCAGAGAAACTTGACAATTAGAGAAGGCAGTTGGAAGTTTACTTGAGGATACAAAACCTTCATGAAGACGACACCCAAATTCAGCTAGCCTCCAAGACCAAGGATGAAATTAAAAAACATGGTAAGATCAATTTATCGTGGGCTGAATTTATTTCCGCAATTAAGCAGAAATTTTATCCATTAACTCATTTACAAAAGGCTATCATGAATTCGCAAATTTTTAGATAACTTAAAGGACAAAGTGTTCAAGATTACACTCAAGAGTTTAGAAGAAGGGCTTTAATACTTGGAATTGATTTGCATAGTCAAGATACCTTGCTGAAATATATAGGTGGTTTACACACTTATCTTATACATACAATCCTTATGTTCAATCCTACTAGTTTAGACGAAGTTTGTGTTCAAGCTACACATTTAGAGGCTAGAGGTAAACAATCTTTTGATGGGAATGAGGATAGTGAATTCAAAGGCAAAGGGAGGAAAAGAAATGAAAACTCTAGGAAAGAAAAAGGAAAGTTATTTTGTAAAAACTGTTCCAAAACAAGCCACGATGAAGACCATTTCTGGAAGCTTCATCCGAAGTTGAAACCAGAGAAATTTAAAAACAAAGATAAGGCCAAAGAAAAGGGAAAAACGGTTGCAACTGTTGAACAAGACTCAGGGTTTGAATCAGGTGATGAAACTAAAATCATAGCCATGGTACTAAGGAACATAAAGGGAAAAGATATTGTTAAGGAAACAAATCCCAGTTCTAGCACTTTAAACTGTCACATATAAGCTCAAAATGAAGAGAGGAGGATAGAGTTGTTTCATGTGAGGATAGTAGCCAAACACACAAAGATAGACACACTATTTGATAGTGGGTCACAAGCGAATCTCATCTCAGAAGACTTAGTCAAGAAGCTGAAACTTGAGACCATACCTCATCCAAAGCCATATCCACTTGGATGTATTTTCAAGGATGCTAATTTTCAAGTCTCAAGAAAGTGCATGTTGCGCTTCGCCATAATAACTCATTACGGTTATTGGGTTAAATTAGATGTGGTACCTCTTAACATTACAGGTGTTGTGTTGGGTAGTCCGTATTTACATGACAGAAAAGTGATATTCCATCGCCATGAGAACAAGTATTATATGTTAAGGGATGGTAAAGAGTTTATTGTGAGAGCACATCAGAAGAAGCTAGAATCTTCTTTAGTCCATGCAGGACAATTGAAAGGCTTGTCAATGCAAGTCAAAATCTGACTTTGTTGATGGTTAAGCAAAAAGATTTTGTACATTCTCCTTTTCATGTTATTGCTGATGTAAATGATGATATGTTTCATTCTGAAAGCAAGTCGTCTTTGGAACAAGATGACAAGATGTTGCAGAAAGTGCCTTTGGTGTCGATCGATGCAGAGAACAAAGTGTTGGTGCAAGGTGGTGCAAGAATCCAAGAGAGGGTAAAGCATGCAAGAAAAGAAGGCACAAAGTTCATCATGGGTCAATGCTGGTTTCAGAATGGCAGATTGATATGCCGAGAAAACTTGGTCAGGATTTGACGCAAGTACATGGCTCATTTGGCAAAAATTCGCCATGAGGATAGTTGGCAAGGTGAATCTTATTTTTAGTCTCCTTTGAAGTTTGACCATTGTGAAAACAGTATGTATTCTGTAAATTTCAGTTGTTGTTCTACAAATTTCAAAAATTTGAATCATGACTCAGTCAAAGTTAGCAACAGTTGGTCAACAGATTCAAGGAAGAATTTATCTTTTTATGAGAAGCTCAATTTGATCAAGTCAGGAATATTTCAGTGGTTCAAAGTTGGAAGAGTGGAGAATCAGTCTCCTCATCTTCAATTTCTATAAATCAGAGAGCTTTTGGGGTCCAAAAGCTTCCCATTTGGGAGGTGTGATCAGGTGATCATGTCCAAGTGGAAAAAATTCTTAAAATTGGAATTGCTCAGAATTGGTTGAAACTTGAACGACTGGATAGGCTTCATCAATGCGATTATGGTGCCGCGAACGACACTCAAATCCGACGTCGTATGTGAAATTTATGCAGGTTTTAAGTTTTCAGTAACCTTCAAAAATCCAGTTTGACCAGGGTTGACTTTGACTTTGGAAAATATTAAAAAAAAAAAGAATATTCCCCATAATATTCCCTAGAATATTCCATCTGGACAAATGGTTGGAGGACAAGTGACAGAATCTTGTTCTTTGGTGGTTTGAATTTGTTTGATTTTGGCCTATCAGAGGTTGCCACGTGGTAGGCCCAGAGGCCACCACGTGGCGCCAGGCCGGAGGAGAAATAGCGTAATAAATTTTTTTGGCACTCCGCCGGAATCGAACGCGGGCCTAGCCCCCGCAAGCTCAAGCGCCCTACCAATCGGGCTATCTAGTAGATCTTAACTCCTAAGGGTCCGAAATTGTATTTGAAGTTTGAAAAGATTTGCATTTGCGGCAAATGGGGGCTAGCCCCCACACTTCACATGTCCGCGACTCATGACCAAGCACTAACCAGAATGGTAGGTTTGTTAAACATGGTTTAATTAACCACTAAAATGTGGCTTAGCCACTAATCCGCACTCATTAACGTAAATGTATTTTTTTGGGTTAAAATAGTTTAAACCACCCTTAATCCTAATTAAATTTAAACTAATCCTGATTAACGATGGCAGCATTTATGGTGGACCTGCCTTTTCCGGGAAGTTGGTTATTTTGGAGTGATAACTGGCAGTGTTTCCACTTTTGGAGGAGTTTTTTTAGGGAGTATTGGGCAAAATTGGTTTTGGCCATATCTCCCTCATTTTTTAACCATATTGGAAAACAATTTAGTCAATTTCGACTATTCGGAACATTATGGAGCCATTGGAATAGGTTGCAGAGCCAACAAAGGTGTTTTTCAGGCATTTTTTCTTCAGGGAAGCTTGGAGAGCCATTATGGCCATGAGGTAAATGGAGCAACATTGGGCTACACTTCACTGTTTGAGGTGAAATAATAGCCATACTTAGCTTATTTCTGTCTTCTGAATTCATTTTCATAGATTTTTCAGCCTATTTAGGCTTGTTTCTCACTGTAAAACCAATTTGAGCATCATAATATATCAAGGACATCCCTATTGGGAGCCTTGGACCCGGTAGATGTAGCCCAGGAGGGGTGAACTACCTCATCATGTTGTTGTGTTGTTATGGTGAATGTATGTTGCTGTGTATTTCTGATTCAAGATGTTAAACAGTAATTTTAATTAACATTCCCTCACACATAAACTCAAAAATAGTTATCCAAAACACTTTGTTTAATTTTCAAGACAAGACAAACACTTTTCACACTTAATTTAATGGAAATGAATACTTTGCACAGCATTAAAAATACTTTCATTTTCAGATCAGATTGTATCAGAGCATAGGATTTAAGGATTTGAGCCTTAGAAGCTAGAGTTTTACTCAGCATTTGTTTTTTGCAAAGATATAGCTGATTGTTTTCAAGTTTTGATGCTTACTAGGCTTAAACTCAAGAGAGGTGAAGGACATTTGATTAGTGTACAAATTAATCCACAACCAAGAAGGGTCAGAGAGCCACCTCCAAGATCCATTGAAGAAGCCTCAAGCATGTCTTCAAGAGAGGGAGAATCTCTTGAAGATATGGATCCCAAAGAAGAGGAACGGGTATTCTGAAAGGCTTTCTTAGACATGACAGAGATGGTAAGGATACTCTACCAAGAAAGGAATGATAGGCTTGTTGGAGAAGGGTCTAAAAACCAGAAAGAAGAAGAGGGTTCTTCAGGAGGAAAGAAAAGTGATGACAAGTCAAAGAAAGGACACGGAGGAAATGGTGATCCACCATCCCCATCTTCATCCTCTTCCTCTACATCGTCATCCTCAACTTTGGTGAATCAATCTCACAAATCTAAAACTATTGTTAAAAGCCCATTTTTAAAGCTTGATGTTAAATTTGAGTTGCCTATGTTTAACGATGAAGTCAATGGAGAGAAACTTGACAATTGGATAAGACAGTGGGAAGTTTACTTGAGGATACAAAACCTTCATGAAGATGACACCGAGATTTAGTTAACCTCTTTAAGAATGGAAGGAGAAGCATTGGTATGGTGGGAAGCCAAGACCAAGGATGAAATTAAAAAACATGGTAAGATCACTTTATCATGGGCTGAATTTATTTCCGCAATTAAGCATAAATTTTATCCATTAGCTCATTTACAAAAGGCTTTCATGAATTGGCAAAGTTTTAGACAACTTAAATGACAAAGTTTTCAAGATTACACTCAAGAGTTTAGAATAATGGCTTTACTACTTGGAATTTATTTGCATAGTCAAGATACCTCGTTGAAATATATAGGTGGTTTACACACTTATCTTATACATACTATCCTTATGTTCAATCCTACTAGTTTAGATGAAGTTTGTGTTCAAGATACGCATTTAGAGGCTAGAGGTAAACAATTTTTTGATGGGAATGAGGATAGTGAATTTAAAGGCAAAGGGAGGAAAAGAAATGCAAACTCTAGGAAAGAAAAAGGAAAGTTATTTTGTAAAAACTACTCCAAAACAAGCCACGATGAAGACCATTGCTGGAAGCTTCATCTCGAGCTCGAACCAGAGAAATTTAAAAACAAAAATAAGGCCAAATAAAATGGAAAAACTGTTGCAATAGTTGAACAAGACTTAGGGTCTGAATCAGGTGATGAAACTAAAAGCATAGCCATGGTACTAAGGAACATAATTGGAAAAGAGATTGTTAAGGAAAAAAATCCCAGTTCTAGCACTTTAAACTGTCACATAGAGCTCAAAATGAAGGGAGGAGGATAGAGTTGTTTCATGTGAGGATAATAGCCAAACACACAAAGATAGACACAATATTTGATAGTGGGTCACAAGCGAATCTCATCTCAGAAGACTTAGTCAAGAAGCTGAAACTTGAGACCACACCTCATCCAAATCCATATCCACTTGGATGGATTTGCAAGGATGCTAATTTGCAAGTCTCAAGAAAGTGCATCTTGCGCTTCGCCATAACAGCTCATTATGTTGAATTAGATGTGCTACCTCTTGACATTATAGGTGTTGTGTTGGGTAGTCCGTATTTATATGATAGAAAAGTGATCTTCCATCGCCATGAGAACAAGTATTATCTGTTCAAGGATGGTAAAGATTTTATTGCAAGAGCACACGGAAGAAGCTAGAACCTTCTTTAGTCCATGCAGGACAATTGAAAAGGCTTGTCAATGCAAGTCAAAATCTGACTTTGTTTGTTGGGTGTGGAGCCTGATTTTCATCCTGATTCAGAGATCCTCGTTTTAGCTGGATGTATGCCCCAGGAAAACTGTACACCCTTGCAGTGGGGGGGTGCAGGGGGGGCTTGTCCCCCTCGCGGGTTTCGGGGGGGCCGACCCCCCAACTGGGGGGTCCGGGGGCCAGCGATCCCCCGGCGAAAGTTTCGGGGGCAGCGCCCCCAAAGCTAAAAACAGATGTAAAATTGCCTTGTAAAAGTATAGTAATTTCTAGTCAATCTGAGCCATTCATTAGGCAGATGATCTGACGGTAGAAGTTATGTTTAGTTTAGGGTTTTTTTCCCTAGAAGGAAACCCCTCTCTTTGTATGAGGGTATTGTATTGCAGCTATGTAATATATGTGTATTCTCTGAGTTGGAAATAGAGAGGGAGACTGTGAGAGAGAAAAGAGGATATTACAGTGGATCTGCTGTAGGTTTTGTCTATAATTTTGCTGGATAATAGAAAGGAAGGATTGGCTGTTCAGGGTGGACGTAGCCCAAACTGGGTGAACCACGTATATTTGTGTCTCTCTAGTTTTATGTGTTTTGTGTGCTTGTATTTTCCGCATATTTTATGTGTTGCATTGCTCCATAATATATAATTTTCAAACAACCGGTATCAAATTCAAAGGTATATTTGGTTGATAAACTCGCAGGAAAGAAGGGTTCCTAGTTCGAGTGGGAGCAATGGTGGAAGATGGTAAGTTTAGGGTCGAGAAATTAAACGGCCAAAACTTCCCGCTGTGGAAGATGCAGATGGAAGATTATCTATATCAGAAATATTTGTACCTACCATTGAGCAGAAAAACAAAGAAGCCGGCAGCCATGACAAACACGAAATGGAACATTCTTGATAGAAAGGCACTCGGAACAGTACGGTTGTGCCTTGCGGCGTCAGTCACCTTCAATATTTCGAAGGAAACAACAACAGAGGGAATGATGCAGACGTTGGTGAAACTATATGAAAAACCCTCAGCCTCAAACAAGGTATTTATTATGAAACGACTATTTAATATGAAGATGTCGGAAGGTGGATCTGTTGCAGACCATTTAAATTATTTTAATACAGTTACCAGTCAGTTAAGTTCTGTAGGGGTAAAATTTGATGATGAAGTTAGAGATTTGCTATTCTTGTGCTCATTTCGAGATAGTTGGAATGGTTTAGTAATGGCCATTAGTAACTCTTTCTCTGGATCTAGTACTTTAAATTTTAATGATATTTTCGGTGCTATCCTTAGCAAGGAAATGCGATGGAAAAGCTTTGATGAGACATCGGGTAATGCTTTGAGTGTGGAGTCTAGGGGAAGGAGAATGGAAAGAGGAAAGAGCTCAAGATATCGCATTAAATCAAGAAAAGGAAGATCCAAGTCCAGATCGGGGATAGTGTGCTGGAAATGCGGAAATAAAGGACACCTAAAGAAAGACTGTAGTTCTCGGAAGGGAAAAGAAGGAGACGCGCAACAAGAAAACAATCATGAAGCAAATGTGATAGGTGATGTGTTACAAGATGATTTGATTCTTTCTTTCGAAAATGTTACTGATTCCTGGGTAGTAGATTCAAGGGCCTCATTCCATGCCACACCTGATAAGAAATATTTTCATGACTATGTTCAAGGAGATTTTGGACAAGTCCGTTTGGGTGATGATAAACCTTGTAAAATTTTTGGAATGGGTAAGGTTCTTGTAAAACAGCAGAATGGAAACCAATGGCTATTAAAGGAGGTAAGGCATGTTCCAGATCTAAAGAAAAATCTGATTTCAATAGGGCAGTTAGGCAGTGAAGGTTGTGTGACAACTTTCACAGATAAAGCTTGGAAGGTCACCAAAGGAGCCCTGGTAATAGCAAAAGGTGAAAAGGTTGGTACATTGTATTTATGCAATGGTATTTCTAACTCTGTTAATGCTTTAACTTCCAAAGGAGAAGATGACACATTATGGCATCATAGGCTCGGACACATGTGTGAGAAGGGGATGAAGATTCTTCACTGAAGAAATTTGTTGCCAGGTTTGAAGAATGTTGATTTGGATTTCTGTGAAAATTGCATTTATGGAAAACAAAAGAGAGTCAGATTTCTCGGAGTTGGGAAAGAAAAGAAGAGCAAAAAATTGGAGCTTGTGCATATAGATGTATGGGGACCTGCCCAAGTATCATCTCTCGGCGGCTCTCGCTATTATGTTACGTTTATTGATGATGCAACTACAAAAACTTGGATTTATTGTATTCAAAATAAATTTGATGTATTTGATACTTTCAAGAAATGGAAAGCTTTGGTTGAGATTGAGATAGGAAAGAAGTTGAAGTGTCTCAAATCAGATAATGGAGGTGAATATTGCAGCAAAGAGTTTGATAGGTACTGTTCAGAGCATGGAATTCGTAGAGAGAAGACAGTTCCAAGAAAACCACAAGAATAATGGTGTGTCAAAAAGGATGAACAGAACAATCATGGAGCGTGCAAGTTGCATGAGATTGCATGCAGGATTGCCTTTACAATTTTGGGCAGATGCTGTAGATATTATTGTTTATCTAATAAACAGAGGGCCTTCAAGTTCCTTGGATGGTGGTATTACAGAAGAAGCATGGACGGGTAAAAAGGTAAACTACTCCTTTTTAAAGCCTTTTGGTTGTGAGGCCTTTGTCCATATTAATAAAGAAAATAGAACAAAGCTTGAGGCAAAATCAAAGAAATGTACCTTTATTGGATATGGTGTTAATGATTTTGGTTACTGCTTATATGATTATGAAAATCATAAAATCATTAGGAGTAGAGATGTAATATTCAATGAAAAGGTCTTGTATAAGAATCAATTGCAGGAAAAGAAACAGGAAAAAGAAAGCAAGGAATACATGGTTCTTGATGAGATAACTGAAAAAGTAAATGTGGCTGAAAATAATAATAATCAACAACCACAGCAACAGCAACCACCACAACAGCAACAGGCACCTCAAACACCTGAAAGTGGTGTTAGAAGATCTACTAGGATAAGTAGACCCCCTGAACGATACTCTCCTTCGTTATATTATTTATTGCTGACTGATTCTAGTGAACCCGAATGTTATGAAGAAGCAATGCAGGCTGAAAATAGGAAGAAGTGGGAGCTAGCCATGGAAGAAGAGATGGAATCCTTAATGCATAACCAGACTTGGGACTTAGTTAGGTTGCCTGCAGGTAAAACTACATTGCAGAATAAATGGGTTTACAGGCTGAAGGAAGAAGATGGAAGAAAACAGAGGTACAAAGCTAGACTTGTGGTGAAGGGGTTTGCACAGAAGAAAGGTATTGATTTTGATGAAATGTTTTCTCCTGTTGTTAAGATGACTTCAATCAGAACTATCTTAAGTCTTGTAGCAGCGGAAAATTTACATCTTGAACAGTTAGATGTAAAGACAACATTTCTCCATGGAGATTTGGAGGAAGATATATACATGCAGCAACCAGAAGGATATGAGGTCAAAGGGAAAGAAAAATTGGTGTGCAGGTTAAAGAAGAGCTTGTATGGCTTAAAACAGGCTCCAAGGCAGTGGTATCTAAAATTTGACAAGTTTATGTTTGAACAAGGTTATACTAGATGTCACTCTGATCATTATGTTTATCTGAAAAAAGCAAAATGATGGAAGCTATATTATATTGTTATTGTATGTAGATGACATGCTTGTTGCAGGGTCTAACATGCAGGAAATAAATGTGCTCAAACAAAAATTGGCAAATTCATTTGCAATGAAGGATTTGGGAGCTGCAAAACAGATCCTTGGTATGAGAATAACCAGAGATAGGAAAAATCGAAAATTAACACTGTCTCAGAATGAGTACATACAAAAGGTGTTGAAAAGATTTAATATGCACAATGCAAAATCGGTTAGTACACCTTTTGCTAGCCATTTCAAACTTAGTAAGGAGATGTGCCCAAAGACCCAAGAAGACATGGATTATATGTCTAAAGTTCCATATGCATCTGCAGTTGGAAGCTTAATGTATGCAATGGTATGCACAAGGCTTGATATTGCACATGCAGTGGGAGTTGTAAGAAGGTACATGAATAATCCAGGAAAAGAACATTGGATGGCAGTAAAATGGATTCTCAGATATTTGAGAGGTACCACAAATCAAGCATTATGCTTTGGTGGTTCAAACATTGCTCTACAGGGATATGTTGATGCAGATATGGCAGGTGACAGAGATAACAGGAGGAGCACTACAGGATATGTAGTTACTGTAGGTGGAACAACTGTCAGTTGGGTTTCAAAAATCCAAAGTGTTGTTGCACTTTCAACAACAGAAGCCGAGTATGTTGCTGCTACGGAGGCTAGTAAAGAAATGATTTGGTTACAAAGGTTTATGGATGAATTGGGTAAGAAGCATGATATGGGCACACTATACAGTGATAGCCAAAGTGCTATTCATCTTGCAAAGAACTCAGCATTTCATTCCAGGACTAAACAAATACATCTCAAGTACCATTTCATACGGTCAGTATTGGAAGATGGAGAGTTGAAGCTGGAAAAGATACACACTAGCTAGAATCCTACAGATATGCTAACAAAAGTTGTAACCAGGGAGAAACTAAGAATGTGCTCAGTTTCAATTGGTCTTAAAGGATGATGATGAAGATGAGAAACAACCAGGTCCAAAGAGGAGTCATTGTCCATCAAATGAAGTAGCGATGGAGTTGCTACAATCAGTCTCCAAGTGGGAGATTGTTGGGTGTGGAGCCTGATTTTCATCCTGATTCAGAGATCCTCGTTTTAGCTGGATGTATATCCCACGAAAACTGTACACCCTTGCAGCGGGGGGGTGCAGGGGGGAATTTTCGCCCCGCGGGGTCAGGGGGGGTTGACTCCCTAGTTGGGGGGTCTGGGGGCTAGCGGTCACCCAGCGGGGTTTTGGGGGCAACGCCCTCGAAGCTAAAAACAGATGTAAATTTGCCTTGTAAAAGTATAGTAATTTCTAGTCAATCTGGGCCGTTCATTAGGCGGATGATCTGACGGTATAAGTTATGTTTAGTTTAGGGTTTTTTTCCCTAGAAGGCAACCCCTCTCTTTGTATGAGGGTGTTGTATTGCGGCTGTGTAACATATGTGTATTCTCTGAGAGGTAAATAGAGAGGGAGACTATGAGAGAGAAAAGAGGATATTACAGTGGATCTGCTGTAGGTTTTGTCTATTCATTTTTTTTGGATAATAGGAAGGAAGGACTGGCTGTTCGGGGTGGACGTGGCCCAAACTGGGTGAACCACGTATATCTGTGTCTCTCTGGTTTTATGTGTTTTGTGTGCTTGTATTTTCCGCATATATTATGTGTTGCATTGCTCCATAATATATAATTTTCTAACATTGTTGATGGTTAAGAAAAAATATTTTGTACATTCTCCTTTTCATGTTATTGCTGATGTAAATGATGATATGTTTCAGTCTGAAAGCAGGTCGTCTTTGGAACAAGATGACAAGATGTTGCAGAAAGTGCCTTTGGTGTCAATCAGTGCAGAGAACAAAGTGTCGGTGCAAGGTGGTGCAAGAATCAAAGAGAGGGTAAAGCATGCAAGCAAAGAGGGCACAAAGTTTAACATGGGTCAATGTTGGTTTCAGAATGGTAGATTGGTATGCCGAGAAAACTTGGTTGGGATTCGACGCAAGTACATGGCTCATTCGGAAAAAATTCGCCATGAGGACAGTTGGCAAGGTGAATCTTATTTTCAGTCTCCTTTGAAGTTTGACCATTGTAGAAATAGTATGTCTTTTGCAGATTTCAGTTGTTGTTCTGCAAATTTCAAAAATTTGCATCATGACTCAGTCAAAGTTAGCAACAGTCGGTCAGCAGATTCAAGGAATAATTTATCTTTTTATGAGAAGCTCAATTTGATGAAGTCAAGAAGATTTCAGTGGTTCAAAGTTGGAATAGTGGAGAATCAGTCTCCTCATCTTCAATTTCTGTAAATCAGAAAGCTTTTGGGGTCCAAAAGCTTCCCATTTGGGAGGTGTGATCAAGTGATCATGTCCAAGTGGAAAAAATGTTCAAAATTGGAATTGCTCAGAATTGGTTTAAACCTAAACAACTCGATAGGCATCGTCACTGCGATTATGGTGCCTTGAACGACACTCAAATCCGACGTCGCATGTGAAAGTTATGCAGGTTTGAAGTTTTCAGTAACCTTAAAAAATATAGTTTGACCAGGGTTGACTTTGAATTTGGAAAATATTAAAAAAAGAATATTCCTTGGAATATTCTAGGAATATTCCTTGAAATATCCCTGGAATATTCCATCTGGACGAATGGTTGGAGGACAAGTGGCAAAATCATGTTCGTTGGTGGTTTGAATTTGTTTGATTTTGGCCTATTGGAGGCTGCCACATGGCAGGCCCGAAGGCCACTACGTGGCGCCAGGCCGGAGGAGAAATGGTGTAATAATTTTTTGATTGGTACTCCACCAGAATTGAACGTGGGCCTAGCCCCCGCAAGCTCAAGTGCCCGACCAATCCGGCTATCCAGTAGATCTTAACTCCTAAGGTCAGAAATTATATTTGAAGTTTGAAAAGATTTGCATTTGCGACAAATGGGGGCTAGCCCCCACACTTCACATGTCCGCGGCTCGTGACCAAGCACTAACCAGAATGGTGGGTTTGTTAAACGTGGTTTAATTAACCACTAAAATGTGGCTTAGCCACTAATCTGCACTCATTAACGTAAATGCGTTTTTTTGGGTCAAAACAGTTTAAACAACCCTTAATCCTAATTAAATTTAAACTAATCTTGATTAACGATGGCGGCATTTATGGCAGACCCGCCTTTTCTGGGAATTTTTCTATTTTGGAGCGCTAACTGGCAATGTTTCCACTTTTGGAGGAGTTTGTTAAGGGAATATTGGGCAAATTGGTTTTGGCCATATCTCCCTCATTTTTGGACCAAATTGGAAAAAAATTTAGTCAATTTCGACTATTCTGAGCATTCTGTAGCCATTGGAATAGGTTACAGATCCAAAATAGGTGTTTTTCAGCCATTTTTTCTTCAGGGAAGCTTGGAGAGCCATCAGGGCCATGAGGGAAATGGAGCTGCATTGGGCTACACTTCATTGTTTGAGGTGAAATAAAGGCCATACTTAGCTTATTTATGTCTTTTGAATTCATTTTCACAGTGTTTTTCAGCATGTTTAGGCTTGTTTCTCACTGTAAAACCAATTTGAGCATCATAATATATCAAGGACATGCCTATTTGGAGCCTTGGACCTGGCAGATGTAGCCCGGGAGGGGTGAACTGCCTCACCATGTTGCTGTGTCGTTATGGTGAAGTTATGATGTTGTGTATTTCTAATTCAAGATGTTAAACAGTAATTTTAATTAACATTCCCTCACACATAAACTCAAAAATAGTTACCCAAAACACTTTGTTTAATTTGCAAGACAAGACAAACACTTTGCACACTTAATTTAATGGAAATGAATACTTTGCACAGCATTACAAACACTTTCATTTTCAGATCATTAGATTATTCCCATATACTTTTATAGGAGCTGTATTATCCTGATACTTTTCATTACCCCCTCGCTCTATAACTAGTTGGGATATGTTTGAAAAACAATTCTTAGCTAAGTTTGGAGATGATAGAACCATTTCATTGCTCATCAATGAATTATCCAATATTAAGGCTAAAACGGGAGAAAAGATAAAAAACTTCAATTCTAGATTCAATAAATTGCTCAATAAAATTCCTACTGCATCAGCTCTTGTCGTTGATGTTCAAATTGAGTAGCATATATCTTCTCTCCCCTCTAATATAGCCATTTTTGTAGATAGAGCACAGTTAGCCACATTAGCAGAAAACATGAAGGAACCCTTTTCTGTGGAAAAATGCATAGTCACTCTTGAAAAGAAAATCTCTCAAGAAGATATAAAATATAAGTAAGTGTCCTTCAAAGATGATTCTAAAAAGAAAGTCCAGAAATATCTTTTTGATCTTGAAGGCCTGCAAAAAGTGTTAAAGAATATGTATAATGAAATGGTTGAAATGAAGAAACAAGTTGTTGAATCTTCTATTGTCAAAAGGCCATTTAGATCTTTTAAGAGAAATAAATCTTCTAACTCTCAGCCACCAAATACCATATCTAATGTTGAGTCTGACTTAGAAGAAGAGGAAGAAGAAACTGAAGACGAAGAAATTGGAGATGAAAAAATAGTTGAACTAAATGGAATATGGGACTTTGTTCTTCCAAGTGAAGAAGAGCAAGAAGCTTTACCCATTAGCACTAGAAGCAATGGCCCTGCTGATACATCTCGTTTGAATCAAAAGCAGAAAACTCAAACTCCTCCCCCTAAGGAAAAATCAAGTAGTAAAAAGTCCTCTCCCAAAAATCCATAGCCAAATCCAAATTCATCAAATATTCCATCTACATCAAAGATCCTAGTATTCACTGATACTATGGAGTATAATATTGTGGAAGCTATGAAGAAGACCAAGGCAAACATTTCATTACATGAACTTAGCAAACTGAAACAACAACAGGAAATATTACTTAGAGAACTGAATGCAGTTTCGGTATCACCTTTACCTATTGTTGTTGTATCTCAAGCTGCTAAAGGCATGGGAAAAACCCATTTTATTCAAATAAATTCTATCCTACCAATGTCATCCTCATCAGTGAAAGATCTAATTCACATACACCTCTCTTTCTCTTGAATTATTAAATTTTCAATAAAAACCTTCATAATTGTTTGATTGACTCACAAGCCTCTTCCAATATAATGCCGACAACAGTCTGAGCCAAGCTGAACATAACTCCACAAAATTTTGTCATCCACATTGTACAACTTGATAGAACTAAAGTGGAAGTATTAGGAGAAATCAATTTTGTCAGCATTAGACTTTCATCAAATCCTAAAGTCTGTCAAATAATAGATATTTTGGTAGTTGATATTCCTGAATTTTACGGTCTAATTCTAAGTACAGATTGGTCTGAAAAAATCCATGGATATTTTGCTATAGATTGGTCTAGCATGTGGCTTCCCTACAATGGGAAGCCAAATCAAATTTGAGTGGACCGAGAAAAACACTTAAAACATACAGTGACTGAATTTGAAGATGAGCCAATAGCATTCACTAAAAATATTATTGGGAATTATTCATCTGAATCATTTTTAGGGAATTTTAATGCACAAAAGTCTCCTTTTCTGGACAATGCTTTCATCTCACATATTGAAATTTTTTTTAAAACATATACTTTCAAGTGCAAAACTTTTGTAAATAAACCAGTAGTTAAAACTTTGTTTTGGACTTTGTACTTTGATGGTTCCAAATCTAATGATGGTGCAAGAGCTAGTTGTGTTTTAATCAGCCCAAAAGGAGAAAAGACCATGTTAGCTTGCACATTAGAATTAAAATTTACAGATAATACTGCGAAATATGAGGCGTTAATACAAGGAATATACAAAGAAATTGGCCTCAATATCAAATATTTACAGGTTTTTGGAGACTTAGAAATCATCATTATACAGGTAAGAAATACTATCCATTGCCTTTTTGGACATCTAAGACATTATCAATCATTAGTCCAAGAGCTTACATCTCAATTTTTGGCATTTAATATTTATTTTGTACCCAGATTGCAAAATTCTAGCATTGATCTATTAGCAAATGTTGCATCAAAACTCATACCATCTGAAGAATTCAGTCCTGGAAGATTTTCTATTGAATTAGTTTTTAGACCATCCATTCATGATCATGTCACAAGTTGGCGAGTCTCCAATGATGACTATGATATTGTGAATTTTAACATAATAAGGGTCATACAAATCATAGATGAAAATGAACATGACATACAGTTAGAACAGAACATCGAAGATGAAAATACAATACCCAAATCTTTAGTCAAATTGGAAGATTTGTATGATCTCAAAGACAGGTTTAAAAACGTAACTAATACCAAAATTCAAAGTTCAACTCTAAAATTTGAATTAGTAAACCTTGGAAATGATGACAAGCCTCAAAATATCAATCTAGGTTTAGATTTGTCCTCTGATGTAAGATTATCATTTATTCGACTGTTTAAATGTAAGAGTGTCTTTGCTTGGGATTATTCTGATCTCAAAACTTATGATACTTCTGTTATACAACACACCATACCCACGATCTCTAATGATAGACCAATGCAACAGAAACTAAGGAAAATTCATCCAAACCTTGAGAATCAAATTAAATCAGAGCTGAATAAACTTCTTAAGGCCAAAATCATATTTCCTATTAGGCATTCAAAATGGGTATCAAATTTAGTTCCTATTAGGAAAAAGAATGGTGATATTCGTATATGCATAGATTTTAGAAATTTGAATAAAGCATGTCAGAAAGGAAATTTTCCACTGCCAACCATGGAACAAGTACTGCAATCAATAGCTGGTTCTGAGCTCATGTCTTTTCTTGATGAATTTTCAGGATATAACCAAATCCTAGTTCATCCAGATGATAGATTGAAAACCACATTTAGAACTAAATGGGGAACTGATCCGAGTGGATCAAACAGGTCCAAGTACAAGTGGCTTAAGTACAAAGGCTCAAAAATCAAAGTGTCAGGAATGTGGAAAACTTAGTGTCAAGTTAAAGATCTCGTCTTTTCTAATTCCAACAGTGCAGACAACACTCAATTCTAAGTCTGTATGAAAGAGTTAGGAGTAGTCAAAGTTTAAGGGTTGACTTGGTGATGTGGCAGCTTAAGGAGGCAACAAATTAGCAGAAACCCAACCGCCGAATTCCAGCCAACTCTTGCCCGATTTTGGGAAAAATTAAGGGACGATTAAATTGACTCCTTTGGTCAATTTCCAGAAAATAAAAAATAGCGGTTTGTTTTGAAAAAATAAAAAATAATATATATATATATATATATATATATATATATATATATATATATATATATATATATTTAGTAGGACGGGCCATGACCCCCACCCTCCCCATCCAACAGACATAACAAAGTTAAATTAAAATAAGGGGGGTCGGCGACCATGACCCCGTAGCCCCCACACTAAATTGCTACTGCATTTAAATACGGGTGGGGCCAATGGTCATAACCCTACGACCCCAACCCACCACCATAAATAAAATATGGTGCCGACAAAGATATGGGGGTGGGCTGCACAATGCGCCCCCCCCTCCCCCCCCAAAAAACGTACCCATTGCCTTATCTTAAATGCGTCAGTGTTTTAAAATGGAAATGTGCGAGCATGAAAAAACAAACTCAGCCTTATTACGGAGGGGGCAAGGTTTGACCACCCGACCCCCTCCCTCACATTAAGGATCCAAACCAATTCAGCCAATGGTAGACCTTGAAAATTCCGCCCAAATTCTCATATATAAACTAGACATTACAGAAGTGCGCCTAGGCAGGCCAGGAGTGGGAACGAAGTACAAGACAAGTGGAACCATGAGTGTCGTGTAGGAAGGGGGTAGAACCATGATCTGAGCCATTTTCCAGAGGGTCCAGATTTTCACTTTGTCAGAATTAGGAAAATTTTATATGGATTCTACACCTCTCAATGCCATGAATCCAACGGTGTTTTCCATTTCTCAGAGATCTCAAATTTTCAGGCACTCTCAGCTATGGAGGTATAAGGGTGTAATTTTTCATTTTACTTGTACTTTCATTTTTATTTTCACTTAATGAAAGAGGGCCTCCCCACTAATTGAGCAGGGCTCGGAGACGTAGTCCCTCTTGGACGAACTCTGATATCAATTCTGTGTCTTCTTGCATGATGTTGATTTCTTATCTCTTCTTATGTTGACGCCTTTAAAGTTTCTTCTTTAAGCTACAATTTTTACATGTAATTCTTTAACACATCTCAAGAAAAATATTTTGGATCAAGTGGTATCAGAGCAAGTGTTTGTAGATGTGAATTGCATGTTTGTATGCTAACTAGAAACAGGCTATGAAGAGGCGAAGGGACACTAAAGTCTTTTGATCCCAAAGCGGGACATGCACATCAAAGAAGAAACATGGATGACGATGTTAAAAATGAGGAGGAGCTAAAATTCTGCAAGACCTTCTACACCATGGTAGATTGGGTAGAGAAATTATTCTATAGACTTGAGAAACTAGAGAAACTAGAGGAGAATGCTTTAGAAGGACAAGGATCATGGCATGGAGATAATGGGGGAGATCCACTTCTCTCCCCCATCGAATGAAATTTCTTCCTCCTCTTCTCACCATCATCATAGGAATTCAGGAAATGCATCTAATAGGCCTTTATTTAAGTTAGATGTCAAATTTGATCTACCCATGTATAATGGTGAAAGTAATGCAGAGAAACTTAACAACTGGGTTAGGCAGCTTGAACTCTACTACAGGATTCATCATATTTTGGAGGATGAGACAAAGATCCAATTGGCTTCTCTTCGACTGAATGGCACAACTCTCATATGATGGGAGAGAAAACTACAAGGCAACAGTAATTTGGGTTACCTTATTTCCTCATGGTCAAATTTTATGGCTGCACTTAAAGATCAATTCTATCCCTTGGGTTATAAGCAAAAAGCCTTAATCGGGTGGTAGTACCTAAGGTAAGGCAAAGGAAAAAACGTGCAAAGCTTTACCAAGAAATTTAGAAAACAAGCACTAAGTTTGGGCATTTCATTAGATTCACCTGAAGTGGTAACTAAGTATATTGGGCCATTACATAGTTACATTACACATTCATTGTTAATGTTTGAACATTCATAGTTACATTACACATTCATTGTTAACTCGGACAGTGTAAAGGTGATTCATATTGAAAACAGGGGCAGAAATGATAAAGATGATTATTCAAAGAAACCACCTTTCAAACCTTCAAATGGAAAATTCAAAGGGAAAGGAAAATAAGACGGCATCAACGAAGAAGGATGAAGGAAAAAAGCCTTATTGCACTCACTGCAAGAAGGAAGGTCATGACGACGATCATTGTTGGAAGTTGTACCTAGAAAAGAAGCCAAAGAGATATGGTGGAAAGGGTAAGCAAAAGACGGTAGCAACCGCACAACAGGACCTTGGATCTGACTCTAGCGATGAGGCATTGATCACAGTAGGAGGCATAAAAGGTACCCTTTCTTTTCATGTTAATTCTGAATCGCATGGAAGCACTAGTTCAACAAATGATCCCCTTCCTAATGAATGGAAGAGAATTGAGTTGTTTCATATTAGAGTTGTCATAAATCATACAAAAGTAGAAACTCTATTTGATTTAGGCTCTCAAGCAAATTTAATCTCAAAATCCTTGGTTAAAAAGTTAGGCTTAGAAGTTAAGCCTCATCTGAAACCTTATCCGCTTGGATGGATACATGACAAAGTAAAACAAAATGTAACCAAGCAATGTAAGGTTAAATTTGTAATTGCTTCTAAATTGGTGGATGAAGTAGAACTAGATGTCATACCATTGGATATATGTGGTATTGTGTTAGGGATTCCCTATCTTTACGAAAGGAAAGCAATTTTCTTTCGACATGAAAATAAATACCAAATCACAAAAGATGGGATAGAATATATTGTAATATCTCATCAAACCAAGGTCAATTCCAGTCTTGTAAGTGAAAAACAGATGAAGAGATTGATGAATTCCAACAAGGGGTGTTTGCTCATGGTTGTGAGAGCAAAAGATGCATAAACATCTAACACTTTCGGAGGATGTGATCTGGCTCATAAACAGGAATTATGTGAATTTATTTCTAACTATGATGATTTTTTTCAGGAACCCAGAGGATTGCCTCCAAAATGAGAGATCCAACATGAGATCCATTTGCAGCATGATTCTCCATACCCAAACATTGGTATGTACAGGATGTCATCTATCGAGATGCAGGAGATCAAAAAGCAGGTATAGGAATTGTTGATCCAAGGGGTCATCCGTCCAAGTACTTCTCCTCGTGGCTCGATGATCATGTTAGTACCCAAGAAAAATGGCACATGGAGGATGTGCATTGATTATCGGGCACTAAAAAAAAATCGCGATGAAAAATCGATACCCTCTCCCTCGCATTGATGATTTGTTAGATCAATTAAAGAATGCTATCTATTTCACCGAATTGGATTTGAGTAGTGGTTATCACCGAGTCAAAATTGCAGAGCATGACATGTGGAAACCGCCTTCGAGACCAAACAGGGGTTGTTCGAATGGATGGTGATTCCATTTGGATTATGCAACGCACCAACCACATTCATGAGTGTCATGAATGATATTTTTAGGTATTTCATTGATGAATTTGTCCTTGTGTATTTAGATGATATTCTTGTCTATAGTAGAACTTGGGATGAACATGTATGCCATGTAAAGAAAGTGCTTGATGTATTAAAGAGGGAAGAGTTGTATGTAAAATTGTCAAAGTGTGAGTTCGGGAAAACCTCTCTGGTTTACCTAGGTCATATTGTCGGTAATGGTCAATTAAACATAGACCCCTCCAAAGTTGAGGTGATTGTAAAATGGCCTAAGCCTACCAATGTAACAGAGGTCCGTAGTTTTCTAGGTGCATTACAGTACTAGAGGAGATTCATTGCCAACTTCTTCGTTATTGCATCGCCCTTACATGCACTAACAAGTATAAATCAAGCCTTTCAGTGGGGAGGAAAGCAATAGAAATCCTTCAAAGCACTGAAAGAGAAAATCAGCACAGCACCAGTCCTGGCTTTACCCGATCTCCAACAACATTTTGAGATTGAAACCAATGCCAGTGGGTATGCCATGGGAGCTGTACTTTTGCAGCAAAAGAATCCGATATGTTACCATTCAGAGAAGTTCTCCCAGGCTGTCATCAATTACCCCAGTTATGACAAGGAACTTTACGCCTTGGTCCATAGTGTGAAAAAGTGGAAACACTACTTGATCGGCAAGGAAATCATTATCCATACGGATCACCAGCCCTTGTGTTATAGGTCAATTTGGGCACCATTCCCAATGACCTGGTTAAGCGGGAAGCATCTCCAGGACTGATGATCAAAGGGTCTATCATTCCCTATCATCCCAGTTGCTATATGCCCTACGACAGGAACATTCATGAATCAAACAAGATTTTCATCAAAGCAAGGCTTTTCCATGGTTTGAAGCTCATTATTAAACATGTGGGAGATCACCAACGTAGGCTTTAAGGGGCCTAAGTGCGTTGCATATGCAGGTAGCCCCATTCAAGGCTGCTCTGCAAAGCACTTCCCGATATTCAAAGGTGTGTTGGTCACATTGGGAGCGAAATTCTCATTGTTTCGGAATCTCCACCTGGCCAGTGTCTTCTAGAAGGGTTCACATGTGTCATGCTTCAGATCCAAGTGTCCATTTGAAATCTACATGACTGGAAAACATGTCTTGCCTATTTTTGGAATGAAATTTATTGCAAAACAACCTACAATTCATCTATAAATTGAACACAAAGCTAAGTGTTCGAGGAAGAATTTGAGTAGAGAAATGCTGGAGAATTTTCAATAGAGAGTTTGATTTGTGGAGCTGCTGGTGGAGAGAATTATGCTGTGATGAGACTAGGGAACTCTGCTGGAAGGTCACGATGAATCAGTCACTAGGTTGTAACCTCTCCTTCTATCATCAATAAAGATTACTTCTAGTTTTTCCCTACATGCATCCATGTTTACTTTGATTTTCCATGTTGTAAAATCTTGGTTGATGAATGTAGTTTATGATTAACTGATTTGGCTAATTAACTTGAATAGATATCTAGATTATTGTATCTTCTGCTATTTCAGTGCTCTTTCTTGCAGGAAGCATTCAGCTATTTGAAACCACTTGAAGTTGAGGCTGTAGTGGAAGCGACAGAAAGGAGCCATTTGGAAGTGACTGAAACAAGTAAGCATCCAATCCTCTCTGTATATCTATTCTGAGTTAGGAAAAAGGGTAGTGCAGTCTTTCACCTGTTGGTCTAGACTAAACACCGGTCTAGGGAAGCGTAGTTTATCCGTAGATTACAATTCTGGCCCAACAAATTGGCGACTCCACTGGGGATAATTTCTCTTGATTCTTGGTGTTTTAGTCTCTGATCTTCTTTCTAAATCCACCCATTATCTATTTCACATAAAGATTAGAATTTTTCAGACCTTAATTTGCAGAGTTAGTGAGCCAAAAGGTAGCTTTTTCTTTGTTTATTTTGCTCAACACACCCTTGTTCAGGGCATAGTGCTTTGTAGAGCATTGTCTCCCTTGTCAGCCTGCATTGCAGAGCACTGTCTCCCTTTGGAGACTGCGTTGGCTCCTGAAAGGAATAATTCCCCTTGAATCTGACTTTGTACTTTGCTTCAATTTTGCTTGCTGATTTGTTCTGAAAAGTTTAATGCTCTATTGACTAGTAACTCTATATATTTCTTCTCCTTTGACTGAAAATTTTTTCAATGTTGTTTTAAAAAAGTTTTTCATTATCATTGACAAGTTGATTTCAAAGTACTTTTTATGGTCGCATTAAGAATCGTTTGCTTTCGAAATAGGAAATTGTTGTAAAATCTTCATTTCCTTGATAGGAGAAATTGTTGATGAAATCTTTGTTTTTCCTTCAAAAGAGAAATTTTTGTTTGTATTCTTCGTTTCTAGAAAGTAAAAAACATTTCGTTTATTGATCTAGTGCACCTAGTTTTCTTTCTGCATTCATAACATTAAGGAAACTAAAAATAAAAACTTCCATTTGCATGTAGGATTGTGTGTTTTTTGCAAAAGGAACATTGGGAAATCTGCATTTAGTTTGAGATTCATCGATTTTTTTGTTCATTGATTTGTTTGCTCTCAAATTATTTGCTCTCTTCCCTTAGTAGCTAGGTCTTTCATTGAAAAAGCTGAAAGTGAAAGTTTGTTTATCATTCTTAGCTTGCATTTTAGGAATTTCATATACATTATCGTGGTGAACCTGAAAGGCAAACTGTTAAGCAAGATCAACATAAAATAAATCTCAATTTACTTAACAATGCATTGGAACATTAACGATAACATTTAGAGGTCTAGGCTAGAGACGTGTTCCGGCATCGTAAAACATAGCAGTTGTCGTTAACTTGTCTACGATACATTCCGAGTGTGATACCTCACTCCACGTACGTAAGTATATTGTAGCTCGTCCACGTACTTTTGGGTATATCAGGCAGTGTTACAGCACAATAAGTATAAAGGGGTGCTCTCACTGTGCGGTTTCGCATCAGACAGCGCTAATACGGACTTAGGCCTCCACGTACCTTCCGGTATATTTGGGAGGACAACTTTTGGGTGTTATCCATCCATAGTGAACCGAGTCGGCCACCTCGAAATTGTGATACACCGAACATAGCATTCAGGGAGATTACCTACCTGTACTTCTTGGTTCGCCGAGAGATATTCTGCAGTTCACATTTTCCTGGTAAACATTTTTTCCTAACATTACCCTCTCTTTTTTTATTTGTTTTTGGATAAAATAAATCAGTAGTCGTGGAAGAACATAATCCTACCCCCTTTCATTTGCGTAGATTAGCTTTGAAACCACCTTTACCGTCGGAAGTTATTTCTGGTAAGTGAAGGTGATCGCGATCTGTCGAATCAAGTACAATTCGTACCTATGGCGAAACATCATATTTTAAACCAGAGCTAGCTCAAATTGTTTCCACACATCCCGATTCATTTACTGTTGTCGAAACGAAGCCTTCACAGTTACCTGTGGTCATGATCCATTCAATTGCTGAGACCATACCTCCTGGACCCAACGTTTTTCAATCACATATTGATCTAGATCTTGTCTCTTCTTTTCCAGAACATCTGAATCCTGAATCTAAACAGCCGGAAGTTGTTCCTACCTTGGTCATTCCACAAAGTTCTGTAACCATTGAAACTTGTATTTCACACAGTTAACCGTCTGAAATATATATTGGGCCTGACGGTGAAGTTATTCCTCCTGGTTTAATCGCAATTGAATAAATCCCTCAACCTGATACACCTTTAAGTCAAACCCACTTTGGGGGAGACCTTTACCTGTACCAATCATTTCCTCAATCGTTTCCATCTGCTTTTGTTGATCCTATTTCCATTCAGTCTCCCATTGATTTTCGAGGGTATACACTTGGTCAAACTACCATGTCTGAACCAACATCTTCAGTTGGGTTTATTGTTCCTATTACGTCAGCTCCTACCCTCGCTACTCCGTCAATGTTCACAACATAACCAAAGTCATATTTGCACGGTGGCCCTTCAGTCCCAACAGGTTACAAATCACTATCTGGAACTTTCTCTGGTGCACCTTCACGTTCATCGTCTTTACCAATGTCATCATCTGGTGTTTTAACTGGTAGTCCTATAGTTAGTACTGAACGACTTGATTCATTAAATCCATCATCAGGGAAATATCAAGCCGGTCATTATGGGTCAATGCCTTTATCAATTGGACTCCCAGCATTCGGTGAACAATATTTTCTGTCTTATTATCCTCCTTATGCTGGGGGGCAACCTTTGGTTACCCAATATGATAGTACTCAGTCACATTTTGGTCAGACTAATGTTGATTTAAATTTTGGTCAATGGCAGCCCACTCTACCTATCCAACCACAAACGGTTGTCCAATCATGTCAACCAATTCAACCTGTTACACCCACTTCAATACCACTTATTAATACATCTATACCCCTATTATAGCATCAAAATCTTGTTCATCAACCTTATCAAATGATTTCTTCAACTCAATATCATCAAATGTTGGGTCCACAAACTCAAAATCCTTTGGTTAATTTACAACAACCTGTATCAGGGATCATTTATTCACAAGTTGGTCCACCATTTTATGGGGTGTCACAAACACAATATGGTTATACATATCAACTGAATCCAACTCATACAAATTTGGGTTATAATATTGGTGGACAGACCCCTTGGCAGCCACAGGCGCAAATCCTGCAAACTTCATTTCAACAAGTAACATATCCAGGTTTTGGTCAACAACACTCTCAAGCGTTTTCCATGCAAAACAACCCTTATATGGGTTACAAGCAACAAATCCCATATGCCGGTGCTCAAAGACATGTCACCCAAGCAATTCCATCTTATCCTGGGTATGCTCAACCTGACCTTAATAGACAATTGCCTTTTGTTGCAACCTTGGAATTACCATATTTAAACTAGTTAACTAATGATTCTATCAATTATGCTCCTTGGTGGCCGGTGATACCACATAAATTACCTTCCGACATTCCTAAATTCAATGGAAACCCTGGAGAAGACCCATCAACTCATGTTATGACTTATCATTTATGGTGTTCATCAAATTCCCTAAATGATGATTCTGTTCTATTACGTCTTTTTCAGAGAACGCTCACAAGTCTGGCAACTAAATGGTACATTGAATTACCTAGAGCTTCATTCAACAATTTCACTTCTTTGGCTACTATATTTTTGACCCATTTCCAGTTACCTATCAGATACGAAATTGGAACAAAACTCTTGACCAACTTCAAACAGAGCAATGCTACTCACATTTTATATCATATTCATGAGTGGCGTCGTTGTCGCCGAATGGTTAAGACATTTGTTCCTGATCAGCTGCTTGTTGAATGGTTCATCAAATCCTTGTTACCATCTATAACAACAGATGTGGCTAAAGGTGGCGTTGTCACAGAAGAGCAAGTCATCGCTCGTGCCCAGTATTTAGACTTGATTTATACTCAATCTGGCATGCTCTATGAGAAAATTCCAAATGCACCGCGATCTGATTTCAATGTTCCTCCTCAAATAAAGGACTCTCCTGTCGGAGATGGCTTGATAGGCACTGTAAATACACACAACACTATTACATCTGATCCTACTCCTACTTCTGAAATCAACGTCGTCTCGTTTGACAGAGGCAAAAGTGATAAGCAACTAGGAAGTAAGAAAAAGGGGAAATCAAAGAAAAAGCAAACTTCTAACCCACAGGAACGATCATCCGATCAATCGTCAGGACCACGGAAACCTCATTATCCATGCATAATCTGTAATGAGGAACACTTTGTTAGGGATTGTCCTCACCATGCCGAAGTCTCAAAAATCATCAAGACTTCTAATGCATCAGCTGTGTTGACGGACCCATTTCCAAATCCAGACACAAATTTGGTTGCTACGGATCCAGCTCCTAGTTCCCAAGTGTTAATGTTATCCAGTACAAAACCTTCACAAGATATTTTGGTGTCGACACGGAATAAAGACTATGGTAGTCCAACTGATCAACCTACTACCTCGACAACAAATCCATCTAATGAATCGGTACCACCTCCTGTTATTCCTGAATTGACGATTAAGCCACCGAAGGGAGTAATTCATAAATCAACATATAATCCTCGAGCAAGAGCTGCAAAAAATTATAATATAGTTGAAGATTTGGCTCAATTCCCTTCAGCTATGTCTGCTCTTGAGGTATTACAAAATTGTCCATCCCAGAAGCAGGCTTTATTGTCAACCATTGGTGGAATTGATCTGACTGATTCTAATCTTGTCGTCTTTAATCATACGGGCTATGTGCCGCAGCTACCAGCAGAATTGGCATTCTCCATCCAAGTAAATGTTCTCAATCACCTTATTCATCGTACTATTATTGATGAGGGAGCATCTACATGCATTATGTCTCTAAACTGTTGGAAGTCACTTGGCTCGCCGCAATTACCACAATCATCAACGATGTTGAAGGATTTTGATGGAAGAACATATAAACCTTGTGGTATTATCAATAACTTGCAAGTTGAATTAGGGGGAAAAAAAAGTAAGTATTGATGTTGAGGTTGTTGACGAACCCCTTGACTATAATATTTTACTAGGAAGACCATGGGTATATGCGACGACTGCAACTGTTTCTACATATTTTAGAATGGTTGCCTATCCTCATAAAGGTACTATTACAGTCATTAATCAATTATCCTTTTTTTCCTCCGCTTCACAGGTAACTGGGAGCATTCCGTATGTTCACTTACCCAAACTTGAAATCCAGAACATTGGTGTAGGACTCTTAAAGAATTCCACTCTTATGGGAACCTTTGCATTACCGCCGCCCGCGACGTCGGTAGAAATTGCAAGCATAGAGACCTGCTACATGATCTCTTCCACTCCATCTGGCTTAAGGAAGAGTACGGGTGTTTCTGATATTTCTATGTTGGATGATGTTTTACCGCTCAGCCCTATTGAGTTACAATATCAATCAATCTATTCGGCTTAGGCGGAAAATCCGAAATAAGCGTCGCCGAGTGTTTGGATTAATCGTTCATTAGATTTTGGTACTCCATCTGATCCATTTTCCTCAAAAATTTTGACAGATGAAAATATTTTGGAAGCTATGATGGCAAAAGGAGAACCATGGGAAGATTATCATCATCGTTCCCATCTTCCAGATTATGAAGAAAATAATCTCAGTGAACTATATCACCCATCCATTCAAAATTTATTTTCGAATTCTTTTCCGATTAATACAATTGAATCTAAGCGAAATTTATCAAATATTGAAGAAATGATTTCTATTGATATTTCGACTAAACCTGGCATTGTAGAAAATATTCATGTCGGTGTATCTTGTTCTCTATCAGAACTTGATTCATATCGCTCTCTTTTTCGTGAATTTTGTGACGTATTCGCTTGGTCTTAAGAGGAAATGCCACACATAGATACTAGTATAGTTGAACACACTATTAATATGTATCTTGATGTCAAACCAGTGCATCAACGGCTTCGTCCTGTTCATCCGAAGAAATCCGCTGCCATCAAAACAGAAGTTGAAATACTTTTGCGTGTTGGTTTCATTTACCCTGTTCCGCTAACTGAGTGGGTTTCCAATATCATTCCTATTATGAAAAAACAAGGAACCATTAGAGTGTGTGTCGATTATCGGGATGTTAATCAGGCTTGTCCAAAAGACAACTATCCTACACCCTTTATTGACCATATTATTGATGATTGTGCTGGATGTGAAATATTTTCTTTCATGGATGGATTTTCCGGCTACAATCAAATCAATATCCGCCCAGATGAACAACATAAGACAACATTCATCTGTCCCTGGGGCACATTCGCATATAGAAAACTCCCGTTTGGTTTAAATAACGATGGGGAAAATTTTTAGAGAGCAATGGATTATGCTTTCAACAACATCAAGCACATTGTTCAACCATATCTAGATGATTTACCAGTGCATTCACGAAAACAGACTGATCACCCGATGCATTTGAGAGCCATTTTCTTACGCTATCGACACTACAAGATACACCTCAATCTACACAAATGTGTGTTTTGTGTTGGTTCTGGTCTATTGCTCAAATTCTTAGTCTCAAAAGAAGGAATTCGAATAGACCCACTGAAGGTACAGGCCATTCTTGATTTTCCTGTGCCCTCAAACTTACTTCAGATACAGAAAATTCAAGGAAAGGCTAACTTCCTGAGAAGGTTCATTCCAAACTACGCCGAAATGGCTAAAGGATTTACTCGATTATTGAAAAAGGGGGTTCCCTTCCATTGGGACCAAGTTGCGCAAGCTTCTTTTGATGTTGTCAAGGACCATCTTGTTCGAGCGTCATTAATGTATCCTCCAAATTATTCAAATGATTATTTCCTATATATCGTCACGGCTAAAATGACCATCACTATGGTTTTGGTCCAAGTAGAAGATGGAATTGAAAATCTTATCTATTATTTGAGTCATAATCTCAATGATACGGAAGCTAAGTACTCGTACGTAGAAAATCTTGCCTTGGCAGTTGTTCAAGATGTCTAAAGATTTCGCCATTATATCCTGCTCCGAAAAACAACAATAGTTTCGGATTGCAACCCCATGACTTACATCTAATCACATCAATTGCTAGGGGGCAAATATTAAAAATGGATCGTCATTTTGCAGGAATTTGATTTGGAATTCATCAAATCCAAGTCAAAGAAATCTTCAGTTTTGGCTGAGATTCTCTGTGACCTTCCCTGTGATAGTACTGCAACTGCATCGGAACCATCTATTCTAGACGACTCCTTGTTTCTGATCGGATCATCTGATCCTTGGTATGGGGATTTCCTCATTTATCTCCAAACCCAAACTTTTCAACCCAATACCTCTCGCTCTGATCAGCAACGTATTCAATACCAAGCAAAAGATTATCTGATCGTCGGCAATACACTTTATCGTCGTGGTGTCGATACCATTTTAAGGAGGTGCCTCACTCATGAGGAGGCCGAAAAAGTGTTAAATGATTGTCATGCTGGGGCTTGTGGTGGAAATTTATCTGGCTATCCTACCACTCAGAAGATACTCCACGCCGGTTACTTTTGGCCTACTATTTTTCGAGATTGTATCCTCACAGTCAGAAGTTATTATGCATGTCAGATTTATGACCGTAAAATCTGCAAACCGCTAGCACCAATGAATCTTGTTGTCTCTGCTAGACCATTTACAAAATGGGGTATCGATTTCATGACCTGTAATCCTCCTTCGTTTGGGGGGCATGGTTATATTATTGTCGCAGTCGACTATTTTACCAAATGGGCCGAAACGATGCCTACATTCAACAACACATGACAAACAGCTGCATTGTTTTTCTTCAACCATGTTATTGCAGGATTTGGGGTCCCACGGGCTATAGTTATGGATCATGGGAATCATTTTCGCAACCATATGATGTCTGAATTGACAGCCAAGTTAGGATTGTCGCATGATAATTCTACTTCTTATTATCCACAATCGAATGGACAAGTTGAGGCTATTAAAAAAATTCTTAAACGAATGCTTCAGCAAATGATAGGAGTCCGTAAAAGGAACTGGCACTTGATCTTGTACTCCGCCTTGTGGGCATATCGAACCTCAGTGAGAAACGCTACCGGATTTACTCCTTTTCAACTGGTGTATGGTCTGGAAGCTATCTTACCAATCCAATGCGAAATATCATTGTTAAAACTCGCGATAGACTTGTTACCTGACACCTCTGAAGAAGAAACGTGTCTCCTTAACCTCATCCATCTAGATGAAACGCATCGTGAAGCCCAAGTGGCCAACGAAGCACATAAGAGACGTATAAAGGTGAAATATGACAAAAATGTCCAGCCTCGCATCTACTCAGAGGGTGACTTGGTCCTTCTTTACGACCAGGAAGCTGATAAAATAGGTACAAGGAAATTCGAGCCATTATGGCATGGCCCCTACATTATCAAAAGAGTTCTTGCTAAAGGCGCCTACGAGTTAGTTGATTACGATGGGATTCCATTGGCGCAACCTAAAAATGGGTTGTATCTTAAACGTTACTATGCTTAATCATGAGCGTAGTAATTTTTTGTATTATATTGTTTATATGATGTTGATTTGCATTCACTATCTTAATTTTCTTTTTTAAAGTTTTCTTGATGTTAGTAATCCACTTTACATTTTATGGCAGATGTCTGAATCTTCAGGACCATTTGTTGGATATGCTGATGGTGCTAGTCATAGTACGCAGAATCTATCCTCTGCAGCGTGGGCCATTTTCACTCCAAACAACAAGTTAGTGAGTTTTCAAGGGATTTGTATCGGTAGATCGACGAATAATATCACTGAGTATAGCGTGTTTATTGAACTTCTCTCTGATGCCATTTCATTTGGTATTAACCGCATAATTATCAGGTTAGACTCACAACTTGTGGTACTACAACTTACTAGTATTTATACTATTATAAATCCAACACTTCTTAGATTGTTCCTTAGAGTTTGAATTTTGGAGAGACATTTTGATTTCATTCAATATCAACACATTTCCAGAAATCTGAACACTTTAACTGATTCATTAGCTAATCAAGTTTTAGACAGACATTTGCGACATAGGTAAAGAAACATTCACATCATTGAATAGGATTGCGTATTAAACATAAGAAAAACTCTGAAAACATATAGATAGATAGTTATAGGTTTTTTACAAAATTTGTGCCCAAGACACGTTGGTCATCTAACCTCAAAATGTATGCAAAAATTCATAAGTAAACTATTGGTGCTCATGATAGCACGCTATAGATCTAGAAATCCTACGGAGCAACCGCATCCAACGGTTAGGAACCCCAATTGTGTGTCCCTGAAGTCGCATGGGAAGCTCTTCAATCCGACAATCCAGAATCCTGAAGAACAACCCCTCTATCTGTTGCTGGAGCTCAGCAAGAGTCTCAGCCATATCAAGGTCCTGAAGGACTACTCTCCTGACAGCCCTCTCTACTGGCGCATCTGCTTCGTGCTCTGGTTCCTCTACTGGTTGAACGTGACTGATATCTGCATTACATTAAACATTTTGTTTAGTCTTGGAAAGAAATCAAAACACAAAAAAATTTGTATAAACCTTATAAAAATCAAAAAACATGGTCAAATCAATCTTACCTATTGCACCCCACTGAGCGCCTTCTGGTAAAACTAGATCTGGATCTCCTCGGAAGTCGACGCCTGCATATGCATACTCATCGATGGCGACGATCTGTTGCCTGAACCAGGCGAAGAATGCATTTGAGAACACAATGATCGATTGGCCTAAATTCTGACCCATGAGTTCTACCCATCTCTACATTCGAGGATCTCTAAGACTAGATATATCCAATGTTACATGTTGTGGTTGCATCAATGGAATCCATTCTAAGGCGACGGAAATGAGAATGGAACCATAACTGAAATTTTTCTTCCTTCTTCCCTTTGCTTTATTCAATTGTTCCTTTATCTGAGATAGAACAGCTTCAGACCAGTTGAAAATTGTTGGCTCTAAACATTCCAGCGCATACTGCATATATGATTTGTTCGCTACATGGAGTGTAACGGTGCCAACTAGTTTAGCGATCGTAAATAGGATGGTTCTCAGAGGAAACTCCCTGACATCACAAATGTTTATTTTTCCATATTTGCTAGGTTTTGACCCTAGATAACAATACTGCATAACATAATCCCTCATTGTTTCTCCTCCAACAGTAGATCCTGTGAGTGCAATGGGCAAACCTATCCTCGACAAACCTATGAGAAAATACACATCCTCAACTATTATGGACAACACTTAATTTTTTATGTGAAATGCCTCTATCACTGGATCTCATGCTCGAACAAGGAACTGCAAGAGTTCTATCTGTTGCCTCATTCCCGACAATTTAAAGTACTTAAGCAGCTCGCAATCTCTTAAAGCTCTTACAGTACCCGGATCATTTAAGGCAATCATATCTTGTTCTTCATGTTCTCTTTCTCTCCATGTAATCGTCATTATTATCCAATGGAAACCTGAAAATCAACCACAAGATCCATTAGATACCTTTCATTACAGAAAACTAGGCGAATTTTGAGCACATCTTGAAAATCAAAAACTTGAACTGTGCCCAACGCACTCCCTAGGTTGAGACAGTGTGTTGCATATGCAGTTACCCTTCATTGTACCTGCTATGCAACGCAGGTTTCGATGTAAAAGGATGTGTTGCCCTCATTTTGGGAAAAATTTACCCTAGGGGCCTCAAAACCATAAAAATTTGTAAAGAATGGAAATTAAATTACTACTGAAAGAAAAAGGAGGTTTTTACTACTGGCTTGGATCAGACGGCGATGAAATCCGTCCACTGAAACGACTGCAATAAACGACTGAAGTTCGGGGGAAAAATCAGGTTCAGAGCTCCAAAATGCAAATGGTAACTATGGAATGGTAAAAATGAATAGTGAAACTGCTTTATATAGTCATTTAATTACTTGCAAGTTAAATTTATTGCTATGACTATGGTTTTACTATGTTTTTATCATGAAACAAGTATTTTTAAACCATTTGATGTTGTTCTGAACAGGAAATACAACTGACGAACAGGTTAGTCGTGCAGATCTATTTCAAGAAGGACTTGACCACAAAGCATATTTTTTCTCCTTATTTTTTGAGCTTTGATAACAGTGAAAAAGGAACACCTGGAGTCTTCTTTCATCTCTTTTCAGACTCCGTTAATGTGAAAATATTGTCGAGCACTTGTCATTTCGAACTCGTTAAAGTAGATGAATTGATATCTACTCAGTATAAGTTTAACCCTTTTCTGGACTGAGATGGATTATTTACGAAAAAGGAATACCTTGGTTAAACATGACCAAAGAGGTTCTTTCAGATATCGTTTTACACTTTTTCAGATCTGAGAGACAAATTTATGAAAAAAGTAGTTTTGGAGTCCTCTTTCGTCCTCTTTTTCAGAATCTCTAAACATGAAAAAGGACCGGCCTATCACTATCATTAAGCTCGTTAAAACATAAAATAGCGATGGGCTTGTCGATCATGGCAAGAATCGAGTTTCATTCATCGCTAGACTCGTTAAATTATTAAATAGCGATACTTCATTCTTTATTCGCTCGAAGGGTTGAATTATAGATCAAGAAAATGTTATCCTCCTCAAGCTTATTAAAAAATAAAGAGGTACTGGTCGACAAATGACCGGGGAAAATTTGGGAAAAGCAAGCAAAGTTTCTTTTTGGTAGCAAGTCGCTCTTGAACATGACACTTCTTTCACTCCATGTCTGTGACTGTTTGGGTTCTGTAATCATCTTAACAGTTCATTCACACCTATGGTTCATCATACCTTCACTTCGGTTTTGGGTCAATGCTGCCAACTCATCACAGTGTCGCTGATATGTTCAAGAGAAGTCATCCAGTGATTTAGAACTCATCCATCTACAATACTCATAAACCTTCATTTTCATGACCGTCATCCCTAACAATTGATATATCAAGTCATACCCTTGTCTCTGAAATCAGTAACTCCAGTTTTGCAATAAGGTGACTTCCTGTCAACTACAAATCAATATCTAGGAACTTTGCTTAGAAACATCAGATTCCAGTACCATGAGGCTTGTTACAGCACCGACAAGATCCTCGCTTCCGGACCTTTGACCGAAATATTTTGTTTGGCATTCAACATCAAATCATCTATTCACGCCTTACAAAATTTAGTGCAGTACCTTGAGGGTCATTTTCATTAATGGTGGTTCTCTCGTGTTTGTTAACAGCATTCATTATTGGCTGGTAATTAAACGATGTCTTTCCATGTTCGACGACAAATCATATATTCGCATGGCTATACTTGTACCTGAATGATCGAGTGAATGAGATAAGAAGACCTCAGATCTAGTTTCAGCCATCCGGGCTGCGATTTCAGGATTGTTGTACACATCATCTATACAGTGACCTTACATACAGATTGTCATCCAAACATGGGCCTATATCTGTAGGCGATGTTTGCATCTGGGCAACATTCCATTGTAGACGACTTTCTGAACTATGTACATGTTATTAGATTGTTTTATGTGCTGACTATGGGAATGCCTACCCTCAACAATTATGATCAATAGAGGATCTATCATGATGTAATGTATTTTAAGATTGATGCAGGTGACCGTTCTGCTTTGTTTCCAGTCGCATCATAGTCTAAAGCATCTCAATCAAATGTTCTTATTATTTGGATCTCATGCTTTAGGGGGAAATTGTTATAGGTCAATTTCGGCATCATTCCCAATGACCTGGTTAACTGGGCAGCATATCTAGGACCGATGATCAAAGGGTCTATAATTCCCTATCATCTCATTTGCTATATGCCCTAAGACAGGAAACATTCATGAATCAAACAAGATTTTCATCAAAGCAAGGCTTTTCCATGGTTTGAATCTCATTATTAAACATGTGGGAGCTCACCAACGCAGGATCTAAGGGGCTTAAGTGCATGGCATATGCAAGTAGCCCCATTCAAGGCTGCTCTGCAAAGAACTTCCTGACATTCAAAGGTGTGTTGGTCACATTGGGAGCGAAATTCTCATTGTTCTGGAATCTCCACTTGGCCAGTGTCTTCTAGAAGGGTTCACATGTGTCATGCTTCGAATCCAAGTGTCCATTTGACATCTACATTACTGGAAAACATGTCTTGCCTATTTTTTGAATTTTATTGATTACAAAACTGCCTACAGTTCCTCTATAAATTGAACACAGATCTAGTGTTTGGGAGGAAGAATTTGAGTAGAGAAATGTTGGAGAATTTTCAATAGAGAGTTTGATTTGTGGAGCTGCTTATGGAGAGACTTATGTTGTGATGAGACTAAGGAACTCTGCTGGAAGGTCATGATGAATCAGTCACTAGGTTGTAACCTCTCCTTCTATCATCAATAAAGAGTACTTCTTGTTTTTCCCTACATGCATCCATGTTTACTTTGATTTTCCATGTTGTAAAATATTGGTTGATGAATGTAGTTTATGCTTAACTTATTTGGCTAATTAACTTGAATAGATATCTAGATTATTGTATCTTCTATTGTTTCAGTGCTCTTTCTTGCAGGAAGCATTCAGCTATTTGAAACCGCTTGAAGTTGAGGCTGTAGTGGAAGCGACAGAAAGGAGCCATTTAGAAGCGACTGAAACAATTAAGCATCCAATCCTCTCTGTATATCTGTTCTGAGTTAGGGAAAAGGGTAGTGTAGTCTTTCACCTATTGTTCTAGACTAGACATTGGTCTAGGGAAGCGTAGTTTATCCGTAGATTACAATTCTGGCCCAACACCTTGCAATACCTTCAATCACAGACCAAGCAACTACAGTCTCGGAATTTCAAGTGGATGGGGTTTATACAACAGTTTCATTTGGCAATAAAGTATAAGAAAGGAACTAGTAACAAAGTAGCAGATATGCTCTCTCGCCCTCCTATTGTTGCTTCTATTATTTTGCATAATGCTTCATTATCTTTTGAAAGTTATGATGAACAATATGCTAATGATGATGACTTTAAAGCAATATATGCAAAACTAACTCATGGATTGCAGGTGGACAACTATCATTTGCAGGGGAAGCTGTTGTATCACCTTGGAAAATTGTGCATGCCCACAACAAAAAGGGTACATGTAATTCTAGAGGCACGTACCTCTCTTGTGTTTGGTCACTTTGGTGTCGAAAAAACCTTATGTCATTTGCAAAGTTTTTTCTTTTGGCCCCATATGAAAAACATTGTAACCCGTTTTTTAAAGGGATGTGTGATGTGTTATGTTTCAAATCCCTCTAATAAAAAACTCGGGCTCTACACACCACTCCCTATTTTGGGTCGTCCATGGGAAAGTGTGTCGATGGAATTTGTAGGAGGTTTTCCTATGTCTAGAAAGGGTCACAACTATTTGTACGTTGTCATAGACTTCTTTAGTAAAATGTGCATATTAATGCCTTGTAAAAAGCAGGCCACTACTGAGCAGACTGCTTATCTTTTCTTTCAGTTTGTTTGGGTCCACTTTGGGTTGCCCACATCGATTGTGTTAGATCAAGACTCTCGCTTCCTTGGAGAATTTTGGACTAGCTTGTGGCGAATGATGGAAACCAAGTTGAAGAGAATTACGACATTCCATCCACAAATTGACGGACATGCAGAGGTCTTCAACCGTATCGTGGTACACTTGTTGTGGGGCTATTGCAACAAACATCCCAAGTTGTGGGATGAGCATCTTCCATATGTGCAACACGCCTACAACCGAGCAGTGCATTCCTCTACATAGTGTTCACCATTTGAGACATGTTTTGGTTACTTACCAAAGGACCCTTTTGACATGATCTATGGAAGGTATTAAGATAAAAGTGGACGTGATGACATGGACCAGGCAGAACGATTCATCTAGCAGATACAGACAGTTCACCAATCAGTGCAAGAGAAGTTGGAAAAGGGTCAGGCTTGATATAAGGCCCGACATGATAAGCACCGAGTTGACCATCAATTTCAAGTTGGTGACAAGGTGTGGTTCCATATTAGAAAGGATCGAATGAAGGGGGAAGGCAAGAAATTGTGACCAATCTGGTATGGTTCATTTACCATATTGAAGAAGACTGGGAATAATGCTTTCTGACTCAATTTGCTTATATACATGCAGATGTACTTAGTCGTGAATGTCAAAAATTTGAAGCTTTATGAACCACCATTGATTATGGACATCGAGGAGGTATGATCAGTGCCTGCAATGGATGAAATTTCATCATAGTATCTTGATGAACTTCCAGAAGACATCATTCTCGATCGAAGAACCAGGACTTCACGATGAGGAGATGTGGAATATCTCCATGTTGGTTTCAAAGGGACGCACCCAAGTAAAGCTAAGTAGATTGAAAATGAGAAGGTGAGGGAGAAATTCCCTCACATGCCTGTTGATTGATAAGGATTTTGGGGTCCAAAAGCTCTTCAGTGGGGAGGAACGATCAAGGTGGATCAAACAGGTCCAAGTACAAGTGGCTTAAGTACAAAGTCTCAAAAATTAAAGTGTCAAGAATGTGGCAAACTTAGTATCAAGTTAAAGATATCGTCTTTCTAATTCCAACGGCGCAGACGACACTCAATTCTAAGTCTGTATGAAGGATTTAGGAGAATTCAAAGTTTGAGGGTTCACTTGGTGATGTGGCAGCTTAAGGAGGTGACAAATTAGCAGAAATAAGGCCACCGTATTTCGGGAGAAATTGTGGGACCATTAAATTGACTCCTTCAGTCAATTTCCAGAAAAATAAAAAAACGGCGGTTTGTTTATAAAAAAATAAAAAATATTTTTAGGAGGGCGGGCCATGGCCCCCACCCTCCCCATCCAACATACATAAAAAATTTAAATTAAAATAAGGGGGGTCGGTGGCCATGACCCCGCCGCCCCCACGCTGTACGGCTACCGCATTTAAATACGGGTGGGGCCAACGGTCATGACCCCGCCGCCCCAACCCACCACCATAAATAACGTCTAATGTCAGCGGAGATATGGGGGTGGGCCGCCCAATGTCGATGTATGAAAAATGGGATCTTAATAATCCGAAAAAAAAAAAAAAAAAAAAAAAAAAAAAAAAAAGGGAAAGCTTAATAATTTGTTTAAGGGTCATATATTTCCTTAAACAAAGGAAAGCTTTTAGGATTCATCGTATCAAAAAAGGGTATTTATTTTGATCCATAAAGAGTTAAGGAAATTGAAAAAATACCTTTACCTCATAATAAGAAATCAATGCAGTCTTTCCTTGGACAAATAAATTTTGTAAAAAGGTTTGTCCCTAATTTTCAAAATAATTTTACCTTTACAGAATATGATAAAAAAATTTCAATTTTCAAATGGGGTCATAACGAAAAATAAGCCTTTGACTTGATCAAACAAGATATTATTAATGCTCCATCCTTGACAACTCCCAATTTTTCTAATCATTTTGTTTTATACAAATTTGCATCACAAACTTCGTATGTTGTCGTTTTAACACAACTCGATGATAAACAAATAGAAGCACCCATCTCATTCTTTAGTTGCAATATGCAAGGTGTTGAATTAAATTACTTCGTTGTGGAAAAACAAGCATTTGTCGTCTTCAAGTCAATAAAAAATTTCAGACCATTTCTCCTCAAAACTCATACTGAAATCATAGTTCCATTTTCAGCAGTAAGGCAATTACTGATGCAAAGTGAAGTAGGAGAAAAAGAGAAAATTGGGTAACTGCATTACAAGAATATGATGTTGAAATTAGGCCACCTAAAATTGTTAGAGGTCAAGGTTTTTGCAGAATGTTAACGGGATCATCCAATTTACCAGAACAAGAACATTTAGGTGATGAAATTCAAATATCTCACGTAAGCCTCAATGATATTGAATCTCAATATGCTGATCTCATTTTGTATCTAAAAATATATATATGCTCCTATGCAACTCAGTTACAAAAATAAAAGAGCTTTGATATTGAAAGCAAAGCAATATCAAATGGTTGATAATGTTCTATTCATGAAAATTTATGATTCTATTTTGCTGAGATGCCTTGAAAAATCTGATGCAGAGAAGGTTTTGTAGGAACTTCATGATGGACTAGTTGGTGGACATTTCAGAGGAGAAACAATGACACATAAAATCCTGCATGCTGGCTAATACTGGCCAACCTTATTCAAAGATGCACACGAGTATGTAAGGAAACGAAAAATCTGTCAAATTGTTGTTGGAAGACAAAGGAAACCTGCATTCCCATTACATCTAGTTAATATTGAACAACCATTTGAGCAAAGGGATTGGACAGAATAGGTGAGATCGTTCCTCACTCTTCAAAGCAACATAGATATATCCTTACAACAGCTGATTACTTTACAAAATGGGTGGAAGAAATTCCACTAAAGGTAACCAATTCTGAGAACATTATCGAAGTTATTGATCAATTTATCATTACCAGATTTGGATTACCAATTGCCTTGATGTTTGACAATGCATCTTATTTCTCAGGCAATTATATGATAGAATTTGCTCTCAAAAGAGGTTTCAAACTTAAATATTTATTGTTTAGTCAATTTAGTGTCCTAAATTTCTAACATAAATTATTGACCAGGGCTAGTAAACTGATGAAGTGTGATGCACCATATGTGCTTAAGCAACATATTTCTTACTTCGTTGTGTTTGTATTTTTATATTGTTTTTAAGGGGTTTTGTTCTTTAAGTTCTTGAGATGAATAACCTAGAATTATGAAAAAGATTTAAGTTAATCTAATTCAAATTGAGAAGAAAGAAAAGGAAGTGTACTAAAACTAATTTAATTTTCATAAAATTAAAACCTAAAGCTAAGAGCTAGTTTAAGACCTAGTTTTGAAAATCAAAGCATCTATCTATTTGATTGGTTAATCCTAATCCATGGATCTACTTTAGCATGCTAGGGCTATAGAAAAGAAAACAAATAATGCAAATGAAATCATCTAAGATGTGTCTAGCTACTCCAATTATTCAACTGGAAAGAGTGACCTTCTTAGAAGTAATGTTTGAGTAAGCTAATTACATCTGTTTTAAATTAAAGCACTGGGAAAGCTCTGTAAATAACCCGGAAGTTGCATTACATTTAATCATTCAACCATCCTCTCTTAATATGTTCAGATGATTTTGCTTGTGGAGCGACTTTTAGAAAGATTATTGTTTGCAGTCAAATGAGGGTCTCAAAAGTAAAAACATGCAAGGACTAACTAAGATCAACCAGATGTATAATTGACTTATCAGTATCACTCAACTGTGAAGCTTTTAACCTCTTGAAGTGTCTTTGGAGAAATCAACTACGCCTCTGGTTATTAGCAAGCAAATGACAATAAATAAATTCAACTACTATACATATGAAACATGTAACCATTAATATAGATTTGGTACATTGGAAATGGTTTTTTTATGAATATCAATTTGATATAGCAGTTGGAAATTCTACTTTATAAAAATGAAAAGGAAAGACAGTAAGCTAAACAACCATGGTTTCCAGCACTTCAATCTTTATTCCAATATGGAAAACAAAATTTCTATCTTCTTGAAACGTTTTGGAAGACAAGTCTGCACAGTTGTAATCTATCATTAAACTATTTGAAAACTGGAAATGAAGCATAAAAAGAAATTACTAAACATAATGAAATAAATCTAACTAGAAAGCATATAAAAACCTCCTTTAGAAGCAGGGGCCCTCTGCTACTAAGTTGGTTGACTCCTAGCTTGTCAAAAGTGCAATCAAACCAGCATTTGATGACTAAACTTCTTTATTGATAAACTCACAACTCTACATCCCATTCCATCTCAAGCCTTGTTACAAAACATTCTATAATTCTTTCTCTTCTTCTCCTATTTTTCACATATCTTGATAGGAGAAAGCTTCCCCTATTTATACAAAAAAATGAGAAGTCATCTCATTAATGAGAGTCCATGAATCTCTCCCTCTATCTCTAGAGTTACAATCAAAATAGGAAATGATAAGACACATGTCTTTTTAGAGTTTCAAAACAAATAAGAAATGAGACACATATCTTCTTAGAGTTTCAATACAAAAAGGAAATGAGACACATATCCTCATGATCCCATGATCTTCTCCACTCAAATTCTAATTTGGTTTTGGGAGGCCACATAAAGGTCTTTTAGAAGCTTCCTTTTGACCTAAACATGGCATCAATCTCATCCCACTTGTTAGGTATAAACATATGCACATTATTTTCTAATTTTTAACCACAAATTCACTTAAAAATGCTAAAGGATTAATAAAGTTGGAAAAACACAAATGTAACCCAATAGTGGTAATGGTAAGGTAAATGTAATGAAATGGAGGTGGAGTGAAGGTGGTAATATGGAAATATAAGTGAAAATGTAATGGAAGTGAATGACAATTTCAAGGCCCAACATTTAGCTAACTATTATCCTCAGGGAAATGGTTTAGCAGAATCAACTAATAAAAATCTTATTAGGATCATTAAACGAATTGTTGATCAGATTAAAAGAAATTGGCATAAATATTTAACATTTGCTCTATGCGCATATCAGATAATGCATAAAGCCTCTATAGCTACTTCTCCATTTAATCTAGTCTATGGGAAAGATGTTGTTCTTCCTACAAATGTAGTTATTCCCTCTTTATCCTCGGTTTAATTTATCGAAGAAACTCATTCTTCTTATTTGCAGTTAAGACAATCAAAAATTATACCACTTGAAGAAGTGAGAGAGAAAGCCAAATCACCCATGCTCATCATCAACAGTTAGTTAAATCTTCCTTTGATGCAAATTCTGTTAATTCAAAATCATTTCAACTTGGAGACCTTGTACTGAAATGGGATAAAGCACACAAGGAAAAATTAAGCATACCAAATTCCAAAGAATGTGGCTTGGACCATTTCAAATTGCAGAGCAAATAGGCCCATCAACATTTCTATTGCAAGACTTATTAGGTAAGAAGGATTCTCTACCTGTGAATGGATTTTTTTTGAAAAAATACTTCTCATAGGAGATAACCTCTCCTATCCCTTGTACATTATTGTCTTTAGTTTTCATAGGAAAATAAAAGTTAAATAATATAATTTTTCACCTTACAATATAAAAATCTCTTGAAATATTTTGACTTTTCGCTTTTATAAATGGAAATCGTTAAGGAAATAGTTAAGAAATTTGAAAATTAATTAAGTTTTGTCTCTGAAATTTTCCTTTCTCTACCAAAATTATTTGTTACACCATTTTTTGGCCATCTAACCTGTTACTATTAGATGGACCTAAGTACACCATGTAAGAACAATTTTTCCCTAAGTAAAATTGCTTTCACTATGAAAAATAACTTAGTAAAACACATTTATTAAGTTATTTATGGTCTAAACAGGAAACCCCATGAGGAAATATTAAACAAATCCACATTTGTTTGATTTTCCTCAAGGAATAATTAGTTAAACAACAGTTTAATTAATATTCCTGGTAATATTTAACCCAAAATAGGAAAATTAATTATATAAATTATTATATATCTTATTATTTTCTAGGAAGAATTATTTAAACATTATTTAAATAATATTCCATGTTAAATTTGACTAAATCACTCATAAATAGTTAAATAGATCATTATTTATTTAATTATTACTCAACCACATCCTTAAAATGATAAATGAATCATTGTTTTATTTATTATTTACAAATAAAGGGATTTGACCCAAGTCAAATTCCTTTTCCCTCCAACAAAAATAATAAAATATTTCATAAAAGTTAAATCTTGATTTGGTTAATAATATTTTAATTATGCACCAATATCTAGACGAACTCAATATTTTTTTATAAATAGAAGGGTTTTTCCATTCACTGACTACCTTTTGTTGCCTAAAGATAACTCTGGATCTATATTTTTGGTCTGACTTTGATCCACCATCATTGTCATATTTTTCTATCTTTTTGCTTGTGAGCTCCCTTTGAGTTCCATTTTTGTCTAGGTTTTCTACACCATCAAGAGAGAGGAATTTTAGATCTGAAGTGTTGAGGACTTACAAGAACCCATCCCATTGAGGAGAACTAGTAACATTCTTCTATGTTTTCCTCCTAGGTTCCCTTAATACAAAATTCATTCAACATATTCTTGTCTTGGATACATGGAGTAAATCTTGTTTTTATTTACTACTTAATGTCTTTTGATGCATAGATCTAGATTTTTGCAGCATTTATCTTGATCAACTAATTTCAGATCTAAAGATATTGGCAGTCATATTTGTTGTTAGGGTTGTTTGTTATGCACAGCTAAAGTGGTATTTTGTCATACACTTGCAATTAAGATTCATACTAACAACTGGCGACTCCACACAGGTTTACGATTATGACTGCTGTCATTTTTCTGATCCTTGCATATCCAGCTGCTTCAAACCCTATGATTTCTCTTCAACCTCTTGTTTTTTATTTTCTTGATGTTTTTTTAAACTATGAAACCCTAAAACAGTAAAAATTCTAACTTCCGTGTGTTTTTGGACCTATTGCGCAGGTGACAGACATCAGCCGCAGCTAAGACGACACTTTTTACTAAAATCTGCTGCTGAGAGTGCTGGAAGTACAAGTCACACTTTTTGTCTCTAAACCTGCGACCTGGAGCTCCAAGACGCACTTTTCAGCCCAAAAACTGCGACCTCTATAGAAAATAGGTCAGAAACTGCGACTTGGACTTTTTGCGGGAGTTTTTCTGAAATTTTTATGGGTTTGTCTAGGCCTTTATTCAGGGTTGTCTGACCTCCATCTCCGCCCGTTTTAGACCTGTACCTGTTCTGTTTTACTCAACTAAGTGGGAACCTAGCCTCCTAGGGCTTCAATACCCTCCACACTTTGTGGAAGAGTTTTAGCTGTTGCAGGTTGTCTGAAATTTTCAGAGTGTTCAACCATTTTTTAGATCTGATACCTCACCTTCAGATCTGCTTCAGAATGACTATTTATCCATCCAAATCACCTCATTTAGTTTTGTTTGGGTTTTCCTCTAGGTTTCACTCCATTTCCCTCTCTGAGATAGCCTTTCGCCACCTCATTTACAATAATATTTCCTCTGATTTGTTGTTGTTTTCTGCACCACTTTCTAGCATATTTAACCTTTAGATCCTTGTCCCTCCCGACCTTAGATCTATTGGCTATTTTGGTGTGTTTTGAATAGTTTTTTTGCCCACCTACAGACTATTTGTTGAGAGGCCCGCCTTCTTGGGTTTATATTATCGCATTATTCGTTGTTTATTTACTGTTATTTCAGTTTCATATATTGCTATCTACAGGTTTATTTACAGTTACACAACATACTTTTTCTTTTTCTCTACAAACGTTTGGGTTTAAAAATTAAAATTTACACACTTTTCACACACACCCTAAGTGAAAAAGGGCTTGGTTAACACCGCCAAGAAAATGCTCTAAAACATTGAAATCAATTGATCTTGCACCTCTTCACCCTTGTTTCGACATTGTAATCAGTTGATCCTGCACCTCCTTGCCCTTGTTGGTCTCTTTTTCCTTTGTGCCATGTTTGTGTCGTCATCATTGCGCCACCAAGGCATTTATCCTAGAGACTTCTTGGCCTTCATCCTCAGTTTCTGGTAGGAAGACTTACTCCTCCATGTAGGATTCGAGTTAGTCCTCCTTCGATTCTGCACTCTAACTCTTCTTTTGGTCCATTGGGTTCTCCTTCCTCCCCCGATTCTCCTCTTGTCACCTTCACCATGTCTAGTTCAGGACCTAACGCTGGTGGTAGCCCTGGCCCTAATGTTGGGAATACTACTAGTGGGACCGCAACAGGAACTATCCCGGTTGCTCCCTTGCTCCCCTATATGGCAAGCCTCAGTATACCCGATTTTGACCAGTTGATAAATGACCCTATACAACATGATGCTTATTGGCTTACTATGTCGACCAAGCTCCCTTCTGACATCCCCAAGTTTGAAGGCCTTTCTAGAGAAGATCCTACAAATCATGTTCTATCTTTCCACATGTGGTGTTTGTCTAAATCCATTATTGATGACTCTGTCCGTATTCGGTTGTTCCAACGTATGCTTACAGGCAAAGCTTCTAAGTGGTATGTTGATAAGGCCTCATCCTCTCATACCACCTTTGCGACTCTTTCCCGGGCTTTTCTGTCTTATTTACAGCTTCCTCTTCGTTATGACATTGGTACCGAACTTTTGAATTCTTTCCGTCAATTGTCTGCGACCCGCCTATCCGATCATGTCCAAGAATAGCGGAGAAGAAATAGCCTATGTCGAGCCCCTACCTTCGAAGACTGTGTATACATGGACTAGTTCCTTAGATCTTTCTTTCCCCCTATCGGCAAAGATTTCGCATCGCATTTCCCTCAAACCAAAGAAGCTTCTCTCCAAATTGCGTTAAAATATGACTTGATCTATGCTTATTCAAGTTATGTTTATACGTTCTACGTGATCTTCCTAGACTCGGAGGTGCCAACGCACCGGGGGCATCTCATGCCACTGGCGGTATCGCTGGAGCTCTCTCTCATCCATACGCTCAGCCTCCCATGGGTTATTGTTTCCCTCAAGGAGGGGCCTACACCTCCTGCACATTTCCCCCTCCCGATAGCATGTATCCAGGATACGACATGCCTCCTCCTTTTTCCCAACCTCCTGTTTACCATAATGTTACCCAACCTCCTTATTATCCGTATCCACAGCCTGGTGCTCCAGCTCCTCTATCATTAGCACCTCCTCCTCCCTTGCCTTCTCAACCGCCGCAATAGAAGCCACTGCCCCCTCAGGGGCAAGTGTATACACAGCATGGCGCGAACAATTCTCCTCCCTCCAAAAAGAAGAGGAAAGGCACTCAAAATCAATCTGCTCCTGGTAATCCTGGACCTAATCCTCAAAATAATGCTCCTAGCACTACTAACCAGCAACAGGGCACTCATCCCAAGCAGGACAAGCCTATTCGCACGAACAAGCCTTGTTCTTTTTATGGTGTTTATGCTCATTACACACATGATTGTCCTCTTTTACCATAGATGAAGCACACGTGGGAGTCTCAAGCAACATTGCAAGGAAAAGAAGCCTCCCCTTCTGTCCCTCCCTGTGCTGTGCCTAGTCAGCTAGCTGTGCTTACTAATCCTTTCCCTCAGCAAGGATTTGTGGCTACCCAACCACCTGAAGGATAGGTGGCCACTCAACGTCTTCCATCTGGTACCTCTGATTACCAGATTCTCATGATGAACTCTGATCAACCTCTAACCGTAGACATCCATCTTCAGACTCGGTCCCTTCAGTACAACAAGCCTCCTGCTATGTCTGTCCCCGAGCCACCTCCTTCGGTCTCTATAGAGCCTCTTTCGACACCTAATGGTCCCTTTCAGATCCATCAGCCTAAGGCAGAGGTTCATACCAAGATCCCTAAGGGACCACTACGCCAAAATGTTTCTTCTGGCAAAGCTGCCCACTCGTATAGCATAATAGATGATTTGGCACAATCTCTTGCTGCCATTTCAACGCTGGAACTCCTCTAGTCGTGCCCTTCACAACGAAAAGCTCTACTATCTACCATGGGCATTGTAGATCCTTCCGACAATCGATTGATTGTCTTTGATGTTGACCAGTCAGAACATCCTCCTCTCCCTGCTTCCGTCGCCTTCCAAATCCCAGTCAAGATCCAGAATGCCAATGTTTCCCGGTGCATCATTGATGAGGGGGCATCCACCTGTGGAATGTCTGCTTCGGTTTGGAAGCAACTCGGATCACCTGAGTTGGCTCCTTCCACGATCACTCTCCGAGCGTGGGATGGCCACGCCTCTCAGCCCATCGACCTATTCTGCAACTATCATATTACTCTTGCGAGCAAGACTGTTTGCGTTGACGTAGAAGTCATAGATGCCCCCTTAGATTACAACATCCTATTGGGTAGTAGCTACACATATACGATGTCTGTTGTTCCATCTACAGTTCACCACAAGATTTCCTTCCCTCATAATGGAAAGATAGTCACCATTGACTAGTTGACATATTACGAACCAAAGTCTCAGACCTCCCCTGAGTCCATCATCTCTTCGGTGGCCAATAAGAAAATCGTCGATCCTTTGACTAGTGTCTCATCCGAAGTCTACAAAGATTCCTCATTTCTTGGTACATTCCTTGGTCTTCCTCCTCCCGTCTCTGATCCCAGCCCATCGAATGTTTGCATGATGCAATCGTCTCGGGCCGCCCTCAAGAGGCCCGCTTCGGCTAGTCAGCAGCCTCCTCATCCTCTGCAGCCTACTCCTAGCCCTTTGATTCAGCCTTCTGGACCTTCTCCTCCTTGCCCTTCACCTACAGTTGGTATCCATGAGCCTCTTTACCCTCCTAGAATGGTTCCTCCAGGCCTTAGCCATTTAGGAGTCATCCCGCCTAGCCATTACCCCTCTGGTCAGATACCGTTCCTAGCTTCCCCCAGGAGTGTACACGGTACCTGTCATGGCAACCCTCTCTCTCCCTAACTTGACCCTTAGGATTCCCATCTGGTACCTTGATCCTCCAGCCACTACCTCGCCTGGTCAACCCAAACCTTATCTTGCTTTGACCCCGGTTCAACTGGTCCCCATGACTTCTCCCACTGTTATAGTGCCTCAACCACCTCAACAGGAACCACCTCCTGTTGCGACCGCTTCGGGTAAGAAGGGCAAAGCTCGCAAGAGGGCCTCAAAGGACAAGGCTGCCCCGACTGACCTTGCACCTTCCCTGCCCACAAATCCCTATGCTTTATGTGATGTCATCGGCCATGCCACCCATAACTATCCTGAAATGCCCCGTATCAAGCCCATGGTTAAAGTTGCGTTCCCTGAGTCTACGGTCCCTGAAGCCTCTGTTTATTCCTCGATTGTAGCCAAAAACCCTAAAACTATTCACACCAATCAAACCTGCGCTTTGTGTGATCTCCATGTCCATTATTCCCACCATTTTCCCCACCTTACGCATTATTGCGCCTCTTTGGGGTTAGTTCGAGAGTACAAGGTTGAACAGAACAAATCCGCCTCTCCCATACTTGCGCAGTATGATGCGGGCTAGCTTGAGGATTTACCTGCTCCCACTGACATTCCCCCTCCTGATGTCGAGATGACGGAGCCTCCGGCCACCATCCTCTACCTATCATCATCCATGAGACCCTAAGTGGAAGTTCCCCCTGCATCTTCCCCTATTCTTTCGCTTGACCTCCCTTCAGCGATCACCTTGGGCTCAACATCAGTAGATCCATTATTTTCTTGTTCTTCCGTCATCCCCCGTGAAAATTTGCATGTGAAACTTTCTTCTCATGATGATGAGTTAGGTAGATTCGTCGTGTCATGTGGTCTCCCTTCCTCCAATCACTCCATCTTCTATTGTGATGATGACATCATGGAAGCCTTGTCCACCCCTAAATTCATCTTTCCCACCCATAAATGGGATGGCACTATCCGTGCCTATCATTACTTTCACGGCCTGAGCACAAGCTACACCTCCGATAGCTCCCACACTTCACCTCACCGTCGGCGTGTGAGTAGTAGACATCCTACCCAGATCACCCCCTCTCGCAGAGTGCATTCGATTTCTACTTTGTGCTCAAGTTTCCAACATTGTTCATCATCCTCCCATTGATTGTCTTATGGCACCTTTCAGATGGACCTCTCGTCCACACCTTATATCGGTTTTTCCGATGGTGCAAGTCGCTACTCCCGGAATCTAGCCTCGGCAGCTTGGGACATTTTTACCCCCTAGAATTCACTTGTTCTCTTGAACGGTGCATGCATTGGTACTGCTACCAATAATCAGGCCGAATATGATGCAGTGTGAGGTTTATTAGCCGATTCCCTTTCACATTGCATCCTCCATCTTCATGTTCGTTTAGATTCCCTGCTTCTTGTCATGCAATTGAATGGTGTCTATCGTGTGCACAATCCTATCATTTTAGAATATATTTAAGAGTGAATCTTTTGATGCGTGAATTTGAAATCATTACATTTAGTCATGTACCTAGAGCAAAAAATCACTATGTAGATAGCATTGCAAACAATATTCTATATTGGCATTTAGCACACGCATTTAACACAAGACAATAACATAAAACCATCAAAATGATGCATATCCATAATATGTGTTGTATAAAATGTTTTAGAGTCCCTCAACTCTGATACATATGACATGCCCACAGCATGTTACAAAAAATCAAAACTGGGGGAACCACCTTCCCCTACACACTAATCATTATCTAGATGATCTTGAGCCAATGGCTCTGCTCCCGCAGCTTGCATATCACACATCCCCTGTCTGGCCATCGCCATGCACCACATGGCCCTTCGCCACTCCGAGGGTAGACCAATACATGGCTCTATGTACTGGTCCTCGAAGTCTTTCCATTTGCGCTCTAAAACACTGGTCAAAAGCCTCTCACATCTATCACATATGTCCTCTAGGAGGGCTGCTGCATCCTCATTTTGTTGCGCCCTCGATCCACTAGGTCCTGCAGCTCCTGATACTACAAGTCGTCCCATATACCTGGCCGGTTTTACCGGTGTTGTATCTGCATACCAAAAGTGGAAGAATCAGCACCATATACAATATTCTGAAACTTTATAATGCACATAAACAGATTAGAAATTTTTCACTTACCATCAGCCCTCCATACTCGACCAGGAGGCAGTGGAAAATCTGGGTCCCCATAATAACTCATTCCACTATAGGGATAGTCATCTATCTACAATGGCATATGATCCCAATGTGCAAAGAAATCGGGTCGAAACACCCGTCCGACTGCCCCACCTCCCCCTCTGCAAAGTAGTCGCCCCCACCGGTGCATCCTAGGCTCTCTCGGGCCCCCATCCTGGAGCTGTATACAAGGTCGAAGTGTCAGGATCTTCTCAAATAAGATCGAGCACAAAATTGTACCATATGCACAGTCATGGTTCACTTGTCGCTTGCATAGCGAAAATGGTTGTTTCAACGACGACAACATCATATGGGCCCACCCATAGTAGGTCCCACTCAACACACTCTCCACAAGAATCATCTACCCTCCAGTGATGTGGTGGAGTGCTTGGTTGCCCAGGATCCACAGCACCACTGCGGCCACAACACAGGTCTCTAACCTCTCTAGATCCCCGATGTGTATCCAAGTCCCCTTCACTTGGAGACTTGGTCGAAAATGGCGCTCTACAAACTCCATGATGTTCCGCCCTCGTAGTAACACTGGCTGCGTATTCCCAACCATCCCAAGTGGTGGAAGACCAGTCAAGAAATATACATCCTGGATTGTCAACTGGATCCGGTGCCCCTACACTATAAATACCTCATGATCCAGATCCCAATAGCTGACAATCTGGGCCAATAATGGCTCTCCATCTCTCATCAGAGGGTTCTCCACAAACTTTAGAACCCCAAACCTGGCCAATGCACTGTGGACACCCTGATCCCCTCGGATCTCTGACCGTAATGTGCCCAAGTCTCTCTCTTTCCAGATGATCTGTAATTTTGCCATATCTTCACAAAACCATCATACTTGTCAGTGTACAGATAGGAAAGACTGTATCCAAACACAAAAACCCAGTTCTCAGCCAAAAAATAGCATAGAAAAACCCCTCCCTGTCAGGTCGCACTTTTCAGACCCAATCCTGGGATAGGTCGCAGTTTTTTTCCCAAAAGCTGCTACCTAGGTCACATTTTTTACCCCAAAAAGTGCAACCCGACCGTGAAGAGGAGCAGGGGTCTGTTCCTGAGCTCTAGGGACCTAAACTAAACTTTCAATCCACTGAAATGAAATAGTAGGGTTAGGCCTCTTACTTGCAACTGACGGATCTCGATTCCAACAGTCGGTTTGTCCGCTACGTTCACCACAAGATTTAGGGCCTTCTCTCCTCTCTACATTCACCACAGCTCCACATGCAAATGAGTGAATTTGGATGGAAAATGCCTTATTAAAAGAGAAACCCCTGATTTTTCTTTCGCCTGTTGCAGCCAAACCGTAGCTCAATTTGACAAACCGTCTGAACCGTTGGAAAGCTCTCACCGAGCCCTCAAATGGGTATCTGTTATTTTTTTGTGATTTGATACTTCACTAGGACACATTTTGTCCACGAAGCGTCACTTCACTACTCCCCAAAATCGAATTTCTTCACTTGCAACACTTGTACTTGGGGGCACCACTTTGCCTTCATACTTGTCCATACTCGTGTCAATTTTCGTCGTGAGGAACCATCATGTAATCATGTTTTTATGGTCCCCATTGGACCTTTTCTGTGTGGCAGCACCATCGAGTCGCCCTTTTTTAGAGCATTCGAGTTGAGTCATGATTGCATTCATGGAGTCTCTCCCGAGTCCCTTTGTATCCCACTATAGTTCTCCATCCTTCATTGCTTGGTTCCTCTCTCATGTCGCACATTATGGCCTTCAGTCCCACTATCCCCTATCCCTTATGATATTGTGTCATTCACTGGTAGGTCATCCATGCCCTTTATTCTCTAACAAGGGAAGTCATCCGTCTGCTACTCAGTACCCCCCATTTCCTCATTATCCCTGGTGTCGGTCTGTCAGTCGCTCTACTATTTTCTCTCGTGCCTTAGTTGAGGATCCCTTATTTCCTTACCTATGGCGAACCTCCTTCTGTTGACATCAACTCATTCATTCCAGAAGACAGGTCTAGAGGGCAGTGTACCTTGGTTCCAGCTTCCACTCTTGTTCAATGCCTTGGATCAGGAAAAGGGACTCCTTATTTCCCATTGACTTGATTTTTTCTCAGGTCCAGCTCCTTTTAGCATGATCGAGATCTGTATACTTGATGGTTCAGTGATGCAACAGATGATATTGGCGATTCTCGGGTGTGTGTGAGATGTCTTCAGCCCTCATGAGGGGGTGGCCCTACAGGTAGCCCCCCACAAGCCCGGATTGTTGGGTGTGGAGCCTGATTATCTTGTTTACTTTGTATCACAGCATTGGACCCCTGTACCTTAAAAAGGGGCGACAATGCCGTCCGTAATTAATCACTGCCGTGGGGGGTCCAGGGGGGGCGACAACGCTTTTTGGAGCCCCCCCTGGCGAGGGTTTTTGGGGCCACTGCCCCCGAAGCTAAAAACAGATGTAAAATTGCCTTGTAAAAGTATAATGATTTCTAGTCAATCTGGGTCGTTCATTAGGCAAATGATCTGACGGTAGAAGTTATGTTTAGATTAGGGTTTTTTTCCCTAGAAGGCAACCCCTCGCTTTTATGAGGGCATTTTATTGCAGCTGTGCATTGTATGTGTATTCTCAGAGCGAGAAACAGAGAGGGAGACTGTGAGAGAGAAATCGTAGGATATTAAGGATTCATTGTGAGGTTTTAATTTCTTCATTTTGCTGGATAATAGAAAGGAAGGACTGGCTGTTTGGGGTGGACGTAGCCCAAACTGGGTGAAACACGTATATCTGTGTCTCTCTGGTTTTATGTGTTTTTTGTGTGCTTGTATTTTCCGCATATTTTATGTGTTGCATTGCTCCATAATATATAATTTTCTAACAACTGGTATCAGAGCCGAAGGTCTATTTGGCTGATAAACTCGCAGGAAAGAAGGGTTCCTGGTTCGAGTGGGAGCAATGGTGGAAGATGGTAAGTTTAGGGTCGATAAATTTAATGGCCAAAACTTTCCACTGTGGAAGATGTAGATGGAAGATTATCTGTATCAGAAAGATCTGTACCTACCATTAAGCGGAAAAACAAAGAAGTCGGCAGCCATGACAGACGCGGAATGGAACATTCTTGATAGAAAGGCACTCGGAACAGTAAAGTTGTGTCTTGTGGCGTCAGTCGCCTTCAATATTTCGAAGGAAACAACAACAGAGGGTTTGATGCAGACGTTGGCGAAACTATATGAAAAACCCTCGGCCTCAAACAAGGTATTTCTTATGAAACAACTATTTAATATGAAGATGTTGGAAGGTGGATCTGTTGCAGACCATTTAAATGAATTTAATACAGTTACCAGTCAGTTAAGTTCTATAGGGGTAAACTTTGATGATGAAGTTAGAGCTCTGTTATTCCTGTGCTCATTACCAAAAAGCTGGAATGGTTTAGTTATGGCCATTAGTAAATCTGTCTCTGGATCTAGTACTTTAAAGTTTGATGATGTTGTTGGTGCTATCCTTAGCGAAGAAATGCGACGGAAAAGCTCCGGTGAGACATTAGGTAATGCTTTGAGTGCAAAGTCTAGGGGAAGAAGAATGGAAAGAGGAAAGAGCTCGGGATATCGCAGTAAATCAAGGAAAGGCGGATCCAAGTCCAGATCGGGGATAGTGTGCTGGAATTGTGGAAAGAAAGGACACCTAAAGAAAGACTGTAAATCTCGGAAGGGAAAAGAAGGAGACACACAGCAAGAAAACAATCACAAAGCAAATGTGACAAGTGATGTGTTACAAGATGCTTTGATTCTTTCTTTCGAAAATGTTACTGATTCTTGGGTTGTAGATTCAGGGGCTTCATTCCATGCCACACCTGATAAGAAATATTTTCATGACTATGTTCAAGGAGATTTTGGACAAGTTCGTTTGGGTGATGATAAACCCTGTAAAATTGTTGGAATGGGTAAATTTATTGTAAAACAACAGAATGGAAACCAATGGCTACTAAAGGAGGTAAGGCATGTTCCAGATCTGAAGAAAAATCTGATTTCAACAGGGCAGTTAGGCAGTGAAGGTTGTGTGACAAATTTCACAAATAAAACTTGGAAGGTCACCAAAGGAGCCCTAGTAATAGCAAAAGGCGAAAAGGTTGGTACATTGTATTTATGCAATGGTATTTCTAACTCTGTTAATGCTTTAACTTCCAAAGGAGCAGATGCAGCATTATGGCATCATAGGCTCGGACACATGAGTGAGAAGGGGATGAAAATTCTTCACTCAAGAAATTTGCTGCCAGGTTTGAAGAATGTTGATTTGGATTTCTGTGAGAATTGCATTTATGAAAAACAGAAGAGAATCAGATTTCTCAGAGTTGGGAAAGAAAAGAAGAGCAAAAAATTGGAGCTTGTGCATACAGATGTATGGGGACCTGCTTAGGTATCATCTCTCGGTGGCTCTCGTTATTATGTTACTTTTATTGATGATGCAACTAGAAAAACATGGATTTATTGTATACAGAATAAATCTGATGTATTTGATACTTTCAAGAAATGGAAAGCTTTGGTTGAGATTGAGACAGGAAAGAAGTTGAAGCATCTCAGATCAGAAAATGGAGGTGAATACTGCAACAAAGAGTTTGATAGGTGTTGTTCAGAGCATGGAATTCACAAAGAGAAGATAGTTCCAAGAACACCACAATAAAATGGTGTGTCAGAAAGGATGAACAGAACAATCATGGAGCTTGCAAGGTGCATGAGATTGCATGCAGGATTGCCTTTACAATTTTGGGTAGATGCTGTAGACACTGTTGTTTATCTAATAAACAGAGGGCCTTCAAGTTCCTTGGATGGTGGTATTCTAGAGGAAGCATGGACAGGTAAAAAGGTAAACTACTCTTTTTTAAAGCCTTTTGGTTGTGAGGCCTTTGTCCATATTAATAAAGAAAATAGAACAAAGCTTGAGGCAAAATCAAAGAAATGTACCTTTATTAGATATGGTGCTAATGATTTGGGTTATCGCTTATATGATTATGAAAATCACAAAATCATTAGGAGCAGAGACGTAATATTCAATGAAAAGGTCTTGTATAAGAATCAGCTACAGGAAAAGAAACAAGAAAAAGAAAGCTAGTAATACGCGGTTCTTGATGAGATATCTGAAAAAGTAAAGGTGCCTGGAAATAATAATAATCAACAACCACAGCAGCAGCAACCACCACAACAGCAACAGGCACCTCAAACACCTGAAAGTGGTGTTAGAAGATCTACCAGGATAAGTAGACCCCCTGAACGATACTCTCCTTCATTATATTATTTATTATTGACTGATTTTGGTGAACCTGAATGTTATGAAGAAGAAATGCAGGTTGAAAGCAGGAAGAAGTGGGAGCTAGCCATGGAAGAAGAGATGGACTCTTTAATGCATAACCAGACTTGGGACTTAGTCAAGTTGCCTGCAGGTAAAACTGCATTGCAGAATAAATGGGTTTACAGGCTGAAGGAAGAAGATGGAGGAAAACAGAGGTACAAAGCTAGACTTGTGGTGAAGGGGTTTGCACAGAAGAAAGGTATTGATTTTGATGAAATATTTTCTCCTGTTGTTAAGATGAATTCAATCAGAACTATCTTAAGTCTTGTAGCAGTGGAAGATTTACATCTTGAACAGTTAGATGTAAAGACAACATTTCTCCATGGATATTTGGAGGAAGAGATATACATGCAACAACTAGAAGGATATGAGGTAAAAGGGAAAGAAAAATTGGTGTGCAGGTTAAAGAAGAGCTTGTATGGCTTAAAGCAGGCTCCAAGGCAGTGGTATCTAAAATTTGACAAGTTCATGTCTGAACAAGGTTATACTAGATGTCACTCTGATCATTGTATTTATTTGAAAAGGCAAAATGATGGCAACTATATTATATTGTTATTGTATGTAGATGACATGCTTGTTGCAGGGTCTAACATGCAGGAAATAAATGTGCTCAAAAGAAAATTGGCAAATTCATTTGCAATGAAGGATTTGGGAGCTCCAAAACAAATCCTTGGTATGAGGATAACTAGAGACAGAAAAAATCGCAAATTAACACTGTCTCAGAATGAGTACATAGAAAAGGTGTTGAAAAGATTTAATATGCAGAATGCAAAACCAGTTAGTACACCTTTTGCTAGCCATTTCAAACTTAGTAAGGAGATGTGCCCAAAGACCCAAGAAAACATGGATTATATGTCTAAAGTTCCATATGCATCAACAGTTGGAAGCTTAATGTATGCAATGGTATGCACAAGGCCTGATATTGCACATGCAGTGGGAGTTGTAAGCAGGTACATGAATAATCCAAGAAAAGAACATTGGATGGAAGTAAAATGGATTCTCAGATATTTGAGAGGTACCACAAATCAAGCATTATGCTTTGGTGGTTCAAACATTGCTCTACAGGGATATGTTGATGCAGATATGGCAGGTGACAGAGATACCAGGAGGAGCACTACAGGATATGTATTTACTGTAGGTGGAACAACTGTCAGTTGGGTTTCAAAAATCCAAAGTGTTGTTGCACTTTCAACAATAGAAGCCGAGTATGTTGCTGCTACAGAGGCTAGTAAAGAAATGATTTGGTTACAAAGGTTTATGGATGAATTGGGTAAGAAGCATGATATGGGCACACTATACAGTGATAGCCAAAGTGCTATTCATCTTTCAAAGAACTCAGCATTTCATTCCAGGACTAAACACATACATCTCAAGTACCATTTCATACGGTTAGTATTGGAAGATGGAGAGTTGAAGCTGGAAAAGATACACACTAGCCAGAATCCTGCAGATATGCTAACAAAAGTTGTAACCAGGGAGAAACTGAGAACATGCTCAGTTTAAATTGGTCTTCAAGGATGACGATGAAGATGAGGAATAGCCAGGTCCAAAGAGGAGTCATTGTCCAACAAATGAAGCAGCGGTGGAGTTGCTACAATCAGTCTCCAAGTGGGAGATTGTTGGGTGTGGAGCCTGATTATCTTGTTTACTTTGTATCACAACATTGGACCCCTGTACCTTAAAAAGGGGTGGCAACGCTGCTCGTAATTAATCGCTGTCGTGGGGGGTCCAGGGGGGGTGGCAGCGCTTTTCGGAGCCCCCCCTGGCGGGGGTTTTTGGGGGCGCTGCCTCCGAAGCTAAAAACATATGTAAAATTGCCTTGTAAAAGTATAGTAATTTCTAGTCAATCTGGGTCGTTCATTAGGAAAATGATCTGACGGTGGAAGTTATGTTTAGATTAGGGTTTTTTTCCCTAGAAGGAAACCCCTCGCTTTTATGAGGGCATTGTATTACGGCTGTGCATTGTATGTGTATTCTCGGAGCGAGAAAAAGAGAGGGAGACTGTGAGAGAGAACAGAGGATATTACAGTGGATTTGCTGTAGGTTTTGTCTCTTCATTTTTGCTAGATAATAGAAAGGAAGGATTGGATGTTCGGGGTGGACGTAGCCCAAACTGGGTGAACCACGTATATCTGTGTCTCTCTAGTTTTATGTGTTTTGTGTGCTTTTATTTTCCGCATAATTTATGTGTTGCATTGCTCCATAATATATAATTTTCCAACACGGATGACCTCTTCATTATAGCCTTTGATGCAGCTCCATATATTTGATGATTTCGGCCTCAGTCTCCTGCAGCGCCTTTTTGTTTGCATGTATCAGTCATATTTTCAGAGCCCTTTCTTGTTTACAGTGGCATTTGAGTTGTCTTTATATCACATGTACTGAGATATTATTGTATAAGTCCTAGTTGTTATCCCAGGCACATTATGTATGTGGGATTCATTATCATTTTTTACCTGGCTCATGTTTATGCCAGCATGCACTATATTGTTCAGTCCCTTGTTTACTGGACGCATTATTCTTTGTACTTTTTCTCGACGGGCATAGGTATGCCTCCCCCGCCGCCTATAGCACAGGTACTCACTCATAAAAGAGACTTGTCGCACCTGTAAGTCTCACCTCCTCAAGTTCTAGTCCTTTAGTGCTTCGGTCTACCTTATATTTATCTCTCTTTGACTTCCCCTTCGGTGTCTAGTGATTGAGTTCTTACAACGTACTTCGGTCATACGATTAGCTCCTAACGCTCGCACGCTGAGGGGCAATGTGTTACACCATTTTTTAGTCATCTAACCTGTTACTATGAGATGGACCTAAGTACACCATGTAAGACCAATTTTACCCTAAGTAAAATTGCTTTCACTATGAAAAATAACTTCGTAAAACACCTTTATTAAGTTGTTTATGGTCTAAACAGGAAACCCCATGAGGAAATATTAAATAAATCCACATTTGTTTGATTTTCCTCAAGGAATAATTAGTTAAACAACAATTTAATTAATATTCCTGGTCATATTTAACCCAAAACAGGAAAATTAATTAGATAAATTATTATTTATCTTATTATTTTCCAGGAATAATTATTTAAACCTTATTTAAATAATATTCCTTGTTAAATTTGACTAAATCACTCATAAATAGTTAAATAAATCATTATTTATTTAATTATTACTCAACCACGTCCTTAAAATGATAAATAAATAATTTATTTATTTAATATTTACAAATAAAGGGATTTGACCTGTTGTTGCTCCTAGAGACAGCCTAGAGTTGTGATAGACCAGTGCCTAGGACATCTTAGCATAGCAAGGAGCATATAATATAATGTATGAAGTTGTCAGCTTCAACTCACATGCTATCTCCTGTAAACAGGGAAAATTAATCAAGAATGGGACCAAACTCTCAGAAACCGAGACAGGAAAAGATGTATTGCAGAGACAAGATGTAGAAATCTAATATAAAAGCAACAGACAAATCAGAGACAATTTTCTGCAAAGCGGGCCGATTCAGAAATACTTCACAGACATAAATTATTAGAAGGTGTATGTAGTGAAAGAAATACTGAGAAGATACTAGTTAACATTGAGCTGATACCCAGATATACAATACCACCATGCATGGGCTTACCAATCTAAGAATCCATACATGATAATAGCATTTTAAAATCACCCTCCCAAAGTAACTAATATAGCAGAAACACGATTTAGATGAGTAATGGAACAGAATATCATGCATGAGCCATATTTAAAGCGCTTGACTGATCCGAACATGGGCATCAACTAGGATGAATCCATACCAGAAATCAGTGAGCCACTCGCATTCCAAAACATGATACAAGAAAGATGGATGAAGTGAAATGTTCTATTAATATAACACAATAAAAAGAGTTACAGACTATGAAATACCAAAGACCAGAATCCTCTTTGACAGATAGAACTCCTCCTCACTGAGACCCTATGGGCTCTGAGCCTTCATACAAGATTTTTACAAACTGTACACAAAAAGCCTTTCACTGCATAATTTTCTGATAAAATCTGGAACCTTTACAATGCCTTTCTTCATGGTTTTTATAGAAGAAACCAAAACCTAGTAAAAGAGGTAGGTGATGAACATTTAATTTGTATAATTAAAACAAAATGGCGGAAAAATTTGCACCCATACTGCTGAATGACTATGCTATGTTGTTTGTACTCTATGGCCTGCTAACCGAAATAAATGCACTGGGTAGAACTCTCTCCAGGGACACGGCAAAGCAGTAAAAACACACAAATATCCGTCCTTTCCAGGAAGGAAAACTCAGTTAAAATAAAGCCTTGAGGACATTTTTTCAATGTATAGATCTTTCGAATGATGTGTAGGATCTTTAGTTTGGTACTCTACTTCAAAAGGCTAGAACAAGGCCCAAAAATCTTCAACTACCTGTATTTAATCCTCTACCGATCACTGATATTCTTTCTCTGCCCCATTGATATATTCATCTGTGAAATCGGTGCCTTGAATGCCCCTACAGGGTTTGACAAATTTGGACCCTGCTTTCTTTAATGAAAGTCGTGTCGTAACAGCTTCCCAAATCCTTTTTCCACAATTCTGCCTCTAATAAATGGTTTTTTGGAGCGTACTCAGCTTTTGTAATGGAGGCTAGAACTTATGGTAATTCTCCGTCACTATAAACCTGCAAAAACTGAGAACATGTTAAGAAATCCAAGCATATGAGGATGGAAGATGTGGCCGGGTTAATGGAAGCGGTCGTACAGACTAGCGAAATGGTGAAGCGGCGCAGGGTGGTGACAAAGAAAATGTAGCGCAACAGTGTGAGATGACCATAGAGAGAACTAATGGAATGCGGAAATGAACGTGAAAATACGTAAGGAATGAAGAAATGAGCAAAATATAGGTCTGGGGTGGCGAAGAGCACGTGGAGGAAAAATGGAGGACAGGTGGCACAATATCAAAACAAGACATGGAGGACTGAATTTGGGAGCTGGTCAAAAGCAGGGTGAGCAGATCTTGACCGTCTGATCTCGGGAGGAGATCGACGGTTGAAAGAGCATCAGAGGCGATGGACTGTGGGCCAGGAGCACTGTACACTTGGACTAAATCTCGTGCAGCTTCGGACCGCAATGACCGTTGGATGATGACCTCCAGATCGGACGACTGTGATGAATAGCGCTGCATGACTTCAGTCGACCGATAATGCGCAATGGAGGGTGGTTTTGGAGTCGTATGCAGGGACATGCAGCGGGGAATGAGCAGAATCGCTTCGTTTTGAAGAATACCGCCTGCCGCTGAAAAGCGGTGCGATATAAACCACCGGTTTCAGAGGGTGTTGTTGGGCGCGGGGACCACCAGGAGCAGATGCATCGAGGACCGTTGATTTGGCAACATGATCGGACGGTTCAAAATGCGCCCGATATACTTTGATAAGTGCCTAGTGCTTTTGCCCTCGGTTCAGGCTTTCAGTCTTGTGGAGGAAAAGAACAGAGGGGCTAGGGCTGAAAGAGCTATGCCTCGAATATTTTCAAAATTGAACTTTCAGCCTTTGATAATGCATTTTGGAGGTGGGAAATGATAACGATAGGCTTGAGAATGGTTTTCCAAGGCTGCAAGGGGGAATTTGAGAGCTTTTATGCCAAATTTCCTGTGAAAATATTATAGGAAGATGATTATGGTCAACATTGGCTCCACCTAGGGACGACACATTCATCCCTGGACGTGTTGAGAACTCGCAGACCTTCTGATCATCCTGTATGCAGACTCTGCTCTCCAGCACCTCCATTTTTTACTTTATAATTCATCACAACACCAACATTATTCAAACAAACAAAACAAAAAGGAAACTATCATACAATATAATACATCAGGTCATCCCTGCCTGAATCAGAACTGAAAGTAGGGCTTAAGGAATTGACTGTTTACAGGGGCATCCAGCAAGTCGCCTTGTAAATTCTCCAACCTGAAAGTATTATTTCCCCCCTGTTCCACAATTCTGAAAGGACCAAACCAGAGGGGGTCGAATTTACCATGTTTTCCCTTCTCAGCTCTTCGGATATCCCATCTGAGCACCAAATCACCAATCTGCAACTTCATGTCTTTTGCGTGCTGATCAAAAATGTGTTTCATTTTCTCTTGATATTCTATTAACCTCTTATTCACCTAGCCTCGTGTATCTTCTAATTCCACCAATTTATTGATTCTCCTGAACATATCATCAGGTTCCTCTTGGCTTTCTTGCATGAAGCGAGCCACGGGTAAAGTCAGTTGTACAGGAAAAACTGCTGCTCGTCCATATACCAATTCATAGGGAGATTTCCCAGTTGCTCTCTTGCTGGTGATTCTATTAGCCCATAGATAAAATTTCAATTGGGAATCCCAATTCTTTTGATTTTCATTGATATTCTTCTTCAAGGCCCTCACCAAAGTTTTATTTGAAGACTCTGCCAAGCCATTTCCTTGTGGATAGTAAGCTGTAGAGTGACTCAGTATGATATTATATTGCTGGCAGAAATTCATAAATTTTGCAGACTTGAAGGCCTGTGCATTATCAGTCACTATCCTAGCAGGACAGCCAAACCTGGATATGATGTTTTCTTCCATGAACTTTATGATCACAGTATCTGTAGCATTCCTTGCAGGTATGGCTTCCACCCATTTAGTGAAATAATCAGTGGCCGTTAAAATACACCTATGTTGACCACTTGATGGGGGATGTATCTCACCTATAAAATCAATACCCCATTGTTTGAATGGTTCATCCACATGCACTGGAATCAAGGGAAATGGTGCCAATTTCTGTCTCTCAGCAAATTTCTGACATTTATCACATGCTCTTACCCTGGCAAAAACATCTCCAAAAAGCTTTGGCCAATAGAAGCCAGCTTTCAGAATTTTAGGAGCTATGGCCCTCCAGCTATAATGGCCTCCACAGATCCCTTCATGGAATTCTGTTATAATACTCTCGACTTCATTCTCGGTGAGACACAGGAGCAAGATGCCTGAGGGATCTCGCTAGTATAGCCGGCCATTGGCAACTATATACTTCTGTGATTTCAATCTCAGCGCTCTGTATTTCGTTTTGTCACAACTTGGAGGGAAGCTGAGTGTAAGGAGATATTATACTATCTCTTTGTACCACGGACTGGTGAGGTACTTTAGATGTGTTTCTGGAGTAGCTACTCCAATTCCATGTCGTTCTTCTTTCTCCTCAGATTCCTCACCTGCTATAATGGACAAATTTATGCCCAGGGCTTGATAGTTTGATTCTGATAACATTTTGGTGAGCCCCTATCCTTTAATTAGCTTAGTAGGGCAGATGTCCAGGTCATATTCCTATATTTTAGCAATCCACTTGCCCCTTTTTCCTTCACTATCCCCCTGAATCAGGATATCTTTTACAACAGCTGTAGGCACAAATGCAGTGATGTGGGACTGTAAGATATATACACGGAATGCTTTGAGGGATTTCACTAGGGTGTATGCTTGCTTTTCCAATAAGTTGTATTTCAATTCTGCATCACGGAGCACCTGACTGAAAAAGGCAATAGGCTGCTCATACCCTTCCTCATTTTTTTGCAATAAAACTCCTGCTATTGTATGAGGTGATGCAAAAGAAAAAATCATGAAAGGTTTATCATAATCTGGCTCAGCTATCACAGGGGCTTCTGCAAAAGCATTCTTTATCCTGGTAAATGCCTCCCATGATTCCTGTGACCACTTTACCTCCTTATCCTTCTTTAGCATATCTGTTATATGCCTAACTATCTCAGCATAGTTAGGGATAAACCTTCTTAAGAAATTTATGCGCCCAAGGAATACTTGTACTTCTTTCTTATTTCTAGGAAAAGCAATACTGTTTATAACCTCTACCCTCTTAGGATCTATCTTCACCCCATATTTAGTCACAATATGGCCCAAAAGCTTTCCCTCTTCTAATGCAAACAAAGACTTTTGAGGGTTCAGAGAGAGACCATTCCTTCTGCATTTCTCAAAAGTTCTCTGCAGATGTTCAATGTGCTCAGCATCATTCTTGGAAAATACAGTGATATCATCGAGGTAGACCACCAAGAATTTGTCCTGCTCCCCAGCAAAAGCAATGTCCATTTCCCTCTAAAAAGTGGCCCCTGCATTAATCAATCCAAAAGGCATCCTGGCATACATAAATGTACCCCATGGTGTGGTGAAAGCAGTCTTATTTTGATCCTTTGGAAGTACAGCCACCTGGTTATAACCAGAGAATCCATACATCATTGACATCCTAGAAGCTCCAACCACTTTCTGCAGGATGTAATCCATCTTAGGTAGTGGATAATTATCCTTTAAGGATGCTCTGTTTAAATTTCTGAAATCCACACACAACCTTATTTCCCATTCTTCTTCCGTACAGGGACTAAGTTCGCCACCCATTCAGAGTACCTCAATGGTACAATTATTTTGGCCTTCAACAACTTCTTAATTTCTTTCTCAATAGAAGGTAGCAGCGGGGGATTGATTTGTCTGAGCTTCTGCTTATGGGGCTTTGCATCTGCCTTCAGTGGAATTTTGTGTTGCATAATATTGATATCAAAAGTTTTCAAATCCTGATAGGACCATGCAAACACATCTTTGTAAGACTGAAATAACTTTTGATATAGCTTTTTATATTCTTCAGAGATCCTCCTAGACAGTTTTACAATTTTGGGGTCAGCCTCAGTACCCAAATTCAGGTCTTCTACCTGATTCTCCTCTACCACTTTGCCTGGCTGTAGTGGAACGTCATTCTTATCAAATAATCTTTCTAGAGGCACTAGCCCTCTAGGTATAATGTTTCCCTTCAACTGCAACACTTTGTTTCCTACCACTTTCTCCTCCCAATTTCTTTCTGAAGCATCTTCAGATTCGACCTCTTCTTCATCAGCATCAATCTCCATATTGGAGAATTCTCCCACTGTTTCCAGGAATCTCTTCATTTGTTCTTCATCTTCAAATACCTGCCAGTGTTTGATATTATCCGGGATTGCAGGCCGATAACGCACCTCAACTTCATATCTTAAAAGAGGGTTATGAGGTGGTTGAAATGTACTAGCAGCCACAGCAAGGGAATCAGCCATCCTATTCTGTTCTCGAGGCATGAACTGGATATTAAATGCCAAGAAGAAATTCTCTACCATGTCCCAAACTTCATTCCTATAAGCCCTTAGCCTAGGATGTTTGGTCTAACAATGATTCTTGACTTTCCTGACTACCAGCTCTGAATCTCCCAGGACCTTTAAACTTTGTATACCCATGCTCCTGGCAGCCTGCAATCCTAACAGGAGTGCTTCATATTCAACCACGTTATTGGTGGCTTCATACTCTAGTTTGAAGGACAATGGTACCCATCTGCCTGTAGGAGAAATCAATAGCACTCCAGCTCCATTTCCTTCTCTTGAATTTGCTCCGTCAAAATGTAGTGTCCATATTCCTGCTTCCATGTTCTTTGAGGGCTGCTCGCTCATGATTTGGCAGAAGGATGGTTCATGAGCATAATCTTGATCTTCTTCCATCATCAAGCATGAGAAATCTCCTTCCTTACTGTAGACTGGTGAATTTACAGAATTTTCAGCCTTAGTCGTCGTCTTAACAAATCTAGTCTCCCTGTATAGTCTCCTCTCTTGGCCACCAAAAACTGGGATAGTGGCATATGTTAAATCCATCTTAATTGATCCGCCAATTTTTGTTCCCCAGGACCTTGACAGCAACATACCAAAGCGAGCTGGAATGTCAGCCACCACCATGTCCATTACCACGCTTTTTGTTGGGATTTGGGCCAAATTGACTACCAAATCCTTGATCATCCCTAAGCATTTAACTCTTTTGGAATCAAATGAGTAGAGGTCTTTATATGGACGTGTGATTTGTAAACCTATTTGTTCCATGACTGATAGAGGCATAAGATTATGGGAAGCCCCTGAATCTAGCATACAGTTATGTAATAGCAGGTCATGGATCACTAGAGACACATAGAAGGGAGGAGTAGAAGGATCTATCTCCTCAACGTGTGGGCCAAACACTACCATGGGTCTTTCTTCTTGAAGGTTGAGACTATCTGGGATGATTGGTGCTTCTAGAGGGAGCATGAAAGATGTGACCTGAGATTGATATGCTAGCTGTTTCAATAGTTCATTCAAGGGAACTGGGATTTTGACCTTTTCAAGCTCCTTTTGCAGACTGAAAGCAGGAGGGGACTTTTCTGTCATGACTTCTTTTGACTCTTTATTTTCAGCTGGGGGTTTGACTTCCTTTGACACAGACTCGGTATTAGGAGGAACGACTACTTTTGGAGCAGAAGGAATTTGATCATTAGAATGCAAAGTTTTGTTTAGGGGGGCCTTACCTTTGTCTGCAGTTTTTTGCATTGTAGCCTCCTTCTGAGCAGGTGCTTCCTTCTGGGGTAGCTCTTCTTCTTGCTCTTGGGTACGAGTCCTCTTCCTAGAAGATCTGAGATCATATCTTCTATTGAAATGTGCTTGCATAAAATCATCAAATTGTTTACAATAATGATCAAATTCTGCTTCATCTGTGTCTCTGGTCTTTTCTTCTTCTTGCAATAAGCACCCAGCTTCATCATTCCCTTGCAAAGGGCATTCTTCTCCATCACTATTTGAAAAGGCAAGATTTGCATCCTCCAATCCATAGGCAGTGTCCTCAGTAGAATCAACTACTGGACCTTCCAGGTACAATGGGTGTGGCACTTGATCTTGTTGCTCCTTTGCTTCCCTTGGAAATATTTGAGGATTGTAACCTCTGTTTGTAGCATTCTGGAAATTTTTGAAGGCTATGTTCTTGGCTTCCAATTCAAGCTTAACCATTTTCTTAATCAATTTGCTTATTTCTTCCATTTTGTCATTGGCTGAGTCTCTGTCTTGGTTAGAGGTAGATACCTCTTCTTTGCCCCTTCTTCTGCTATCTTGTTCAGGTCTTCCTTTTGACTTGCCAGTGGAGGCAAAGTTTGCTTCCAACTCTAGTGCGTCTACCTGAGCATCATCAAGGGTAGCAGGCTTTCTTTCTCTGCGAGAGAAGCCAAATTCTGAATCAAAGGCTACTACGAAAACAACTTTAGCAGCAGTTTGATGGGGTTTCATATCAGCAGGGAGACTCAGATATAATTTATTAAATCTCTTGATAAACTCTAACACTCCTTCATTGTGTCTTTTCTTTAGTGTATTGAACTCAATGAGACAATTTCCCTGATCTTTCTTCTCTCCCCATTTCCTGAGAAAAGTGTCTTCCATGTTATCCCAAGTATTAATAGAGTGGCCAGCCAATGTCTTAAACCATTTTCGAGCTTCACCATCTAGAGATTGCACAAACAGTCTTAAGACCACATCTAAATGTTCGACATTAAAATTCTCTACAAAGGAGCGGAAAGTCTCAAGATGTTTTTGAGCATCGATTTCATTTTCTCCATTGAATCTGGGCAAGATCTTCAGATAATCCTGGGGCATATCATTCAGCACTTGGGGTAATGCCAGGGGAGCATATTTATTTATCAAGAAAGCTAGAACATTAGCCATTGGAGGAGGTGGAGGTAGTGTAATAGTTTGATGAGTAAGAGGAGGAGGAGGAGGAGGAAGTGGAGTATGAATAATAATAGGAATATACTCAACTGCAGCTTGAGGGGTTGAGGGGAACAAAGGTCTATTAACATCAGGTACTTTGGTTACTTCCTTGACCTCTTCAACCTCGGGAGTAGGATGAAGACTGTTTTTACTTCTGATACCCTCTCAGGGTGGGCTGTCTGAGTAATAATAATCAGTATCTCCCACAGTGGAGTCGAGAATTTGCAACTGAGAATCTTGAGAGGAGGAGGAAGGAAAATCTTCTATAGGCACTTCAGGAATTTGGGAACGGGCTGATTTCCTTTCCCTCCAATTTCTTCTATGTATAATCTGTTCAGGGTCAGACACTGAAGGTGTCTTTGGCTTAGACGTATCTTACCTCAAGTGTGGCTTACGAGGAGCCAAGACTGCAAATAGATTTATCAAATAACAAATGTGGAGTCGCCAAGGTGAGGGATCTACAACTCTCGACTCTCCAGGCTCACCTACTTAGAGAGTGAATATGATTTGTCGAGGCCCAGGGATTCTGATTTTCTTAAATTCGTCCCCGGCAATGGCGGCAGAAAGATGTTGTTGCTCCTAGAGACAGCCTAGAGTTGTGATAGACCAGTGCCTAGGACATCTTAGCATAGCAAGGAGCATATAATATAATGTATGAAGTTGTCAGCTTCAACTCACATGCTATCTCCTGTAAACAGGGAAAATTAATCAAGAATGGGACCAAACTCTAGACTGTCTTGCTGTGAAAAGATACCGCAGAGATAAGATGTAGAAATCTATTGAGAAAGCAACAAGACATTCGCATGCTCGCAAAGCGGGTTTATCTGTAAATACTTCATGGCATAAATTATCATGTGTGACAGTAGTGAAAGAAATACTAAGAAGATACTAGTTAACATTGAGCTGATACCCAGATATACAATACCACCATGCATGGGCTTACCAATCTAAGAATCCATACATGATAATAGCATTTTAAAAGCACCCTCCCAAAGCAACTAATATAGCAGAAACACAATTTAGATGAGTAATGGAACAGAATATCATGCATGAGCCATATTTAAAGCGCTTGACTGATTCGAACATGGGCATCAACTAGGATGAATCCATACCAGAAATCAGTGAGCCACTCGCATTCCAAAACATGATACAAGAAAGATGGATGAAGTGAAATGTTCTATTAATATAACACAATAAAGAGAGTTACAGACTGTGAAATACCAAAGACCAGAATCCTCTTTGACAGATAGAACTCCTCCTCACTAAGACCCTATGGGCTCTGAGCCTTCATACAAGAGTTTTACAAACTCTACACAAAAAGCCTTTCACTGCATAATTTTCTGATAAAATCTAGAACCTTTACAATGCCTTTCTTCATGGTTTTTATAGAAGAAACCAAAACCTAGTAAAAGAGGTAGGTGATGAACATTTAATTTGTATAATTAAAACAAAATGGCAGAAACATTTGCGCCCATACTGCTGAATGACTATGTTGTGTTGTTTGTACTCTGTGGCCTGCTAACCGAAATAAATGCACTGGGTAGAACTCTCTCCAGGGACACGGCAAAGTAGTAAAAACACACAAATATCCGTCCTTTCTAGGAAGGAAAACTCAGTTAAAATAAAGCCTTGAGGACGTTTTTTCAGTGTATAGATCTTTCGAATGATGTGTAGGATCTTCAGTTTGGTACTCTACTTCAAAAGGCTAGAACAAGGCCCCAAAATATTCAGCTACCTGTATTTAATCCTCTACCGATCACTGATATTCTTTCTCTGCCCCATTGATATCTTCATCTGTGAAATTAGCGCCTTGAATGCCCCTGCAGGGTTTGACAAATTTGGACCCTGCTTTCTTTAATGAAAGTCGTGTCATAACAGCTTCCCAAATCCTTTTTCCATAATTCTGCCTCTAATAAATGGTCCTTTGGAGCGTACTCGGCTTTTGTAATGGAGGCTGGAACTTATGGTAATTCTCTGTCGCTATAAACCTGCAAAACCCGAGAACATGTTAAGAAATCCAAGTTTAGGAGGATGGAAGATGTGGCGGGGTTAATGGAAGCGGTCGTACAGACTAGCGAAATGGTAAAATGGCGGAGGGTGGTGACGAAGAAAATGCAGCGCAACAGTGTGGGATGACCATAGAGAGAACTAATGGAATGCGGAAATGAACATGAAAATACGTAAGGAACGAAGAAATGAGCAAAATATAGGTCTGGGGTGGCGGAGAGCACGTGGGGGAAAACTGGAGGACAGGTGGCACGATATCAAAACAACGAGGAATGGATGACGTGGAGGACTGACTTTGGGAGCTAGTCAAAGTGGGGTGAGCAGATCTTGATCGTCCGATCTCGGGAAGAGATCAACGGTTGAAATAGCGTCGGAGGCGATGGACTTGTGGGCCGGGAGCACTATACACTTGGACTAAAACTCGTGCAGCTTCGGAGCGCGATGACCGTTGGATGATGACCTCCAGATTGGACGACTGTGATGAATATCGCTGCGTGACTTTAGTCGAATGATAACGCGCGATGGAGGGCAGTTTTGGAGCCGTACATAGGGACACGCGGCGGGGAATGAGTGGAATCGCTTCGTTTTGAAGAATACTGCCTGATGCTGAAAAGCGGTGCGATATAAACCACTGGTTTGAACAGTGTTTTGGGCGCGGGGACCACCAAGACAGGCGCATTGCGAACCATAGATTTATGAATTGATAGGATGGTGAATAGGTAGGCTACGGGCGCGGCAGAGATGAGAAAACACCGTTCGATCTACACAGATCGACGGCTCAGGGTGCACCCGATATGTATTGGATAAGCGCCCGTCGGACTAGCGCCTGGTCTAGCGTCCAGGTTACATGGAGGAAAAGACAGAGGGGCTAGGGCTGAAGGAGCTATGCTTTAAATATTTTTAAATATGGATTTTAAATTTTTGATAATGTATTTCCAGCCTTTGATAATGTATTTCGAGGATTTTGTTTTGCAACGATAGGACTGAGACCGGGCTTTTCAAGGCCGTAAGGGGGAATTTGAGAACTCGAGCGATTGCCCGTGAAGTTTGTGGGAAATCGATTATGATCAACAATTTGAATCATAATGCCCTTTTCTTCATGAGGACCTGTTAGCAATGTACATCCTTTTTTTCATTAAATTATTGTGCAAATTTTAGGGGCTAATACTGTGCTTTGTAAATGATGAGCGCTGACTACCATGAATCTCCGAAATAGCTCTTTTCCCTTGATTATATCTTCATAATGTGTGGTGAACTTGTCTGTGACAGCCTTTCAAAGTTTAGTTCTTGATGAAGTATAAGAAGCAGCTGTCCTTCTTCTACTTTCACTGTGATGCCTAATTTTCTTTAAAACCCTTTTTTCCAGAAGACTATCACTGTTGATTGTACAAGGCTGATTTGTAGGGCTGGCTATAATCTACACTTCTTGTCACTTCCATAGTAAACGTATAAAGCATGAAACTTTCTCCTGAGGTTCTCCTTCTTGCTTACACTTGGCTTAGTGTCATAAACCAATACATCCCTGCATAGATGTAAAAACAGATTCTTTTGAAGTTTGGAGGGCTTATTTGATGTTTCATGGGGATCATGCCTGATCTAAACATATTTCTTCAGACAGGGAAACTCCTTCATTTCCTGATTTGAACATTATTGGGCCTTTCTAGAAACAAAATAGAGTGACCTCTTTGATGTTGTGTGACCTAGTGATAGACAAGGGTTTTGGCTTTGGAAAATAACAAGACAGGATGGCTGACTGATATTGAAGACAATATTTTTGGCTTAAAATAGTTTCGCCAAGGAATTTTCCCTAAAACACCATCACCTAGACCTACATACTTTGTCATGTATTTTGAATAGCTCCTTGGGCATGAGTAGGTTATCACATGACAAAGTGATCAGTGAGAGAGAGGTAGACACTTTGTTAAATGTTGGACAGTGAGTTGCATGAAAAACAAAGGATTTTGATGGTAGAGAGGCAAACTTATAACAGTTATAGACAGGGAGGCTTTGCTGAATTGTGATAGGTAGGGAAACTAAAGGGGTAGGAAGATAAAAATTTGTTTGAGGTGTTTTTTAGATGAGAAATTAACAAATATAGATTAGCTTCTAGAAAACTCAGCCAAGGAATCTAGTCATCAAAATAGGTAAAAATACTAATGACTAACACCCTTTAGTATCCTGCTCGGACATATAGTTTGTCGACAAGGGATGATGGTGGATCCTGCCAAAATCGCATTTATCATCAACTTGCCAGTACCAATGACAGAGAAACAAATGCGCTCAATCCTTGGACACATGGGATACTACCAGAAATTCATTCAAGGCCACGTGTTGATCATGGCCCCTATGGAAAAATTTCTCAAGAAGGATGTTTCGTTCTTTTGGGATGACGAGTGTCAAAAGAGCTTTGAGTTACTTAAAGAAAAGATGGTCTCGACACCTATTCTCATCTTTCCTAATTGAGATAAGGTCTTTCACGTCCACGTAGATGCGTCGAGTATTTCTCTCGGGGTTGTCCTGACACAGTCAGGAGAGGGAGACATTGACCATTCGGTTGCCTTTGTTAGTAGGAAACTCTCTGGCACGGAACGCAATTACTCCACTACAGAGTGGGAGGGGTTGGCCATGGTGTACGCTTTGTAGAAATTTTGGCATTACTTGTTAGGAGGACCCTCCAAAAATTTTACAGACCATTTAGCCTTGAAGTACCTGGTAAATAAGCTAGTGTTGGGGGGGGGGCATTTGCTGATGGTTACTGCTATTTCAGGAGTATGAATTTGAAATCATCGTCAAGCCAGGAAAGCTGAATGTTGGGCCGGATCAATTTTCAGGAATAGAGAGTGGCGAGGAGCCAACCAACCTGGAGGAAGGGTTTCCTGATGCATAGTTGTTCGTTATTAAGGTAGTGGATGCCCACTTCGCTAATATCATTCAGTTCTTGACTACTGGAATGACACCCCCAGAGTACTCGGTACAACAAAAGAAAGAGCTAATCACTCAGGAAGCTGATTTTACCATCATTGCAGGTCAGTTATATAATATGGGAGCTGATGAAGTACTGCAGAGATATGTTTTGGAGCATGAAAGGCATGATATCTTGGCAGAGGCTCATGACGGAGTAGCAGGAGGTCACTACAGAAGGAAAGAAATGGCACAAAAGGTCTTAAGAGCTGGGTTATGGTGGTCTACCTTGCATCATGATTCTCACAATCATTGTAAAGTTTGCGATACATGCCAACAAATGGGGAGGTTGTCCCATAGGGATGAAATGCCCCTTCAACTGCAAATGGCTCTACAAGCATTTGATAAGTGGGCCATTAATTTCATAGGGCCTATCAACCCACCAGGGAAGAAGAAGGGTGCATGCTACATTATTACTCCCACTGATTACATAACTAGGTGGGTCAAAGCACAAGCAGTAAAGGATTGTACTACGGATACCACTGTGCATTTCATATTTGAACAAATCCTAACCAGATTTGGGTGTCCTAATATCCTCATGAGCGACAGGGGAATGTACTTTTTTAACAAAACAATCCAAGCTTTGACCATGAAGTTTTGAATCCATCATGCAAAAAGCACACCATATCACCCATAGGAAAATGTTGCGGTTGAAGCTTTTAACAAAATATTGGAGCAAGCACTAATAAAGGTCTGCAATGTTGATCACAACGATTAGGACGTGTGTGTCCCATCAGTTCTTTAGGCCTATCGAACCACCTGCAATAAGCTAACTGGGAAAACTCCTTTTAGGATGGTCTATGGCAAGGAGGCCGTTATGCCAATGGAGTACATTATTCCTAGTTTGCGTATCACAACATTTACGAACATGGTGGACCCTGAAATCATGGAGGAGCGAAATGTGCAGCTTATGGCTTTGGAGGAAGATCAGTTTCTGGAAAATTTCCATCAGCAAGTTCATAAGGCCCACGATAAAGCCTGGCATGATCAAGATATTCGCCAAAATACCTTTGCGAAGGATGACTTGGTCCTCTTATACGATAGCTAGTTTGAAAAACATCCAGGGAAGTTCCGGTAGCACTGGCTTGGCCCCTACACTGTTAAGGAGATCATGGATGGTGGAGTTGTTCGACTGGCTACCCTGTGTGGCGATGTGATACTAGGCTATATTAATGGTAGTCGGCTCAAACCATATCATATCAAATGACTATATGTTCGGAGTAGCTCTGTAGGCGCAGATGGCGAACCTACCATCATAGTGACTCGGGACGAGTCACAAGATTGTGTTGGGGGACTGTTGGAACATGATCTCCTACAAAGCTACAATTCTGGTCCATTTTGTGTATTTTTTATTATATTTAGTCTAGCACAGGGCTTTTGGGGTGGGTCAAAGCCCCTAAAGCATTATAATGGGTCAAAGGGTAGATGTAGAGTCCATAAACCATGGGTTGCAGACCACATGAAAGGTTGGGCTAAATTTTTATAAATTGATGAATATTTTGAGTGGAAAAGGCAAGGAATGAATTGGATTTGATGCTACATGAGAACTGATAGATTTGGTTAGGGTTGTTAGGTAAGGACTCTTGATGCTGTGTGCGCGGAGGGCCTCTGTCCTGCTGTGTGCGGACCCTACTACTGTGTGCGCAGGTTGGGTTTTGGGGTATTGTAAGTGGATATGAAGGATTAATGAATGTTGAAGTATTGTTGAAGTATTTGAGTCTATTTGAATTATTTTTCCATGAATCTATGATGTCTTGTTAATTGATATATGTGTGTTATTTCTTTAAGATACGAAAGCCACTGTGTTAGTTGATTGTGCTGCGCTTTGGGTCTGTTATGTTATACTTCATGCAAGAATATCTGGAATAGCTGCGTTATCGTTATATAAGTTCATGATCTATTGATTACTGTGAATATCATCGTTGTTGCGCACGTGGATGCGAAGGGAATCTATAGATCTAGGCTCCGTGATACAAGATCTGGTCACTATAAGGTTAAACAGAGCTCTACTTGACTTACCTACCCTCTCCCAGGGTGCGAAAACCTAGTTCTAGCACCCACCCATACTACTTTGAGTGAGACTTTGGCTTGCCCAAGTAGGTCATTGCCGAAAGGGCCAGTAGTATAGGGGTTTGTTGGCAAACCTTGAACCTCCGAACCTAGGTCAGGACCCCTTGAGCCAACATTGTGGGTAACCCTATAATTCTGAGAGCCACAAAGGAATAAATCTAGACTAATACTTGGTCTAAAGGTCTATTCAAATAGTTCAGTTGCATAGAAAGAGATAGTAGAACGATATACCTAAATTCTAGACCATAAGGAAAAACAATGAGCCAATACGGTGTTATTTTGTGCATATATTGAGTTTTAGAAGCATACGATGATTGAAAAAAAAAACCATTGTTAGACAGTTTCCATTGTATGGATGGCTAGTGGCTGCAAGTGTGTTGGAATTCATGTCAATAATCATGTTGGTAGATGAGTTTGGTAGTTGGCATTGTTTTCAACTAGACTAGCATGAATATTTGTGGCAATAGATGTTCGCTTTGATGTCCCCTAGCCTAGTTCTGATGGTAATTGGGATAGCATTAAAATGATTAATGTGTTAAGCTCAAGGGGAGCCCCATGGTTGATGCAGTATTTGGTAGAAAATCACCATAATGACAAGCTTATTGGAGAAGCCATAAAATGATGACTATGGTGGGTGGGAGTCCAAGTTCTAGACACAAGAAGAAGAGTCAAGGTGCAAATAATGGAAGAGAGTCTGAAGAATATTTTTAGAAAGAAATTGGGCTCAAAGTAAATATGGGACCTTCTCCAATAGAAATTTCTCTGAAAGAGTTTTCCAATGATATATTGAAGTCTGCAAATGGCCTCCTAGATTGGGAGTTATTCCTAGTCAAATTTTGGTGACTTAAGCCATGAAAGAAGAGTTAAAAGGTGATTGGAGGAGTATTGGCACTTAGACAAAGTTGAAAACAATGCCAAAATTAGCAGATATGGTGGTGAAACCTTAGAAATTTGGAAGGCTCAGAAAATTACAACCTTAGAACTTCGTAACCTCAAAGTTATTCCCTTTTAAGAAAATTTTTGATCTGATATCAGGGTATCAGGGCCAAATTTCAGGACTTCAGAACCAGGGCAGTAGACGAAATTAGAGTATAGAAGGAAGGAATATCAAGAGCTCAATGGTTTATTTTATTGGGACCTAATTTTGGAAGGGGAATATCGAATAAAGATCAGAATATCGGAACCCTGAAATTTGGGAGGTCAGACCTAAGAGAAGTGTTGGAACAGGGTCTCCTACAAGCTGCGAAACTGGTCCATTTTGAATACTTTTGATTAAATTTAGTCTAGCACAGGAGTTTTGGGGTGGTTCAAAGCACCAAAAGCATTGTAATGGGTAAAAGGGTAAACCAAGGGTTCGAAAACCACAGTTTGTCCACCATAGGAAAGTCTAGGCTAGATTATTATAAATAGAGGAACATTTTGTATTGTAAGGTAGGAAACGAAGAGTTATTGATGTGAATTGTGGTTTAAGCTATCTGTTTGGGTTTTGGGGAAAGGACTCCTACTGGTTGTGTGCGCGGAGATCCAAGTCTAGCTGTGTGCGGATCCTACTACTGTGTGTTGGGAAGGGAATTGTAAGGAATAATTTATCAATGAATGAATAAGAAAGCTTGATAGAGAACTAAATCTGTGAGTACTCTTTGTGTGAATTGTTGGTAATTACTGCATTGCGTATTTTCTATATTTAAGCTACGAATATCTGTGTAAGTGTGTTTTATGTATCTGGATCTGCTCTATTCTATTTATGCAATACTGTGCTACTGTGATAAAAGCATATAATTATAGATCTAGCACACGTGGATGCAAATAGAGACCTAATTGACCCTGCGTAGAACAAGGTAATCTGGGAATCACAAGTTCTACCGCAGCTCTGCTTGCCTTACCTATCTTTTCTCAAGGTGCAAAAACCTGGTTCTAGCACCCACCCATACTACTTTGGGTGAGACTTTGACTTGCACAAGCAGTTCATTGCTGAAAGTGCCAGTAGTATAGGGGTTTGTTGGTGAACCTTAAGCTCCGAACCTGGGTCAGGACCCCTCGAGCCAACAAATGGTTCTGTTACCAGGACCTGGAGAATATTGAGAAAGGGATCCGGTAATGACAAGAGAATATTGGAAGCCTAAAAGAAAGGAAATCAAATACTGGTTCAAAAAGCAGATCCAGGAATTTGTGCTAAAAGAAAATCGCAATGAAAATTTGACAGTGGAAAGTTGGAAAAATAGGCACATTCTTACAGAAAGCTACAAAATATTATTTGTGACATTTGCGATCGAGCTTCAAGAGTGGCTGGCCAGACTCATAGAGTTCCAGAAGTGCTAGAAAGACGAGTGAGTCACTCAGTGGACCCCAGCTCTGATTCAACAGCTGGAGAGGACTGATAATACTATCACACTCATGGTTGAGCACTGGGTGGATAGTGTGCTAGGAGTATTTGTGACAGAATTTTCCATTGATCAGTTTGTCTCTTACTCTGAGGCCGAACGACGATTCTTTAAAGGGTTCTGGGGCAAATTTTTGAGGACATTACTGTTGTTGATTAATATATTACTGTGTGAAAAGAGAATTTTGTGTAGTCATACCAAAAGAATGACCCCGGATGTAGATGGAAGCACGATGCGCAGTGGTAAATACTATCGGACCAACCTTGATGGGGGTAGATCCACCTACAATCCATTGTAAGAACCAGCTACGCAAGATCCCCCAGCTACACCGCCGCCTAAGCAGCACAAAGGTAAGAACTCTCCCATACTACCAACCCCGCTGAACATCGATATGGTTGCGCACCTGAGATTACCGACCTTCAAACAGGTAAGGGATGAAGATATGGACCGATTTTGGTTTGTTCCAGACTCCGTCTGGACTGCGCAGAATGTAGGAACTGATACAATAAAGAGGGCGCAGCTATCCCTAGCATTTGAGGATAGGGCACTGGACTGGTATATGAGATACATTGCCCAGAATGGGAGTGCATATATTCAAGATATCAAATATGCTCATAAACAACAGTTCCGGAAGCCAAAATATTACTCTCAACTTGTAGCGGAAGTAAAGGACTTTAAACAAGGTGCATCTGAGTCAGTGTGGGAGGCTGATCAACGATTGAATAGAGCAATCAGGGAAGGAGGATTTGACTATGACGATAGGCAACACACAGAGTGGTTCATCGCTATTTTGTTACCTCACCTGCGCATGCCAATGAGTCACCAAACCTTTGAATCACAGGAAAAAGTTGTGGAAGTCTCTATGAAACTAGAAGCTGCACCCAGAGAGGATACGTCAATAGGGGTACAACAAATTCAGGAATAGCTTGGGGCTGTGCATATGGAAATTCAGAACCTATGAAAGGAGCAAGGAAAGGATGGTTGCATAGCTCTATGGTGCATATGATATCAATGTCCTCTACTAGCAGATTACATGCAAGTGGGAGGACCTAGTCCAGTATGCCCAAGAGAAAGTGGGGAACCCATCCTATCACGAGCACATTCGAGCGGACCTGCGCTGTGGTGTGATGACTGTCGTATAGCAGGACTGCATGATACAAACCATTGCCCTCGGCTAGGTGCATATGTCTCAGAACTGAAGCAACAATAGTGCAGGTTCTGCCAATCGATAGGACATAATGAGCATAAATTTCATACTTATGACTTGATGATAGATCGTGGGAACTTGGATAGGGTACAATCAGACCTTGCATCGCCAAGACCATCCGTGCACCTCGGAGGATCCCCAGCTCGAGGCATAGGAGTTCGGGGAGGAAGGGCAGGACAAGGATGTGGGCAGCTAATCTGTTATAACTAGGGAGAGATAGGACACTTCGCCAAAGAATGCCCAAATCCCACCAGGCCGTCATGCAAGTATTGTAGGCATCTGGACCATGTGGTGCATGATTTCCCAATGTTAATAGCCAATATGAAGGAAAAACAACCCACTCCTATGCAGAATGTGTAAAGAGTTAAAACTGAGCTAAGAAATATAGATATGAGTGTAAAAGTCAGGACGTGCAGCGGGATGGTCACCCAGGGAGCAAAGGAGGAGCTTGCCTCTCAGGAAGAAGTGAGCTTCAACGAACAAGAATCACTAGCAGCCCCCACGCAGCTGTCGAACAAGATAGGGGAGGGGTTTGAGCCCTTCCTCCAGGCATGTCTGAAGTTGCTACGAAACCCACAGGCCGTAGAGAACCTCCCCGTATTAATGAATACTTGTGCAGCTCGGCCTAGTTTGATTTCCGGGACCAAGGATGTACACAAACTATACAGTTATAAAAAATTCACTGGAAGAGAAATGCGGTTGAATACACAGATTGGGAACTATGAGATGGATCAAGTTATTCTCGATCTTGGGTTAGATGCGAACGTATTACCAAAGAAAACATGGCAATGAATGGGAGAACCTAAATTGGAATGGTCCACCATCTAATTGTGCATGGCGAATCAATAGAAGATCATCCCTCTGGGAAGGTTGCCAAAAGTCATGGTAGATATCGTAGGAGTAAAAGTCCTAGCTGACTTTGAAGTCATAGAAATTGTGGAGGATGCAAATCCTTACCCTGCACTCCTAGGACTAGACTAGGCTATAGATATTGGGGGTGTCAACAATCTCAAAGAGTGCAGCATGGTGCTTGAGAACAATGTTACATGCGTAATAGTACCACTAGATCCAGCAGAAGGTGTGCGCTATACAGAGCCCGCCTACGAGGAGGAGGAAATAGATCACATTTAAAAATTGACTTTGCGGGATGAAGATCGAGTTAACCCCATGGCCGAAGTAGTACTCTGCTGGGAAAATGATAGTGAATGTTTCTCCGACTCTGATGAGGAACTGGAAAACTGGCAAGGATGGTTGCATGAGGTTTCGGTGCTACGATGTCTTCGAACCACCAGGAATTTCTGCTGCATCTCTACCAAGGTAAGAGACCTACCCTACCATGATAATGCAAGTAATATTATGAAGTTGGTTGAAGCCACAATTCCCAAGGAACGCAGGCTAGGGGAACTACCACTTACCCTGTGCGGAGCACCTACGTGTTGGTTGGGAACACAAGGGCCGGTATTCCTCCCTTGGGAGAAGTATCGGAGTAGGATGATCCTGTGCTTGAGGACCCCAGCTGACAGACGAGCCCTGAGGTTAGTAGACCCATGCGGATACTTGCTGACATGCGAAATTCAAGGGTGCTATAGGACCCCACCCGAACAGGCTCACCTGGTTACCAATGACCTAGGATTGTGTTCGACTACGGAACTACACCAACCCACGCGCAATTGGGAGGAGTTGCGAACACTTCAGGTGATAATTGATACGAAGATGCTTGACATAGCCCTACCGAACAGGGACGTCCTAACCAAGGGTGGAGCACACAGATCAAAAATTTTGGTGGCCAAATTGTTGAACTGGTAGCTGAACCGTGTTACGAAACACTTGGCATCAACCTTAATTTGGGGTACGCGAATAGCACGCAGGCGTCATCAGAGGTCTAACGGTCTGTGGGAGAGTCCTTAGGTACGAATAAATACCATTAGCCCACCCCACTTTGATAAGAAAGGAACCTTACAGTTACGCAAAATGGGCGGAAAACCATCAATGCGGCCATTTATGGTAAGTCTGATTCGAATGATCGATGGTAAGTTTCACGTACAAGTTACTCTGCCATTAGATAGCTCTAGACAATGTGCAGATAGCAAGATAACTTCGCAACAAGCTACATATTGTCTCTACACCATGCCCTTGTTATCCAATGACCGGCTTACTGGGATCATTGACATTTTTCTGGGATGCCTGTCCTTCTATTGCCATGGAGGTCCCTAACCCGCCGAAGGCTTTGGTCCCTGCCTGTTAAGAACCCGTAGAAATCATATTGAGAGGGCCTGGGAATTCCAAGTTTGATCAAATTATTGGGCATTGGCCTCCTGCAGATGGAATTTCCTGTAAACCACGCACTGAGAGGCACCATAGCTGCGTGATAGGAGTACCCGACCTTCGCACCCCGGGGACGACCGCAGGACCTAGCCAGATGGCCTCGGATGATACAGTAGAGGAGGGTACGCTATTATAGCAATCCCCCACCAACAGTGTCGCAATCAGGTCACGACTAGTCCTGTGCCAAGAAGGAACGCTGAGATGTAGGGATATGTTGCGACTTCTCCGCAGTCCCAGATTACTGACCAATAGAAGCCATATTTGTTCGCTCCCTTGTACTGTCCTAGTTAACGATCATGCCCCAACCACTGTGGACATCCAAATTAATTTGGCGCAGCTATCCCGCGAAGAGCTACAAGGATTATACACCACAGTGTTGTAAGAGGTTTGCCACCCTGACCGAACTATGCGACAACAGTGTGAAATACCTTCGAAAGTTCAGGCATAGTGGGTCGCATTGGTCACAGAAGCAACAAATATTATTCAGGAGTAGCTTACGTAGGGCATGCAATTGGTTAAAGCATCTACACAGCTCTGGACAACAGTCTGGTACCATCCTATGCTTAAGTGTATACAAGACGACTTATGGCAGGTAGAAGCTACTCTCGATCAGATCAGATCTCCCTTGCCCTCTAGCATTTCTACGCACCATCTAGACGTCATGGACATGATTGCGAATCTTCACCGCACCAATCATGTCTTCAGGAAATGGTTGAAACCATGGGGAGACACCGCCCTCCAGATCTCCCAGGATACTCATACCGCCATTGCACGCCTCCACCAGATGTTAGAACAGGTTATCGCGGCTCCAGACGGCCTTTTCTCACTGACACTTGTCAAAATTTCACAGTGAGTTGCTGTCCAGAGTCAGGAAGTTTCTCCCTCCGCTCAGTAGTGCTCTCGATACCTTGCGTGTGCAAATCGAGGCCGCACCACCACAGTGACTCGGGACGAGTCACAAGATTGTGTTGGGGGAATGTTGGAACAAGGTCTCCTACAAGCTGAGAAACTAGTCCATTTTTAATACTTTTGATTAAATTTAGTCTAGCGCAGGGGTTTTGGGGTGGGTCAAAGCCCCAAAAGCATTGTAATGGGTAAAAGGGTAAACCACGGGTTCGAAAACCACGGTTTGCGGACCATAGGAAAGTCTAGGCTATATTATTATAAATAGAGGAAAGTTTTGTATTGTAAGGTAGGAAATGAACAGCTATTTATGCAAATTGTGGTTTAAGCTATCTATTTGGGTTTTGGGGAAAGGACTCCTGCTGGTTGTGTGCGCGAAGATCCAATTCCAGCTGTGTGTGGACCCTGCTGCTGTGTGTGCAGGCTGGGAAGGGAATTGTAAGGAATAATTAATGGATGAATGAATAAGAAAGGTTGATAGAGAACTGAATCTGTGAGTACTCTTTGTGTGAATTGTTGGTAATTACTGCATTGTGCATTTCCTGTATTTAAGCTGCGAAGATCTGTGTAAGTGTGTTTTCTGTATCTAGATCTGTTCTGTTCCGTTTATGCAATACCGTGCTATTGTCGTAAAAGCATATAATTATAGATCTAGTGCACGTGGATGAAAATAGAGACCTAATTGACCCTTTGCATAATAAGGGAATCTGGGAATCACAGGGTCTAGCACAACTCTGCTTGCCTTACCTATCATTTCTCAGGGTGCAAAAACCTGGTTCCAACACCCACCCATACTACTTCGGGTGAGACTTTGACTTGCACAAGCAAGTCATTACCAAAAGGGCTAGTACTATAGGGGTTTGTTAGCAAACCTTGAGCTTCAAACCTAGTTCAGGACCCCTCGAGCCAACAAGAAGGAAGATATGGGAGCCTAGATATATCAAAACTTTGGAGCAGCCGAAATTAGAAGGAGACTGGAGTATCAGAGTTTCGGAGATCGGGACCTTGTAACTTATTAACAATGAAATTATTTAAAAATCACCAAAGTTGCGAGGAGAAGGATTTACAAAGAAATTTGTTTAAAAACCAAAGGACCGAGGGACCCTTTCTCTCTCCTATAGGACACATCGTAGTAGGTGATTGGCTCTGAGAAGCTGATGAGGCAGATGATGTCAACATGATGTGACCATATGGTGGACATGTGGCAGCTAGGTTCAAGAATATTGGGTTCCCAAATGAGGCAAATCTAGGTGACACGTGTCACCACCATAGAGGTGCCACATGGAGATGATGATGACACTGTGATGTCATCTCAGAGGTCAATATTTCATAGGTTTAAGTTCTCGTAACTTCTATTCTAATTACAATGTGAAAAAATTATAATACCAAAATCTTCGATGGTGTTTAACACTTGGTTGTGTGGATCCAAAGGACCAAGGGCATAGAGCAAGCATTAGCATCTAAGTTCTGTAAATATGCCATGTGGGAAGTACATTTTAGAGGTAAAAATACCAACAATTGTAAATCTCGTAAATCTAGTGTAAATGCTTGATGGGGAAAGTTCTTCTCTGATATTTGGAGATTTGTTGGTGAATGTCGTTTGGTCATGAGGAAACCAATAGAACCAAGGGTATAAAGCAAGGCCTAGCATGTAAAGTGTTATTGTAATATTCCCAAATGGGAAAAGTAGGAATATAGATCATAATAATGGAAATAACAGCAAGTATTAACACATTACATGTGAGCCAAATGATAGATCCATGGTATTATGTATAGCAACAATAAATAAGTACAATATATTGGGGATCAAGCCCCTCAAGATAAGCAAAAGAAGCCTCCAATGCCAAAATGCACCAAAAGCATGTAATACACTGCTACACAAAGTACGGAAGCAAGCACAGAACTGTTTTTGTGACTAATACTGCAGCTGGAAAATATATATAAATGGATATGATAAGATCAGACTCATATAGGGCCAAAAATGGAGATCTATGCTCCTCAACACTTTTCCAAGACAACCCAGGATGGGTTTCCGGAAATACACTAAATATGAATGGTGGATCTAAATCCCTAGGGCTGAAGATGCAATGCAACTAAAGAACATAGAAGGAGGTGTTTGAATTTGATGTAGATCTGAAAGAACTCCTCCAAAAGGACTCTCTCAATGAAGGGCTAATCCCTTCAATGGAAAGAAAACTACTGCTGTTGAGGAAACTGCTGGTGCTGGAAACTACTACTTCTGAGCAGAAGAACCATGTGCGTAAGGCTGTTAGAGTGCTTAGAATGATACATGATTTTAACCATGGATGCTAATCACAAAACCCAGAAAAATCAAGAAATGGTTTGTCCAGATTTTAACTTTGGAGTTTCAGCCATTTTTGGGTTCCCCACTACAACAAATCACTAAAATAACGCAGATATGGACTAGAAATGTACAGTAGGGGACAAAATCACCTTGTACTGATGCAAAATATATCAAATAATCCCAAGGGGCTCCTTTAATAGCCTCCCAATGGAAGGAAACCTTCCTCCACTGCAAAACTAGCTCAAAAAACACGCAATACAATCTTCCACTGCTACACCCTGCAACTCAGCACATATCTAAAAAGAAAATGCGTTGTGCCACAAGACTGAAGCTTGGCCGTATAAGGATAGAGGTGGGATTATCGATCAGTAACACCCTGTGCTAAACAACACTGCAATCTTAGCTAAACAACTGAAGAAATATTATATGTCTAAACATACCATATAATCAAAACATAAACATATCATAGCATGAATAATATGGTTGCCATCTTCTTCCTTTTATAATAAATGAGCTTCTAAACCCTAAGCCCCATCCATTAATGACACTACTTCCATGCAATGTGTCTCCATCTAAAACTGTGTTGTCCCTCATTGAATGCCACTCCTCCATGACAGCGCTGTTGATTTGGTCAAGGTTAACCCAATCCACATGCTTTAGCTTCTTTTCACACCTAAAGGTGCTTTATTAAGCCAAAAATATTATCCACTTTCACATGAGAAGTGGTTTTATTCCTAATAAAGAGATATATGGGTCTCCCTACCCACTTATTCATCAAACAAGAAAACAAAATTAGATTTTAATATTTCAATTAGCTTCATGCTAATTTAGGAATATTACAATCCTCCCCTCCCAAATGTTGCTTGTCCTCAAGAAAGTGCAAGGATAGATCTGAAAAATATAGGGAACCTTCATCCCCATGTGAAGCTCCATCCTCCAAGCTCTCATCCATATAAAATGAATCACCCTCCAGAATGGTAATTCATAGAAAAGCTCCTCCCATGTGAGAGGCTCCTCCCAAATACATAAGTCAATCATATGGCTCCCTTCATAAGTAAAAAAGTGATATAATGTAGCAGCCATATAATGTTCCATGCTCCCCTTGAAGCATGAAGAAATGTGGGAAGTTTCATTCCCAATGGAAACATCCAACCAATGTGTCATCCCTCTAATCATGTCCCCAACAATAATAAGATCATCATCAACATATGGGATCAAAATCAGTGATACATAAACAATCAAATGAAATAATGGAGGTGTATCATAGTCCCACATGTGGAACCAATGTAGTATATTTCCTAATTGCATCAGATAGTGATATGGTAAGTGGTTTTTCAACCACCTAATTGTTGCCATATTCTTCTCACATTTTTTGAAAATGTGAGAAATGTTTGGTGCCTTTGGAGTGCACCCAGAGTGGTAAATCATCTCCCTATATCATCCTAGGGAGTGGCCATGTTTAGAAATTTTTATGGCCCAAAGTTTTCCATGAATTTTATATGCAAGAATTCTCCTCCATGGAGCTATGGCCTGCATATACATGGTAAAGGAATGAAAATAATAATTAAGTGAAATATCAGGCGCATAAACATGTTCCTTACAAAAATTTATGCCCATACAAATGGAGTTGTCCATAGATAAAACCCCTCCCATTCCAAAACATGAAAGAGATGGTTTTGATAACTCCTCCATAGAGTTATGTATCTCTCCCAACACCACATGGTCCATGAATCTTCTCAAATGTTGATATACCTCCTCTTCAAAGCCTCCCCAAGTGTAGCTCTCCATGATAGTGTTGTAGACTCTCATGGAATAAGTATGGCTGAAAAGAAAATCTGCGTGATCTCTTTGTTGTAACTTCTCCATGAGCTTGGAAGCTCTAGATAAGAAGATCCTACCATGATAGTAGATGACTTCATCTTCTACTGAATAGCCCTCTTCATGTAGCTAGTCATCAAGTATCATGCATGTAAAAAGACCCTTGGAATAATCCACCAACAACTGGGATTTCCAATATGGATCTATCCTCCATAGTGACAGTGTTGATGATCTATCATATAAAATATTTTTCATATGGTTTTCCTCCTCTTTTACATCTCCCATGCCAAAGTCACATAATGGAAGGTTGTTATCTTTCCTCTACTTTTCCTTCAGCGTAAGATCTGAAATGAGAGTCGGTTATGATGATGATGGGAGAATGTCTCCCTCCTCCTTCAGTCTACCCAAGACTCTCAGCGTTGTATCATGACCTCCAAATTCTCCTTCATGAGCCAAATATATCAATGTTTCATCATGTTGAGAGAACCCTTTGCTCATTTTCCAATCAGGGGGTCTCCCTAGTGGAATGCCTCCTTGTAGTGCGACATCAATATTAAGAGTATACTACATATATGAGTGGACTCCTTTGTCCTTACCCTCAATGTGAAAATAAGACTGCCTTTTTTGTGCATCAACCTTCTAAAATAGATAGGGGTGTGTACTCCTAATCATATGATGTTGGCCATCCTCCCTACCTTCCCCTTTCATATGAAATGTCTCACAATCTATCAATGATGGCACATAATGCTCATCAATTGTGCCTTGATCTCCACATATGAGATCCTTTGTAACTTCTTGCCAGGATACAATAACTCCTCTTATTTGAGAAATTGCTCCATCTTCCTCTTCATGAGGTACTAGATCAGCTCCTGATGTGACAACATTGTTACCTACAACTAGCTCTTCCCCTTCATCATGAATGCAGGTTACCTCATCATCATTATGAGGTTCTTTGTTTTGATCTTCTTTTGGAAAATAGATCTTCATGTCTTCCTTTTTAGAAGAGATTCCTTCTTGAAGTGGGGATCTTGCCTCTAGCAAGGTATTCTAAAAGTTTATAACCCCCTCATTCTTGAGTGGATTTGGGTCTATAGATCCTTCCAACTCATGAAAAGGTTTTGTTTGTTTAGCCTGGCTAGCTCAACCAAGGAT